>CM035844.1:296236083-296958251 GCA_020510985.1 Pholidichthys leucotaenia | reverse complement strand
GAAACTCACATTCGTGCTGGTGTGGGTGTGGCATGGCTGAACAATCAGCCCTGTGAACCCCACAACTATCAACTGGGTTCCCAATCATCTCAGTATGCGGAAATCGCAGGTGTGCTCATTACACTGCAACTTGCTGTAGACCATGGCATTCGCACATTGGTCATCTGCACTGACTCCAACTACGCACGCCTCAGTTTCACTTGTCATTTAGTACTCTGGAAGGCCAAAGGTTTTATAACCTCCAACCGCAAACCGGTTAAACATCAAGACCTTTTCAAGGCATGTGATCACCTGGTCACCTCCAACAACCTCCAGGTGTACTGGAAAAAGGTCAGAGGTCACTCGCGCACACCAGGTCAGGACAAAGAATGGAATGACCTTGTGGACTCACTTGCAAAACAAGGAGCTATACAAGGCACACCCTGGTCCTTTGATTCTGCTCAGGTGCCGACTTCACAGTCCCACCCACCCCTACAATCTGCGCAGTCACTAGGGCCCAGACTAACAGGGCCCAGGGCACGACACAAACCACAGGTCCCCTTGCAGTTGACCCTGTTTTCACTGACGCTGACCTTATCTCTCTTCAAACCCTTGATCCTGCGGTCCATAAAATGATACAATACATCTCAGATCCTGCACTTAATGCACCATCCGACTCGGATCTCGCTGACACTCCAGACTTGAAGCCACTTTTTGCCGCACGATCATCCTTGCAGCTGCGAAATGGCATTCTAGTCCATGTTTCCGATGAACTCCCTACGCCTGCGCTTGTGGTCCCTCGTAACCAGAGGGGGGTGATGATTGTTCATGCCCATGATCTCCCAACTGCAGGTCACAAAGGCGTCAAAGCGACGTACAACGCGCTCAAACAAGTGGCATATTGGCCATACATGCGAAAGGATGTAGCCGACTACATAAAGGGATGTCTCGTATGTTGCCAGTTTCAACCAGCCAACCCGATGCATCGAGCACCCCTACAGAAAAGAGGCATTTCATTCCCATGGTCTGACCTCCAAATTGACTGGGTAGGTCCCCTTCCACGGTCAGCCAGAGGAAACAAATACTTCCTCACAGTCACATGTGCTTTCACCAAATGGGTCGAGTGCCTGCCTGCTCCTAATGACACGGCAGAAACCACGGCCTACTTGTTGATGAACCACGTATTCTCTAGGTTTGGTCTGCCAAGCCGAATCAACTCCGACCGTGGCACTCATTTCACCGCCGAAGTCATGCGACAACTGTGGGAAACCTTGGGAGTTAAAGCTAACTTCCATATTAGCCACCACCCACAATCCTCCGGACAGGTTGAAAGAACCCACCGAACTGTGATCAACATACTGAAGAAGTATGTTTCACCACACCAAAAAGACTGGGATGTAAAGCTCCCGCTGGTCTTAATGGCCATCCGAGCCACACCCCATGAAGCTACGGGGGTGTCACCTTTTGAAATGATGACAGGCCGGCAAATGACTTTGCCCCTGCATTTACTCTACCAACCTGGAGAAGCCAGTGTTGCTACAGCTTACACTACTCACCAGTACATGACTGACCTGACCAAACATCTCCGACAGACTTTTGCCTTTGCCCAAAAACATTTGGACCGATCAGCTGAAGGACGCAAAGCCTACTACGATCAGAAAGCCTCACATGACGAACTCCAAGTGGGAGACAAGGTTTTCTATTATGCTTTCATTCCTCAGACAGGACAGACCAACGCACGAGCAGGAAAACTCGCTTGGAAGTTCCTCCCCAGGTGGACAGGTCCACACACGATCACAGATAAACTCTCTCCGGTCGTTTACCAAATCAAAATAAGCAAAGGTCGCCAGGACCCCATCTCCAAATGGGTCCATCGTAATCAAATCAAAGCTTACAAAAACCCCATGGGACTTGTCGGGGACAACACTGTTCCATTAAGTCAGTAAACAAACCTAAATCTTGTTTGCGCCCGATAGATAACTGTTAGCTGACGATCAGCCTCAGACATTCTCGGTCGCATTTCTCTTCCTCAATCAGGTAACTGCATTAAACCTTCAAAAGGAGAAAGTTAACCCAAACTAACTGACTTCCTTAAAATCTAACCTTAAAAGACCCCGCAAAATTTCTTTCAGTATCATCAAGTTACTATTTCAAAGTAGTACAAACAAAATCAACAACATCACTAGCTTAAGTCAATAATCACAAAACCCTCTAAAGGTGATAAACACTAATAGCTTAGAGCTCAGCCTCTAACAAAGTTGTTCCACCTCTAAGAATAACTTTCACCTACCACTCAGGTACCTCAAGAAAAGGAAAACTGACAAGAAGCTCAAGATTAAAATGACTCACTTCTATTTGTTGGCCAGGACGATGGCCCTCCTGTTTTTCAGTTTAGCTCTCTACCTAGCACTCTCACCTACCTTCGCCCAGTTAGAACTGGACAGAACCCAAACAAGAAGTCAACAATCCTTAGGTAGATTCTCAACCACGGCCTCATCATTAGGGCCCCTTGCTACCCTTAGCACGTCTACTGTTAAATCAGTCAACACCGCTACACTGAAATGCCAGACAGTTGAACCACCAACTGTTACCAAAACTTTGCAAGATACTGTGTTGGTTTTGAATGTTTGCTCCAAAGCCTCATTCAAACTCAACAAGGTCTTGGACTTGTCACTCTTCATGTTAGAGGGTGACCTTGCTCACCCACATCTAATGTATGTGTTTCTTCGAAAGGTAGCTAAAAATATTAGACTTTCAGCTAACACTTTGACAACGAGTCTACCTTCACCGCTTCTTGCCCCTGTTTCAGATGTCACAAAGTTATTCCTCATTGCCACTCAAAGAACAATGATGACTCCCCATGCTCGTTCAGTCTTCCAGAACAAAGGTCTCAAGCACCCTCTGAGTAAGACCTCTGTGGAACCATGGTTTAGTCCAAATAAACCAATTCAATTCGAACCTCCTTGAATTAACTCAATATTGCTTAACCTAAACATCTACCTCAGATAAGCAATACATTTTTGTTTTGCATTCTTTGTTGTGACTTTTATTTCTCTTTATTTTTAGAATTTTTAAAAGTTATATGCATGCTTATATACAAACCTATATTTTTTATATATAGCTCTTGCACTCCATTTTGATTTTTGTACCCATTCAAACTATTTTTTTTTTTTTTTACAACTATGATAGCTATTTCATTGTAGACCAAGATTCCTACCTCAGGTATGTAAGACTACGCACTTATTTTTGTAGCTAGAATTTTTGAGTCATTTCAAGACCTATGCCTTAGCTTACTACTCCAAGTCAATTTTATAATCTACATTTGTCCATATTCAAATTATTTTTTGAAATTCATGGAAGTCCTTCCAGTAAACCAAAGTCAAAGATCTGTACTTAGTAATAGATACTGTTTGCATGCTAGTGTGTATGGACATCACACAAACCTTTTAACCCAGTATTTAGGTCAAGTGTTGCCAAGGAGACGAAGCTGCCATGGATGTGTACCGACGCTGACCGATGCTCACCATCGCTACAAAGGGGGGAACTGTAGCATCATCGTCCTCCTCAAAACCAAGACAAGATCACTTCTCTCCAGTTTACAGGAATTTCAATTTATTCATTACACAGGAATATCACCTTTCTGCCTTCTCAGGAATATCACTGGCTTTTTGCTGACTCATGCAGGCTTCTTCCAGACCTGACCAAAGATGCTTGCTTTCCCAGGACCCCAATGTAAACAATTGCCGCTTGCAGAGATTGTAAGGATCAGAGTTTGCTTTTAAAGGCTCAAAGGAACATAAAACTCAGGAGACCAGACCTCTCAACATGAACACTGCATTTGATAACGTACCTTTTCACAGGAAACCAATGTTTTTAAAAGAGTCATAAACCACTTAATCTGACGGTTTTATAGCCGATGCTGTCCAGGCCTTCGCCAGATACTAAGGAAATCATCTACAGCTCAACAGTACCTCCTAGCGGATACCTACGGAATGTGTTTTCAGTACGTAGGATGACTTTTAATTTGTTCTAAATATTAAGTTTCTTTCAGCTTATCCTGGATCCTAAGGACACTGAAAATCATCCCCCTTATCACCAACCATGGTTTGCTGCATGTTCTGCTGTTCTAATCTTGATCTAAATGTGAATGCATGTATTATAATTATGTATAAGAAATGTTATATTCATGAGTGTTATTGGAGTAATGGTATAAATGCATGATCACCATATATTAGCCAAGTCATTTAATTTAGTTAGATTTTATATTGAGCATTTATCTTATAAGAACTGACTGTTGATTTTTCCCTCTGAAAATTCATGGGATGGTGTCTCCATTTGGTTGGCTGCTCTCAAACAAAGAAATGTTTTCACATTGGATAACAGCCATTTCAAACTGATTCTGAAAGAGTAGATTGGTCGTTTGACGACTGACCTCATCAGTTTTACGACCCGGCGAGGTAACTTTAAAAGACAGAAGTTAGATTTGAGTACTCAGAGGGAAAACAGGGTTAACAGTTGAGTCACAGCACAGTTAAGAGTTTTAAAAAAAGTCAGAGATCAGACAACAGGCAGGAAGATTAGCTAGAAATAGAATTAAGAATTAGAAACACAGAAAGAAGAAAGAGATTTTGAGAAAGATTAGGAACTAAATTCAGATTAAAGAAGCAGAATAGTAATCTAGACCTCAGAAGAAGATCTTATTCCACCGTTTCAAGGCCCTGTGAAGTTTTATTTTATTCTCTGTGTGTTTGTCAAATCTTTTCTTATATTCTGGAAACTGAGGAGAAACCATTTTTCTTTAGAGCTCGTCCCTTTTTAGAGAATCAAATTCTCAAACTTTTTCCTTCACCTCAGAAGCCATTCTTATCCTAGTAAATGTTTTTCTAACACTTTTTTTAATGACTTTTCATGCCATTAAAGTGGACCTTTAATTTGCCTAGTTAAAGAGAACAGAGACTGAGAAGATTTTTCTTCAGTTTTCGGGTCGATCCCACTACAAGAGACCCCAAATTTGGACTCTTTTTCAAAGGACTTTTCACGCCGCTCTGTGACAGACCACCCACTGCTGCCATTGTCTGGAGAGCCCCCAGCTGAGTTATCACCTCCAAGGCTGTGAGGAGGCATCTTGCAGCAGCTTCCTCCGACGTCCTAACTTCAAAACCTAGCGGTACCGACCCGTGGAACTTGGACCAACGGCCGTGTGTGAGTGAGACTCTTATTTCTCCTATTTCCTGGGTTAAAACGTGATGTCCTAACAATTAAATTACAATTGAATATGGCCCGTATTTCAGGGCTTAATTAGTCTCTCAGCCGCAGGATAGAGCTGTAAACTGAAGCAAAAACTCTTAGTCATTTTAAGTAACTGCCCTTAAAATTTTGTAGATTAATTCAGGAGTCATTTTTAGATAATTAGCTTATGAATTTTCCCCATAAAATTGCGTTGTTTTGTTAAAACATTCCAGCCTCACTTACTGTTGAAACATAAGTAGTTTCTCCTTGGTTCTGCAGAGGTGTAATGCTGGATTTTATGTTCAGGAACTCAATATCAGTTGATGTGATATTTTACGCTGTCATCATCTGAATCTGTTTATTCATCATTTGAACGCCATGTCATGTAACCTGAATGATTTTAATAAACGAGTGAATAAGAGCAGTTGAAGCGTTTTCCTTTCGCATATACAGGTTTCCTAATCACGGCAGGACAAAAACTCACTGAAACTTTGAGACTGATTCATTAAGTAATTTAAGGTACAAAATTAATTAAAATTAAAGTTAATCTTATTGTCCGTTAGGACTGGTGCCCCTTTTACAAGTGCTTTTATTTAATTTAGCGGGTGTAGAAGTGACGGTTCAACTCCGCCCCTTTCACACCCACTATTAAATAAAATAAATAATTCCTGTACCTTATGACAAATAATTTTATAGGCTCTTCATCCTACACTTGGTTTCATTGGACCATAACGCATTTTCCCACATGCGGTTGGGAGATTTCTATCATGATTTACTAATTAAGTCAGCCCACGTGCAAGATGCCATACCAGAGAACACACACAACATCAAGAAGCAAAGTTTAAACACAATTTTATTGAAAAAAACAACACAGCAAATGTAGCGGAAAAAACACCTCACTCGCCAGAGGAGCTCCCGGCCTGTAATGACGGAAATGAGAGCACGTTAGAGTGAGGAGGGAGACAGGCAATAATAATTGTTAGGAATTCTTACGAGTGGGAGCAAAGAGCCCAACGAGGAACCCAGGAAGGCCAGGATAAGGGTGAACAGGAGCTGCAGGCTGGTGGAAGTCTGACAGGGTGGAGAAGGCGATCAGAGGAGAAGCTGATGAAGATGAAGAGGCAGGTGAGTGCACAACGAACCCCCGGGGACACACCACAGAGATGGCAGCAACCTGAGAACCAGATGGAAAGAGAAAAATGGTGACTTCTCTGGGTTCCAAAATATAGAATATCTTGCTTACTTAGATTTTAGTTTTGGCAGTTTACCCAACGAGCCGGCGCTGGAGGAGTCACAGACTGGACCTTTTAAGCACTGGCAGTGATGAGACAGCAGGTGCATCCACTCACGCAGGTGTCTTGATTACCTGTGGAGCCGGGACTCTCCCAAAGGCCGGGAGAGAGAGTGCACTCACCAGATCATAACAGTGCCCCCCCCCAAGGGACGCCTCCTGGCAGCCCACTGGCCCTGTTGGGATGGGCCCAGTGAAAGGCCTGGACCATCCCCTTGTCATGGAAGTATGACCTTGGGATCCATGATCTTTCTTCAGGTCCGTAGCCCTTTCAGTGGACCAGGTATTGTAGCTCCCGGCCCTGACGGTGAACGTCCAAGATTCTCTGAACCATGTAGGTGGTCTGAACGTCGAGGATCCAAGGGGTGGAGGAGGCTTGGGGGGGGGGGGGGGGGGTCATAGAGGAGTGGCGGAAAGGGGCTTGATCTTGGAAACATGGACGGTTGGTTGAATACGGAGAGCTGGAAGAATCTGCAGGCGACTGTCACATCGTTGATGATTTGGGAGATGGTGAACGGCCCCAGGAACCGAGGTGACAGCTTCCGAGAGTCGGTTTTCAGAGGCACCTGGTCCACTGACAGCCACACCTTCTGCCCAACCGTGTTTTTAGGCGCTGGAACCCGCCTGCGGTCCAAGTACTGATGATTCCGTTCAGTGGAACAGAGGAGCACAGCGCGGGTGGCCCTCCATAAACGACGACAACGGCGGGCATGGGCCTCCACAGACAGCACTGCGACCTCCCTCTCCACCATGGGTAGCGTGGGGGGTACCCTATTGGTGCCTCGAAAGGTATTTATCCTGTAGCCGAAGAGACTGCGGAGTTGTGGGTATATTCCACCCAGGTCAGATGAGTGCTCCATGTAGCTGGATTTCAGGATGCCGCACATCTGAGGACAGCCTCCAAGGATTAGTTAGTGCACTCAGCCTGCCCATTACTCTGCGGCTTGTATCCTGAAGAGAGGCTGACTGAGGTGCCCAGGGTCCGGCAAATTGATTTCCACACTTGGGATGTGAATTGTGGCCTCCTGTCAGATACAATGTCCATTGGAATCCTGTGGAGACGGATGATGGGGTTAGTGAATAGGCTAGTAGTTTCAGAGGCGGAGGGCAGTTTGGGGGGTACCAGATGAATGGCCTTAGAGAATCAATCTACAATGGTGAGAATGACTGTGTTACCATCAGAGGGAGGAAGTCCGGTAACAAAGTCCAGGGCCACGTGAGACCAGGGGAGGCTGGGTATTGGGAGGGGGTGATGTAGACCGGCGGGAGGAGAAGAGTCAGATTTATTTCTGATACACACTTGGTAGGCTTTAACATAATCCTGGACATCCGTCCACAGCGTGGGCCACCAGAACACTCGCTGAATGAGATTGATGGTACGGGAAATCCAAGGATGACAGGCAAAATGACTGGTGTGGCCCCACCTGATAACTTCACTACAGAGGCCGGCCGGGACATATAGTCGATTTTCAAGTCCTTCCTCTGGTTTGGGCTCAGTGGACTGGGCCTGTCGGACCCTCTGCTCGATCTCCCAGGTGAGAGCTCCCAAAATACATGAAGGGGGCACAATAGGTTGGGGGAGGGAGGAGGGGGCTGGGTGGTCGGAGGAAAACTGGCAGGAGAGAGATTCAGGTTTAATATTACAAAAGCCCGGCCTATAGGTGATGGTAAGATTAAATCTAATAAAGAATAAGACCCATCAGGTCTGCCAGGCATTTAATAGGCAGGCCAACCGAAGATATTCTAAATTTTTATGATCGGTCCACACTACAATTGGATGGACCGCTCCCTCCAGCCAGTGTGTCCACTCCTCCAGAGCCAATTTAATGGCCAACAGCTCTCGGTCACCTACGTTGTAGTTCCTCTTGGCTGGTGTGAGCCTCCGAGAGAAATACGCATATGGATGGAGCTTCTGATTGGAGGTTGAGCGCTGCGAGACGACAGCGCCCACCACCAAATCAGAAGCGTCCACCTCTACAATGAATTGGAGCTGAGGGTCAACCTGGGCCAAGATGGGAGTGTTGGAAAACAGGCTCTTCAGCTTAAAGAAGGCTAGTTCAGCCGCCTCGGAACAGGTGAAAGGCACCTTGACTGAGGTCAGCTGTGTGAGAGGCTGTTCTTCCCCACTGTAGTTTCTAATTAATTGATGGTAAAAGTTAGCAGAACCTAGGAAGCGTTGAAGCTCCTTACAGGACTGGGGTGTAGGCCAATCCAGCACAGCCTCCACCTTGGCCAGATCGGCCCTCAGCTCTCCCTCAGCAATAATAAAGCCCAGAAAGGACATGGAGCTGGTAGAAAACTCACACTTTTCCACCTTCACAAAGAGCTGATTTTCCAGAAGCCGTTGTAACACGGCCCTGACATGAACGGTGTGCTCCTCTGACATGCACGAAAAAATCAAAATATCGTCCAAGTAGACAAAAACGAATTGATTAACCACATCACGTAGGACATCATTAATCAATCGCTGGAAGACGGCAGGTGCGTTGGTGAACCCAAAGGGCATCACCAGATATTCAAACTGCCCCAAATGAGTTTTATTCAATTCAATTCAATTCAATTCAATTCAATTCAACTTTATTTATATAGCGCCATTTCACAACAACAGTCATCTCATAGCACTATCAACTGTAGGGGGAACCCCCACAGTTGCAGAAAGACCCCAGCAATCAGGCGATCCCCTGTGAACAAGCACTTGGCGATGGTGGAGAGGAAAAACTCCCTTTTAACAGGAAGAAACCTCCAGCAGAACCAGGCTCAGGGAGGGGCAGTCATCTGCTGCCACTGGCTGTGGGGTGAGGGGACAGAGAAGATGAAAAGAACAGACATGTAGAGAGCAAACAGCATGATGGGGACTCAATCTATGGGAGAGAACAAACAGATGTTAATGACCAGCAAAAAAAAATATTTCTTTGAGAGTGAAGGAAGGAGTGAGGCCCAATGCATTATTGGAGGTCCCCCGGCTGACTAAACCTATTAGCAGCATAACTAAGGGAGGGTTCAGAAACACATGATCCCTCCCTAATTGTAGGCTATATCAAAAAGGTAGGTTTTAGCCCTATTCTTAAAAACAGAGATTGAGTCTGACTCCCGAATCCAGATTGGCAGCTGGTTCCACAGGAGAGGAGCTTGATAACTGAAGGCTCTGCCTCCCATTGTACTTTTGGAGATTCTAGGTATTACAAGTAATCCTGCATTTTGGGAGCGTAGCGCTCTGTTAGGATAATACGGTAGTATCAGATCTTTTAAATAAAAAGGAGCCTGATTGTTTAGAGCTTTGTAAGTAAGAAGAAAAATTTTAAACTTAATTCTAAACTCTATGGGAAGCCAATGAAGGAAGGCCAGAACCGGAGAGATATGATCTCTCTTTCTAGTACCTGTTAAAACTCTTGCTGCAGCATTTTGGATCAGCTGAAGACTTTTTAAAGATGTTTTAGGACAGCCTGATAATAAAGAATTACAGTAATCTGATCTCGAGCTAACAAAAGCATGGATCAGTTTCTCAGCATCACTCTGAGACAAGATGCTCCTAATCTTGTCAATATTACGCAAATGATAGAAGGCAGTCTTAGAAACAAATTTAATATGTGAATTGAAGGACAGATCTTGATCAAAAATAATTCCAAAGTTCCTCACAGAGCTATTAAGAGAAAGAGTAACCGCATCCAAACTGAAAGTTTGATTTGGGAAGGTATTTCTAAGGTTTTCTGGACCAACAAGAATGACTTCAGTCTTATCTGAATTTAATAGCAGGAAATTACAAGTCATCCAAGCTTTGATTTCCTTAAGACAGGCTTCTAACTTGGCTAATTGATTACTATCATCTGGCTTCATTGACAGGTATAATTGTGTGTCATCTGCATAACAATGAAAATGTATACAGTGCTTTCTAATAATGTTCCCTAACGGAAGCATATATAAACTAAAAAGAGTAAGGCCTAGCACAGATCCCTGTGGAACTCCATGACTAAGCTTTGAGTTGAAAGAAAACTCATTATTTACATGAACAAACTGGAACCTATCAGATAAATAAGATCTAAACCACTGCAACGAAGTTCCATTAAGTCCAACATAGTGTTCTAATCTATCAAGTAGAATATTATGATCGATAGTATCAAAAGCTGCACTAAGGTCTAAAAGGACAAGTACAGAAACCAGTCCATTATCAGATGTGATGAGGAGGTCGTTAGTGACCTTCGCTAAGGCTGTTTCAGTACTATGATGGATTCTAAACCCAGATTGAAACTCTTCAAGTAAACCTTTTCCCTGCAGGTGGTCAAATAATTGCGTAGCAACAACTCTTTCTAAGATTTTTGAAATGAAAGGGAGATTAGAGATTGGTCTATAGTTAGCTAAAGCTCCTGGATCTAGCGTTGGCTTTTTGAGTAAGGGTTTAATTACAGCCGTTTTAAAAGCCTGCAGTACATGGCCTAAAGTTAATGAAGAATTGATTATATGAAGAATAAAGCTACCAAAAAGTGGGAAGACTTCTTTAAATAACCTGGTAGGAATAGGGTCTAAAAGACAAGTTGAAGGTTTGGATGAGGAAACTATTTTGTCTAACTCACAAAGGTCGATTGGAGTAAACTCATTAAGACAGACATCAATTGAAGGAGTTGTAGTAGTTAGAGTATTTAAGTTAGCTGTGGGAAGAATCTGATTGATTTTGTCTCTGATGGATGAAATTTTATTATTGAAAAAGTTCATAAAGTCCTGACTAGTAAGCTCTAAGGGAATGCTAGGATTGACAGAGTCCTGACTCTTTGTCAACCTGGCTACAGTGCTGAAAAGAAACCTGGGATTATTCTTGTTCTATTAATGCAGAATAATAACTCGTTCTAGCTTTTCTAAGAGATTTTTTATAAATTAAAAGATGATTTCTCCAAGCTAAATCGATTTCATCTAAATTAGTGGAGCACCATTTTCTTTCTAATTGACGAGTCTTCTGTTTTAAGCTACGAATTTCTGTGTTGAACCAAGGAGTTAGAAATCTCTGATTAGACTTTTTCTTTTTTAACGGGGCCACCAAGTCTAGAGTCTGATGCAGAGAAGCTGTAACACTATCCACCATGTTATCAATTGTGCCCTTCAGAGGTAAAGTGGGCTATCCCACAAAACCATTATTTTGAGAAAATGAGCTCTAAAGTTTATGTGATTTAAATATATTTTCATATTTAAGTCACACCTTGAAGGTAATTATAGGGGGTAACTTTTTAATGATATAGGCACACTGATTTTTTGAGAATATTTCAACTTTAGAGCTCATTTTCTCAAAATAATGGTTTTGTGGGATAGCCCACTTTACCTCTGAAGGGCACAATTACAGAAGGAGCAAGCTGTCTATAGCTTATTTCCGTTGTGTTGACACATGGCATAGAGGAAACAATCTGCATAAATTTGGTAACAGCATCATCTGAGAGGCATCTACTGTAATAATATTTTTCTTTAGGAGCCAAATAGTCAGAAATAGTAAAATCAAAGGTTAACAGACAATGGTCTGACAGTACAGGGTTATGAGGAGACACTACAAGATTTTCTATTTCTATGCCATATGTCAGAACAAGGTCCAATGTATGGTGGAGGTAATGAGTAGAATTTCCTACTTTCTGAGAAAACCCAATCGAGTCTAATATTGAATTAAATGCCACATTAAGGCAGTCACTATCTACATCCACATGTATATTAAAGTCCCCTACTATAATTATTCTATCAGATTTCAGCACTAAATCAGCTAAGAAATCAGCAAATTCGGATAAAAATTCTGAGTAGGTTGATGGGAGACGATAAACTACGGCAAATAAAATTGGGTTTAACCTAAAATTGCTAAAGTGTCCAATACTGAGGTCGAGGCCCTCAAAGGAATTATAACATGTTTTTTGCTTTACATTAACTAGTAATTTGGAATGGTAAATTGTTGCTACTCCTCCTCCACGACCAGAACTTCTGGGATTTTGACAGTTTAAATAACCAGAGGGAGTTGATTCATTTAAACCAACATAATCCTCTTGCCCTAATCAAGTCTCTCTAAGGGATATTAAATTAATCTGATGATCAATTAACAGATCATGAACTAATAGAGACTTGGGAGTTAGAGACCTAATATTTAATAAATCACATTTAATTTTTAAATTATGAGGAGGAACAGAGGCCAAATCATTCAATTTAGAGGTTTTATGTTTAATTTGAGTTTTACCAATATTTTGCTTAATCACTTTGGGATGCTAATATATTATATTTTTATTTACTTTGGAGGGAGCAGACAGTGATTCTGTGATGGGGAAGACAGGGGCTAAGTTGAGAGGTGGCGGATGAAGAGGAGCTGCAGAGAGGCGTGTAAGACTGCGACTCTGCTTCCTGGTCCCAACTCTGAGTAGTCATGGTTTTGGAAATTTGGATAAAAAAGATGCCAGATTGTTAGATAAATGAGAAGCACCATCCAAAGTGGGATGAATGCTGTCTCGTCTCATAAGACCAGGTTTTCCCCAAAATGAGCTCCAATTGTCAGTGTAGCCCACGTCATTTGCAGGACACCGTACAGACAGCCAGCGGTCCAAGGATGACAAGCGGCTAAGCATGTCATCACTGGTCAGATTGGGGAGGGGCCCAGAGAATACTACAGTGGCAGACATCGTTTTTGCAATGTCACACACCGGTTCTACATTAAGTTTCGTGACTTCCGACTGCCGGAGACGGATGTCATTAATGCCAGCATGAATAACAATTGTGGAGTATTTACAGTTACTTTTAGCCAGCATTTTCAAATTTGACTCGATGTCGCCTGCTCTGGCCCCAGGAATGCATTTGACTATGGCCGCTGGAGTCTCTAGGTTCACGTTTCTGACTACAGAGTCGCCAATGATCAGAGTTTTTTCCTCAGCGGGTGTGTCGCTGAGCGGGGAAAAACGATTAGAAACGTGAACAGGTTGGTGGTGTACCGGGGCTTTGCGACTAGGCTTCCTTCTCACCGTCACCCACCCAGTCTCCTCGCTGCTGAGGAGAGCCGGGGGACCGCTAACGGGGTCAGCTATGCTAGCTAACTCCGCTGCAGCTAAGGGGCGTCCGTCAAGAGTAACTGGCGCAGACGGTGTTTCAGTGCAGCGGAGCCGGGATTCCAAATCAGACAACCTCACCTCAAGCACCTCAAAAAAACATTTATTACATTTACAGTTTATATGCCCTCTTCCAATCGTTCCCCTCACGATTACGGACTAAATGATATGCATTACGCACATCTAATTTAGTAAATATCCGCGCAAAGTTTAAACACAATTTTATTGGAAAAACAACACAGCAAATGTAGCGGAAAAAACACTTAACTCGCCAGAGGACCGCCCGGCCTGTTATGGCAGAAATGAGAGCACGTTAGAGCAAGGATGGAGACAGGCAATAATAATTTTTAGGAATTATTATGAGTGGGAGCAAAGAGCGCAACGAGGAGCCCAGGAAAGCCAGGATAAGGGCGAACAGGAACTGCAGGCTGGTGGAAGTCTGACAGAGTGGTGAAGGCAATCAGTGGAGAAGCCAGTGAAGATAAAGAGGCAGGTGAGCGCAACAACGAACCCGTGGGGACACACCACAGAGATGGCAGCAACTGAGAATCAAAGGGAAAGAGAAAAACGGTAACTTCTCTGGGTTCCAAAATATAGAATATCTTGCTTACTTAGATTTTAGTTTTGGCAGTTAATCCAATGAGCCAGCACTGGAACGTTCACAGACTGGACCTTTTAAGCGCTGGAAGTGATGACACACCAGGTGCGTCCACTCACGCAGGTGTGTACCTGTGTGTACCTGTGGAGCCGGGGACTCTCCCACAGGACGCGAGGGGGAGAGCACTCACCCGATCATAACAATTTCAGATGTGTTTTTGCAAAATGTAGCCAGGCTTGGATGTTTTTCTTTGTATGATAAGGCTTCTGTCTTGCCACCTTACCCCATAGCCCAGACATATGAAAAAGATGAAAGATTGTTGTCACATGTGTCATGTTTGCTTTTTTCAGAGCATGAATGAGACGCCAAATGCCGACAGTGAGTTTGCTTATTTATTAACAGAAAGTAACAAAACAATGAGCCACGTGGGGCAAAACACACACACTAAACGTGTGACACAAAGAAACAGTACAAACATCTATATAAGAGAATAGCGAGGACGAAACCTGACGCTGTAGCGAGACTGGAGCCAGACGTAAGGACTCCTGTCTAAGGTTGATGAGATCACAGAAAAGACTACGTCTAGCTGGCGAACTTAAATAGGGAACAGAAACTCAAACTACAAACAGGTGTGGAGTAAATGTAATTACAAAGTGCACACAGCCGTGACAGGTTGTGAGCAGATTTTACAGCAGGAAGTCCTGCCACAGCGCTGTCAAAATAAAAGCACAGACATAATAACAAAAATGTAATTAAATACACACATGGAAAAAAGGGAAATAAACAGGAGACCTGAGCAAGGTACGGAACCGAACTCGGGATCATCACAGTACCCCTCCCTCAAGGGGTGGTTCCCCAGACACCCACGGTAATATCAAAAAAGAAAAGGGAACCCCCCCCCCAAATGGCAACAACTACAAAAACTATCCTGGGGGGAGGGGGGGCATGGGGGAATCCAGGCCCAGAGGGAGAGACACAAGACAAGACAAAACCCAATAACCAACATCAAAAAATAATATACAGGAAACTGGGTCGTAAATAATAAACAGAAATAGTTCCAGTGGCCTCCCAGCGTCCTGGATCCATCTGACCGACAAGTGGAAAAGGACAGGTGGCCAACCAACACCCCAGAGACCCCAACTACCAGAAAAGAGTTCAGGGGGCCGACCGAAATCCAGGGAATGCCGAACCGTCTGATGAAATGAGTCGGGTGGTCTGCCTGAGAATCTAGACCACCTGACCCAGTAGGCCAGTCTTTCAGGCAGCCGGCCAACATTCTTCAGCCACCAGGACCGGAGGGGGAAACCGGGAGGCGGCTTACCCATCGGAAGGCTCACTGATAGGAAGCCGGGCCAGGGGAGAGGAACCTCAGCGGTGTCTGGTGGTGGAAAGAGGAGGGAGACCACAATAGCATCAGGCCGGGGCCTAGCAGCACCCGCGGTGGACTCTGACCAGGCCAACACTGCACCCATGAAGGATCCCGACTGGGCCAACGCTGCACCCACGAAGGACCCTGACCGGGCCAATGCTGCGCCCATGATGGACCCTGACTGGGCCAATGCCGAACCCACAATGGACCCACCCAGGGCCAATGCTGCACCCACGGTGGGCCCAACCCAGGCCAACACGGCACCTATGGTGCACCCAACCCGAGGAGGGACCCAAACGACGGTTTCGGGCAGGGATGAAGCAGCGCCCTGAATGACCTCCAGAGACAAACCCAGACCCTTGGGATGTCAGATGAAGCTGGAACATCTCCGGTGACACTGGAAGAAGGCTCGAGCACAGTAGAGAGACAAAAGGGGTCAGGCTCACCGGCAGCGGTGGAGCCTGGCGAGGTGAGCTTGAATGCAGTGGGCGGCTGCACCCAGTTCTCCTCCCCAAGAGACAGGCAAGATTGCTCCAAAACAGAAAAGAGAAAGACAAAATAGAGCACTTGCCCGATCTCAAGCTCAATCGCCGTCCAGGACTCCGGCAATCCTGGCAACAAAGTAGAACTGGACTCGGTCATCAGTAGGCCAACTGCAGGTTCCCACTCGGCTGCAGGGGCCACTGCAGCCGGCATGATGGTCTCGGCAGTCCTGGAACCCCCTGGCACAGTAATCCACACCATTGGCTCCGTTGGTGCGGCAGCAGGAGGTCCGTCACTCACTAGGGCTGACTTCTGCTCACTGGAGACCCAGGGACACTTCACCGTCGGCACAGGCTCCAAATGGCGGACAGCCCTCCTCCTCTGTCCATGACATGGCTGCGGGGCTAGGACCTGGCTCACCATGGCTGCAGGCTCCTCCTTCGTCCGGTGGTTTAATCCAGACACCGGCGGACACTCGGGGGGGGGGGGGGGGTAAAGGAGGAGACACAGAGGTAGCGAGGTCAGTTTTAGTGGCTGCAGCAGGTGGGGGGGGGGGGGCTCCCCCCACCTGCTGTAGCAAGACTGGAGACGAACATAGGGACTCCTGTCTAAGGTTGACGAGATCGCAGAAAAGACTACGTCTAGCTGGCGATCTTAAGTAGGGAACAGAAACTCAAACAACAAACAGGTGTGGAGTAAACGTAATTACAAAGTGCACACAGCCGTGACAGGTCGTGAGCAGATTTGACTGCAGGAAGTCCTGCCACGGCACTGTCAAAATAAAAGCACAGACATAATAATGAAAACATGATTAAATACACACATGGAAAAAAGGGAAATAAACAGGAGACCAGAGCACGGTACGGAACCGAACTCGGGATCATCACAACATGTACTAAACAGCCAGTACTTGCCAGAAATTCCTGCAGCTCCTTCAACGTTGCCGTCAGCCTCTTGGCAGCCTCCCTGACCAGTTTTCTTCTCATCTTTTTATTAGAGGGTCATCCAGTTTCTGGTAATGTCATTGTTGTGCCATATTTTCTCCACTTGATGATGACTGTCTTCACTGTATTCCATGGTATATTTAATGCCTTGGAAATTCTTTTGTACCTTTCTCCTGACTGATACCTTTGAACAATGAGATCCCGCTGATGCTTTGGAAGCTCTCTGCGGCCCATGGCTTGTGCTGTAAGATGTGACTACAAAAATGTCAGGGAAAGCCTACTAGAACAGCTGAACTTTATCTGGGGTTAATCAGAGGCACTTTAAATGGTGGCAGGTGTGTGCAGACTCCCATTGAACATGATTTTGAATGTGATTGGTTAATTCTGAACACAGCCACATCCCCAGTTATAACAGGGTGTGCATATTTATGCAACCAGGTTATTGTAAGTTTATTATTTTTTTATTTTTTCCCCTTAAAAGATTTCAGTTTGTTTTTCAGTTGGGTTGTACAGGTTATAGGTTACATTAATGGTGGAAAAAAGTTTTGAAATAATTTATCTTTGTCTCATTTTTTTTTACATCACCAAAACCTGGCATTTGAACAGGGGTGTGCAGACTCTTTATATCCACTGTATGTGGTTATCCTGTTGGTATGCCTTTGAAAAGTTGAGTGGAAACAGCAACGGGAATGAAAGAAAACCATAAATGGATGAAAACCAGGAATACATCCTTCATTCTGAATATTTATTTAGATTTATTTTTTTTTTGTGACACTCATGTAAATCTGGTCTCCATTGATGCTTCTCTATATATTTCAAGTATTCAGGTAAATTCCTTTTAAATATGTATGCTTGTGAAGGAACATGAGATACTGAAACAGATATGTTTTGTGAACAAAAAAACATTGATTTTATATTATATCCATTATAGTATAGCATAGTATATTTTTGTATATATGTCATATTACATGAATATTACATGAATCCTCTCTGTAGGAGTTTCTGATCTCTGTCAGTTTAACAAACCCTTGTTAAAACAGGCTAAAAGAGAGTTGCAGTAATCGATTCTGGATGAAATAAAAGTCTGAATAATCATCTTTAGCTCTCTAGATAGATGAGTTTAAAAATGTTCCTCAGGTGGAAAAAGTATTTTTTGACTAGCTCAAGTAGGTTCATTTTGTCTTCTTTTACCTTCTTTTACTTTCTTTACATATTTCGACTGTCGAAACATGTAAAGAAGGTAAAACCATCTCCTTTTTATTTTTGTCTTTAATAAGAACAAAAGGTAAATATTTAAAAGAAGACAAAATGAACCTACTTGAGCTATTTTTTTTTTTTTTTAATGGCGCCGAAGGCAGGGCGGCCGTACCAGCAGCAACTCTCTCATGTCTTTGTGTTTCTATCTGTTTATATCTGTATATAGTGTGTCTCTTTTTAACCAGGGCTCTGTAGGAATACACGGACTAAGACTGGCCAACTTTTTTTCTCTATTTTAGTCGGTCTTTTTCTAATTTTCGTCGCTTTTTCTCTCCCTCGGGAAATGGAGATCAACAGAGGTAGGGGCGGACGCATTGTTTACACATGCAAACAGCTGATTGCGCTGAGGATGCCGGAGCCTGGAGCGCTGCGGCCGGCAGTGAAGCCCCTAATCCCGGATGAGCTGAAGAGGAGACACCGCGGGCGAAGGGCTGGAGTGAAGGTGAGGAGGAGAAGGAGGAAGCATAAGCCAGCTGTACCGATGATCATCACCGGGAACGTGCGATCGCTGGGGAATAAAACAGACGAGCTTACAGCACTGGTCAGGACGCAAAAGGAGTATCGTGAGTGTAGTTTCATGTGTTTTACGGAGACGTGGTTACGCCCACAGATCCCGGATAAAAACGTAGCGATACCTGGCTTCAGGACTATACGAGGAGACAGAGACATGATAAGGAGCAGGAAAAAGAGAGGAGGAGGAGTGGCACTTCTTGTTAATGAACGATGGTGTCACCCCAGGCACATTTATGTGAAGGAAAAATGCTGCAGCCCGGACATTGAACTGCTGGCTGTCAGTATGAGACCTTATTATATGCCGCGAGAAATGAAGTGCACTTTAATTGTTATCGTCAACGTCCCTCCGTCAGCTGATGCAGCGGTGGCCTGTGATGTCATCAGCTCCACTGCAGCCACATTACTGGAGAAACACCTGGATGCATTCATGGCCATCACAGGTGATTTTAACCATGTCTCAGTGGGAAAAACACTACCAAACTTTCACCAGTTTGTTGACTGTCCCACCAGAGAGAACAAAACACTGGATTTACTGTATGCCAATGTCAGGGATGCATATAGTGCCACAGCTCTACCCCCCATTGGTAAATCAGATCACTGCATGGTCACGTTAACACCCAAGTACGTCCCCCTTGTGCAAAGGCAGCCTGCTTATACACAGACTGTGAGGAGGTGGACACAGGAGGCTGCTGATGCACTACAGGACTGCTTCGAGACGACGGACTGGAGCGTACTCTGTGAACCACATGGGGTGGACATAGACAATATGACCGATTGCATCACAGAATACATTAGATTCTGTGAAGACATGACCATGCCAGCTCAGACTGTACGCTGCTTCTCCAACAACACACCATGGGTCACCAGTGACCTGAAAGCACTTCTGAACAAAAAGAAGAGAGCTTTTAGGGCTAGAGACAAGGAGAAGCTGAGGGGAGTGCAGCATGAGCTGAGAGAAATGCTGAGGAGGTACGAGGACAATTATAGGAGGAAGCTGGAAGAGAAACTCAGGCAAAACAACACTAAAGATGTGTGGGAGGGAATGAAACAAATAACTGGGTACAAGGGGAGAGTCCGGCAGCCATCTGGGAGCCAGGAGAAAGCTGAGGAACTGAATCTGTTTTTTAATAGGTTCAACTCACAGCCTGTCATCCGGGCAACACAACCGGACCCCCACACACCCCTCCCCACCCACGCTCCTGTGCAGAACCTCTCTCCATCTCCCTCCTCCTCCTCCTCAGGGGGCACCAGGACCCTCCCTCACTTCACGGTGACTACAGATCAGGTGGAAAAACAGCTGGAGAGACTCCGTCAGTGGAAGGCTTCGGGCCCTGACGGCATCTCCGCAAGGACCCTGAGGACCTGCGCCAACCAACTAGCTCCGGTACTGAAACACATGTACAACCTGAGCTTGAGTCTAGAGAAAGTACCGGTGCTGTGGAAGACATCCTGCCTGGTTCCTTTCCCCAAGAAGTCATCTCCATCGGATTTGAATGACTACCGAACAGTTGCCCTCACATCTCATGTGATGAAGGTCCTGGAGAGACTGGTCTTAGCCCACCTGAGGCCGCAGGTGAAGACGTGGCTGGACCCTCTGCAGTTTGCATATCAGCCCCATTTAGGAGTTGAAGATGCTGTCACCTACCTGCTGCAACGAGCCCATCTGCACCTGGATGGTGGAGGAGATACTGTAAGAATCACTTTTTTGGATTTCTCCAGTGCCTTTAACACATCCAGCCACTGCTGCTGGGTGAGAAGCTGTGGGTGATGGGGGTTGACAGCTCTGTGATCTCCTGGATTACTGACTACCTGACAGGCAGATCACAGTTTGTCCAGCTGGACAGTGTCTTGTGACAGTGGTGGCTAGTGATACAGGAGCGCTACAGGGGACTGTGCTCTCTCCTTTTCTTTTTACCTGATACACGGCTGACTTTCAGTGCAACGCTGAGTCATGCCACCTGCAAAAATTCTCTGATGACTCAGCTGTTGTGGGGTGTATAAGAGGAGGAAAGGAGGGGGAGTACAGGGCACTGGTAGACAGATTTGTGGAGTGGAAGGAGCAGAATCACCTGAGGTTGAATGTCAGCAAGACCAGAGAGATGGTGATTGACTTCAGGAAGAGGAAGGCTCCTTCTCAGCCACTGCAGATTAGGGGGGAGGATGTGGGAGTGGTTGAGGACTACAAATATCTGGGTGTCAGGATCAGCAGTGGGTTGGACTGGAGATCCAACACCGATGCTGCGCACAAGAAGGGGATGAGCAGACTCTACTTCCTGAGAAAGCTGAGATCCTTCAACGTGTGCAACAGGATGCTGGAGCTTTTCTATCAGACTGTTGACTGTACAATAACTCGCTATGATGTTGTATTTTGGTCATAGCTATGCTGCCACACTGCATCTTACAGACTAACTGGTACATCACTTTTCACTCTGC
Organism: Pholidichthys leucotaenia; assembly: GCA_020510985.1. NCBI lineage: Eukaryota > Metazoa > Chordata > Actinopteri > Cichliformes > Pholidichthyidae > Pholidichthys > Pholidichthys leucotaenia. The sequence continues at coordinate 296,937,106 of CM035844.1, read as the reverse complement.
TCCTGATAGTCCTTCTTTGTGCAATGGGATGATTCATGTGTTTATACGGGTCATCATATATTAAGCTATGATGTATATAGGTTTTATAGTCGTGTTAGTTTTTTTTACTTTCCATGGGTAATCCCTTTGTCTGTCGTGTGTGTTTCTGTTGTTTGGTTGTCAACTGTCATGCTGCAGTTACACTGTAATTTCCCAGTTTGGGATCAATAAAGTACATCTATCTATCTATCTATTACGTGGAAGTTATGGACAAAATTGTATCACAGACTTCCGCCAGCTGGAGAAATTGGAGAAAACACGGGCATGCTACAGAAACCACCTGAGATTTAACCTCCGTTGCAGAGATGAGGATGTCACACCAGCAAGCCTCAACAGAAAAAATCCAATCCTGACCAAAAACGCAGAGAAAATTATCAATAAAGCACGGAAAGACCTGATCAAGGAACAGATCAGAATGACGGCAAACAAAGCGGACAGAATGAACAACCAGATCAAGGAGGAAATGGACATTTTCAAGAGAAACTACCCGACTGACCAGGAAACACAGGCGCAGATGGAAGCACTATTAAAACACGCATACGAACAGGAATTCATTATAACGAAAAACCGCCATTTAAAAAAACTAAAAAAAACTCACAGAAAGGAAGAATGAGCGAAGACAAACACACACGGAAACAAACACTAAGTGGGTCAAAAACATATCAAAACGCACACTCACGGACACGGAGAAAACAGTGCTGAACAGAGGACTGAACTTCGCCATCACACCGGCTAAAATACCCCATTGCGGCGGCATGAAATAAAGCGGCGTTGTTGGAGGTTTTAAGTAGGCTTTTATTATTCATACCGCCGTCACGAGCTCCTCTCCCGGCGCTGTGCGTGCGCGCCGGGAGCGAGCCCTCGGCTCTCAGAGAAGGAGAGGAGAGGCACGTGTGTGTGTCTCCAGTTGCAGGATCAGAGTGAGAGAGAGAGCATGGATTTCAGTCAGCTTAAATACCAGTTACAAACAATGCATGAAAGGCATTCACAGCAGGGAGTATGGCATTTGCATTTGAGAGGCATACATCACAATAGGCAGATTTGCTAGACTGTGCTCTAGGTGCAGAACAAAGGGGTTCACAGGCACATCTACATATTGATCTGAGTCTCTAGGTCACAGTAAGGACAGGACGCATGAACACAATACATGAAAGGTGACATTATCACAGTAGTGTAGCGGAAAAAACCAGGAGTAGCGAGTTGTCTGTCCTTAGTCTGTTTGTGGGGGTTTTCCCAAACCGCCACACCATGATGAATACATCCTCGCAACAGAACTTGCGTGTGAAAAAATCCAGGACCAAGGGGAAAAGGCATCACTCCGGAACGCAGTCGCAGGAATCCTCAAAACGGCCAAATTACCACAAAACAACGTTACAAAAGAAGAAGAAAAAGCATTAACCTCACTCAAGACAGATAAAACAATCACAATCTTTCCATCAGATAAAGGCAGAACCACAGTAGTCATGGACACGGAAACGTATGAAAAGCAGATGGAAACCATGTTGGCACATAAGAGCACATATGAAATCATTAAAACAAACCCCACAGAAGAAAAGAAAAAAAATGCTAAAAGCCCTTCTCAAACCCCTATTAGAAAGCAAAAACAATCACAAAGGACGCATATGATCACCTGATACCCACAGCCAGCATCACCCCCCGGAGCTATGGAACCCCAAAAATACATAAGAAGGATATCCCACTGCGGCCAATAACAGACAGTATCAGATCAGTCACATACAACTTATCAAAAGCCCTGGTTGAAATCATCAAACCCCTCCTTGGACTATCAGATTTCCACTGCAAAAACTCAAAAGAGCTGGCACAAGAACTCAAAAATATGAAAATAGAATCAGACGAGATCCTCATTTCACATGATGTCATTTCATTATTCACAAAGACCCCTGTTGATGTCACACTACATATAGTGCAAGAACGCCTCAGAAATGACAGAACCCTAAAAAGACGCACCAATCTCACAGTTCATGACATATCTGAACCATTACAATTTGTTGCAAAATCCACCTATTTTCAATACAGAGGAAAAATCTACAGACAAAAAGAAGGATTTGCAATGGGAGACCCACTATCAGCCATCATGAGCAGCTTTTTCATGGAGGATCTGGAAAACGAAGCCATCAACACAGCACCTACACAATGTAAACCCACCCTCTGGAAGAGATACATTGATGACATTCTGGAAAAAATAAGGAAAGGACACATGCAAGAACTCACTGACCATCTAAACAGCACAGACAGCACTCGGAACATAAAATTCACTTAAAATGAAAATGAATAACATGAAAATCCACCACAATGACGACGGAAGTATAAAAATCACAGTCTACAGGAAACCAACCCACACAAATCAATACCTACTATGGACATCAGAAAACCCCACTGCACACCATAATGACAATGTTTTATCGGGCTTTTATTGAATCTGTTTTATCCTTTTCTTTAGTGTCATGGTTTGGTCAGATAAAACTGAAACAGAGGAAATTGGATCAGGTAGTTAGATGGTCCAGTTGTTTGCTTGGTGAGTCACAGCTGAGCCTGACACCCCTGTACACCAGACAAGTACAGAGGATGGCTACCTCCATTTTAAATGATGACTCCCACCCTTTGCACTGCCACTTTCAGCTTCTTCCCTCAAGACGGAGGTTTGCTGTCCCAAAAAGTAGAACCTAGTGCTACAAAAACAGCTTTGTCCCTGCTGCTGTCATAGAGTTGAACAAGCTGTAAAAATATATTGTACATAATTTACGTACCTATTTATTAACTTCATTTTATATTTACTTATTTTTGTAGGATGTCACTTGGGTTCTAAATATTTTATTGGGTTTTAGACCTTTGAGTTTTTTAACCTCTTTGACTAGTTTTTAACTTTTAATATGACCCTTCTCTCTTACCTCTGGTTTCTCCCTAATCTCTTTATCTTTTTATACCCTGATGGATGGAGCCTTGAGTATTTTTATCATGTTTATAGTCAGCTTCATGTGTGCCTGTGTTTGTGTCTATGTTGAATGTAATTAGTGGCTTGTAAATATGGATGCCACCAGACTGCAAAACAAATCTACCTACGGGTACAAATAAAGTAACCTGAACCTGAACACAAACTATCAGTTGTCAGGACATTATATGAACGGGCCACCATCATCACAGACCAAGAAGACAATACAGGAGGAGGAAAACCACATAAAACATGCACTCACATGCTGCCAATATCCAGTATGGGCCATAAACAAAGGGAAACAGCAAGTCAAAAACAAAGAAGACAAACAGGAAACAAGACAGAGCAAAAGCAGAAATCAAAAACAAGGACACCATAACTATACCATACATCCAAGGAATAACAGAACCAATTCAAAGGATAATGAAAAAATACAAAATAAACACATCAGTGAAACCACACAAAAAATTAAGACAGTTATTAGTACACTCCAAGGACAAAATAGAACAAGACAAAAAATGCAATGTAATATATGAAATATCATGCAGATCATGCAACAAAACCTACATTGGAGAAACCGGATGATCATTCACCACAAGGAAAAAAGAACACCAGAAGGAATGGGAGAAGGAAACAAAAGGACGACTCACAAGACCACAAAAAGAAAAGGCAGAACAAGAAACATTAAAATCAGCAATATCAGATCACTGCAAAAGAAATAATCACATCATGGACTGGGACAACGCAAAAGTTTTTAGATCGGAGAGCAACAGACACAAACTTTGGATCAAGGAGGCCATAGAAATCAGGAAGCGGGGAAAAGATAGCATGAACCGGGATGAGGAGGCCTTTATGCTTTCCCACACTTGGGGCCACATTCTCCAGAGACGGCAGTTGGTGGGGCCGGCTCGGTGGATCTGACAGGTCTGCTGGGCTGGCCCTGCCTACAAAAGTCAGCTGATAAAATGACACCTGGCAGCAATCAGCTGACACTTCTGACGAAGGCCGCAGTGCACAGTCGAAACATGTAAAGAAGGTAAAAACATCTCCTTTCTATTTTTGTCTTTAATAAAAACAAAAGGTAAACAGTTTTTGACTAGTTGCTTTGAATGGCGATCCAAGGCCAATGAACTGTCAAACAGCACCCGCAGGTTTCTGATGCTTGACCGTACTGTGGAGCTCAGAGATCCGAGGTGCTGCTTGATGAGACAAATTTTCACATCAGGTGCAATGATCAGTGTCTCAGTTTTATCAGAGCCCAGATAGAGGAAGTTATTATTTAACCATTTTTGATGGTAGACAAACAGTCAAGTAGATTAGGTAGCTTGTTTAACTCAAATTCATAAAATGAGCAATAGAGCTGAATATCATATGCGTTAAAGTGATAGGACACATCCTTAAAAAGGCTTATAAGCCTTCCAAGAGGGGTCATATACAATAGAAACAGGATAAGACCTAGGACTGAACCCTGAGGTACACCACATGACAACTCACTTGGCTCAGACAAAATTGTTTACTGCAACGCTTAAAGTTCTACCAGTAAAATAGGATGAAAGCAAATCTAAAACTGACTCAGACAGCCCAAAATCACTATGTAAGTGCTTTAACAACACTGTATGGTCACGTGTGTTGAATACAGCTGTCAAGTTGAGCAGCACTAAGACTGTGTACTGACCAGAGTTTGCAGGCATCAGTACTGTCATGATGTGGAGCACGGGGGGAGGATCATGTGCTTGCTTTCAGTTATTTCTATTATGTCTTTACATTTTTCATCTCAGGTTTATTTTGTATTTGAGGATGGCTGTCTGTATATGTTATCTGAGTTTGGTTTTGTTTCTGTCTGGCTGGCCCTTTATCATATCTTAGTTTGGTCATCATTATTTTGTTCATTATGTAGTTTTGGATTGTGCTGCATTCTATATTGATCTTCCTGTGTGTATTTACAAGCCTACTCACACCTCTGCCTTTAGTTTCTTACTAGGTAGTGATATTGATTATTATTGTAATTCCAGCACTATGAGTATTTTTTGGGTTTTGTATTTCTTTTTGTCCTGGCCTTAGTGGCTCATTATTACTTTCATCTGTTGTACCATTTGATTTGTATCTCATTTTGTAATTAGTTCATTTGGCATTATTTCTCCCTGTGCTTTTATTGTGACAGTGCTTTGTGCTATTCCCGGGTGTGAAATTCTGTTTGCGGGCTGTCACACCTGTCATTGGTTGTTCTGATTATCTTTGCTCATGTCACCCACACCTGCTCCTCATCTGTAATTAATTCCTGCTTGCCCTATTTAAGGACGGCTGCTCAGATTACTCTTCACAGCGTCCTTCTCCATAATCAGTCGGGAATCCCTTGTCTTATTCTTTATTTCATATCCCCGATTGTTCCCCGTTTCACTGCTGTTTCTATACGCCTCAGCCTCCAAGCTGGTTTTCCTGGTTATCCTGCCTTTACCCCAAGCTCGGTAAGTTTTGTATATTTTGTGTTCTTTATTATTAAATGTGCAAACTCACAGGTGGCATATGGAGTCGTCAATCCCTGCCAGGGCGATTTATGACAGAAGGATGCTGCCAGTACAGACTTCAGCCGCTGTGGGTTTTGCCTTTTTTCTTTTCCCTTTCCGTATTTTTTGTTAAAGTCCGCTTTTGCAGGGATGTCAGTCCGCACGGACTTTAGAGTTTTTGGGTTGGACGAGGTAGAGTGTTGGGCAGCTGAGTTAGTGGAGGACATTATCTAGGACGTTCCCTTTTCCCACACTCCTGAGGAGGCACTGCGAGTTTGGGATAGCGCAGCACAGGTAATAGAGGCATACTCTAGCCTGTGGAGCTATCCGGAACTTACGGTTCTCCTCACCTCCTTATCCAATGCTCAGCATATGCTCCGTGGGCTGGGGAAAGCCTCTTCTCCATCTGTACCTGTGCTGACAACGAAGCCTCCCCAGGGATAGAAGACCCCAGCCTCTTGCCACGGTCCAGCGACAGCCCTGCCTTCTCCTCCCAGGCAGTGGCACACACCATCTGCCGTCACTCCCACGCTGGAGGAGCCCACAGTTTGCCAGATTGGGCACATAGCCCTCATGCCCCCAGATGGTCCCACTGCTGAGGAGCTGGAGGAGCACCGGCGGGTTTTGGTGGCCAAAACAGAGCTGTTGCTGGAGTATAAGTCATGGCTTCTTCCTGAGTTTGCGTAGTTGGATGGAGTTTCCCTGGGTGGAGTGGAGACTGTGCCAACGACAGACCGTCCCCTGACTCCGGCATTCTGCCCATCTTGCCAGACTACCTCCACAGGATCCTGGAAGGACATCATCTGGTCCTGCAGTAGCAGCTACCATCACGTCCCGGGAATTAAGGCAAGTTTCTTTCCATTTTCCTACATTTAAAAATAAACTGTCTTGCCTGATTCTCAGCAGTGAGGCTCAGCAGCAGCAACCCAATTTAGCTGAGTCCTCACCGCCTGCTGCTGTAACTTTTCCCTCACCTGCTTGTCTTGTGTCATCTCCTGTTTCCCCTGAATGTCTGCCAGTCCTGGAAGAGAACCGCCGGATGACGGATGGGCGTGCAGCCTTGGAATGGCCTGTTTCTACCCCACAGCCACGTCCTGAATGGGAGGACAGCTCACCTGTGTCCAGAAGACTGAGCAAACAAGAGAGTGTCCACTGGCTTCAGCAGCATGGGACTCAGCACCATCAGTGAGGCAATCTCCAGTGTCAGCCACCACACCTGGGGGTCCTTCAGCTGCACCCACCATCATGCCTGCTGCCAGGGTCACCACAGCAGAGTCACCGGAGTCCTGGACGGCGGTGGAGCTCAAGTCTAGACAAATGTTCTGTTCTTTTCTTACACCTTCAGATCTAGAGAAATCTTGTCTAGCTCATGGTGGATCAGATCAATCAGTTCAGGTTCAGGTTCAGGTTACTTTATTTGTACCCATAGGTAGATTTGTTTTGCAGTCTGGTGACATCCATATTTACAAGCCACTAATTACATTCAACATAGACACAAACACAGGCACACATGAAGCTGACTATAAACATGATAAAAATACTCAAGGCTCCATCAATCAGAGGTAAGAGAGAAGGGTCATATTAAAAGTTAAAAACTAGTCAAAGAGGTTAAAAAAATTCAAAGGTCTAAAACCCAATAAAATATTTAGAACCCAAATAACATCCTACAAAAATAAGTAAATATAAAATGAAGTTAATAAATAGGTACCTAAATTATGTACAATATATTTTTACAGCTTGTTCAACTCTTTGACAGCAGCAGGGACAAAGCTGTTTTTGTAGCGCTGGGTTTTACTTTTTGGGACAGCAAACCTCCGTCTGGAGGGAAGAAGCTGAAAGTGGCAGTGCAAAGGGTGGGAGTCATCATTTAAAATGGAGGTAGCCATCCTCTGTACTTGTCTGGTGTGCAGGGATGTCAGGCTCAGCTGTGGCTCACCAAGCAAACGACTGGAGCCAGTAGAAGAGCACTTTTGGTCAGACAATGTACCATTGACCCTTACTCTCTGCGTCCTGTTGGTTAAGAAATCCAGAATCCAACCCACCAGATTATTGCTCAAGTCAAATTGTTGCAGGAGCCTTTCAACTAAGATATGAGGTTGGATTGTATTAAAGGCGGAAGAAAAGTCCACAAATAAAAGCCTGGCATGTGTCCCATTAAAATCCAGATGTTTAAAAAGCATGTTAAACAGAGTGACAGTGGCATCCTCCACTCCTTTGTGTGGCCTATAGGCAAACTGCAGAGGATCCAATGCCTGCTCAGTCTGCCTTAGGACCTCACATCTGACCAGTTTTTCAAAAATTTTCATTAAAATTGAAGTCAAAGCAACTGGTCTAAAGTCGTTTACCGTTTTAGGACGGCTGGATTTTGGAATGGGAACAACCACGGCTTCTTTCCAGATCTTAGGTACATGTTGTGTCTGTAAGGACTTATTGAAAATGTAATGAAATATAGGATTCAGTTCATGTGCACAGGACCTCACTAAGCGCCCACATATATTATCAGGGCCCTGACTTTTGTTCACTTTTACAGCGCAGAACTCCCTTTTAACATCCTGCACCTCAATATTAAAGTGCTGATTGTCTTTGAGTTTCTGTTTCAAATCTTGGATTTCTGTGCTGAAATCAAAGGAGTCAAAACGACCATAAAAACAATTAAGAGCATTAGCCAGCTCTGTGTCTGAATTAAAACCATCTAAAAACACACGATTACTGCGCTCTGTGCTCTGAAGGCCTCCAATAGTTTTCATACTGGCCCAGGCTGAACCAAGTTTCTTTGTTGCCATCTTGCTTTCCAACTCTGATTTATAATTCTGTTTTGCTCTTAAAATTTCGGCAGATGTCCAGATCTGCCGAACAGATGTCAGCAGTTGCAGATGTCCTCTGCTCCTGAGTTCTTCTCGCTGGGCTCCACTGCTGGCAGTAATAATTTTCTGGTGTTTTTTTTCCTTCCTCAGTGTTTGAGGTGGCCGTGTCAGGGAGGGATCCTAGAGCAAGGGAATTTGAGATGCCCCAGCCTGGATTGCCAGAGTCCTGGATAGTGGTGGAGCTTGAGCTAATGCAAGTCCTCTTTTTTGTCTTCAGTATGTTGGTATTAGAGAGGTCTTGTTTAGCTCTTGGTGGGGAGAGCCAGTCACAGCTGCCATCTGTTTCTGAGCTTTCCTCGTTGGGTTCCACTGCTGCCGGTGATTCTGACCCAGTGTCTGTCTCTGTTCTTCTGCTCGAGCCATCACTTGAGGTCACCGAGGGACTGCCACCTGTGCCTGAGGTTGCCGTGGGTCCTCTATCTCCACCTGAGGTCGCCGTGGGTCCTCCGTCTCCACCTGAGGTCATCACTGATCATCAGTCATCGTCTGAGGTTGCCGCTGATCGGCCATCTTCCCCGCCAGGTTCCCTCACTGATCAACTGTTTTTTCCGACTGGTTTCCCTACTGATCAGTCATCCCCTTCGTCTGGTTCCCTCGCTGGTCAGCCATCCTGGTCAGCAATCCTCTTCACCTGGCTTCTTCACTGGTCAGTCACCCTCCTCATTTGGTTTCCTTGCTGGTCAGTCGACACTTTGTCTGGGTTCCTTGCTGGTCAACCATTTATATTGTTAGGTTTCCACCCCTCAGCTGCCGCGGTCTGTAGGAGACACAGGTTCCAGCTGCTGCATCCAGGTGGGGGGGTGTTGTGCCCTGTGGCCCATTGGCTCAGGGATGTGGGAAGACCACCTGACGGACCACGTCGTCTGCTTGGGTGGCTCTGGAACTCTGAGAGGCCATGTGATTTGTTCCACCATGTGATCGGGTGGTTCTGGAACTCTTATAAACCACCTGAACTGTCTCATTTTTTCATCCAATTGTCCTAGAGTTCTGTGCTAACATATATGTTCTGGTTGTGGGTGATGAGCATTTTTTGTTGTTGTTTCTGTCTATCCTACCCGGTTTCTCCCACCACCATCCCAGGTGTGTTTATTTGTGCTATTCCTGTTTTGTTTGTTTGGTTGTATGGTTGTTGTTGTTTTTTTTGTTTTTTTTTGGGGGTGGGGGTTCTTTGAGCGTTTTCTTTTCTCTTTTTTGATGTTGTGTTGTGGTGTCTGTATTCCAATCTTGGGGGGGAGGGGGCTCTCTCATGAAGTGGAGCACGAGGGGAGCACAGTGCGCTCGCTTTCAATTATTTCTATTATGTCTGTACATTCTTCATCTCAGGTTTATTTTGTACTTGGGGATGGTTTTCTGTATGTTATCTGAGTTTGGTTTTGTTTCTGTTTGACTGGTCTGTTATCATATCTTAGTTTGGTCATCATTATTTTGTTCATTATGTAGTTTTGGATTTTACTGCATTCTGTATTGATCTTAAGATAAGATAAGATAAGATAAGATAAGCCTTTATTAATCCCACAACGGGGAAATTCCAGGATTGCAACAGCACAGGGATAGCAACACTCAGAGCAACAATCAGAAAGCAAGAAAAAAAAAGCAAGAGCAGCTAATATACATATGTACATATTACTATAAATATATATATATATATATATATATATATATATATATATATATATATATATATATATATATATATATATATATATATATATATATACACACACACTACCGTTCAAAATTTGGGGTTGCTTAGAAATTTCCTTATTTTTGAAAGAAAAGCACTATTTTTTTCAATGAAGATAACTTTAAACTAATCAGAAATACACTCTAATATCTAATATACATTGCTAATGTGGTAAATGACTATTCTAGCTGCAAATGTCTGGTTTTTGGTGCAATATCTACATAGGTGTATAGAGGCCCATTTCCAGCAACTATCACTCCAGTGTTCTAATGGTACAATGTGTTTGCTCATTGCATCAGAAGGCGAATGGATGATTAGAAAACCTTTGTGCTATCATGTTAGCACAGCTGAAAACAGTTTAGCTGGTTAGAGAAGCTAAAAAACTGACCTTCCTTTGAGCAGGTTGAGTATCTGGAAAAATTATTATTTCAAATACAAACCATTATTTCTAACCTTGTCAATGTCTTGACTATATTTTCTATTCATTTTACAACTCATGGTGGTAAATAAGTGTGACTTCATGGAAAACACAAAATAATTGTCTGGGTGACCCCAAACTTTTGAACGGTAGTGTATATATACACACAGACACACAGACACACAGTGCAGAGCATTGTAGCTGGATGGAATAAACATATGAGTATATAAACACACAGTGCAGAGCATTGTAGCTAGATGGAATAAATATGTAGATATATAAACACCCACAGTACGGAGCATTGCAGCTAGGTGGAATAAATATGAAAATATATAAACACACACAGTGCGGAGCAATGTAGCTAGATGGAATAATATGTAGATATATAAACACACACAGTGCGGAGCATTGTAGCTAGATGGAATAAATATATAGATATATAAATATAAACACACCCAGTGCGGAGCATTGTAGCTAGATGGAATAAATATGTAAATATATAAACACACACAGTGCAGAGCATTGTTGCTAGATGGGATGAAACAGCACAACCGTCTACTTAGTTATCCTACATGGTATGATTATGTGCCCATACATATTCTCACCCTCCATAGCGACCGGTATTTTCCTAGTTGTATGCCGGAGGGGACCATTGTGTAAGTCTATTGCATCTTTTGCATTCAAAAACTATTAGGTTGTTACGTCTTTTTTGCTATCTCTGCGAGCAGCCCTGCTTAGGTTGTACAGTCTGACAGCCGTTGGTAGGAAGGACCTGCGAAACCTCTCGGTTGTGCACCTGGGATGATGTAGTCTGCTGCTAAATGAGCTCCTCAGTGCATTCAGTATGTCCTGCATAGGGTGGAACTCGGACTCCAGCAGAGATGACAGTTTAGCCACCGTCCTTCTCTCTCCTATCTCCTCCACCGGGTCAAGGCGCTGCCCCAGGACAGAGCTAGCTTTCTTGATCAGTTTGTTTAGTCTCTTCCTATCGGCTGCAGTAATGCCACTGCCCCAGCAGACCACTCCAAAAGTGATGGCTGATGCCACCACCGTGTCATAGAATGTCTTCAGCAGCGCCCCTTGTACACCAAAAGACCTGAGTCTCCTCAGTAGGAACAGCCTGCGCTGTCCCTTCTTGTAGAGTGCGTCAGTATTGTGTGACCAGTCTAGTTTATTGTTCAGATGAACACCCAGGTACTTGTAGGATGTCACCATCTCAATGTCTGTTCCCTGTATATTTACTGGTGCTGTGAGGGGTTGTCCATGCCTGCGGCAGTCCACCACCAGCTCCTTAGTTTTCCTCGCGTTGATCTGGAGGCAGTTCCGATGGCACCAGTCCACGAAGTCCTGGATAAGCCCTCTGTACTCAGCTTCATCTCCATGGGAGATGAGGCCAAGGATCGCAGTGTCATCAGAGAACTTCTGTAGATGGCAGTGTGTTGTGTTGTGTGAGAAGTCCGCAGTATCAAGAGTGAGCAGGAAGGGAGCCAGCACCGTTCCCTGGGGGGCCCCCGTGCTACCGATGATCGTGTCGGACACACAGTCCCGGGTTCTCACAAACTAAGGCCGGTTCGTGAGGTAGTCCAGGATCCATGATGACAGGTTCTGGTCCACCCCTGCACGCAGCAGCTTGTCCTTCAGGATCATCGGTTGGATGGTGTTGAAAGCACTGGAGAAGTCAAAGAACATGATCCTCACCACATTCCCGGGCTTCTCCAGGTGGGACAGAGAACGGTGAAGGAGGAAGATCACCGCATCCTCCACCCCAATGCCATGCTGGTAGGTGAACTGGAGTGGATCCATCGCTGGTTCCACCAGGGGGCGGAGGTGAGCAAGGAGCAGTCTCTCCAGGGTCTTCATCAAGTGGGACGTCAAGGCCACCGGTCTGTAGCTGTTCAGGTCTTTGGGGTGGGAAGTTTTTGGTACAGGTACCACACAAGATGTTTTCCACAACTGTGGTACCCTCCCCAGCTTCAGGCTCAGGTTGAAGATGTACGCCACAATCCCACACAGCTGGTCTGCACAGGACTTAAGGAGCTTTGCGCTGATGCCGTCTGGTCCTGTCGCCTTCCTCGCCTTGAACTTCCTCAGCTCCGTCCTCACCTGGGTCTTGGTCAGGGTCAGGATGGGGGGCTGTGTGTTGGGAGTTGGGGGGTGTTGGTGGAGTGGGGAGTGGGCAGCAGGACTTGATGTCTTTAGAGGCAGCAGTGGTTGTTGTGCAGTCAGGGGGGAGGGCGGTTGGTCAAACCTATTGAAAAACAGATTCAGATTGTTCGCCCACTCCCTGCCCCCCGTGGCCTGGGGGGAGGTATTCTGGAGCCCAGAGATGGTTTTAAGGTTTCTCCAGACCCTGCTGATGTCGCTCTGTTGCAGCTTGTCCTCCATCTTCTTCCTGAAGCTGTCCTTGCCTTCTCTGATCTTTATCCTCAGCTCCCTCTGTACGGACTTCAGCATCTCCCTATTCCCCGACCTGAAGATCCTCTTCTTCTCTTTCAGAAGTGTTTTTATCTCAGGGTTGATCCAGGGTTTGTTGTTTGAGCAACACCGTATGGTCTTGGTGGGATCGGATTTGTCCACACAGAAGCTGAGGTAGCCTGTGAAGGTGTGAGTGAGGCCATTGATGTCCTCACCATGTGGATTGCAGAGCTGCTTCCAGGCAGTGGCTTCAAAACAGCCCTTCAGAGTGTCCATTGCCTCCTCAGACCATAACTTCACTGTGCGCATGGCCAGAGGTTGTATGTGCACTAGGGGTTTGTACACCGGCCGGAGATGAACCAAGTTGTGATCCGATCTCCCGAGTGGGGGGAGTTGTGATGAGGTGTACGCCTCCTTAGTGTTTGCGTAGAATAAGTCCAGTGTTTTATTGTCTCTAGTGTGGCATGTCACATGCCACACTAGAGACATCTTCCTATGTTTATGAGCCTACTCATGGCTCTGCCTTTAGTTTCCTACTAGGTAGTGATATTATTATTGTGATTCCAGCACTATAAGTATCACTTGGGTTTTGTGCTTCTTTTTGTCCTGGCCTTAGTGGCTCATTATTTACTTATTATTACTTACTGCTTCGTTATGAAACGTGCAAACTCAGGTGGCATTTGGAGTTGTCAATCCGCCCCTGCCAGGGTGATTCATGGCAAGTATGTCATTAGAGACTATTAAAAGAGCAGTCTTGGTTGAGTGGATTTTCCTACAACCCGACTGAAACACATCAAATAATCTGTGTTCCTCCAAATTGGAGGTTAGTTGTTCAGCCATGACTCTTTCCAAAATTTTAGACAAAAGACAGTTTTGAAATAGGTCTAAAATTATTGGGATCAGATTGATCTAAATTTGGCTTTTTGAGAATAGGGTTAACGACTGTTTGAAGGAACTGGGCGTCATGTACTAGCCCCTACGGGGCAGGGAGACAGACTCAGGCACTGGATACACATGTGTCCTTTATTAAAAGAAAGAACAAAGTCCAAAGAACTGTGCAAAATACAAAATATGAATAATGAGAACACTTACAAATGGCGCCCCTGGGCCGACATCGCCCAGCAGATGCAGAGGAGATCTGGAGACAATTACAGATGGCTTGCAAGTAGACAATCACAGTGGCAACTAATCATGCAGCAACAAAACAGTGAAAATGCAGAGCTTAAATACACAGGGGTGAAATGAGGAGTGACTAGAAGCAGGTGCAGCCAGGAGAGGGCAGTGACCTAATTCCAACAAATCACTCACAGCTGAGATGGACTGGGGAAACAGGCTGTGAGAGGTGGGTGTGTCTGGAATGGAGGAAAGGGCCTCGTGTAACCCAAACAGCAGAACGCGGGAATAATAGTGAACAGAAAAACACTCAAAACTACAAAGGGAGTCTGAGCACTGAGGACAGACGCTCAGACATATGACAGAGCCCCCCCCCCTCAAGGAGTGGATTCCAGACACCCCAAAGTAACACCAAATGAGAACCCCCACCCCCTCAAAAAAAAAAAACAGCTAAAAAACACCTCGGGAGGAAGGTGGGGGAAAACGGCTAGGAGGGAACAAACAAACCAGCCCAAGACTCAAACCTGCACCCCAACAGACCCCCAAGCCCCCATGGTCCCAGAGCTCCAGGGTTCGGGTGGTCGGCCGAAGTCCCAGGCTAGCCAGACCTGAAAAGAGTCAGGTGGCCTGCCAGAGAAAAATGGACCACAAGACCCAGAGACTCAGTCTATCGTGCGGCCGGCCAGCATTCATGAGCCACCAGGACCGGAGGCGTTATCCAGAAGGTGGCTCTCCCATCAGGACACTCAATGGCAGGAAACCAAACTGGAGGAGGGGCCCCCAATTACGTCTGGTGGCGGTGGAAGGGGGACCACAACGGTGTCCAGCAGAGAAGAAAAGGCTTCAGCGTCCTCAGGCTGGCCGACAGCACCCTTGATGGTCCGGACTTTGGACCCAGTTGCACCCGCGATGGCTCCAGGCTGGAGCACAGCTGCACCCACGATGGCACCGGGCTGGAACACAGCTGCACCCACGGTGGCTCTGGGCTGGAGCACAGCTGCACCCATGGTGGGCCACCCATGGTGGGCCCCGGCTGGGCCAACGTTGCACCCACGGTGGACCAGGGCTGAGCCAACGCTGAACTCGCGATGGACCCAGGCTGGGCCAACATTGCACCCACGGTGGCCCCTGGGCTGGAACATAGCACCCACGTTGGGCTCAACCTGGGGTGCAGCACCCATGAGGGTCCATGGCCGGGACGCAACACCCACGGAGATTCAGGCTGAGGAGGAACACAGATCACAGCCTCGGGCACAGGGGAAGCTGCACCCTCGATGACCTTCCACGGCAAACCTGGACCCACGGAGACCTCAGGTGGTTCTGGAACATCTCCGTTGACCCTGGGAGGAAGCTCAGACAAAACACATGGAGAAACACGGTCAGGGTCACCGGTAGCGGCAGATCCCAGCGAGGCAAGCTCAGACACAGTGGGTGGCTGCGCCCAGCTCTCTTCACCAAGAGCCAGGCAAGATTTCTCTAAAACTGAGACAAGAAAAAGAAAGGAGACTTGCCTGAGCTCAAGTTCCACCATCGTCCAGGACTCTGTCAATCCGGGCAATGATGTTGCTCTGGGCTCGGCCCTCTGGAGATCCAGCTCAGGTGTTAACTCTGCTACGGCGGTCCCCACAGCAGGCATGATGGTGGTAGCAGTCATGGTGCCCCCAGGCGAGATAACCCAAGCTGGTTGCTCCTCTGGCATGGCGGCTGAGGGTCCACTCCGTGCTGGCACTGGTTTTGGGTCTTCCAGGGCCACGGGCTCCTCCACCGTCCGGCGCCTTGGTTCTTGGGCCGGCGGACTCTCAGGGGGAAATACAGGAGACACGGAGAGGACAGGTGAGCAGGGGGTGGTTGCAGCAGGTGGAGAGAGCTCAGGGGACTGCAAACCCTTAGCCTCTCTACCAGGATTCAGGCAATGCACATTATCAAGAAGTAAAGAGGAAATAAATGCCACTTGCCTGTCATCCTGATGTTTGATATATTCTGTTGCAGCCGGTGAACAGTCATCCCTCTCTGTGTCCATGGGCCCCTCAGAGGATTGTGGAAGGACCGCCCCTGTAAACACAGAAGTTGGTGTCATCAGGGAACGTACGGGAGACATCTCAGCAGCGGGAGAGTGCACTGAAGGGAAGCGAGAAGAGTCAGGTACAGGGCGGAGAGAAGCTGATGATTCAGCTGGGGAAAAAAGGACTGAAGGCTGTACCGCAGTGGGAGGCTTCTGCTTCAGTGCCAGGAGAAGGGCTGCTGAAGAGGTAGGAGTATTTCTCTGATGATCTGAAATGGGATGGCGTGGTTGTATAGGAGCAGTGGTCATTTCTTCTAGCTCCTCCCTTGTGCCTGGAAGGGAGAATATGGAGCGGAGTATGTCTGTTACCCCCAGGTGCTTCCCTAGGCAGGGAAATGCCTTCATCACCCGTACCACTTGATCCCGACCCCGGGAATGGGAGGTCTGCGTCTGTGACAAGATTTCCTCCAGAAGGCACATTGCCCGCCGCTCCACTTCATTCAGAGCGGACATGGTGAGCTCCAATGCAGGTTAGTGAAAAAAGCACAAAAGGTGAAAAAATGCCTGAGTGTACAGCTGAGTCCTATTCTGGCCAAACGATTCTGTCATGTACTAGCCGCTATGGGGCAGGGAGACAGACTCAGGTGCTGGATACATGTGTGTCATTTATTAAAAGAAAGAACAAAGTCCAAAGAACTGTGCAAAATACAAAATATGAATAATGAGAACACTTACAAATGGCGTCCCTGGGCCGGCATCGCCCAGCAGACGCAGAGGAGATCTGGAGACAATCACAGATGGCTTACAAGTAGACAATCACAGTGACAACTAATCATGCAGCAACAAAACAGTGAAAATGCAGAGCTTAAATACACAGGGGTGAAATGAGGAGTAACAAGCAGCAGGTGCGGCCAGGAGCGGGCAGTGACCTAA
Source organism: Pholidichthys leucotaenia (assembly GCA_020510985.1). NCBI lineage: Eukaryota > Metazoa > Chordata > Actinopteri > Cichliformes > Pholidichthyidae > Pholidichthys > Pholidichthys leucotaenia. Next base: position 296,920,184 of record CM035844.1, on the reverse strand, counting down.
TTCCAACAAATCACTCACAGCTAAGATGAAGTGGGGAAACAGGCTGTGAGAGGTGGGTGTGTCTGGAATCAAGGAAAAAGGCTCATATAACCCAAATAACATAACAGAACTAACAGGAGAATAATAGTGAACAGAAAAACACTCAAAACTACAAATCGAGTCTGAACACTGAGGACAGATGCTCAGACATATGACACTAGGAACAAAGCCAGTTTGGAGAGAAAGGCTGATTATCTCAACAAAGAATAGACTAATGAAGTCAAACATTTTAAAAACATAACTGGGGACAGGATCAAGAGGACAAGAAGAAGGTTTGACCCTTTTCAACAGAATATGAATATCCTCAAGGGTGACCAGTAAAAAGGAAGACCAGGTATGAGGTGCAAGGACTCTCAGACAATGAGAAACAAAATTCTCTGGTCTGGTGAGACAAAGATTGAACTCTTTGGCATGAATGCCAGGTGTCATGTTTGGAGGAAACCAGGCACTGCTCATCAACAGGCCAATACCATCCCTACACTAAAGAATGGTGGTCACAGAATCATTCTGTGGGGATGTTTTTTTTTCTGTGGCAGGAAGGCAGTAATGCACAGAGACATTGTGGATGAGAACCTGCTCCAAAGCACTCTTGACCTTAGACAAGGGCAACGGTTCATCTTTCAACAGGACAAGGACCCTAAGCATACAGCCAAGATATCAAAGGAGTGGCTTCAAGATAATTCTGTGAATGTCCTTGAGTGGCCCAGCAAGAGCCAAGACTTGAATCCAATTGAACATCTCTGGAGAGATCTGAAAATGGCTGTGTACTGACGCTTCCCATCCAACCTGATGGAGCTTGAGAGGTGCTGCAAAGAGGAATGGGCGAAACAGCCCAAAAATAGGTGTGTCAAGGTTGTGACATCATATTCCAAAGGATTTGAGGCTGTAATTGCTGCCAAAGGTGCATCAACAAAGTATTGAGCAAAGACTGTGAATACTTATGTACATGTGATTTCTTAGTTTATTACCTCCGCCAGGCCGCAGGCCAGGAGGTTATGTTTTTGCCGAGGTTTGTCTGTCTGTTTGTCTGTCTGTTTGTCTGTCTGTTGGTTAGCAAGATAACTCAAAAAGTTTTGGACGGATTTCGATGAAACTTTCAGGCGTTATTGGAAATGGTACAAGGAAGAACGGATTAAATTTTGGGGATGATCCGGGTCACCGTCTGGATCCAGGAATTTTTTAAAGGATTCTTTTACATTGTGAGATAGGGCCATTTTTTTTCTGTGGCAGGAAGGCAGTAATGCACAGAGACATTGTGGATGAGAACCTGCTCCAAAGCACTCTTGACCTTAGACAAGGGCAACGGTTCATCTTTCAACAGGACAAGGACCCTAAGCATACAGCCAAGATATCAAAGGAGTGGCTTCAAGATAATTCTGTGAATGTCCTTGAGTGGCCCAGCAAGAGCCAAGACTTGAATCCAATTGAACATCTCTGGAGAGATCTGAAAATGGCTGTGTACTGACGCTTCCCATCCAACCTGATGGAGCTTGAGAGGTGCTGCAAAGAGGAATGGGCGAAACAGCCCAAAAATAGGTGTGTCAAGGTTGTGACATCATATTCCAAAGGATTTGAGGCTGTAATTGCTGCCAAAGGTGCATCAACAAAGTATTGAGCAAAGACTGTGAATACTTATGTACATGTGATTTCTTAGTTTATTACCTCCGCCAGGCCGCAGGCCAGGAGGTTATGTTTTTGCCGAGGTTTGTCTGTCTGTTTGTCTGTCTGTTTGTCTGTCTGTTTGTCTGTCTGTTGGTTAGCAAGATAACTCAAAAAGTTTTGGACGGATTTCGATGAAACTTTCAGGCGTTATTGGAAATGGTACAAGGAAGAACGGATTAAATTTTGGGGATGATCCGGGTCACCGTCTGGATCCAGGAATTTTTTAAAGGATTCTTTTACATTGTGAGATAGGGCCATTTTCAACACAGAGGATGCGGAGAATCACCGTGCTGCAGTGAGAGAAGAAATGCAGCAACTCAGGCAAGGGCTATCCCCAGATGCTATTGAAGCTCATCGAGCTTACTTTTATTTATTTTTTTTATTGATTTTTTTTCTTATTACCTCCGCCAGGAGGTTATGTTTTCTTTTTTTTTTTAAAAGAAGATCTGCTCGATATTGCTAGTCATGCCTCGTTCAAAGTCTAAAAGTGTGAAACACAGAAGGCAACAGAGTGCAGAGTGCATGAGAAAGAAAAAAAGGCAGGGAGATAACACAGAGGATGCGGAGAATCACCGTGCTATTGCTAGTCATATGTTTTCATGGTCAAGGAATCTGATTTTTAATAAATTTGCAAAAATGTCCCCAAAAAAAATTCACATTGTCATTATGGGGTATTGTGTGTAACATTTTGAGGGGGAAAAAAGAATTTAATCTGTTTTGGAATAAGGCTGTTAACATAAAATGTGGAAAAAGTGAAGTGCTGTGAATACTTTCCAGATGCAATGTAGTATAATATAGTGACATACACTACACAAAGAGCAGAGATAAACAAACGTATCATCTGGTCAGTCACTGTAACAGATACTGGAGTCAGTTTGTCTTGGCCTGTCCTGGCCACTGACAATATCTCTATCTGCCAAGAATGTGCTGCTAGTCCACCAAAAGACACACACACATACATGCATCATTCAGTACACATTCACACACATGCATGCACTCACACACTCGTGCCCCACTCACGCTCCAGCTGTCGTCGCACACCTGCATCCACTTGTCACTCATTAGCACAGGGGGTATTTAGGGGTGACAGTGTGAGCACTTGTTGTGGCGGCATTAGTAAACCTTTGATGTCCAGGCTCCTCTTAGTTGGCTTCACCTGTTGTATTTTGCCCACTGTTCCGCTGGGAGCTTTCTCCTCATTACATCTGGAGGGGAGTGGGGCTCATGCACGGCTTTTATTCATTGACTTTTCGTCTGCTTTTAATACAATTCAGTCACACATTTTAACTTGAAGACTTTTAGAGCATTTTAATTTAAGTAATAATCTTGTGGGCTGGATTTTAAACTTTTTAACAGACAGGACACAGAGGGTTAAAGTTAATGGCTTTTTATCAGACAAGGTGTGTTCCTCCACTGGGTCACCACAAGGGTGTGTCCTTTCACCCTTGTTATTTATTCTGTACACGAAAATGTGTCAGAGTGCTTTTAAAAATAGACTTATTTTAAAATATGCAGATGACTCTGTGATCGTGAGCCTGCTCCAAGGGACTGAAAACAGTCATGGCCCGGTCACAGAGGACTTTGTCCAATGGTGTGAGGACTTGCACCTACAACTGAATATAGGCAAGACTAAAGACATGGTCATTGATTTTAGGCGAAATGCCAACACACCTGAACCGACTAAGATTAAGGGACAAATAGTGGAACAAGTCACATTTTATAAATATCTGGGTACAATTATTGATAATACTTTGAATTTTAAATTGAATTGTGAGGCCATAAATAGGAAGGGACACCAGCGCCTGTTTTGTTTGAGGAGGTTGTCCCATTTCCATGTAGATAGGACTATCATGACACTTTTTTATCGTGCTTTTATTGAATCAGTTTTACTTTCTCGTTAGTGTCATGGTTTAGAAACCTGCCCCTCAAAGACAGAAACTCACTCGCCCAGATCATTAAATGGTCCAGTCGTCTCATTGGGGGTGAGTCACAGCTGAGTCTGGAGGCCCTGTACACCAGGCAGGTACAGCGGCTGGCCACCTCTATCACAGCTGATGACTCCCATCCCTTGGCCAGTGAGTTCCAGCTTTTACCCTCTGGACGGAGGTTCAAAGTTCCCAGATGCAGAACCACACGGTACAGGAACAGCTTTGTTCCTGCTGCTATTGTTCTTTTAAACAGGCCTTAATGCATTTTATTTAAACTCTTGGGTCTGGCCTTTTTACGTGGTCTTATCTACTATTTTACTGGTCCCTGGTGTGGTATAATGCTTTTATCTGGTTTACTACGGGTTCTTTTATTTATTTTAGTTGGGTTTTTTATCTATCTAACCCAATTTTATTTGCCATTGTTTATCGTCCCCCATCAACCTATTCAGAATTTTTATCCGAATTTGCTGATTTCTTAGCTGATTTAGTGTTGAAATCTGATAGAATAATTATAGTAGGGGACTTTAATATACATGTGGATGTAGATAGTGACTGCCTTAATGTGGCTTTTAATTCAATATTAGACTCGATTGGGTTTTCTCAGAAAGTAGGAAATTCTACTCATTACCTCCACCATACATTGGACCTTGTTCTGACATATGGCATAGAAATAGAAAATCTTGTAGTGTCTCCTCATAACCCTGTACTGTCAGACCATTGTCTGTTAACCTTTGATTTTACTATTTCTGACTATTTGGCTCCTAAAGAAAAATATTATCACAGTAGATGCCTCTCAGATGATGCTGTTTCCAAATTTATGCAGATTGTTTCCTCTATGCCATGTGTCAACACAACGGAAATAAGCTATAGACAGCTTGCTCCTTCTGTAATTGATAACATGGTGGATAGTGTTTCAGCTTCTCTGCATCAGGCTCTAGACTTGGTGGCCCCCTTAAAAAAGAAAAAGTCTAATCAGAGATTTTTAACTCCTTGGTTCAACACAGAAACTCGTAGCTTAAAACAGAAGACTCGTCAATTAGAAAGAAAATGGCGGTCTACTAATTTAGATGAAATCTATTTAGCTTGGAGAAATCATCTTTTAATTTATAAAAAATCTCTTAGAAAAACTAGAACGAGTTATTACTCTGCATTAATAGAAGAGAACAAGAATAATCCCAGGTTTCTTTTCAGTACTGTAGCCAGGTTGACAAAGAGTCAGGACTCTGTCAATCCTAGCATCCCCTTAGAACTTACTAGTCAGGACTTTATGAACTTTTTCAATAATAAAATTTCATCCATCAGAGATAAAATCAATCAGATTCTTCCCACAGTTAACTTAAATACTGTAACTACTACAACTCCTTCTATTGATGTCTGTCTTGATGAGTTTACTCCAATCGACCTTTGTGAGTTAGACAAAGTAGTTTCCTCATCCAAACCTTCAACTTGTCTTTTAGATCCTATTCCTACCAGGTTATTTAAAGAAGTCTTCCCACTTATTGGTAGCTTATTCTTCATATAATCAATTCTTCATTAACTTTAGGCCATGTACCGCAGGCTTTTAAAACGGCTGTAATTAAACCCTTACTCAAAAAGCCAACGCTAGATCCAGGAGCTTTAGCTAACTATAGACCAATCTCTAATCTCCCTTTCATTTCAAAAATCTTAGAAAGAGTTGTTGCTACGCAATTATTTGACCACCTGCAGGGAAATGGTTTACTTGAAGAGTTTCAATCTGGGTTTAGAATCCATCATAGTACTGAAACAGCCTTAGCGAAGGTCACTAATGACCTCCTCATTGCATCTGATAATGGACTAGTTTCTGTACTTGTCCTTTTAGATCTTAGTGCAGCTTTTGATACTATTGATCATAATATTCTACTTGATAGATTAGAACACTATGTTGGACTTAATGGAACTTCGTTGCAGTGGTTTAGATCTTATTTATCTGATAGGTTCCAGTTTGTTCATGTAAATGATGAGTTTTCTTTCAGCTCAAAGCTTAGTCATGGAGTTCCACAGGGATCTGTGCTAGGCCCTACTCTTTTTAGTTTATATATGCTTCCGTTAGGCAACATTATTAGAAAGCACTGTATACATTTTCATTGTTATGCAGATGACACACAATTATACCTGTCAATGAAGCCAGATGATACTAATCAATTAGCCAAGTTAGAAGCCTGTCTTAAGGAAATCAAAGCTTGGATGACTTGTAATTTCCTGCTATTAAATTCGGATAAGACTGAAGTCATTCTTGTTGGTCCAGAAAACCTTAGAAATTCCTTTCCAAATCAAACTTTCAGTTTGGACGCAGTTACTCTTTCTCTTAATAGCTCTGTGAGGAACCTTGGAGTTATTTTTGATCAGGATTTGTCCTTCAATTCACATATTAAATTTGTTTCTAAGACTGCCTTCTATCATTTGCGTAATATTGCCAAGATTAGGAGCATCTTGTCTCAGAGTGATGCTGAGAAGCTGATCCACGCTTTTGTTAGCTCGAGATTAGATTATTGTAATTCTTTATTATCAGGCTGTCCTAAAACATCTTTAAAAAGTCTTCAGCTGATCCAAAATGCTGCAGCAAGGGTTTTAACAGGTACTAGAAAGAGAGATCATATCTCTCCGGTTCTGGCCTCCCTTCATTGGCTTCCCATAGAGTTTAGAATTAAGTTTAAAATTCTTCTTCTCACTTACAAAGCTCTAAACAATCAGGCTCCTTTTTATTTAAAAGATCTGATACTACCGTATTATCCTAACAGAGCACTACGCTCTCAAAATGCAGGATTACTTGTAATACCTAGAATCTCCAAAAGTACAATGGGAGGCAGAGCCTTCAGTTATCAAGCTCCTCTCCTGTGGAATCAGCTGCTAATCTGGATTCGGGAGTCAGACTCGATCTCTGTTTTTAAGAATAGGGCTAAAACCTACCTTTTTGATCTAGCCTACAATTAGGGAGGGATCATGTGTTTCTGAACCCTCCCTTAGTTATGCTGCTAATAGGTTTAGTCAGCCGGGGGACCTCCAGTAATGCACTGGGCCTCACTCCTTTCCTCACTCTCTATGAAATATTTTTTTTTTGCTGGTCATTAACATTTGTTTGTTCTCTCCCATAGATTGAGTCCCCATCGTGATGTTTGCTCTCTACATGTCTGTTCTTTTCCTCTTCTCTATCCCCTCACCCCCCAGCCAGTCGCAGCAGATGACTGCCCCTCCCTGAGCCTGGTTCTGCTGGAGGTTTCTTCCTGTTAAAAGGGAGTTTTTCCTCTCCACCGTCGCCAAGTGCTTGCTCACAGGGGATCACCTGATTGCTGGGGTCTTTCTGCAACTGTGGGGGTCCCCCCTACAGTTGATAGTGCTATCAGATGACTGTTGTTGTGAAATGGCGCTATATAAATAAAGTTGAATTGAATTGAATTGAATCTATTTTTAGTGGGGTTTTTTTGTTTTGTTTTTTTAACCATGTTCAGTAAGTTTCTGGAGTACATGTCCATGTCTTTAGTCTGTGCTGTTTTTAAATTGTCTGATGTATGTGTCCTGTGTTTTTAATGCTTGTTTTGATGTTCAAAGTTGTGTGTTTGAGATGCCCTCTCCAGACTGTAAAAAGAATCTACCTACGGGTATTAATAAAGTCACCTTGAACCTTATTATTATTTGCCCTTCTTGCTCCACTGCCCAGTTCCATCTGGGAGCACGTGGGGCTCATTCCTCCTCCTCCAGCCAACGGAGTTTGTAGCCTGTTCGATGGTACCGTGACTCATGTTTGGATTGTTTTTGTGGGACACTTTGTATGTTGATTTTCTGTTTAATAAACACGTTAACTTCACCTGTGATTGCGCTCAAATCCTTTTCACCTGTTCGCTGTGCAAAGCACATGAACATAACTAAAGCCTAGTGATACTCAAATACTTTGCCAGCAGTTTCATGAAATAGTCAGTCAGAAAGCAACTCATACAGGCTCGGACATCGCCCGGGTTAACAAGGTCAGGAGTTCCTGGCAGCGGAAGGCAAAGGACAGAGCTGCATGGAGGAATCTGATCAGACCTAAATGAAACAGTCATTGTCACCCCTGACAGACTGCTATGATGATGATGAGTATAGTATAGTGTACTAGTGGATGGTCAGCTTTGTAAAGCTGTTGCTGAATGTGAAAGTTGGGCTTTAATCTCTTCTTATTCCCCTTTACACAGGGGTGGAGATCATAGATCAGGTTCAGGTTCAGGTTACTTTATTTGTACCCGTAGGTAGATTTGTTTTGCAGTCTGGTGACATCCATATTTACAAACCACAATTACATTCAACATTGACACAAACACAGGCACACATGAAGCTGACTATGAACATGATAAAAATACTCAAGGCTCCATCCATCAGGGTATAAAGACAAAGAGATGAGAGAAAAACCAGAGGTAAGAGAGAAGGGTCATCTAAAAAGTTAAAAACTAGTCAAAGAGGTTAAAAACTCAAAGGTCTAAAACCCAATAAAATATTTAGAACCCAAATAACATCCTACAAAAATAAGTAAATATAAAATGGAGTTAATAAATAGGTACCTAAATTATGTGCAATATGTTGTTACAACTTGTTCAACTCTTTGACAGCAGCAGGAACAAAGCTGTTTTTGTAGCGCTGGGTTCTACTTTTTGGGACAGCAAACCTCCGTCTTGAGGGAAGAAGCTGAAAGTTGCAGTGCAAAGGGGGGGAGTCATCATTTAAAATGGAGGTAGCCATCATTGAGAGATCTGGCCAGTTTTTGAGCTATCAATGATCTTCAATGATCTCCAGTCACCACGGTCTCCTCAAAGATTTGACTAAGTCCAAAACAGACAAGGAGCTCCCAAAAATTCAAAAAAATGGCCCAATCTCTCAATCTCTATGCTGTGTAAAGGAGGCCCTAATGTTTTACTACTCGTAGCTCTTTCAAGAACTGCAATAAGGATTCAGCTTCAAGATGAAACATCTAATTTAGTTTACATGTGATGAGTTAGAATCAAGTATATAATTGTGCAGTGTTCACTGTCAGTATTCCTTTAAAGCTGACACATGTCACACCTTTATACACTTTTGCTTTGATATTCAGAACTTTTTGGTGTAGACATTAACAACAGGCATTCAGCTGTGTTATGACTCAGCAGTAAAGGAGAAACATAAAGCAGTCCAACCCAGCGGCACGGCCTTAACAAGGTGCATGAGGAAATGGTAATGTGGTAAACATCTGTACCACAGTAAAGTGGTTTTCATGCTGGGCAGAGAGAGATGGAGCCTAAACTGGCCCCTTTTATCTGAGAGGGATCACATGATCCCACAGGTGTCCCCAGGTTGCTTGATAAACTCCAAAAAAGAATATTTAATGCAAAACAGTGGTCTCAGAATTTCATCCTTGCATTTTTTTTTTTAATGTTCCAATGGGCTAGAACCTCTTGCTTATTTTGGATTTGAGTGAAGTTTCTGGAATGAAATTCAGAACCTTCAATTCTGAGTCTATGGTACCACACAAAAAATGTGGGATTGTGCCTTCCACATTAGGGGAAGGTTTCTTCCTCAAATAAAGGAATTCAAATATTAATTAGCAGTCTATGCATCAGCCTGTTTCATAGTAACCAAAAGAATAATATTGCAGTGATCCACAGCCAAAATGAACTTTCTTACAGGGACAAAGACACTGCACATTTTCTTACCAGCCAGTCACGAAAGCAGGTATTTTCACTGATCATCAGTTACTAGGATGCGATTCAGTGAAATCATTTGTTGAAAGTACACCTCCATCTTAAAATGGATAGATGGATGACCTACAGAGAGATGGAGATTTTATTTCTGCATTAATGTAAATAAAGGCCATCAATCAAAAATTGAAATTGTCCATTTGCTTGATGAATGACATTAATGATTAGTAATCTGATTACTATCACAGCATGGGTGGAGTTAGGAAAATCCTTGGAAAGCAGAGAACCTATAAATCACTGTACAACAAAAAGCTAACCTCGTAGACGAGCTCTGCCCTTCCAGAAACAAGCCAAGACTCTACCCCGCTACTGTCCACACAGAAAGGTATTCACATGTTTGAGTTTATTCGAAGGCTACAGTATTTGGATGAAATGCAGAAATTCTGAGCAATTCATGTGCTTTCATTTCAGACATGATAGACTGTACATTATTAGATATATAAGATGTATAATATATATGACATGTTTTTCCCTTTGGCTGTTTCTGTTTCAGCTGAAAGCCCAAATGTGACATTCATAAAGGCAATCTTCTACAGCTGGATTCTTCAGTTTCTCTAATGTTTAACATATCTCAATCTCACACTAACGCCACCGCTGACCCAGAATCTCTGACACTAGTTGGGGAAGTGTTTACTTTTGCTGTGAGTTCAGCTCCAACCTGTGTGTTTCTCTTCATTAATGGGACCATGTTGTACACTCTGAGGAGTAAGCCTGTGTTTAGGAGACCTGCCGTTACATCCTCCTGTATAACCTCCTTGCTGCTGATACTCTGCAGCTGGAACAGGCTCAAGTCCATTTCTACCTATCTAGGTTTAGAGTGAAAATGATACCTATTGTATGTGTATCATTTACCTTGTTTACTAACATCACCAGTGTGATCTCCCCCCTCACACTGGTCCTGATGCCCATGGAGAGGTACATTGCTGTGTGTTACCCTCTGAGACACTCTACCATCATTACCACCAGAAACACAGGGGCTGCTATTGCCGTGGTCTGGGCCATCAGCTTACTGAACGTCCTGATCAGACATTTGATTTTTCTTGCACTCTCACTGGAGATGTTACAGAATCTAGAAGCTGTAGATTATTGCTTAAATATATATATATATTGCTTGGGTTAAAGACAGATCTTTACGATAAAGTTTACACATGTATTGTGTTTATAACAGCTGGTGTGTCTATAACCTTTTCTTATATTGGCGTCATAGCAGCAGCCAGGGCGGCCTCCACAGACAAAACTCTAGCTCGGAATGCTAAAAACACAGTCCTGCTGAATCTGATCCAGCTGTCCCTCAGCCTCTCTGTGACAATATACAACCCAATATTTGTCGCCCTTTCAAGAACTCTTCCATGGACTGCATTTATAGTTCTCCAGAATATATTTTATGTGTTTGTTGTTATCTTACCCAGATGTCTGAGCGCTTTCATCTACGGCTTAAGAGATCAGACCATCAGACCTGTTCTCATATCACATCTATGCTGTCAAAAGAAACTCAATTGTTCTACCACCAAATGAAGGGGTGAAGGATAAGGACCTGTACTTATATAGTGCCTTTTCTAGTTACAAACATGACCCAAAGTGACACTCTAAACCACTGTTCTAAAGGCCTATTTTGCAAGAACAGAGAAATGTGTTCTCTCTCCCAGGGCTGCAAGAACAAAATGAAATCATTTTGTTCTTGCAGCACCAGTTTGGGAGTTCTTGCAGCTTGTTCTTGAGACTGAACAATCTTCAATTTAATCGGACCCGGGAGGGAAGCCGCTGGAACCAAACTCTCTTGTGTTGTCCATATGGCATGCTCCGTGGCCAGCAGCCTCATTCTCACTTGATCTCAGCTCCTACTGCCTTGGGGAGGAAATATCTGTGGGCAGATAATTTCCCAATATTCTCAAAGAAAATCTCAGCTCCATAATCCAGCTGAAGAGAACCCCACGTAAGTCACGTGAGCAAGATGTCTTTGTTCTGTCTGCTGAATGATGCGATGCCTATTGCCTTAAGGTATGCCATAATTCTCTTTATGTCTAAAATTAGTTCATAACTCTGATCAGAACTATAGAATAAAATAATTAATATCCCTCTTTTCTTTAAAATTCTGTTTTATTTTAGAGTAATTCAGTATTTAACTTTCACATAATTAGTTATAATTTTCTTCATAAATTAGCATCCAATTTTTCTCATACTTTGTTAGTTATTTCAAAGTCTTAAATTTTCATCACAGTTAGAAATTCCTATTAAAGTTACTTTGGTTCCACAAATATGATTATACTCAGTTGCTCAATAATCAGTTAAAATGAATGTATGGCTTAATGTTGATCATCTCACCTGCTCACAAGTTATTTGAATGTAATATCAATCAGAGGGTCATTAATGAATTTGTTAACGATAGAGAAGTTTCAGTTGATTTCTTTTCCTGTGTGTTGTTTATGAAGTCACCCACTAGAACTCATGAATATTTTAAGACTGATTGATCAAAGGTATAACTAGTAAAGCACTCGGAGAGCGCAGACCTCCGCCAAGCGCCACAGTTCCCCCCATACAGTGTTTGTGTGTACGTTTTCCGATTCCTTGAACATGAAAACATGACTAGCAATTGGATTCACAATGATAGGATTAGTGGTTCAGTAGTTATTGACAAAAATGGCATTTTCCGTAATGGCGGTTTAGCGCCACAGTTCCCCCCATACAGTCTTCAGATTCCTTGACCATGAAAACATATGACAAGCAATTGATTGACAATGATAGGATTAGTGGTTTAGTAGTTATTCACGAAAATGGCATTTTGCGTAATGGCGGTTTTCTTGTGGACAGTGATCCAGATCACCACCAAAATCTAATCATCTGTAGGATACTCCATTTCTGACAATCTGTGAAAATTTCATGAAAATCCGTCCATAACTTTTTGAGTTATCTTGCTAACAAACAAACAGACAGACAGACAAACTAATGCCGATGATCACATAACCGCCCCCTTTGGCGGAGGTAAAGATTAATGGTTAATAAATTGTCCAAAAGTGGACTGGTGCCCTAAACGAGTGCTTTACTCTCTTATTTGGTGAGTGGTGTGGTGACTGCATAAACCTGCCCCCCCCCAACACACACACACACCTTTAAATGATTTAAATAATGTTTGTACCTTATCACACTTATAATTAAATTTCGCTACATCATCTAGACAAAACGTTTTTCTTGTGTGGTGTCTGACAACTATTGTGCGATTGGTCAGAAATTTGAATTTCCTGGGAGTTCTCTGCTTGAGTTTCTTCTGAAGTATGAAATGTCCTTGGCAGAGCAAACTGTTCTTGTTACATCACTACCCCCCCCCCAAAAAAAAAAAAAAAATCTCTGTTCTTGCAAAGTATGTGGAGGAGACTGGGGACAGTTGTAACATTTTTGACATTTCTGTCTCTAACTTTGAGGTCTTTTAACCCAGTGTGTTCAAACTGCTATATAAACTAGTTTCAAGTGTTTGCTAATAAATGCCTCAGAAAATGCCTGTGCAACACAAACAGAAAATGCATGACTTAATCTCAAACACAAGGTGTGAAATGTTACAATTGACCCCATAGACTGGGTCAGTTGTAACGTACCTTGGGGTAAAATGTAGTATTATGAAACTAGAAAAGCACTCGGAGAGCGCAGACCTCCGCCAAGCGCCACAATTCCCCCCATACAGTGTTTGTGTGTACGTTTTGAGATTCCTTGAGCATGTAAACATATGACTAGCAATTGGATTCACAATGATTATTTGTTTATTTGACAGGGACAGTGCAATAAACACACAATTAATCAATCTGATAGTGATAGGATTAGTGGTTCAGTAGTAAAAGCATTGCCTCCTTGGCGGAGGCAAATTGGGTAGACAGGTTGCCGTGGGTTTTATATTATATTGTAACGTGCTGCTTGACATGGCGATGTCCCACCGGGAGGTTTGAACTCACGCCTCCCGCTCCGGAGTCCCGCACTCTACCTGTGTCGCCAATAGGGTCAACCCACTTGGCAAGCCAAGTAGGGTGCTCATATTGAGTTCGCTACAATATTATTTTTGGGGGGGGTTGCGCTCCGCGGCAAACGAGAATTTAGAAGCTTCGCCGGCAGAGAGCTCGTTTTTGCGCAGCGCCTATGGCTGGCCGGTGAATTTGTGCCAAATGCGCAGCTCCTATGGCTGGCCGGGGAATTTCTGCCAAAGAATCCGTCGGCGGACAGCTGCCCGTGTGAGGTTTTGCGGCGGGCCCAGGCCAGCAGTGTTTTCCGCGTCCTTTTGTGCCTAAAACGTTGACGAACGCAGAGTTTGTGTTGCAGACACGACGACCAGCGCCCTCCATTGCGCCTGCGCACATGTTGAAAATGGCTGTATGTCACAGTGTTGAATGAAAAATGCTTTAAAAAATTCCTGTATCCAGACGGTGAACCGGATCACCCCCAAAATTTAATCAGTTCTTCCTTGTACCATTTCCAACAACGCCTGAAAGTTTCATGGAAATGCGTCCAAGATTTTTTGAGTTATCTTGCTAACCAACAGACAGACAGACAAACAAACAGACAAACCCCGGCAAAAACATAACCTCCTCCTGGCCTTTTCGGCCTGGCGGAGGTAATAAGTACCATGACAATGATTTAAGATATTGAAAGTTTTTTATTCAAAACTTTTAAACAAAGTTGCTGTGGTCCCACAGATTACAGCACTTAAACTGCTACTGCAAACATCTGCTACTGCTAACATCTGAACATTTATAATAAACAGTACAAAAGGTGCAACTGCACTAGTTTCAACAATCAAACAGTGTGTGCATTTGTGGGGAGGGGGTTGTATGTGCCTAGTTCTTTAGTCACTGTCAGACAGACAGTGGTAACAGGTGTATGGAACTCCTGGAATGCAGGCTTTGTGGGCCCACAGATGACATGTCATGCACTTAACCCACACTTCTTTTGGCTTTGAGTTATTGAAGTGTTCCATGCAGATGATACAGAAATTGTCATCAGAGGAATCGGACTCCTGTGGCTAAATGTTCCGTGTTTTCTCCTTTTTCTTTCCTGGAGTTTTCTTTTGTAGTCTAGGATGTTGTTTCGGTTCGTCTTGTTTGCTGTACTGACTTTTTTTTTTAGCGAGCTTATTTTCCGATTCACCTCAGATCTCAACTTCTGCTCTACTTCCATTGCCATCTTGACAGGTGTATCAGTAAGTATTGCTGTTTGTTTCCTCCTCCTTCCTGTTAAAGGGAGTTTCCATTGTCCAGCTTTTGGTAAGGGTCGCACAGCAATTGGGCTAAAGTCCAAGCAAGTCAATGTTTCTTCAGCAGAGCTTGAGCTTTTTGAGTGGCTGGAGAAGTGGCTTGATTGGTAGCTGGACCATAAGTTTGGTTGGAAGATGGAGCAGAAGCTTGGTTGGTGGATAGAGCGGAGGCTTGGTTGGTAGCTGGAGAAATGGCTTCATCGGTAGTTAGAGTAGAAGCTGGGTTGCTGGCTGGAGCATAGGCTTGGTCAGTAGCTGAGGTTGTGGCCTGAAGAGCTAGATCTGGACGATCTGTTACTTGTGAAGGTACAAACTCATATTCCTCAAATATGGCTGGATTGTATGACCAAATTCCACTGCACTTGAATCCAGCTTGTATGTTCTATGGTGTATCTGCCGCTGGAAGTGCCGTCTTGACAAAACCTGGTATGTCATATATTGTCATGGTCTTTCCAGGATTCATTCTCATCCAGGAATCACTTGCAATGTTCACCATCTTTTTGAATGGCCCATACTGCGGTCAAGTGGTTGAAGCTTCTGACTGGTATGCGGAGGAAAAGTTAGCATTGTGGTGACCCACCACAGTCTACAGGGACATTCATCCTCATACTCAGTAGGTCCAGAAGAAGCAGAGGACCATTCGCATACGGACAGAGAGCCCCTGGGGAGGGCAACCAGAACAATGGACTATTGTTTATACATCCCCGGATTAAGGAGAAGATGACCAGGCACCAGTTGGTCATGTTAATCATATGTATTTACTGATATGTATATCAATATGCTAATGTGCCATGCATTCTCTCTGTTTGTATAATATACAGTATAAAAGAGCTGATGATACATGCCTCAGGGGACAGCACAGCACACACAGACAGTACAGCACTGTAGCGCACAGCGCTACAAGTGTGTCTCATTATGTTGGAGGAAAATAAAGCTCTGCAACCTTCCAGCTCGTTTCATCTCACCTGATCTCATTCCTCCACACTGGTGACTCACGTCATGTCATGGTGCACCCCTCGCCTGATCTTTTATCTCCACACTGATGATCTGATGAGAGAGAATGACCGTCTGCTCCCTCTCACCGCGCTGTGGACACAGAGGGCCAGAGAACGCCTGCAACCTCTTCATCCTCACCGAAGCGCGCTCTCCGGAGCACAGCGCTGGGATTGACATGCACCATGAACGGCGACACGAGCGAAACGAAGGAAGCAGCCTGAACGGGGACGATCATCGATGCCGTCTACATTTATTTCCACCAAGCTCCCTGACCCTGACTCAGCTCACGACAACGAAGCCCCGCACGCAAACCACAGGATTACGAGGACAGCGCAACTGCCAGCTATGTGGTCACTGCGCCAAGCGCACGCCACGCACAGAGACGAACCGGCTCCACAGACTAATACATCGTTCTCCACCGCTGCACATTCCCGAGAAACATGGCCGATCGCCACCCTCGGAACCTTCAGGGCTGCTCACGCACCTGA
The DNA here is from genome assembly GCA_020510985.1 of Pholidichthys leucotaenia. Classification (NCBI taxonomy): domain Eukaryota; kingdom Metazoa; phylum Chordata; class Actinopteri; order Cichliformes; family Pholidichthyidae; genus Pholidichthys; species Pholidichthys leucotaenia. The sequence goes on along the minus strand of CM035844.1, from coordinate 296,904,121 downwards.
AGCAGATGTTCAGCCCGCACACAGGACATTGTATAGGTTTCTCAGCCACGGCGCACGCCGGGAGTTTAGCCGATTGCTGTCCCCGGTGGCTTTAGGGCTGCTTCCGCACTTAAAAGCCAAACCGCCAAGTCCCTCACACAGCTGCAGTTGTTTCAGAGCCGCTACGCATCCTCGGGGAATTTGGCCGCTCGCCTTCCCCAAATCCTCGCTGGACCAAGCCGCAAGAGGAGTCAGAGACTTAATTTTTTTTTCCACAGCCGCTGTGGATCACCGCCAGGTTTACCGGGAAAGGCCCTTACCACTGCGGATCCACACGCAATTTTTGTGCGGCCCAGACACCTTTGACGTCCCAGGCCGGCACTCACTTACTCCCACCCCCCTTCCACAGCGCTCTTCCCGCACCTCATTCACTAAAGCCGGCCAATCGCCGTCTTGTTCCATTAAGCACGACGCACACCGGCCCTGTGCGGCCACGAGCCACAGCCGTTCAATGTGCTGGAACTCGGAGCTGGAGCCCAAACGACCGGGAAGGGGGGGGGGGTCACAGCCCCTTCTGAGTGTTCTGGGGGGAGCCCTGTGGTGACCCGCCACAATCTACAGGGACATTCATCCTCACACTCAGTAGGTCCGGAAGAAGCAGAGGACCATTCACATACAGACAGAGAGCCCCTGGGGGGACAACCACAACAATGGACTATTGTTTATACATCCCCAGATTAAGGAGAAGATGTCCGGGCGCCAGTTGGTCATGCTAATCACATGTATTGACTGATATGTATATCAATATGCTAATGTGCCATACATTCTCTCCGTTTGTATAACATATAAAAGAGCTGACGATACATGCCTCAGGGACAGCACAGCACAGGACAGGACACACAGACAGTACAGCACTGTAGTGCACAGCGCTACAAGTGTGTCTCATTATGTTGGAGGAAAATAAAGCTCTACAACCTTCCAGCTCGTCTGATCTCTCCTGATCTCATTCCTCCACAGCATCACTATTCCATTGCTCTTGCAGAAGTCGATAGCTGTGATAGAGAGGTGTGAGCTATGGTTATCCAAGAGAAGTAGCACCTTTCTATCAGGGCTGACTTTGATGTGGTTTGCAAAGTGCTTGAGAAATATCATGAAATCCACCTCCTGCATCCATCCAGATTTATTTCAACTTCCAATTGGCCCATCTCGCTCAAAATGGTCTGCATAACGCATACAAGGGAACACAAACATGGGAGGAGTTGTGTTGCCGATAGCATTGATTGCACATGCGACTGACACCAGTGAACCCCTTTCTGCAGATGTTATGGCTCCTACTTGTTTGGTTCCACGTTTTGCAATCACTCTGTCAGGGGTCTGCACAGTAGTGATGCCAGGTTCATCAACATTCTAAATGTCGTTTGTGGCCAGGTTGTGCCTTTTTATCACTTCAACCTTTCCAAAAAAAAGCGCCTTATTGTGTTTATTAAAACTGATGGCCCGTGCAAGGCTAGTGGCCTCATTACTTCTAATGGAAAGAGTTGGGTTTCGCTTCATGAAGCCGGAAAACCAATCTGGACCAGCAGTTGAAGTCTCATCCTATGACTTTGGATGTTTGTAGCCATATTTTTCGGCAAGCTGATATGCAAGTTCTCTTACCTGTAATGTTAGTCATATAAAAAAATGTTAAATATTTCCCCACTCAATACATTTTATATTGCCACCAGTATAACCTTCATAAATTCAGCCTGACTTATCCTTTACCAATTCCTATGTGCTTACCTCCCGTGGACACAGTCTATAGTATGTATTAGCAGCACCTTCCAGATACTCTGTCAACATTTTTTCTTGTTCATCAGTGAACACCTTTGTTGCAGAGTTGTTGCCTACTTGTGGAAGTTCACTGGATCCCTGATCTTCTAACTTATTCCTCGCTTTGCAGAATCTATATAGTGTGACATGGCATATGCCATACAATTTTGCCACAGATCTGACTGAGTTTCCCTAGACCTTTACATCAGTGGATGCCCTCTTCAAAATGTCAAGAGGCACCCCCGTCAGTCTCTCTCTTCCGGGATCTAGGCATATTAAAAGTTAAAAAAAAAAAAGCAGCTAATTAAAATCAATGTTTTACTCATGCATTCATTGAAATTTAGCTTGGTGTAGGTTGTAACATTTTAGAAAGTGTTACAACCTACCCCAAGCAAGTTTGTTACAACTGTCCCTGAGTCCATTAGCGATGAGCTAGCTTGCCTTTCAGCTAACAGCTAAAACATTACCACAAATAACCTGAATGAAAGATAGCTAAACAGACACATAATCAACATGATATACCTTTAATGAGTCCAACTACAAAGCAAGCTATGTAATCACAAAAATTGTTCGAGGAAAAAAAAATTACTTTCTTACCTCAAAATTATGTTTTCCCTCACAAATTCTGCCTCAAGGCACTACAACTTCCCATGTGGACTAAGGACTAAAATGAGCATGTTGTCATGATTTGTCCCTCAGGGCAGAGAAACAGACCCAGATGCTAGACTGCAGTTTGTGGCATTTATTAACAAAACAAAGTTCTAAAAGTGCATCAATGCAAAAAATTCAAACAGATAGCAAGGTAAACTTACAGATAAGCAGCAGAACAAACTCACCAGAATGGGGAAGGGGTTCTGGTGGTGAAGAGGAAGTATAATTAAGACTGCGGCAACATGAAATGAAAATGGTGCCCTTAAATAGGGTCAGAACAAATAACATGAGTAATACCAGGTGTTGGGTCACATGAGCGGGCAGATAGTAATGATTAATAATTTGGATAAACTGGAAGTAATGAGAGGAGAGTGACCGGCTGACAACTGACAGGGCTACACCCACACGGAGCACCAACCACGAAATGCCCTGACAGCTGTCAACCAAAACAATAAGGAATTAGAAGAAAATATAAACAAGTACAAACTGAGAAATAGATGCCAATGATACAGTATCATAACATAGTAAAACTAAGACAGAAACAGGAAAATAAAAAACATTACAGGGATAACAAAAACCAAAAGGCACACAAATACAACAAATATATAAATAGAGAAAAGGCCACAAGACTGAGCATGGCAGATCCTCCAGTGCTCAGCTCGTGACACATGTGCAGAGTGAATCAGGTGAGTCCTAACTTCCTGATTAGTGGAATTGCTTGTGTTACAACTGACCCATGTTACAACCGTCCACCGTCTCCCCTACAGGCCTTAAGGGTCTATTAGAAACAAATACCTAGGGACACTTCAGAGTGACCAATTAAGATAGGCTAAAATAAGACTTTATTAATCCTACACTAGGGAAATTCACTTGCTACAACAGCACAAGGGTCAGAACAACAGAGAAAAGACCAGAAAATAAAGTACAATAAAACATACTAAAATATACAAGATCAATGAAAGTATAATTTAAACTACTGTATGTACAAATTGTGCTATAAAGACTAAAATATAGTAAAAGACACAACATGGATTTATAATGTGCAATAAGAATAATAGTATATACACACACATGTTTTATAGTAGGTATTCTTCCTATGTGTGTAGTGTACAGTCTGCTAACATGCATGTTGTTGGACTGTGGGAGGAGACCAAAATAAACAGAAAGAGTTCCACCTTTACCAGCCAGGGGTTTTGAACCTGGAACCTTCTAACTAGGAGGCAACAGTGCTGACGACTGAACCACCATGCTAACCTATAGGTGCTTTGCAGAATCTACAGTATATAGTTAAAGTTATAAGATAAGATAAGATAAGATAAGATAAGATAAGATAAGATAAGATAAGCCTTTATTAGTCCCACAACGGGGAAATTCCAGGATTGCAACAGCACAGGGATAGCAACACTCAGAGCAACAATCAGAAGGCAAGAAAAAAAAAACAAGCAAGCAAGAGCAGCTAATATACATATGTACATATTACTATAAAATATATATATACACACACACACAGACACACAGTGCAGAGCATTGTAGCTGGATGGAAAAAATATATGAATATATAAACACACAGTGCAGAGCATTGTAGCTAGATGGAATAAATATGTAAATATACAAACACCCACAGTACGGAGCATTGCAGCTAGGTGGGATAAATATGTAAGTATATAAACACACACAGTGCGGAGCATTGTAGCTAGATGGAATAAATATATAGATATATAAAAACACAGTGCGGAGCATTGTAGCTAGATGGAATAAATATATAGATATATAAATATGAACACACCCATTGCTGAGCATTGTAGCTAGATGGAATAAATATGTAAATATATAAACACACACAGTGCAGAGCATTGTTGCTAGATGGGATGAAACAGCATAACCCTCTACTTAATTATCCTACATGGTATGATTATGTGCCCATACATATTCTCACCCTCCATAGCGACCGGTATTTTCCTAGTTGTATGCCGGAGGGGACCATTGTGTAAGTCTATTGCATCTTTTGCATTTAAAAACTATTAGTTTGTTACGTCTTTTTGCTATCTCTGCGAGCAGCCCTGCTTAGGTTGTACAGTCTGACAGCCGTTGGTAGGAAGGACCTACGAAACCTCTCGGTTGTGCACCTGGGATGATGTAGTCTGCTGCTAAATGAGCTCCTCAGTGCATTCAGTACGTCCTGCATAGGGTGGAACTCGGACTCCAGCAGAGATGACAGTTTAGCCACCGTCCTTCTCTCTCCTATCTCCTCCACCGGATCAAGGCGCTGCCCCAGGACAGAGCTAGCTTTCTTAATCAGTTTGTTCAGTCTCTTCCTATCAGCTGCTGTAATGCCACTGCCCCAGCAGACCACTCCAAAAGTGATGGCTGATGCCACCACCGTGTCATAGAATGTCTTCAGCAGCGCCCCTTGTACACCAAAAGACCTGAGTCTCCTCAGCAGGAACAGCCTGCGCTGTCCCTTCTTGTAGAGTGCGTCAGTATTGTGTGACCAGTCTAGTTTATTGTTCAGATGAACACCCAGGTACTTATAGGATGTCACCATCTCGATGTCTGTCTCCCTGTATATTTACTGGTGCTGTGAGGGGCTGCCCATGCCTGCGGCAGTCCACCACCAGCTCCTTAGTTTTCCTTGCATTGATCTTGCGTTGGGGGAGAGACTCAAGATGGCGACCGGGATGGTCACACTTTTTCAGTGCTGAGACAAAGTCACTGATTTTGCCATTAAAAGTGGCTGGCCTGCAGCGATCGGCGCTCGTGGCGAACACGCACGGGCTGAATTGCCACCTCCGTTGGATTGCCCTTTAATCGCCTTTCTCCAGCGACCAGCGTTTCTTTGTGGTTCACTGATGCGCCTTCCTGAAGCGATTGCTAAGCTAACACTAGTTAGCTTAATGCTACCTGAAGCGATTGCTAAGCTAACACTAGTTAGCTTAATGCTGGCGCCAGTTTCTAAATAACTAACCTACAGCGATCGGATATACCTCCGGTGGATTACCCCTTTGATCGCTTTTATCCGGCCACTGTGAGTAAACTGACCAGCGATTCCAGCGCTTCCTTGTGATTCACTGATGTGCCCTACCTGAAGCGATTGCTAAGCTAACGCTAGTTAGCTTAATGCTGGCGCCAGCCATTCCACCTAACACCAGCCTGAATCAAAGCCCAGCTGCGAGGCCCAGCGGAGATACTACCAGGCAGGCGGCTATTTGTTGACGGGGCTCAGCAGAGATTTCACCCAGGCAGACGGCGGTGCCCAGCGGAGGACTTACCGTGACTGCAGCGGCGGTGTGCGACGAGACTACCCGAAGCGATTGCTAAGCTAACGCTAGTTAGCTTAATGCTGGCGCCAGTCATTCCACCTTACACCAGCCTGAATCGAAGCCCAGCTGCGAGGCCCAGCGGAGATACTACCAGGCAAGCGGCTATTTGTTGACGGGGCTCAGCAGAGATTTCACCCAGGCAGACGACGGTAGGTGGCGGTGCCTAACGGAGGACTTACCGTGACCTCAGCGGAGCTCGGTGGCAGCGGCGGTGTGCGACGAGACTCGGTTGGAGGAGCGGGACGGGAGACCAGTTACGGCGGCTATGAGCAACGAGACCAGCAACAGAAGGGGCTAGTTGGCTAGCTGAGGCCCAGCTGGATTCGAGGACGATCGGATCAGATTCTGGCGATATAAGCAGAATTTATTTTACTATCCACAGATTTTCTTTTTCCTTCTTTCCAAGAAAGACTGAAGATGGCTGCCACCGGATTAAAAAGTGGGCTGATGGGCACCACTAATAAGCCTTCTCTACTTCTCTACTTCCTCTTCGTTTTGTCTTTGTGTGTCTGGACCTGCAACAAGAAGGATTTTCCGACAAACTCAACCAAAGGTGAAGTTAAAAAGTTTTATCTGTATGGATTTGGGCTTGGACATCTCACCCTACACTCTATGTGGTCTTTAAAAGCCCTGAGCAAAAACTTCCAAATTAAGGCAATCATGGCTGTTAAGCAAAAATCACAATATGGCAGAGGATATACAATTAAAGTTCTGTTAGTTCTGCTACTTCTGGCAGGAGATATTCACCTTAACCCTGGACCTGCCACTATTAAACAGCAGACCACTGGGTTAGCACAAAACCGAGCTGTACAAAAGCAAAAACAACATTTATTTTTCCAAACTGTTAATCATGCACGAGTTCTTTGGGACACCAAGGCTAAACCAAAGGGGATCCTCGGCGGTCATTTAAACATACGGAGCATAATCCCCAAAACAGATGAGATTTCGGTGTTGCTGTTGGACTCAAATCTGGACTACCTTTGTCTCTCAGAAAGCTGGCTACACAGGAACATAGACACTAATATGATCGATATTGTGGGCTACCAGTGTTTTAGAAAAGACAGGCAGGTAGGGAGGGGAGGAGGTGTTTTAATTTACATCAAAGAGAAATATAAATTTCTCTTTGGTGGTGGCAACCCCCGAACCAAGTGGTGGACACCAGTGGTGAGGGGGGCCATTAAGCTGAAGAAGGAGTCCTATCAAGCTTGGTTGGCTTGTGGGACTCCCGAAGCAGCTGAGGTGTACCGGCAGGCCAAGCGGAGTGCAGCTCGGGTGGTTGCTGAAGCAAAAACCCGGGTATGGGAGGAGTTCGGTGAGGCCATGGAACAAGACTTTCGGTCGGCTTCAAAGAGATTCTGGCAAACTGTTCGGCGGCTCAGGAGGGGAAAGCAGCTCCCCGTCCACACTGTGTATGGTGCGGATGGGACACTGTTGACTTCAACTGGGGATATCGTCGGGCGGTGGAAGGAATACTTCGAGGATCTCCTCAATCCCACTGATACGCCTTCCACAGAGGAAGCAGGGTTTGGGGACAAGGGGGATGACTCGCCTATCACAGGGGCTGAGGTCGCCAAGGTGGTTAAAAATCTCCTTGGTGGCCGGGCCCCAGGGGTGGACGAGATTCGCCCCGAGTACCTCAAGGCCCTGGATGTTGTTGGGTTGTCATGGTTGACACGCCTCTGCAACATTGCGTGGAGGTCGGGGGCAGTGCCTTTGGCATGGCAAACCGGGGTGGTGGTTCCTCTCTTCAAAAAAGGGGACCGGAGGGTGTGCTCCAACTTTAGAGGGATCACACTCCTCAGCCTCCCTGGGAAGGTCTATGCCAAGGTACTGGAGAGGAGAGTCCGGCCGTTGGTCAAACCTCGGATTCAGGAGGAGCAATGTGGTTTTCGTCCTGGCCGTGGCACATCGGACCAGCTCTTTACCCTCTCGAGAATTCTTGAGGGTTCGTGGGAGTTTGCCCAACCAGTTTACATGTGTTTTGTGGACTTGGAGAAGGCATTTGACCGCGTCCCTCGTGGATTTTTGTGGGGTGTGCTTCAGGAGTATGGGGTATCGGGCTTGTTGTTACGAGCTATTCGGTCTCTGTACGACCGTTGTGAGAGTTTAGTTCGTATCGCCAACACTCGGTCGGAGTCATTCCCAGTGAGAGTTGGACTCCGCCAGGGCTGCCCTTTGTCACCGGTCCTGTTCATAATTTTTATGGACAGGATTTCTAGGCGCAGCCAGGGAATGGAGGGTGTCATGCTTGGTGACCACAGGATCTCATCTCTGTTGTTTGCAGATGATGTTGTCCTGTTGGCTTCATCCAGCAATGACCTACAGCTCTTGCTGGGACGGTTTGCCGCTGAGTGTGAAGCGGCTGGGATGAGAATCAGCACCTCCAAGTCCGAGTCCATGGTCCTCAGCCGGAAAAAGGTGGATTGTCCTCTCCGGGTTGGGGACAGGCTCCTGCCCCAAGTGGAGGAGTTTAAGTATCTTGGGGTCTTGTTCACGAGTGAGGGGAAAATGGAGCGAGAGATCGACAGACGGATTGGAGCAGCATCTGCAGTGATGCGGACATTGTACCGGTCTGTTGTGGTGAAGAGGGAGCTTAGTTCTAAGGCAAAGCTGTCAATTTACCAGTCAATCTACGTTCCTACTCTCACCTATGGTCACGAGCTTTGGGTAATGACCGAAAGAACGAGATCGCGGATACAAGCGGCTGAAATGAGCTTTCTCCGTAGGATTGCTGGACTCACCCTCAGAGATAGGGTGAGGAGCTCAGTCATCCGGGAGAGGCTCAGAGTAGAACCGCTGCTCCTCCACATTGAAAGGAGTCAGTTGAGGTGGTATGGGCATCTGATTAGGATGCCTCCTGGACGCCTCCCACTTGAGGTGTTTCAGGCACGTCCCACTGGGAGGAGACCCCGGGGCAGACCCAGGACTCGGTGGAGAGACTATGTCTCCCAGCTAGTCTGGGAACGCCTTGGTATCCCCTCTGAAGAGCTGGAGCAGGTGGCTGGGGAGAGGGAAGTCTGGGCTTCTCTGCTTGAACTGCTGCCTCCGCGACCCGGACCTCCGGGATGGAGGATGGATGGATGGAGAAATATAAATGTCAACTGGTTGATTTGAATACTTCACTTGAATGTTTAGCTGTTAATGTATGTCTCTCTCCGGTAATGAATTTCAACATTGCAGTAGTGTACAACCCACCGTCACACAACTCTTCCTTTTATAATGAATTAAGTGATCTGGTTAAACAACTTGAGAAGAACAGAGAAACAATAATTCATGGTGACTTTAATATCAACTGGTCTGATAAAAAAGACAAACAAAAACTGAAAAGCCTCATGACTAAATTTAATTACCAGCAAATCATCAAAGGACCCACCAGGATAACCAAACAATCCAGAACACTTATTGACATGGTATTTACTAATAAACCAGAACGAATAACCAGAACCTATAATCTTGTAACTGGTCTCTCAGATCATAACATGGTTCTTGCTGTCAGGAAACTTACTAAAAAGCGACTACAGTATTTTGGGGGAGTCGATATTGACAAATCAAATTTTATTATCCCCAAATCAAAAAATGAGGAGTTTGAACATTACTTAGAGAATCAAAATTGGGAGCAGCTCATGTCAACATGTGAAGTAGATGATTGTTGTAATTTTATAACTGCAACAATCACAAAGTCTATAGAAAAATTTTCAAAGCAAATTAAAAGTAGACAACAGAAGATTAGCCTACCATGGTTAAATAATGAAATAAGAAAACTTATGAAGAGGCGAGACTATGCATTGAAAACATCACTAACCTCCAAACTACAAAATGATCACCTTGTGTACAAAAGTTTAAGAAATAAAGTGGTACATGAGCTGCGAAAATCAAAAATATCTTATTACAATAAACTGATAGATCATGCAAAGGGTAACAACAGTTCCCTATGGAGGCATTTAAATAACTTGACTAATAAAAAAAACGATCAGAAGGGGGTAAAGGAACTTAGAATCAATGGCAAGACCGTCAGTGACAAGGCTACTTTGGCAAATGAATTTAATTCACACTCTGTGGGCTCTGTGGAAGACTTAACCAAAATTTTTGTGCTGCCAAATGTGCTCAACAACACAAATTCCATACTTCCAACAGATACTTTTCACATCGATGAGGTAAATGAGAAGTTAATTGCTGGTATTGTTAAAACACTGTCAAACTCAAAAACTAATGATATCTACAATATGAGCACCTCCTTTCTCAAAATGCACAGCAAAATATTAATCAAACCACTGACCCATCTCATTAATCTCTCCATTAGGTCTAGTACATTTCCATCTGGCTGGAAAAAAGCTGTCGTCATACCAGTTCATAAATCAGGCAGTAAAGACGATATATGCAATTACCGCCCAATCTCTATCTTACCAGTCCTATCTAAGGTTCTTGAAAAAGTTGTAGCTACACAGCTGATAGACTACTTACAAGACAGTCAACTTCTTCATCCACATCAATTTGGTTTTAGACCAGGATACTCAACAGAAACAGCAAATTGTTGCCTTATTGAAAACGTCAAACAGTCCTTGGACAAGGGTAATGTGGTAGGAGCTGTTTTTCTAGATCTCAAAAAGGCTTTCGATACTGTAAACCACAGTTTGCTTTTATCCAAAATGGTATCTTTTAACTTCTCCCCAAATACATTAGAATGGTTTGCATCTTATCTCCAGAATAGAGAACAGTGTGTAAAAGTTCACCAGAATAAATCCTCATTTTTAAACAACCGCATGGGTATCCCACAAGGGTCCATTCTTGGTCCTTTACTTTTCAGCATTTTTATTAATGACTCGCCGTTACACTGCTCAGCTGCAACATGCCAACTTTATGCAGATGATGCAGTTATTTACACAGCTGCCAAGACTCCAGCACAGGCTGCAGATGTACTGTCTACAAGTATGGTTGATGTCCAAGAGTGGCTCCTCAAGAACCATCTATTGCTGAACCTTCAGAAAACAGTCTCAATATGCTTTTCAATCAAAAAATGTAACCTGCAACATTTTAAAGTTAATATACATGATCATGACATCAGTTTAGCTACAGAATTCAAATACCTTGGCATTGTACTAGATCCTCAACTCAAATTTAATCTTCATATAAAGAAAATTTCAAAAACAGTAAAAAAAAATCTGAACTGCTTTAAATTAATTAGATATTACATACCTTACGAAGCAGCTGCACTGTATATGCATTCTATGGTTTTTTCTCATATATCATACTGTTTGACAGTCTGGGCTCAAGCAGCCCCTTCCACAATAAGACATATAGGTTCATTATATAATCAAACCCTAAAAATCTTGGACAAAAAGCCCATTAGGTGGCATCACTGTAATGTTTTAAAAAAATACAACCTATTGACTTTTGAGAGCTTCATTGACCTCTGTCTTCTGAAATTAACGTTCAAATGTTTCCATAAATCAGCACCCAAGCCACTTGCTGGTTTCGTCCAAAGACAGGACAGCAGCAGAGCCACCAGGAGTTCTGTTAACAATAACTGTAAAATATTCCACCGCAGAACCACATTTGGACAAACAGCTTTCTCTATAAAGGGCAGTCACATCTGGAACACAATGCCAAATGAAATTAAAATAATAACGGACTTTAAAACATTCACTAAAAATGTTAAAAACTGGCTGAAAAATAAACAAGAATGTACTCATGTATGAATTAATTGTCTGCAAAGTGAGAGTGAATGAAGGGAAGGAATAAATGTGTTTGTTTATAGTGAGTGACGGAGGGAGGGAGGCCTGAAATAGGCAAATGTGAGTTATGTTATACAGTATGTGTTAAATGTGAGTCAGGCTGTTATATTTGTGTATTTATAATATTTATAATATTTATGTTAAATGTGAGTCAGGCTGTTATATTTGTGTATTTATAATATTTATAATATTTATAATTGTGTATTTATATTTTTTCTGCATTGATGTATGTGGTTATTGTGTATATTTTTTTTTTTTCCCATCTTTACTTGATTCTTTTTTCTAAAGCCCATCCAGGGACAAGAGTTGCAAATTAGCTAATAGCTATACACTCTATGTGCAACACATCAGATTGATTGTCTTTGATTAATTGTCTATGTTTATTGCACTGTCCCTGTCAAATAAACTAATCTACTACTACTACTATCTGGAGGCAGTTCCGATGGCACCAGTCTACAAAGTCCTGGATAAGCCCTCTGTACTCAGCTTCATCTCCATTGGAGATGAGGCCAACGATCGCAGAGTCATCAGAGAACTTCTGTAGATGGCAGTGTGTTGTGTTGTGTGAGAAGTCCGCAGTATAAAGAGTGAACAGGAAGGGAGCCAGCACCGTTCCCTGGGGGGCCCCCGTGCTACTGATGATCGTGTCGGACACACAGTCCCGGGTTCTCACAAACTGAGGCCGGTTCGTGAGGTAGTCCAGGATCCATGATGACAGGTGCTGGTCCACCCCTGCGCGCAGCAGCTTGTCCTTCAGGATCATCGGTTGGATGGTGTTGAAAGCACTGGAGAAGTCAAAGAACATGATCCTCACCATATTCCCGGGCTTCTCCAGGTGGGACAGAGAACGGTGAAGGAGGAAGATCACCGCATCCTCCACCCCAATGCCATGCTGGTAGGCGAACTGGAGTGGATCCATCGCTGGTTCCACCAGGGGGCGGAGATGAGCAAGGAGCAGTCTCTCCAGGGTCTTCATCAAGTGGGACGTCAAGGCCACCGGTCTGTAGCTGTTCAGGTCTTTGGGGTGGGAAGTTTTATAAAATTATAAAACTTTAAAGTAATAAAACTTAATAAAACTTAAAAGTTTTATTAAATTATACTTTAATATTTAGGTGCAGGATGTTAAAAGGGAGTTCTGCGCTGTAAAAGTGAACAAAAGTCAGGGCCCTGATAATATATGTGGGCGCTTGGTAAAGTCCTGTGCACATGAACTGAGTCCTATATTTCATTACATTTTCAATAAGTCCTTACAGACACAACATGTGCCTAAGATCTGGAAAGAAGCCGTGGTTGTTCCCATTCCAAAATCCAGCCGTCCTAAAACGGTAAACGACTTTAGACCAGTTGCTTTGACTTCAATTTTAATGAAAATTTTTGAAAAACTGGTCAGATGTGAGGTCCTAAGGCAGACTGAGCAGGCATTGGATCCTCTGCAGTTTGCCTATAGGCCACACAAAGGAGTGGAGGAAGCCACTGTCACTCTGTTTAACATGCTTTTTAAACATCTGGATTTTAATGGGACACATGCCAGGCTTTTATTTGTGGACTTTTCTTCCGCCTTTAATACAATCCAACCTCATATCTTAGTTGAAAGGCTCCTGCAACAATTTGATTTGAGCAATAATCTGGTGGGTTGGATTCTGGATTTCTTAACCAACAGGACGCAGAGAGTAAGGGTCAATGGTACATTGTCTGACCTAAAGTGCTCTTCTACTGGCTCTCCTCAGGGGGGGGTGTTGTCACCACTACTCTTCATCCTGTACACAAACATGTGTCGGAGCAGACACATGTTGCATTACATGCACATTACATGTGTAATGACAATAAAGTTGAATCTCATCTCTCATCTTACATGTGTAATGACAATAAAGTTGAATCTCATCTCATCTCATCTCATGACAACAGACATATAATAAAGTATGCTGATGATTCAGTTATTGTCAGTCTCCTCCAGGATGGTGAGAGTGGCCACGGCCCAGTAGTTGATGATTTTGTTCACTGGTGAGAGGATTCCTACCTGCAGCTGAATACGACAAAAACTAAAGACATGATTATTGACTTTAGGAGGAAGACTCCCAGGCACAAAGTCACCGTACTAAAAGACCAGACCACTGAATGTGTACAATCCTACAAATATCTTGGGACGATTATTGATAGTAATTTAAAGTTTGAAGAGAACTGTGAAATGGTGTGCAAAAAGGGTCAGCAACATTTGCATTGCTTGAGAAAACTTGCACGCTTCCAAACTGACCGAACCATAATGACAATGTTTTATCAGGCTTTTATTGAATCTGTTTTATCCTTTTCTTTAGTGTCATGGTTTGGTCAGATAAAACTGAAACAGAGGAAATCCTTGGATCAGGTAGTTAGATGGTCCAGTCGTTTGCTTGGTGGGTCACAGCTGAGCCTGACATCTCTGTACACCAGACAAGTACAGAGGATGGCTACCTCCATTTTAAATGATGACTCCCACTCTTTGCACTGCAACTTTCAGCTTCTTCCCTCAAGACGGAGGTTTGCTGTCCCAAAAAGTAAAACCCAGCGCTACAAAAACAGCTTTGTTCCTGCTGCTGTCAAAGAGTTGAACAAGCTGTAACAATATATTGCACATAATTTAGGTACCTATTTATTAACTCCATTTTATATTTACTTATTTTTGTAGGATGTTACTTGGGTTCTAAATATTTTGAGTTTTAGACCTTTGAGTTTTTAACCTCTTTGACTAGTTTTTTAACTTTTAATATGACTCTTCTCTCTTACCTCTGGTTTTTCTCTCATCTCTTTGTCTTTTTGTACCCTGATTGATGGAGCCTTGAGTATTTTTATCATGTTCATAGTCAATTTCATGTGTGCCTGTGTTTGTGTCTATGTTGAATGTAATTTGTGGCTTGTAAATATGGATGTCACCAGACTGCAAAACAAATCTACCTACGGGTACAAATAAAGTAACCTGAACATGAACCTGTCTCATGGGTCGGGCCGCTGGCGACTCAACAAGCATCCCCGCCCTTCTGAGGGCATGGAAGGTGAAACAGGGCATCCTGGCAGAACTAAAAACAATATCTGCCTCAGGTCTGTGGTGGACCACTCCCAGTTACACGGGGTGAGACTGGACTTCCTGGCAGATAAACACATCTGTCGCAAGGTCTGTGGTGGACTGTGCCAGTCGGTGCATTGTGACATGCACGACACAAAGAGCAGAGATAAACAAACCTATCATCTGGTCAGTCACTGCAACAGATACTGGAGTCAGTTTGTCCTGGCTTGTCCTTGCCACTGATAATACCTTTATCTCCCAAGAATGTGCCGCTAGTCGAGCAAAAGCTAGCGGTACTCAAATACTTTGCAAGCAGTTTTATGAAATGGTCAGTCAGAAAGCAACTCATACCGGCTTGGACGTCACCCGGGCAGACAAGGTCCGCGTTCATCTGTTCACTCTCTGACAGGCAGCGAAAAGTAAGCTAGGAACAGGAACACAAAAGAAGAGGAAAACAGCAGACTTGTGTGTAGCAGAATGGAATGTACACACTATGTTGGACAGAACAATATCACAGCGCCCAGAAAGACAGACCACACTTGTGGCCCTGGAAATGAACAGGTACAATGTAGACATAGCTGCACTTAGTGAAACAAGATTGCCTTGATATGACAGCTTGGAAGACCATGGGTACATCTTCTTTTGGAGTGGGAAAACAACTCAAGAAAGGAGAGAAGCAGGAGTGAGCTTTGCAGTTAGAAAGGAGATAGCAGCAATGCTTGATGAGGAACCGGTGCCAATCAACGACAGGATAATGACTATGAGACTCCCACTACGGCGGAATGTATGCCACACTCATCAGTGTATATGCCCCAACAATGACCAACACACAGGAGGTGAAGGAAGAGTTCTACAGTGATTTACGTGAGACTATCAGGTGTGTACCGACTGATGACAGGCTGATACTTGTTGGAGATTTTAATGCCAGAGTTGGTTCGGACACTGAGAAATGGAAAGGAATGCTGGACAGTCATGGAGTAGGCAAGTGCAATGCTAATGGAGAACTTCTACTTGCACTATGCTCAGAGAACAACCTTGTGATAACCATTACTCTATTTAACCACAAGGACACACACACGAGAAGACATGGATGCACCCAAGATCCAAGCACTGGCACTTGTTAGACTACAGCACAGTAAGGCAGATAGAGAGACTGTGGTACTGATCATGTTATGCTGAGATCTAGATTAAGGATTTACAGATAAAAGAGCACTGCAGGATGGGTGCAAAGCCACCACGGAAGCTAAACACTAGTGCACTGAAAGGCCAAAAGAAGCAGGAAGAACTTACACAGGAAATGGATGAAAACTTGAAAGACTGGGACAGCAACAACTCAGAGAACGGCACAGAAGAGAAATGGGCAACGCTGAAGGATACGGTGTATCAGACTGCGAGTGATGTATTAGGCTACCCTGAGTGGAAACATCAAGATTGGTTTGATGAGCATGATGAACATCTGAAGAAACTACTAGAAGTGAGGAATACAGCTAGGCAGGAAAACCTACAGTGTAACACAAGGTCGAAGAAGAAGAAATGCTCAAAGGCTCAGAGTGAGCTGCAGAAGTACACCAGAGAGATGAAGTCCAACTGGTGGGATGAACAAGTGGAGGAATTTCAAACTGCAGCAGACAGGAAGGACATGAAAACATTATTCACAGGTTTGAGAGAAATCTACCAAACCAAGAGGATTGATCCAACTAAAAGCTACGGATGGTGAAATGGTTTTGCAGGAGAAAGACAAGATCCTGAACAGATTTGCAGACCACTTTGACCAACTACTAAACAACCCTGGAGATCTCACTAAAAAGGGTAAAGAAGCTCTAGTGCAGTGACCAGCTGTATCAAGTCTGGATGAACCACCAAATCTTGATGAACTAATGGCAGGTATCAGGACAACACGGGATGGTAAAGCTCCAGGAAGGGATGGAATTCCAGCAGAAGTGTGGAAATTTGGTGGTGTTCAACTGACCAACTGCCTGCACAAGCTCATCCAAGAGATATGGGACGCCCAGAAAGCACCTCAAGATAGTGCAGTACAGTATAGTATAGTACAGTGCAGTATAGTATACTATAGTGCAGTATAGTATATTACAGTATAGTATACTGCAGTATAGTATAGTATAGACGGTTTGCCGCTGAGTGTGAAGTGGCTGGGATGAGAATCAGCACCTCCAAGTCCGAGTCCATGGTCCTCAGCCGGAAAAAGGTGGATTGTCTTCTCCGGGTTGGGGACAGGCTCCTGCCCCAAGTGGAGGAGTTTAAGTATCTTGGTGTCTTGTTCACGAGTGAGGGGAGAATGGAGCGAGAGATCGACAGACGGATTGGAGCAGCATCTGCAGTGATGCGGACGCTGTACCGGTCTGTTGTGGTGAAGAGGGAGCTTAGTTCTAAGGCAAAGCTGTCGATTTATCAGTCAATCTACGTTCCTACTCTCACCTATGGTCACGAGCTTTGGGTAATGACCGAAAGAACGAGATTGCGGATACAAGCGGCTGAAATGAGCTTTCTCCATAGGATTGCTGGACTCACTCTCAGAGATAGGGTGAGGAGCTCAGTCATCCAGGAGAGGCTCAGAGTAGAACCGCTGCTCCTCCACATTGAAAGGAGTCAGTTGAGGTGGTATGGGCATCTGATTAGGATGCCTCCTGGACGCCTCCCACTTGAGGTGTTTCAGGCACATCCCACTGGGAGGAGACCCCGGGGCAGACCCAGGACTCGGTGGAGAGACTATGTCTCCCAGCTGGTCTGGGAACGCCTTGGTATCCCCTCTGAAGAGCTGGAGCAGGTGGCTGGGGAGAGGGAAGTCTGGGCTTCTCTGCTTGAACTGCTGCCTCCGCGACCCGGACCTCTGGAAAAGCGGTAGAAGATGGATGGATGGATGGAGTATAGTATAGTATAGTACAGTGCAGTATAGTATAGTGCAGTAGTGGCAGGTCAGCTTTGTAAAGCTGTTGCTGAATGTGATAAAGTTGGGCCTTAAAGGTGAAATTCATAACTATTTTATGAAAAAAAGATTTTTTTAAAAATAATACATCAAAAAATCGTTTAGGAACTTGCACAATATAAGTCTTAATGTTCTTCAAAAAATTAGTATATTGATGAAAAAAATTGTAATTTTTTTTACGGGTCATAATATAAATATTGTGACGTTTGCAGGGGTTCACACAAAAAGACAATGGAGCAGATGGCTGTGATCAACCAGATTTATTTTACACACACCCCGACCCCCAACCTGCTTCTCAGCACAGACAGGAGCGGAGGTCATTCTCACAGACCTCTGTTTACATCACGGTTACACACACATGATACATCTTGCCCTAATCCTGCTAAACACTGCTGGGCCATTATAATGCAGTTATAATGACACAGCAGTATAACTCAGAAGTAACACATTTAACACACACACAGTAACGTTTCAAACTGGCAAAGCATGCTGGGAAATCCCTGGCTCCCTTAAAATGGCCCCGACGTTACACTGCCCCCCCCTGGACTGGTTTCTGTCCCCAGAAAATTCAAAGTCCACTTTCAGAAATCCAACGCGAGTCAGCCCGGTGCCAGGGCGGCATGCACGGGCCATCTGAGTCTCGGTCAGAGCATCTGGTTGGGGTAGGGTTCCGGTTTGGCCATCAGCGGGCGGATGGACACATCTGACAGCCTCTGTAGGACCACGCACAGTCCCTTCCCTGGCAGCGGGAGTCCCAGGCCCGCTCCGGCCGACTCCCACCGCTGCCAGTTGTCCCAGGCGGCCGCTGGCCCGCGTCCATGCGTCCAGCCCTTGCCGCGCCTGGAAAGTGGCCACATCTTCGTCCTGCTCGCTCCGCTGCGTCGCTCCTGCGCCTCTGTGACGTCATCTGCCGGGGGAAGCATCTGCAGGAGGCGGCTTTTTCCCCGACCATGCCACCTCGCTCTAATTTAGCGTCGGCGAGGGGCCAGTTTGTCGTGTGCTGTGTGCGGGGCGGTACCATGCCATGTACCCTGGAACTGTGCAGCGGAAGCCGTCCTTCCTTGCGTCGCCACGGCTGTTTCCTTCGTGCACGCGCTGCTGTGATCTGCCGTAGCTCCTCCTCCACTCGCTCTCAGCACGGTGGTTTCCTCTGATGATCAGCGCGGCAGCCATCCAACAGGTTCTCGCCGTTGTAGCGGGGAATCTTGGCCCGCTGCTGGATGGATGGGATGGTCATCTCCCGGTAGATTGCCGCTCCTAATTGCTCTGGAATCGCCAGCCCGTCCTGCCCTGAAAAGGGCAGGAAACGGGGCTGGTTTGCTCTGCTCCGTCCATCGCAGCGAAGCTCTGCAGGGGCCAGCGTCTCTGCTCTATACTCCGTTCCCGGCTGAGCGATGAATCGCTCCGGCCGCTGTACCTCCGCCTGGATCCTCATCTCGCTCCATATCCCACTTCTGACACCAGTGTAACGTGCTGCTCGACATGGCGACGTCCCACCGGGAGATTCGAACTCACGCCTCCCGCTCCGGAGTCCCGCACCCTACCTGTGTCGCCAATAGGGTCAACCCACTTGGCAAGCCAAGTAGGGTGCTCATATTGAGTTTGCTACACTACTCCCCTCTGGTTCTCGACATCGTCCCGATGTCAGCGCCCCATTACTGCTTTGGACAGGAGGTCCCACTCCTGACACCAGTGTGACGTTTGCAGGGGTTCACACAAAAAGACAATGGAGCAGATGGCTGTGATCAACCAGATTTATTTTACACACACCCCGACCCCCAACCTGCTTCTCAGCACAGACAGGAGCGGAGGTCATTCTCACAGACCTCTGTTTACATCACGGTTACACACACATGATACATCTTGCCCTAATCCTGCTAAACACTGCTGGGCCATTATAATGCAGTTATAATGACACAGCAGTATAACTCAGAAGTAACACATTTAACACACACACAGTAACGTTTCAAACTGGCAAAGCATGCTGGGAAATCCCTGGCTCCCTTAAAATGGCCCCGACGTTACAATATTTACATTCCGTTTCATTCATCTTCTTCAGTTTAATCCATTTTGGGTCGCGGGGGGGTGGGGGGGTGCTGGAGCCTATCCCAGCATGTTTGGGCGAGAGGCAGGGTCCACCCTGGACAGATCGCCAGTCCATCGCAGGGCCAGCACAGAGAGACAGACAACCATTCACTCTCACAGTCATACCGAAGGACAATTTAGAATCCCCAGTTTGATGCCAATTAACCTAACTTGCATGATTTTGGCATGTGGGAGGAAACCGGAGAAATCCTGGAGTAAACCCACGCAGAAGATTTTTTTAGACAGAAAATTGTTCCTTCCAGATTTCTAATCCAATGCAATTAATCTGTTGATGTCACGTGCTATTGCCTTTCCAGATCAGTGTGGGTTGCCAGAGGCAGCCATGGCCGCTTCTGAAAGGATTAGCTCATTCTGTTATTATTCTCAAGTAAGGAGTAATAAAAGAAGGGGCAAGACCAGAATAAGTATCGGTTCAGCTTTTGATTGCTGGTGCAAACTGAGGAATCATAAAGGCTTGGAAAGCCATACTGAAGTCGCCAATTTGCTGCTTGACCGGTAAGCTAAGCTAAACTAAGCTAACTAGTGTTTGCATAGCTATCTGTAACCTACATTTTGTCTATGAGATGTTTCTGTTATTAATATGACTGTGAGATGATATCAACTGGTGTATGGCGATGGGACAGACCACAGGAATTGCTCGGTAATCCTTTCCAAACAGTAATTTTTCCACTCTTGTCTAGTGTAGCTACAGTTAGCATTAGCTTCCGATACGAAGGAAGGAACTTTCATTTTTTTCTAACGAACATTATGAGTTTTTTAAAAATTCATTAGTTTTACATTGTGTTTGATGATCACTTGTGGCCATTTATCTAAAGAAGCCGTTTTTGCCCGCTATTTTAATGTTGTTTAATGTTGTTGGGCTGCACAGTGGAGCAGTGGTTAGCACTGCGGCAGCACAGTTTGCCCTTGGCCGGGGGATTGTGGGATCGTGGGTTCGATCCCAGCCCCCGACCAACAGTGATCTGTGTGGAGTTTGCATGTTCTCCCCGTGTTGCGTGGGTTTACTCCGGGATTTCTCCGGTTTCCTCCCACATGCCAAAAACATGCATGTTAGGTTAATTGGCTGTTCTAAATTGTCCCTAGATATCTGTTTCCTATAGGCCCTTAGAATAGAGGGTTAGTATTAATGAAAGCGCTTTGAGTGGTCTTTGTGACTAGAAAAGCGCTATATAAGTGCAGGTTAGTTAGTTGTCCAGTTTCGCCAGAATTTTATTTATTTATTATTTTATTTTACCTTTATTTAACCAGGAAAAAACCCGTTGAGATTAAAAACCTCTTTTTCAAGGGAGTCCTGGCCAAGAGGCAGCAAAAAAAAAAAATCACAAATACACTTAAAATGACATACAAATCATATAAAACAGTTACAAATTAGTGAGGCCGTCTCAAGTGTTCTCAAACTGGATTTAAAGTTGTTCAATGAAACAAGTTCCGCTAATTTCCAGTCTTTTTGCAACATGTTCCATGTAGAGGGGGCTGAGAACATGAAAGCTCTTTTTCCCAGCTCAGTACGGGCAAATGGAACAGAAAGCAACAAATAATCATTTGAACGCAAACCATAAGAATCAACACTTCTCAGTGTGATCAAATTACAAATGTAAGGGGGCAACAGTCCAAGCATAAGATAAGATAAGATAAGATAAGCCTTTATTAGTCCCACAACGGGGAAATTCCAGGATTGCAACAGCACAGGGATAGCAACACTCAGAGCAACAATCAGAAGGCAAGAAAAAAAACAAGCAAGCAAGAGCAGCTAATAAACATATGTACGTATTACTATAAAATATATATATATACACACACACACAGACACACAGTGCAGAGCATTGTAGCTGGATGGAATAAATATATGAATATATGAACACACAGTGCAGAGCATTGTAGCTAGATGGAATAAATATGTAAATATATAAACACCCACAGTACGGAGCATTGCAGCTAGGTGGAATAAATATGCAAGTATATAAACACACACAGTGCGGAGCAATGTAGCTAGATGGAATAATATGTAGATATATAAATATATAAACACACCCAGTGCTGAGCATTGTAGCTAGATGGAATAAATATGCAAATATATAAACACACACAGTGCAGAGCATTGTTGCTAGATGGAATGAAACAGCATAACCGTCTACTTAGTTATCCTACATGGTATGATTATGTGCCCATACATATTCTCACCCTCCATAGCGACCGGTATGTTCCTAGTTGTATGCCGGAGGGGACCATTGTGTAAGTCTATTGCATCTTTTGCATTCAAAAAACTATTAGTTTGTTACGTCTTTTTGCTATCTCTGCGAGCAGCCCTGCTTAGGTTGTACAGTCTGACAGCCGTTGGTAGGAAGGACCTACGAAACCTCTCGGTTGTGCACCTGGGATGATGTAGTCTGCTGCTAAATGAGCTCCTCAGTGCATTCAGTATGTCCTGCATAGGGTGGAACTCGGACTCCAGCAGAGATGACAGTTTAGCCACCGTCCTTCTCTCTCCTATCTCCTCCATCGGATCAAGGCGCTGCCCCAGGACAGAGCTAGCTTTCTTAATCAGTTTGTTCAGTCTCTTCCTATCGGCTGCAGTAATGCCACTGCCCCAGCAGACCACTCCAAAAGTGATGGCTGATGCCACCACCGTGTCATAGAATGACTTCAGCAGCGCCCCTTGTACACCAAAAGACCTGAGTCTCCTCAGTAGGAACAGCCTGCGCTGTCCCTTCTTGTAGAGTGCATCAGTATTGTGTGACCAGTCTAGTTTATTGTTCAGATGAATACCCAGGTACTTATAGGATGTCACCATCTCGATGTCTGTTCCCTGTATATTTACTGGTACTGTGAGGGGCTGCCCATGCCTGCGGCAGTCCACCACCAGCTCCTTAGTTTTCCTCGCGTTGATCTGGAGGCAGTTCCGATGGCACCAGTCCACGAAGTCCTGGATAAGCCCTCTGTACTCAGCTTCATCTCCATTGGAGATGAGGCCAACGATCGCAGAGTCATCAGAGAACTTCTGTAGATGGCAGTGTGTTGTGTTGTGTGAGAAGTCCGCAGTATAAAGAGTGAACAGGAAGGGAGCCAGCACCGTTCCCTGGGGGGCCCCCGTGCTACTGATGATCGTGTCGGACACACAGTCCCGGGTTCTCACAAACTGAGGCCGGTTCGTGAGGTAGTCCAGGATCCATGATGACAGGTGCTGGTCCACCCCTGCGCGCAGCAGCTTGTCCTTCAGGATCATCGGTTGGATGGTGTTGAAAGCACTGGAGAAGTCAAAGAACATGATCCTCACCATATTCCCGGGCTTCTCCAGGTGGGACAGAGAACGGTGAAGGAGGAAGATCACCGCATGGCCTTGTAAATAAAAATGTACCAGTGAGTCAACCTCCTGGTGGACAAAGAGGGCCATCCCACTCTAGAATACAGTTCACAGTGATGGGTCAAGGCTCTACAATTTGTAACAAACCTCAAAACAGCATGATATACAGAGTCAATCTTACTCAGACACTGAGCTGAAGCGTTCATATACAAGAGGTCTCCATAATCTAAAATAGATAAAAAAGTTGCAGTAACAAGATGCTTTTTAACCTCAAAAGAAAAACAACATTTATTTCGAAATAAAAAACCCAGTTTCAGTTTAAGTTTCTTCACAAGATTTTCAACATGGGGCTTAAAAGTCAGAGCGTCATCAAGCAAGATACCAAGATACTTGTACGAGTGAACCACCTCAATTTCATTTCCCTCAAAAGTGGACACTGTGGGAAAAATTTGTGGACTCTTCCTAGAATTTGAAAACCACATCAGTTTAGTTTTGTCAGCATTAAGGACTAGTTTTAGCTGCAGAATCATTGCAGAAAACACCCACAGATGAAAATTTATGTGAAAATTTATGTGGAGCATTTGTTAAAATTAAGTCAATCAAAGTGGACTTTTCAGGACTTTTAATATTTGGCCTAGTTGGATAGTTAATCAACTGGATAAAATTTACAGAGTCACAGAAAGATTTAAATTCTTCAGAAGCTACGTTTAACCAATCCCAATTGAAGTCTCCTGCTATTAAAAGCTCATTGTAGTTTAATTTGGACAAAAGATGCTTTAAGGATGATAATGCCTCCTTGGTGGCAGATGGAGGCCTATAACAACCAACAACAGTTATGGAAAGGGATTTGGCTATTTCCATATTCAAGGCCAGAAACTCCATCTGCTTAGAAATGGACTTAGACAAGACAATTGAAGCATCAAATCTTGATTTAACATAGGCGGCTACACCACCACCTTTTTTGGGCCTGTCAGTACGGAAGACATTGTATCCATTTATACTAATATCATCATCTGTGACAGCTTTTGTCAGCCACGTTTCAGAGATGATCACAACATCCGGATCAGTTGATCTGATCCAAATTTTGACCATGTCTATTTTAGGAAGTAAACTGCGCACATTAAGATGAATAATTTTGAGACCAGACATTGATTT
This sequence comes from Pholidichthys leucotaenia, assembly GCA_020510985.1. NCBI lineage: Eukaryota > Metazoa > Chordata > Actinopteri > Cichliformes > Pholidichthyidae > Pholidichthys > Pholidichthys leucotaenia. Next base: position 296,880,087 of record CM035844.1, on the reverse strand, counting down.
AAAATCAGCAGGAGTCTGGATACATTGCAGATCAGGTCCAGGGTTTGGTTGCACATTTACAGATAATAATAAAAGTAGGACAATCACCAATCTTTGCTTCACATCACATTTTGAAGCAGAATTTTTGTGTATTGAAGCCAAGCGATTCTTTTCATTGAGCAAAAATGTAAGGTCATATAAAGTAAGAACATTTTGAAGTTTAAGTAATTCCCTTGGTACCTCTGTCCAGGAATCTATGACCCAGACCAAATGAGTCTGCGATTGCTCATAAACAACATTAAAATCAGTACCACTATAATAAGTGTCCCAAAAACACAACACATTGGCATGGGTACTCACCCAGGGAACATTATTTGATCTCGTGTTCCAGGCTGCCAACAAGCATATTAAAGTAATAAAAAATGCCATTGTCCTTCACTTTCTGCACATCAGCAGCTTAAAAATTCTTAAACTAAAAGAAATACTAAAAGAAATAAATACTGCAAGGAGATGTTGCAGGCCCAAGCTAGATATCTCAGCTCCAGGAGAGATGTAGGCCTCCCAGCCCAGTCTCCAGGGGGATGTTGCAAGCCCAAGCTAGTTAACTCAACTCCAGGAGGAATATAAGCCTTCCAGCCCAGTATCCAGGGAGATGTTGCAGACCCAAGCTAGTTAGCTCAGCTCCAGGAGAGATGTAGGCCTCCCAGCCCAGTCTCCAGAGAAGTGTTGCAGGCCCAAGCTAGTTAGCTCAGTTCCAGGAGGGGTATCGGCCACCCAGTCCAGTCTCCAGGGGGATGTTGCAGGCTCAAGCTAGTAAGCTCAGCTCCAGGAGGAATACAGGCTTTTCAACCCAGTATCCAGGGAGATGATGCAGACCCAAGCTAGTTAGCTCAGCTCCAGGAGAGATGTAGGCCTCCCAGCCCAGTCTCCAGAAAGGTGTTGCAGGCCCAAGCTAGTTAGCTCAGTTCCAGGAGGGGTATCGGCCACCCAGTCCAGTCTCCAGGGGGATGTTGCAGGCTCAAGCTAGTAAGCTCAGCTCCAGGAGGAGTACAGGCCTCCCAGCCCAATTCTCCAGGGGGATGTTGTGGGCCCAAGCTAGTTAGCTCAGCTCCAGGAGAAGTATCAGCCTCCCAGCCCAGTCTCCAGGGAGGTGTTGCAGTCCTAAGCTAGCCAGTTCAGCCCCCAGGAGGAGCACAAGCCTCCCAGCCACCTCTCCAGGGGAATGCCACAAGCCCAGCCAACCAACTCATCCAGGGCACAGGCCCAGACCTGTTAGCCACACTCAAGGGTGACAGCAGTATTCTTTAAACTTGTTAAAAGTCATTAAACTCATTAAAGGTCCACAATTTACTTAAAACATATAAAAGGATTTCAATAAAAATATCAACTGCAACTTATAAAAAGAGATATAAATGCAATAAAATCCATTAAAAACAACTTAATCCAGAGAGACACTGAGCAGACAAAACACATGCTGCCATCTTGGAATCATGTATACAAATGTGTGTCTTAAGGTAATGATATGTCAAACAACGGATCTTTTGTTTACATGATCAAACATTTTTGAAGTTTATAAAATAAATTGCTTTTACATTGTGGTCAATGATATTCCCAAAATGTATCCCCATTGTCTTTTGAAAGCAGAAACAGAGCCAAAACCTTCTCCAGGTCAGCTTAGTTGTCATCTTATATATATGTATATATAATTTTTTTAAACTTTTTGGTGTCTGTGAATAATATTCCCAACAGTTTTATAAACATTCTTGTTCTAATTCTAATTCTCATTCTAATGTCTGCCAGCAAAAGGTTCTCCTGTAGCCCACGTGGATATGAGGCCTGGACCCCTTCAGCTGCACTGGACCATAACCAGCACGGGGACCATGTAAGTTTTGTGCCACCAAAACATTTTACACAATAATCTATAAACTGTAATATTAGGATTATAATTTTTTTTGGGGGGGGGATTTATTAATTTTAAACCTTTTTGTAAATTTTACAGAAACAATTGTTTTTGTTAATATTTAGTGAATACTCTGTTACGTCCATCCATTCATATTTATTTATCATTTTTCAAAATGAATTAATTAGACTTATGACGACATTCCACCCCTTCTGGCCCGCATTCTTTCATAGTGCCTTTCTGCAGATGCAGTGCTGCCGCAACAAAGACAAATGCACCCAGAGGACCCTCGTACACTTGGCCTTGTTCCTGCAGAACCACCGTCACCAATGGAAGAGCTGACGACGCAAGCTGGGATCGGCCTAGGTAAAGGTACATCTCAAAAAATTAGAATATCATGAAAAAAGTTCAATATTTTTTGTCACTCATTTCAGAAATTGAAACCCATATCCCATACCCAACCCATAACCCAAACCTTACCTTATCTTATCTTATCTTATCTTATCTTATCTTATATATTATATAGTCATTACACAGAGAGTGATATATTTTAAGTGTTTATTTATTTTAATTTTGATGATTTTGGCTTACAGCCCATGAAAACCCCAAATTCATTTTGTCAAAAAATTACAATATTACATAAAATAGTTTTTTAATACAAATGTGGACTGACTGAAAATTATGTCCATGTACCACTCAATACTTGGTTGGGGCTCCTTTTGGATTAATTACTGTATCAATGTGGCGTGGCATGGAGGTGATCAGCCTGTGGCACTGCTGAGGTGTTATGAAGGTCCAGGTTGCTTTGATAGTGACCTTCAGCTCGTCTGCATTGTTGGGTCTGGTGTCTCTCATCTTCCTCTTGACAATACTCTGTAGATTCTCTATGGGGTTTAGGTCAGGAGAGTTTGCTGGCCAATCAAACACAGTGATGTCATGGTCATTAAACCAGGTTTTGATACTTTTGGCAGTGTGTGTGTGGGGTGGGGTGGGGGGGGGGCAAGTCTTGTTGGAAAATGAAATCAACTTTTCCATAAAGCTTGTCAGCAGAGGGAAGCTTGAAGTGCTCTAAAATTTCCTGGTAGACGACTGTGCTGACTTTGGTCTTGATAAAACACAGTGGACAAACACCAGATGACATGGTTCCTCAAATCATCACTGACTGTGGAAACTTCGCACTAAACGTCAAGCAACTTAAATTCTGTGCCTCTCCACTCTTTGTCCAGACTCTGGGACTTTGATTTCCAAATTAAATGCAAAATTTACTTTTATCTGAACAGAGATCATCTGCTGGTGTTTGTCCACTGTGTTTTATCAAGACCAAAGTCACCGCAGTCGTCTACCAGGAAATTTTAGAGCACTTCATTCTTCTCTCTGCTGACAAGCTTTATAGAGAAGCTGATTTCATTTTCCAACAAGATTTGGCACCCCCCACACACTGCCAAAAGTATCAAAACCTGGTTTAATGATCATGGCATCACTGTGTTTGATTGGCCAGCAAACTTTCCTGACCTAAACCCCATAGAGAATCTATGGAGGATTGTCAAGAGGAAGATGAGAGACACCAGACCCAACAATGCAGACGAGCTGAAGGTCACTATCAAAGCAACCTGGACCTTCATAACACCTCAGCAGAACCACAGGCTGATCACCTCCATCCCACGCCACATTGATACAGTAATTAATCCAAAAGGAGCCTCGATCAAGTATTGAGTGTGTACATGAACATACTTTTCAGTCGGTCCACGTTTGTATTAAAAAACTATTTTTTTTAATTAATTTTATATAATATTGTAATTTTTTGAGAAACTGAATTCGGGGTTTTCATGGGCTGTAATCATCAAAATTAAAATAAATAAACACTTGAAATATGTCACTGTCTGTGTAATGAATTTATATAATATGAGTTTCACTTTCTGAAATGAGTGACAAAAAATATTGAGCTTTTTCATGATATTCGAATTTTCTGAGATGTACCTGTAGAGAGTAGAGAATTTTTTTCTTTTTTGAACTGTCGGATCAAGAGCATCTTACAACTGGGGACGCTAAAATGTCTTAAACTTTTCATTGTTAATGAAAATACAAGGTGGCGGTACACTTGGTGTTCCAAGGATGTGGAGCTAAAAATCTTTTTCCTGTTCTTGAATCGGGTTCAATGCTGCAGCAGGAGTGAACACAGCAAACAGCACACAGATAAAATCCAATTCCATTTCTCTACCCACTCTGTCACCAACAGTATATATTTCTATTAGTAGACCAAGCACACTCATTGTAGCATATTTTTAATGTTTAAAAAAATGTACAAGTTCAGATTATGTCATATTTTCATGCAATTTTTATTTCTTTAGAATGTTTTTGTTTTGATTTTTTAAATTTTGACATTGGTGTTTTGTACCTTACTGTAAGAAGCTAGGGCAACACAAACTAAAGAGACAACGAAAGATTTGAAGTTTGTGTCCAGTTTCTTATATCATTTTTCTATATTGCTCTCCCAGATTGGCTCCACGGACCACGCTGATCCAGTCTACTCAACAGTCACACGGAGGAAGATGCCTATGTCTGACTTTTTCAAATTCTGATATTTGAGAGACTATTTCTACTTTTGAGAATATTGTCAAAATTTTCTTTTGCCCATCCATCTGTCCGTCCGACCATCCTCAACAGCTTTTCTGGGGATCCGGGTCATGGAGGCAGCAGTCCAAGTAGAGCAGCCCAGACTTCCCTCTCTCCAGCCACCTTCTACAGCTCTTCAGAGGGGACGCCAAGGTGTTCCATGCCAGCTGGGAGTCATAGTCTGCCCCATGGTCTCATCCTCGGGGGACATGGTCCAAACACCTGAAGTGGGAGGCGACCAGGAGGCGTTCCTATTGTTAAAATGGAGTTTTTCCTCTGCGCTGTGGCTAAGTGATCCTCACAGGGGATCGCCTGACTGTTGAGGTCTTTCTGGAATTGTCAGGTCTTTATACAACACTTCAAAGTTCTATGAGCTGACTGTTGTTGTGAATTGATGCTATATCATAAAGTTGTATTTATTAAAAAAGCCATTTTTTCATAGACAACTTTACTTGATGTTGATTTGCTTTATAACATATTAGTACACTGTCAGAAAATGTAATATTGCTGAAAATTTAACTTTTATAAAATACTAACAAAACTTTTAGATTATACAGTAATCCAATATATAAAGTTTTATATTTAAATAATACTTTTTTATAGATATAAGGACCATGACTAGTGATTTTGTGTCAGATTGGATTAGTGATGTGCTTATTTTCTGAAATCCACTGATTTTTTACACTGAGTATCCATAGGAGAACTGGACTATTACTGCACCACAAATAATTTCAGACAGTGAGCTTACTGAAGAGAATGCTCTGCACACATCTGATCAGGTATGTATAACTGAAGTTCTCAGTAATTTTACAAGGTTATACAAAAGTTGACAGTATTTCAGTTGTGCATTGAGGACAGGGAAGCCATCACTTGGTAAATCTAGCAATGACTCAACAACACCCTTTAGATGAGAATTAGAAAAGGCACAGACAATATCAGGCATCCATTTTACAATAATTTATTTTAATAATATACAACAAAAATATAAAACAACCAAAAAAAAACAATATAAAACAAATAAAATTTAAATGAACAAAAATGAGACAGAACCCAAAACTTAATTGCCACCTCCTGGTTTTTGATGCCCTGATGATGCACCTTGTACCATGGATGTGCATGTGGACCTGCCACAGACCAGAAGCGTGAGCTAGAACAAACCTAGTGTATTGTCCGTAGAGATCAGGGTAACGGTCCCTGATTGCCCACGCACAGCAACTGGGGATGACCAAGGCAGTGGATTAGCCATAGCAACAGCTCGTTTTAGAACAGCATTCTTAGCTAAAACGCTGAGCATAAACAAAGCACAAGAGTTTGTTACAGCATATCTGCTAAAAACACTACCAACAGCAAAGTCCTTAAAGTCAGCTAGTTTTCCCATGATTACATTATCAAAATTATGCAATTATCAGGTTCAACTATAAGGCTTTACTGTAAATTATTAATAATTACATGACAGTAATTTTAAAAAATTGACAAATGGAGATTTACATCAAAGAAGACTAGGTGACAGCTGCGTCTGACACTTATCGTGTCAGAGTACTTTTTTCTCCATTTGTTTGTTTTTATTGAGTGTTTATTGATTTAATTTTTTTTTAATTTTTTTATCTCTGTTATTAGTTTTTATTTACTGTTACCTCAGTATTGGCCTCGCCTAAAAGCCCGTTCGGACGCACGAGTAGCTGTTTTTGGCTAGCTGGCGGACTATCCATCTCAGCGTCTGGAACGCCATGGCTCCTTCTTCAACATGTACCCACTGATTATTGCTCCTCGATAAGGTCTCTGAGCTGGAAACGAGGCTCTCCAACCTTTACAAGATTCGGGAGGCTGAAGACCACATCGACACCATCATTCTCGGGCAATCATCGGCTCCGGCTACTGCCTCGCAGCTGGCAGAAACTGCTACTTACTTGGGTGAGCTCAGCGCGTCTCCACCTACCTCCACACCTGCTCCAGCCTCCACAGACGCCCATGACCTCAGCAACAAACACTGGTTTCGTCTCGGGGCTAAACCCAAAGCTTTGGTTGGTCCCTCTCATCCTCCATCTGCGCCCTGGACCTTGGCTCAACCATCGTCGATCAACCAGAATGTGCCGTGCCTCTTCTCTTCCCGTGTCCTTGGGTAACAGATTTGATGTCCTTTCCCTGGAGAATTTTCCCCACCTGGGGCCACCCGCCTGTGGATGCCCTTCGTCCTTCCTCCTCTCCTTTCAGCGGTGGCTCATGTCCACAAACCCCAGATAAAGACCACCCTGGGTGTGTCAAATTACACACCTGTTCCAGATAGAAGAAAAGAGCGCTTCTCCCCACCTTCGCAACAACAACATCGTCCTCTTCACAATTCCTCTCCACATCAGAATCCACCGACAAACCGCCCCCCCACCCCCGAGATGACGCTGGTAATTGGTGACTTGATCGTGAGGAATATCAGAAGCAGGTACTGTGTGACTCGATTTTTTCCCGGGGCTAGAGTCTCTGATATTGAGGCTCTTATCACTGACCTGCTGAATGAATTCCCTCACATTCAAACTGTTGTTGTATGCGGGATGCAATAACATCCCAGATGAAGCGTCTGAGATTTTAAAAAGTGACTTCAGGAGCCTTCTGTCCATTCTTATGAACTGTGGCAGACGTGCGCTCATCTCTGGGCCTTTGGCACCTTTCAGAGGAGGCTGTAATTGTTTTAGTAGAACTCTCAGTCTCAATTCTTGGCTGTGTTTTACTTGTCCTATTTTTAACATTGGTTTTGTTGACAATTTTAACTTATTTTGGAACCGCCCATCACTTATGAGGCCTGATGGCATCCACCCAAATAGACTTGGTGCACGTGTTTTAAGAGACAATCTTTTCTATTCCATTCGGTGTTTTTTAGTACAGTGACTGGGACCTGGCGTGTTTACCCACTCTGAAGCTTCTGGGTTTGCCAAACTGCCCTTTTTTGGTTCTGTTCCCACGTATTGTATCCCATTAACTCAGGTGGTCTTTACCGTTTGGATCAGCCTTTGATTTATAATCCTACAGAGATTGAGTTTGTCTCCCGTTGCCCTAAATATTGTAACCCAGGACAAATACAAGACAACCTGAAAAACACTCGCACTTCTGCAGCTCCTCCTCACCCACCACCTTTCAACTTTGCCCCTGTCTCCTCCCTTAGAGAACCTTTTTCTGCTCCCTCTAAAGTTAATAAAAAAAAGTTTTAAAAAAATAGAATGCATAAACTTCCCAGACTGATTAAACAAAATGTTGGTAAAATTCTAATCCAGCCTCAAGTCCCTAAAATTAATAAAATTAATAATTTGGCCTCTGTTCCTCCTCAAAGTTTAAAAATTAAATGTGGTTTATTAAACATTAGGTCTCTATCTTCTAAGTCTCTTCTGGTCCATGATCTATTAATCAATCACCAGATCGATCTACTGTCCCTCACAGAGACCTGGTTCAGGCTTGATGATTATGTTGGTCTGAATGAATCAACTCCCTCTGGGTATTTAAACTGTCATAACCCCAGAGGTTCTGGTCATGGTGGTGGAGTGGTGGAAATTTCCCCATTCTAAATTACTAGTTAATGTTAAGCAGAAATTATGTTTTAATTCCTTTGAAGGTTTGGTCCTCAGTGTGGGGTCTGTTGGCAATCTTGGCTTGAACCCAATTCTCTTTGCCATAGTTTATCGTCCTCCCACTTCCTATTCAGAATTTCTATCGGAATTTGCCGAATTTTTAGCTGATTTAGTGCTGAAAACCGATAGAATAATTATTGTATGGGACTTTAATATACATGTTGATGTTGAGAGTGACTGTCTTAAGGCATTCAATTCAATTTTAGACTCAATGGGGTTTTCCCAAAAAGTAAAAAATTCTACCCATTATTTCCACCATACATTGGACCTTGTTTTGACTTATGGTATAGATATCGAAAATCTGGTAGTGTCTTTTCATAATCCTGTACTGTCTGACCATTGTCTGTTAATTTTTGATTTCATTATCTCTGATCACTTATTTCCTAAAGAAAAATACTACTACAGCAGATGTCTTTCTGATGACATTGTAGCTAAATTTTTGCAGATTGTCTCCTCTATGCCATGTGTAACAGGTTATAGTACTTCCATTATAATTGCACAAGATCTCTGTGTACATTTGGTTGCATACACTGACAGTGAGTATCCTGATAGTAAGCCCCTCCTCTAGCTCCCCTTGTCTGACCGGATTCCCCCTTCCTCCTTCCTGTCTTACATTTGTATGGAAGAGGTAGGTTTGATTCGTTTTAGCCCAAGGTCAATCCAGTTATTATTTATGTTAATATATGTCATCCATTAGTTTCTTTTATCGGGTTTCATTTACAATCAATATACAGTATGTGTATTATTGTTGGGTTCTTTTTGTTGACTAAAGTCTAATTCTGTATTATTTATGTTTTGTGTCACGACATGGATGCTAGTTTTGCTGAGTGCTAGCTGTGACGCTGTTTGGAGGACTCACTGTATTTCATGTTGTCAACAGAAAATAAACAGCAGCAAGTGAATGTTTGGGTCGTCACCTTTAATATAAAAACAAAACACAACGCAGAAGTTTCTCCCTGTTACAATGGTGCCGTGACCATCTGGTTCATCCGATCTACGCTCGCTAGATCACCGGGACTGCTGCTGTTAACTCCACCGTTGCTGCCACCGAGTGACCGATGCTAGTTTCTCCGCTAGCATCCGACGACTGCTGCTACATTGAGATCCTGCAGGTGTATTTATGCCACAGTGCGTGCATAAATTATTGACATCGAGTGTTGTTTTAGTTTTAAACATCCTAAGCCCTTAGGCAATCGCTATTTTGAAAGTGTTTGTGTATGTTGTTGTAATCTACGTAAATCAGGTGTGGTATAGGCTATTTTTAAGAAGACTTGTGTACATTATAGCCTGGTCTAGGTGCCTATTTTTTATTTTAATTTTATGAAACCTTGCCATTATTAATAATTTTGGGTAACTTTCTAACGGTATTTTTTTTTTTCATGTTTGCTTAGACATAGTGGTCAGTATGTCAATGTCGAAGTCGAATGTTACTTATGTATCTAGTGGGTTTGGGAGAGGTTGTAAAATTGGTTCAGATGCAGAGGCCAGTCATCAAAGGGTGGGCCAGTCAGCTCTGGATCCAGTAGCATTTTCCACTCCACTCACTCACATAGTCAAAAACAGACATGTCGCTTACACTGATATAGTTGATAACCCAACTGCCAGGCTTGCAGAGCAGGCACATAACAGTACTAGTGCAATGCATAATATACCTCCCAATCATTCAAGCCCAGTACATCCTCCACAGACCTGCTCAGGGGGGTGCTTGGATACTTCAAGACTAAATGTGGTTGTTCAGTCAGATGTTAAGCCACCGCCATTCTTCAGAGGTGATCATACTGACACATGTACTGTCCATGAATGGGAGGACCTGATGCAGAGTTACTTGCGCAGACGAAAGTGCAGCACTGCTGACATGTATGATGCCATAACAAGCAGACTAATGGGGAAAGCCAGGGACATTGTGAAAGTCTCACTGCGTAGCAACCCAGATATTGACCCCTATAGCCATCCTGCAGCTGTCTTTGACGTTCTGAAAAGGAATTTTAGTGAGCTCCCATACTCCGGCATGCCTATGGCAGATTTTTATAGCACGCTGCCAAAAACTAATGAGAGCGCACTGGATTACTGGGTGCGACTGAACAAAGCTATCGATGTTGTCGATGAGTGTCTCCGCAGGTGGGGTAGGTGTGTTGAAGACATGAGTGCTGAAGTTGTGATGATGTTTGTTACTCACTGCCCAGACCCTCACCTCTCTCTGTCTTTCAAAAGCAAACCAGCCAGTAAATGGTCAGCATCTGAGGTCCAGGAGTGCTTGGATGACCATCAAAGGGACTTGAGACGTAGGCCCTCAGTGTGTCAGCACTCTCCTTCTACTCACAGTCCCAGCTATGTGGCGTTCACTCAGTCCACTGCCCAGTTTGACAACTCTTATGTTCAGCCAGAGGCAACATTTCACCCTGTGCTTCACCAGCCACCTGCAGCTGTGCCTGTAAATCGTGCAGAGGAGGAGCCAAGTATGCGTGAGGTGGTAAGCATGTTGAATAAGGTCATCACACTGTGCTCTGCTCCCCAGTCAGTGTCACATCGTCGTCAGCCTCAGCAGCGCCAGCAGTTGTCCCAGCCGCCAGTGTCCTCTCCTTGCCGAGCGTGTAGCAGCACTGACCACTCCACCTTCAGTCACTGCAGGCTACTAAAACTCTGTCGTAACTGCTTCCAACCTGGCCACTTCAAGTCTTCTTGTCCAAGTGTCACTCGTCCAGCTGCAGCCTCCGCACAGCTCGGCCGTGTGCCGTTAAACTAGAGCCCCCGCGCTGTGAGAGGGCAAGCGTGGGTTGTGATACAGCCCTCACCGACCCAGATCTACTTACCATCTACAGTGACAACTGTCAGCTTTTGCCATCAGGACAGGTGCCAATTCTCATCAGTTCACAGAAACTTGAGGGGTCAAGCGAACTGTTTTATACGCCTGTGCTAGTAAGTGACAAGGTCACCTTGAGAGGTATGTTGGACTCTGGGTCCATGTCTTGTACACTAAGTGAAGAGGCAGAGATGAAACTTCGGTCTGCTGGTGTTCTGCCCAGTGCTCAGTTAATCCCTGATAATGTGGTGCTTGTAGGCTGTGGCGGCTTAACAACCTACCCAAAGTGTTTCTATGACCTTGAAATTGAAGTGTATAAGACAAAGTTTGTTGTACCCACTTTAGTTGTACCAGGCCAGCGAGATGATTTCATAATTGGCACTAACGTGATTAAGTCTGTCCTACAAACCATGAGAAATGAAAAGGAATACTGGAAGCTGATTTCCTCTAAGAGTAGTGACCCTGCATGTGAGGATTTCTTAGAGCTGCTGAGCTGTGTGTCACGGTGGAAAGGCCCAGATGAGCACGACAAAGTCGGAACAGTTAAGCTGGTGCATAGCGTTACGCTCCTCCCGAAGCAAGAACACCTGGTATGGGGAAAGCTTCCTAGTGATGTTCCTGTGTCTCCAGGTTGCACAGTCATTGTTGAACCCACCTCTGCTCGCTCCGCTCCGAAGAATATCTTGGTAGGGAAACTTGTCACTGCTATGTGGGGTGATCGCTGGATCCCGATGAAGATTCTTAATCCAACACTGAAACCAGTTACTCTGCGGCGCAATGCTAAAATAGTCGATGTATCACCATGTCTAGCAATGGAAGATCTGAACATCACGCAGGCACAGCGTCAGACACAGAATGCAAGCCCCAGCCCAGAGTTATATAGTAGCACGCCCACTGACGTCGTCCAGGCATTGAAAGCTGCCGGTCTGGGTGATATCGACCTGGATGGCTGTGAAGTTTCTCCTGCTGAAAGAGCCAGGCTGGCAAACCTGCTGTTGGAGTACAGTGACATCTTTTCAAAAGACTCCCTTGACTGTGGAAAGGCCAGAGGATTTGTACACCGGATTCATCTTTCGGATGATCGTCCCTTCCGGCTTCCCTATCGACGAGTCCCGCCAGCGCACTATCACAAGCTCAGGCAGGTTCTGAATGAGATGGAGGAGCGTGAAATCATCAGAAAATCAGTGAGTGACTATGCCTCCCCATTGGTCATGGTATGGAAAAAGAATGGGGACCTGCGTATCTGTACAGACTTCAGGTGGTTAAACGCTCGGACCATTAAAGATGCTCACCCACTCCCCCATCAGTCTGACTGTCTTGCTGCGCTTGGGGGCAATGCTGTTTTCAGCACCATGGACTTGACGTCAGGGTTTTATAATGTCCCACTGCATGAGGCTGATAAGAAGTTTACTGCTTTTACCACACCAATTGGCTTGTATGAGTATAACCGTTTACCTCAAGGCATGTGTAACAGCCCAGCATCCTTTATGAGGATGATGCTCAGTATCTTTGGGGACCTAAATTTTTCCAGCCTTTTGTGTTACCTTGATGATCTGCTTTCTTTTGCGCCGTCTGTTGATGAGGGTCTGGAGCGTCTGAGGACTGTTTTCAACCGGCTGAGGTCCAACAACTTAAAGCTGTCACAGAAGAAGTGTTACTTCCTCAGGCGTTCTGTTAAGTTTCTGGGCCATGTAGTTAACAGTGACGGAGTGTCAGTAGATCAGGACAAGGTTGCTGTGATGTCATCCTTCATGAAGTCAGATCTTATGGAGTCAGATGGCTGCACACCATCCCAGAAGAGGATACGGTTGTTTCTGGGCATGGCCTTGTATTATCAGCACTTCATCCCAGGCTGTTCCTCCATTGCAAAACCTCTGTTTGCTTTGACTGCAGGCTCTAAGCGTAGGGGCAAAGCGGGGAAAAATGGGAATGGTGGCACGTTCCGTAAGCTGACACCACAGGACTGGACAGCTGCTTGCAATAAAGCCTTTGCTGAGCTGAAGACTGCGTTGGTCAGTTGTGTAGCCCTTGCCCATCCAGACTTCGACAAGCCTTTTATCCTCTCCACCGATGCTTCTCTTCATGGCTTAGGCGCTGTTCTCTCCCAAGTCCAAGATGGTGATGACAGAGCGAGGCCTGTAGCATTTGCAAGTAAGTCACTCAGCCGCAGCCAGGCCAACTACCCTGCACACAGACTAGAATTTTTGGCGCTGAAGTGGGCAGTGTGTGATAAGTTTAGTCATTGGCTCAAGGGCAACCAGTTCACTGTGTGGACAGATAACAATCCCCTCACATACATCATGACAAAGCCAAAGCTGGACGCCTGTGAGCAGCGCTGGGTGGCAAAGCTGGCTCCTTATAATTTCAAGATCAAGCATGTCCCAGGCAAGTTGAATATTGCTGCTGATGCACTGAGTAGAGACCCCTTTGTCAAGCCGCTGGGCCAGCGTCTGCTTTCTGAGCCATACAGAGAACTGCTTAAGTGTGCGATTGATGTTGATGACGGATTCGTGCAAGATGTTTTTCGTTTGACGAGCCAGCCCCAAATGCTCACCGGTATGACTGGGTCTGCAGCCAGCTCTGATGTGTCCGTCTCCGAGGATGAGGTGTCGACGCTACTTGATAGCCACAGTGACTGGGGGTCTGCTGCTCGTCTCAGGGCCATGTCTGTGGTGGACCACCTGTCTGATGTTGTTCCTGTCGACCAACCTGCTCTGCCCGCCATGTCATTACAAGAGCTGCAGTCCCATCAGCGACGTGACCCTTCCATCACGCCTGTGCTGTTATATGTGGAGAGGAAACGGAGGCCATCTTTCCGTGAGCGCTGCAAGGAAAGCCAGTCAACTCTACAGCTCCTAAGACACTGGGACAAGCTCACCCTGCAGAATGGTGTCCTGTACAGAGTTTGTAAAGATCCCCTGACGAACCACAAACGCTTTCAGTATGTCGTGCCTGAACAACTGAGATGCGAAGCTCTGGCTGGAGTCCATGATCACGCTGGTCATCAAGGTCAAGCACGCACACTCTGTCTTGCCCGTCAGCGGTTCTTCTGGCCTGACATGGAGAGGGAGGTCCGTGATTACGTCAAAAACTGTGGCAGATGTGTGCTGAGCAAGACACCTGAGCCCGCTGCCCGAGCCCCGCTGGAGAGCATAAAGACCACCGCTCCACTGGAACTAGTCTGCATCGACTTCTGGTCTGCAGAAGATCACAACAACAAGTCTGTAGATGTTTTTGTAATTACAGACCATTTCACAAAGCTGGCCCACGCGTTTCCTTGTCGAGACCAGACAGCAAAGAAAGTAGCTAGGATGCTGTGGGACAAGTTTTTTTGTGTTTATGGTTTCCCTGAGCGCATCCACTCTGACCAGGGAACAAGCTTCGAGAGCGATCTGATTACAGAACTTCTGGAACTTGCAGGCGTCTCTAAATCTCATACCACCCCGTATCATCCTATGGGAAATGGTGGGACTGAGAGATTCAACAGGACTCTGGGTAGCATGCTCCGCTCCTTGCCTTCTCGACAGAAACACAAGTGGCCTCAATTGGTCCAGACGATGACGTTTATTTACAACTGCACAGCACATGAGACCACTGGCTTCGCTCCCTTCTACCTGATGTTTGGCCATGTCCCAAGGCTGCCAGTGGACTTGATGTTTTGCAGTGTTCTGTTAGACGACACAGTGTGTGACTACAGTGCCTTTGTAGATTCCCTGTTGAAAGACCTCAAGTCTGCCATGTCTGTTGCACAGAGACACACAGAGTCAGAACAGAAACACCAGGCGACCCAGTACAACAAGAGGGCTAAGGGTCAGTCATTATCAGTAGGAGACAGAGTGCTGGTAGCGAACAAGGCCTGCCGCGGCAAACGTAAGCTCGCAGACAGGTGGGGAGACACCATCTTCACAGTTGTTGCTACCAAGCCAGCGCTCCATGTTTACAGGATTCGTGACAGCAATGGGAATGAGAAAGTGGTGCACCGGAATCTGCTGTTGGGGGTCAACTTCCTACCACTGGATGAGAAGCTGGATGGAAGCTCCACGGATGATGGTGAGGTGGATGTTCATTCTACTCGGGATGGTTCCCACCCTGTGCGTGCAGCTCCCAGTGATACCATTTCTGTCTCCCCCTCGGATGACGCTGTCTCTTCCCTGGATGCAGTGGTAGGAGACCGTACGTCATCATGGGTCTCGCAACACTCAGATGCCCGAGAAGAGCTCCCAGAAAATGTGACCGAAGATCCTCCGGTGGTCGTCACTCGCTCTGAGTCTCCCCTTGAACATGGTCGTACTGACGCATCTAGTAGTCAGACACACAGTTTATCTGCGCGCTCGCACAGTCCTGTTTCACACACACATGCAGCACATTCTTCACACGCACCAGAAGCACCTCACACTTCTAGATTTGGTCGAGTTATTAGGCCAGTGTGTAGGTTAATTGAGTCTATGGTTTAACTCCAGTCTGTCCTTAACGATGACGTGCCAGGGAGACATGTCATCCATGTTTGAAAGAGTTTGATTTTCTTGTTCTTCTCATTGACCCAGGTTCTTAGAGGGTCGTAAGTTAGTGAAGTCCTCCTATATTTTTTTTCCATTTTGGTGTATTTCCCATGTCTGTATGGGCAGTAGGCCTTAGTTATGGGGTGTAAATGGCATCCCTGTTTCCTGTAAAGAATACTGAGACTTGATCAACCTTGGTTTCTTTTAGCCTAATTGGAAAGGCAGCTTTTAGTGCTGGAAAGTTTCTAATGGCCTGTATACAGAATGGATGCGTGTAGATCTTTGTGCAATTCTAGGGGGGTGAATGTAACAGGTTATAGTACTTCCATTATAATTGCACAAGATCTCTGTGTACATTTGGTTGCATACACTGACAGTGAGTATCCTGATAGTAAGCCCCTCCTCTAGCTCCCCTTGTCTGACCGGATTCCCCCTTCCTCCTTCCTGTCTTACATTTGTATGGAAGAGGTAGGTTTGATTCGTTTTAGTCCAAGGTCAATCCAGTTATTATTTATGTTAATATATGTCATCCATTAGTTTCTTTTATCAGGTTTCATTTACAATCAATATATGTGTATTATTGTTGGGTTCTTTTTTGTTGACTAAAGTCTAATTCTGTATTATTTATGTTTTGTGTCACGACATGGATGCTAGTTTTGCTGAGTGCTAGCTGTGACGCTGTTTGGAGGACTCACTGTATTTCATGTTGTCAACAGAAAATAAACAGCAGCAAGTGAATGTTTGGGTCGTCACCTTTAATATAAAAACAAAACACAACGCAGAAGTTTCTCCCCGTTACACATGGGTCAACACAACAGAACCACCAGAAATAAATGATGGAGAGTCTGCTCCATTCGTGATTGATAGCATGGTAGATATTGTTACTGCGTCTCTGCATCGGACTCTAGATTTGGTAGCCCCTTTAAAAAAGAAAAAGTCTAACCAGAGATTTCTTACCCCTTGGTTTAACTCAGAAACTCGTGGCTTAAAACAGAAAACTCGTCAATTGGAAAGGAAATGGCGTTCAACTAATTCAGATGAATTCTACTTAGTGTGGAGAAATCATTTCTTTTTTTTTCATTTAAGTTTTTGTAAAGGGTATACATGTCATTACAGCATTGCATTGTTTACATTTTCATCATGTTCCCTTTTTTTTGTTTTTTGACAACATTGGAAAAATAATTATTACAACACCCTTTTTTTAAGTGAAAGAAAAAGAGAAATTAAAGAAAGAACAAAAAAAACAAAACAGCAAAAAAAATAAAAAGAGTATCTGAGTAGCATTGGAACAAAGAGAGGTGCTATTATTGAAATGGTATTTGTCAAAGATTAGATCTAATGGAAGACACATATGCGTTCCAGGGTTGCCAAAAGTTCAAGAACCTATCCATGTCCTGTCTCAGTGCAAATGTCAATGTTTCCATCGAATAAATGTCCTGAATCACGTTTATCCAATCTTCAGCTGCAGGACAGTCTTTCGACATCCATTTTTTTGTTAGAGCTTTTTTACTTGCCAATATTAAAACAGTGAATAAGTATTTTTCTCCTCGTCTTTCCAGTGATTCCGGTAGTAAACCCAAATACAAAGTTACAAAAGAAAAGGGAACTGTTATTTTGAATATTTTCCCCAATATTGTCTGTACATTGGTCCAATATTGGTGGATAACTGGGCATGACCAAAACACATGAAAATGATTTGCAGACTCTTCACCACACAAGCGCCAACAATTCAACCCCTTATGAGTACATTTGTTTTGTGCAGGTGTTCTGAAAAATCTTACCAAATTTTTCCATCCAAATTCTCTCCACTGCAGGGATGAGGTACTTTTCCATTGTTGTTTATTTAGCTTTTCCCATGAATGAATGAATTAATTTATTTCGGATAGTACAGTACAGGTTAAAAGAAACTGTATAACAACAAGGTCAAATTAGACAAAGACTCCTCCTACTATACAATTCCACTTAAGTTATCCGAAATGGGTGATGGCTGAAGCCGCAGCTTATATTGCCCACCCATATTCAATCCAAGAATTCAAAAGAGAAAAAAGAGAAAACAAGACGAGAGCGATTACAATTTAAAACAAAGCTAAGACAAAATGTGACTGAGAGAAAAAAGAAAACTAAGCTAGGCTAAGTTAAGCGGTTACTATTCAAAAACAAATCTAAGACAAAATGTCACTAAGAGAAAAAAAAAGAAAAAAAACTAAGCTACAACACAGACTGGATATGTCAATCCTTATGTGAGTTTACATGTCGTCTTGTAAATATGTTTGGAGTATTTCTTCCTTTAGTTTTTGTTTAAATTGTCCAAGCGTTGTACATGATTTTAATTCAGGTCCAAAATCGTTCCATAATCTGACTCCTTGCACTGAAATACAGTGTTGCTTGGTGGTTGTTCTCACTGTAGGCTTTTGAAATATACATGTTCCTCTGAAGTGATATCATTTCTCCCTTGTTTGGAACAACTTTTGGATATTTGCGGGCAGTGATAAATTCTTCACTTTGAACATTATTATTGCGGTTTTAAAGTCAACCAGATCTTTCAACTTTAGAGTTTTTTGTTTAAGAAAATGTGGGTTTGTTGGTTCCCTGTAAGCTGCTTTGTTTATTATTCTAATAGCTCTCTTTTGAAGCATAAAGAGTGGATATATGTTTGTTTTATATGTATTTCCCCATACTTCATTACAATATGTCATGTATGGGAGTATTAATGAATGATACAAGGTGTATAGTGTGGGTTGATTCAGCAAATATTTTACTCTGTGTAATATTGCAATTGATTTGGATACTTTACCTTTAATATAATTAATATGTGACTTCCAACACAGTTTGTTATCAATTATTACTCCAAGAAATTTAGTTTCAGATACCCTTTCAATCTCTACACCATTTACACTGAGTTTGGGTACTGGGTTGTTGTGATGGTTGTTAAAGACTATAAATTTTGTCTTACTTAAATTAAGTAAGTAAGTATTTCACTTTCCAGTTGTAAAGTGAAATTCCCCTCTTTTTCCCATCTCTCTTTTATATATGATGTGTTGTCTCCTTTTAAGTCTTGAAGACCTTGGTATATTTTAGAAATGTATCTGATCCCTGGGATCCCTTTATATGCCATTAAGAAGACCTTCAGAACACCTGACTGGGCCCTTTCCAAATCCTCCTTTTTAAGTATTTTGTTTGTGTGGTGTCTAAGCTGAAAGAACCTGTAAAGGTCTTGATTTATTAGACCTTGTTTTTCTCAAATCTTCAAAACTTCTTAAAGTTTGCCCTTTAAAAAAAGTATAATATTTTATCAGTCCGTTCTCTTTCCACTTTTTAAATCTAGTGTCTGTTTTATTAGGAGTAAAGTCTTGATCATAGGCAATCCATTGCAGTAATCGATAGGGTTCTTTAGTTTGATTGTCTCTGACTATCTTAAACCAAATTTTTAGCGGGGTCTCTATCCATGGGTTAGTGTTATTCAAAATTGTAGGTAAGGCATTGTTCCCTATTATCGCCTGTAGGGGAAGGTCACTTGTTATTTGGCATTCCATCTCTTTCCATTATGCAGTGTAGACTGGGTTACATATCTCTACTAAAGTTTTAATTTGTGCGGCTTTAAAATAGTCCCTGATATTTGGCAGCGCGAGCCCACCTTTGTCTTTGTTTAGCTGTAGGGTTCTATATCTGATTCTAGGTCTCTTGCCCTGCCATATGAATCTTGAGATCCTTCTGTCCAGTTCTTGCCATGTTTTTTTGGGAGGTTCTACCAGTATTGTTTGGAAAAGGTATAGAAGACGTGGAAGTATATTCATTTTGACTGCTTCAATTCTTTGTGCAGTACCTAAGAATGGTATCATATTCCATCTTGCTAGATCAGATTTTATTTTTGCCATCAGTGGATCATAGTTTAGTGTTATAAGTTTGTTGAGTTGTTTCAGGATATTGACCCCCAGATAGTTCATAGATTCCATCTCCCAGTTAGTTTTCAGTTTGCTTAGTAAATATTGATTTGGGTCATAGTTGAATGTTAAAATTTGGGTTTTATGCATGTTTAATTCGTACCCCGATAAATCTCCATACTCTGAAAAAACTGAGATTAGTTCTGGAAAAGAGGTGTCCGGCTGCCCCAGGTATATTAAAATGTCATCAGCAAAGAGTGCCATTTTATGTTCCTTCTGACCAAGTGTAATACCTTGAATTATTTGATTCTGTCTTATCCATTGGCTCAGAGGTTCTATGAAGATTGCAAAGAGCAGTGGAGACAAGGGGCAGCCCTGACGACATCCTCTTTCCAGTTCAAAAGATGATGATAATTTACCGTTAATCCTTATTTTAGCTGTTGGTTTTTTTATATAATGCCTGGATAGTTCTAATGAAGTTATGAAAATTGAAACTGGATAAGATTCTATATAGGAAAGACCAGTCAACCGAATCAAATGCTTTTTCAGCATCTTAATCCCAATATGGCTGCATTTAAATTATATTTTTTTATATGATGAATTATGTGTAAAGTGCGTCTAATGTTATCTTGTGTCTGTCTTTGTCTTATAAAACCTGTTTGGTCTAAATGAATTAAGTCTGTCAGTATATTTTCTAACCTTTTGGCAAGGATAGTGGTAAAAAGCTTATAGTCCTGATTTAATACACTGATTGGTCTGTAGTTGGAGCAGTCTAGTTTATCCTTTTCAGGTTTAGGTATGACTGCAATGACCCCTTCTCTCCAGGAGGGCATGATTTCCCCTGTGTGGAGGACATAGTTAAATGTTTTCAGGAAGTGAGGAGATAGTTGCTGTTTAAAGGTTTTGTACCACTCTGCTGTATAGCCATCTGCTCCTGGGGATTTGTTAGCTTTAAGTTTCATAATTGCTTTTTCTAATTCTTTAGGTTGTATTTCTGACAATAGCGTTTTATTTTGTGACTCAGTAAGTTGGGGAAGGTTTAATCTATTTAGGAAGGCTTCGGATGCGTTTTTATGTTTTTTTGAGGGAGTACAAGTTCTTGTAGTAGTTCTCGAAGCTTTTAAGAATTTCCTGAATTCTAAATTTTATTTCCTTTGATACTGGGTCTCTGATTTTGTAGATTGCTCTCTCCGTTTGTTGTTTCCTCAATTTATAGGCTAGTAATTTTGCTACCTGTTCCATAGTAGTTTTGTTTCAGAAATGTAAGTTTCTTCTGGATTTCTATTGTGTAGATCTCATTTATTTGTTTTTTAATTTCCTTAATTTTGAGTGAGTCCTTAGAAGGAGTGTTGTCTTTGTGCTCTTTTTCTAGTTTCTTAAGTTCTGACTCTAATGTGATTAGTTTTCCTTGTCTCAGTTTCTTTTGGATTGCCAGTTTTGCGATAATCTTTCCCCTTATTACAGCTTTGCATGCGTCCCACAGTATTAAAGGGGATACTTCTCCATGATCATTTTCTTCCAAATATCTGAGAATATCTAATTCCAATTCATCTTTCAGTGGTCCTTTCAGCACATTTGAATTTAACCTCCAAGAAAATGTATTATTTGTGTATTTTTGGATACTTAAGTCCATATTGATCGGACTGTGGTCAGAGAGATCCATCAGTCCTATTTTACATGTTTTTACTCTTCCAATGTCTCTGTTAAACATAAAAAAAATAGTCAATCCTTGAGTATGATGAATGTGGTGCTGAGTAAAATTTATAATCTTTTACACTGGGGTTGAATTCCCTCCACACATCACAGATTCACATTTCTTTTAGTAGCAACCAAGTTTTTCTACTTTGAGTGTTATTTTGATGTGGAGAATTACCTGATGCATCCCAGTATGGATTCAGTCTTAGATTGAAGTCTCCACCACATATCACTAAACCTTGGGCTTTAGTTATCATTAGGTCAAATACATTTTTATAAAATTTCCAGTTAGCCCCTGGAGGTGCATATACATTCAGCAGGGTGATATCTTCTCCCTCTAGCCGACCAAGTACCATGCTGAATCTCCCTTCTTTATCTTTGTGTTCTGATTTTTTTTCAAACATAATTTTGGTTGAGATCAATGTCGCTACCCCCTCCTCCTCCCTGACTTATATGAAGATGAAGAGATCATTTTAAACCCTTGTCTATTAAGTTTAGTGTGAACCACGTCTGTTAGGTGGGTTTCCTGTAAAAATATTATTCCTGCTTTGTCTTTTTTCATTTTGCGTAGAATCTTTGATCTTTTAACTGGATTCAGGATCCCTTTTACATTATATGAGATTATTTTGGTTACACCCTGTTTCTCCATTGTGTTGTCTTATTTTGTATAACAGTGTGGTGGCTTTCTTTTATGCTACTCAGAAACTGAAAGAACATTAAGAACATAAAAAAACATTAAGAAGATAGTATATAAAACTTTAAAACAAAAAACTGACAAAAGATCTTTCTGAGGTGAGGTCTTTTTAGTGACCTTAGAAGAGCCTTGATGGTGTGTTGGCTCTGAGGGAAATTCCTCAAACTCTGTTACGTGTTGAGGGCCCTCTCTTTCCCCTGTAAGTTGTCCCATGTTTTTAACATGAATTTCAGATCCCAATCTGAACTTGTAATGATTTTCTTTTTTTTTTTCTTTTTTTTATGCTTACTGTATACGTTAATACAGTATTTGTTAGTGTGGAGAAATCATGTGGTTCATTGTCACATTTCTATTTTAACAAGTTTTTTTTTTTTTTTTTTTTAAAGACTTATTTGTTTCTAATATTATGTCTGTTCCATGAAATGCTACGCTGCTCGTAGCACCGAACACCGACACGAAGCGACTCTGTTCCCGGTGACTGGGGCTCGCCGGAGGAACTAACCGAGGCAACAGTTGGATGGGAGCCAGATTGGAGTTCGGGTGCAGCGGTGGTGGGAGACGGGGACCAGTGGAGGACCACCGGGGCCCCAGCCAGACGGGAGCCTGAGTAAGATAAGATAAGCCTTTATTAGTCCCACAACGGGGAAATTCCAGGATTGCAACAGCACAGGGATAGCAACATTCAGAGCAACAATCAGAAGGCAAGAAAAAAAAGCAAGAGCAGCTAATATACATATGTACATATTATTATATATATATATATATATATATATACACACAGACACACAGTGCAGAGCATTGTAGCTGGATGGAATAAATATATGAGTATATAAACCCACAGTACGGAGCATTGCAGCTAGGTGGAATAAATATGTAAATATATAAACACACACAGTGTGGAGCAATGTAGCTAGATGGAATAATATGTAGATATATAAACACACAGTGCGGAGCATTGTAGCTAGATGGAATAAATATATAGATATATAAATATAAACACACCCAGTGTGGAGCATTGTAGCTAGATGGAATAAATATGTAAATATATAAACACACACAGTGCAGAACATTGTTGTTAGATGGGATGAAACAGCACAACCGTCTACTTAGTTATCCTACATGGTATGATTATGTGCCCATACATATTCTCACCATCCATAGCGACCGGTATTTTCCTAGTTGTATGCCGTAGGGGACCATTGTGTAAGTCTATTGCATCTTTTGCATTCAAAAAACTATTAGGTTGTTACGTCTTTTTTGCTATCTCTGCGAGCAGCCCTGCTTAGGTTGTACAGTCTGATAGCCGTTGGTAGGAAGGACCTGCGAAACCTCTTGGTTGTGCACCTGGGATGATGTAGTCTGCTGCTAAATGAGCTCCTCAGTGCATTCAATATGTCCTGCATAGGATGGAACTCGGACTCCAGCAGAGATGACAGTTTAGTCACCGTCCTTCTCTCTCCTATCTCCTCCACCGGGTCAAGGCACTGCCCCAGGACAGAGCTAGCTTTCTTGATCAGTTTGTTCAGTCTCTTCCTATCGGCTGCAGTAATGCCACTGTGCCAGCAGACCACTCCAAAAGTAATGGCTGATGCCACCACCGTGTCATAGTCGGAGCCCAATTACAGCGGCGGGGCTCAGCGGAGGAACTACTGAGGCAGACGGCGGTAGGTGGCGGGGCTCAGCGGAGGATCTACTGGGACCCCAGCCGGACAGAAGCAGGATCGGAGCTCGGCTACAGCGGCGGTGTGTGGCGGGACTCGGTGGAGGAGCCGGTACCCTGGCTGGACAGGAGCTCAGTTGCGGCGGTGGTGAGCAGCGGGACTGGCGGCAGAGGGGGCTAGCTGAGGCCCAGCTGGATACGAGGTCGGTCGGATCGGATACCGGCGTCACCAGCAGAGATTGTTTTACTATCCACAGGTCAGTAAAAATGCCACAAAAGAAAGAGGAAATGGAAGAGATCAAAAAATCTCTGAACTTCTTGTCAGAAGAAGTGACCAAAATGGTTAGCCAGCAGGCTAAAATATTAGGCCTAATGGAAGAAGTCCGAGAATTAAAATTAACAATTCAGGAAAAAGACAAAAAAATTACGGACTTGGAGCGACGCGTCGAGGATCTTGAACAATGTTCTCGTATGGATGATCTAATTATAAGTGGACTAGACATCAAATATCAATCATATGCTCATGCTACAACAGGATTGAGAGGTGAGGAGGCTCCCACAAGTGAATCAGTCTCCCTGGAAAACCAGGTGCTTCAGTTCCTTAGTAGAGATATAAAGGTCGAAGCAAATGCAATTTCAGCCTGTTATGCTTTACCCAGAAAGGATAATAAAACAAAGAAATCAACTGTGATGTGCTTTGTGAACAGAAGGGTAAAGAATGACATACTGAGGCAGGCCAGAAAACTACGGGGAACAGAAGTTTACCTAAATGAACACCTAACAAAAACTAATGCTGAAATAGCACGGCAAGCACGGATGCTGAAAAGACAAAATAAGATACAGGCAACATGGACAAGAAATTGTAGAGTTTGGATCAAACTAAATGGAACATCTGAGCAAGCAAAGAGTATAATAATCAGAGAGATCACTGACTTAAATAAATACAGATGAACACTGATTAAGAAAATTAAGAGACAATGATAATCCATATCCACACACACGGCAAGAATAGTTATTTTGACATACCATGTCAATATACTTAAAAAAAAAACTAAACAAAACAAACAAAAAAACTTATGACTGACTTGAGTAGACATCAATTATCCCCAGTTGGAGGAAGTCATTTGACACAGAGTGAGGAAACTCAAACTCTGAAAATATGCCATTATGCTGAACATAAACTACAAGAGATGGAGAATGATATTGATCCTGATAACCACTTTTTCAATAATATTCATAACCATTGTGAATATTACACTGAAAAGCAATTCAAAAGTCAAGTGCAACTAGATGGTAAACTATCAATAATACGCTTCAACAGCAGAAGTCTTAACAAAACAGCTAGACAGAAAATGTACAGCTATCGCAGTCTCTGAAACTTGGCTTAATGAAGAGCAGGCTCCCCTGATGGCAATAGAGGGATATCAGATGTTTCATATTAACAGATCTCAAAAAAAGGGTGGTGGTGTTGCACTGTATATTGATGACCTGTATAGGTGTAAGCTTGTAAATGGAATGTCCTTTGCACTACCAGGGACTTTGGAATGTGTTACTGTTGAGACTGACCAAGATAAAACTTAGTCGAGCTGTATAATAATATTACTAGTAAGAAAATGGTAGTAATTTGTGGAGATTTCAATATTGATCTACTAAATCCATATCAACAAAATGTAATTACAGAGTTCATGAACTCTATGTACAGCATGAGTCTATATCCCACAATAACACATCCCAGTAGAATCACAGTTCACACTGCTACACTTATTGACAACCTGTTTGTTAATATTATTGATAAGAAAATAGAAAGTGGATTATTGATAAATGATATAAGTGACCACTTGCCAACCTTTGCACTTATCCATGGCCACACAGGGGCCAATACAGGAAAAATTTTTAAATCATTCAGATACAAATCACAAAATGCAATCAGTTCTTTTAAAGAGGACTTGCTGAAGCAAGATTGGACAAAAGTCTATGTATCAGATGTAAATGAAGCCTATGACACATTTATAAACATTGTAACCACTCTTTATGAAAAAAATTGTCCATTAGTAAAGAAAAAGTTTAAACATATATTTGCCGATAAGCCATGGTTAACCAAAGGATTACAAAAGGCGTGTAAAAAGAAAAATTTATTATATAAAGCTTTCCTAAAGAAAAGGACAAAAGAAGCAGAGCAGCGGTATAAAACATACAAAAATAAGTTAACATATATAATAAGATGTAGTAAGAGAGACTATTACAGTAAAGAACTGGAGAAAAACAGAGACAATATTAAAAATACATGGACAATACTTAACAATATTCTTGGAAATAAAAACAGAAATACAAGCTACCCAACCGATTTTTCAAAAAATAATAAAACGACTCACAGCGTGAATGCAGCTTCACCTGCAGATGAATTTAATAACTTTTTTGTTAACATTGGTCCAAATTTGGCTCGAGAAATACCCATTACAGCGCCTACAGGTGATATAATAAGCAAAAACACTGCTATAAAAGATTCCATTTTCATAAAGAACACAGACGAGAGAGAGGTCATTAAAACTGTTAAATCGTTTAAAAGTAAAACATCTACGGATTGTGATGGTATTGACATGCTCTTCGTCAAAACTATTATTGAATGCTTAGTGAAACCACTGATGTACTGTATATTTGCAACCTGTCTCTCCAAACAGGTATATTTCCCAATGCAATGAAAATAGCTAAAGTAATTCCGATATACTGTACAAGACGGGTGACAGAGGGGAATTCTCAAACTATAGACCAATTTCACTATTGCCGCAATTTTCCAAGATACTTGAAAAAATATTCTATGAGAGAATTGACAACTTCATACTGAAGAATAATTTATTGTGTGAGCAGCAATATGGGTTCAGACACAAGAGGACAACTGCATTTGCTCTAATGGAATTTATAGAAAAAATATCAACTGCCATTGAAAATAAAGAGTATTCAGTTGGGGTATTCCTGGATCTTAAAAAAGCATTTGATACAGTGGATTATAATTTATTATTAAAGAAACTACAAAATTGTGGTATTAGAGGGGTAGCACTGTCCTGGTTATGTAGTTACTTAAAGAATAGATATCAGTATGTATGTGTTGGTAACAAAAACTCACAGTTACTGAAGGTTACTTGTGGAGTCCCACAGGGTTCAGTTTTGGGGCCGTTGTTATTCAATATGTATATAAATGATATATGTAAAGTTTCAGAAAAAATGGATTTAATATTGTTTGCCGATGACACTAATCTATTATGCAGTGGAAGCAATTTGGAACAACTTTTGGATACACTCGGAAAGGAATTAGGAAAGCTTAAACTGTGGTTTGATTCAAACAAATTAACGCTCAATTTAAGTAAGACAAAATTTATAGTTTTTAACAACCATCACAACAACTTAGTATCTAAACTCAGTGTAAATGGTGTAGAGATTGAAATGGTATCCGAAACTAAATTTCTTGGAGTAATAATTGATAATAAACTGTGGTGGAAGTCACATATTAATTATGTTAAAGGTAAAATATCCAAATCAATTGCAATACTACACAGAGTGAAATATTTGCTGAATCAACCCACACTATATACCTTGTATCATTCATTAATACTCCCATACATGACATATTGTAATGAAGTATGGGGAAATACATATAAAACAAACATATATCCAGTCTTTATGCTTCAGAAGAGAGCTATTAGAATAATAAACAAAGCTGCTTACAGGGAACCAACAAACCCACTTTTTCTTAAATTAAAAGCTCTCAAGTTGAAAGATCTGGTTGACTTTAAAACTGCAGTAATAATGTTTAAAGTGAAGAATCTATCACTGCCCGCAAATATCCAGAAGTTGTTCCAAATAAGGGAGAAACAATATCATTTCAGAGGAACATGTATATTTCAAAAACCTTCAGTGAGAACTACCACCAAGCAACACTGTGTTTCAGTGCAAGGAGTCAGATTATGGAACGATTTTGGACCTGAATTGAAATCATGTGCAACGCTTGGACAATTTAAACAAAAACTAAAGGAAGAAATACTCCAAACATATATACAAGATGACATGTAAAATCGCATAAGGATTGTCATATCCAGTCTGTGTTGTGTTGTACCTTAGTTTTTTGTCACATTTTGTCTTAGCTTTGTTCTGAATTGTAATCGCTCTTGTTTTGTTTTTCTTTTGAATTCTTGGATGGAATATGGGTGGGCAATATAAGCTGCGGCTTCAGCCATCACCCATTTCGGATAACTTATGTTGAACTGTATAATCAGAGGAGTTATTGTCTAATTGGACCTTGTTGGATTTTCTTTCCCCCTTTGTTATATTATTCAGTTTCTTTCAATCTGTACTTTTAATCTATCTGAAAAAAGATTCATTCATTCAAATGTTTTACCACTTGATACTTGCTGATTCTGCATCTCTTTTAATGTTTGTTACCTTGTAGGAGGAGGGTTGGATGCGCAGATTGACTAAAAATATCATTATTCCCTCCTGTAAATACTCAGTTTCTCCTTATAGCCCTGGAGCTGGGTTTCCCGCTGCTGGCTCGTGGATTTTGAGGGTCTCTGTGTGCACCACGTTTGAGCCTTGATTCTTTCGATCGGGTCTGCTGCGAGTTTATACACCGTTACCGGGAGACCTCTTCTCCCCATATCCGTGATTGCTTCTTCCGCCGAGTTGTAGAGACACGTCTCATCCCCGTAAAAAACCCGCAGCTTCGCCGGAAATGGAGTTTGAAAGCACAGTTTCTTCTCTCGTAGTACCTTTTTAGAGTTGTTGTATTCCCGACGCTTTTTAAGGACCTCCGGGGCGTAGTCGTGCTCCACAAAAACTTTTCTCTCTTGGTGCATAAATCCTTTTTTCTGCCAAGCCAGTCTCACAACCTCTTCTTTTATTCTGGAGTTGGAGAACTTCACCACCACCGATCTTGGTGGCGCTTCCGCCGACGGCCTTGGGGCTAATGTACGGTGCGCCCTTTCTATCTTCAAGTCGGTGGATTGAGGAATTTCCAACTTCTCTCACAGTATGGATTCCACGCATGCAGCCATTGTGGTGAAACTGTCCTCGACTACTTCTTTCAGACCATGAATTCTTATGTTGTCTCTTCTTAGTCTTCCTTCTTGGTCGGTTAGCTTAGCCTCCAGTCTTGACTGTCCTTTGAGTAGTTCCAGCACGGTTTCTTCCAGCCCTTTTATTCTTTCCTCTGCTTCCATGATTCGGTCCTCAGCCTGGTCCACTCTGCTGTTTGTCCTTTTTATTTCATCTTTAATTTCACGAAATTCGGCCCAACATTCTCGGCGAAATTGTGACATATTATTCAGCCCAGGAAACACGCACGCAGGCTCAGGCAGATTTGAAAGCTTTATTGTTAACCAATGTGATGTGTATGGATGCGTGTGTGAGAGATGAGGATGTATTGTGGGTGGAGGATGCAGGTCAGGACACAGCAGCACGCCGTGCAGCCAGACAACCCTATGGGCGAGAGGAGAACAGGGGTTAGCTGGGTAAACCACACAGAAGAGTGACAAGGTTGTGTGCTTACTTGTAGTAATTGTGGTGGCTGGCGTTGGCAAGGTCCCGAGCCTGGGGGACAGCGTCCTGCTGTGCGTCCAAGGAGAAGCGGCGAGGCAGAGGAGCAGCGAGGCGAGGGAGAGAGTGTCCGCCCCCGGGAAATCCACCTGTGCACAGGGGAAGGCTGACAGGAAAACAGGTGAGACAATAACTGACAGCTTACTTATCGCGAAGAGGAATCAGCAGGCCTGGAGGGAAGGAAACTGCTGAAGGTTCCAGTACGCAGGGAGACAGACGGCTCCAGGCTGCAGCTCAGGGCGAGGTGGAATAAGTAGCTGCGCACTAACGAGATGCAGGTGTGCGCGCAGCTGAGGTGGATGCCCGCCTCCTGGCGCTGGCTTACCTGGGTGCGTCCGATGAAACTCCGTGATGGGGTCCTGATCCAACACCCACGAAGAGCGCACCCAGGATCTCCACTCTGGACCATAACCTTCCTAATCCACCAGATACTGCAGCCCACGACCTCGGTGCCGGGAGTCCAAGATGGCAGTAACACCCCACACTGGGTCACCGTCGATCATCCTAGGTGCAGGAGGAGACCTAGGATGGGGGCAGAGTGGATTGGAAAGGACAGGTTTGATCTTAGATACGTGGAAGGTGGGACACACACGTAGGGAGGGGGGAGGGCCAAACGCACAGCCACCGAGTTGATAATCTTTGAAATCACGAAGGGGGCGAGGAATCGCGGCACCAGCTTCCTCTTCTCAGTCTTAAGGTTAATATCCTGGGAAGAAAGCCAAACCCGCTGACCCACCTGGTAGACAGGAGCCGGTCTTCTGTGGCGATTGGCGGTGTAACTGTTGCACGCCGCTGTGCTTAAAAGCGCGTTCCTTGTCTTGGTCCACACACTCCGGCAGCACCTCATGTGTGCCTGGACCGATGGGACAGCTAACTCACCCTCCTGCTCGAGAAACACGGGGGGATCGTACCCCAAGGACGCTTCGAAGGGCGACACACCAGTAGCAGAGGATCGGGCCGAGTTATGGGCGTATTCCACCCAGGTCAGGTAGCAGCTCCAGGATGATGGATTCGAGGATGTCACACAGCGCACGGTGGCCTCCAACGCCTGGCTAGTGCGCTCGCATTTCCCGTTAGACTGGGGGTGGTGACCAGAGGAGAGACTAACCGTGGCCCCCAAAGCGTTGCAAAAGCACCTCCAAACCTGGGAGACAAACTGCGGACCCCGATCCGAGACCACGTCCAGCGGGATCCCATGCAGCCTGACGACATGTTGGACCAGGAGGTCGGCTGTCTCACGTGCCGAAGGGAGACCCTGAAGAGGCACAAAATGGGCGGCCTTGGAAAATCTGTCCACAATTGTCAGGACCATGTCAAAGGTGTTAGAGACAGGGAGACCGGTGACGAAGTCTAGGGCAATGTGTGACCAGGGCCTGCCCGGGACTGGCAGGGGCTGGAGTAGACCCACAGGTGGAGAGTTTTGGGATTTGCCGGTAGCGCACTGGGGACAGGCCCGGACATAATTGGTGATGTCCTTTTGGAGACCCGGCCACCAGAATGAGCATTGCAGCAAACTCACCAGGCGGGTGATGCCAGGGTGGCAGGCGAGCTTGGAGGTTTGGGCCCAGTGGATCACTTCTCCTTGAACCGCCGAAGGAACGAAAAGCCTCCCCTCTGGCCCCCCGCCAGGATCCGGTTCCGTCTCCTGAGCCCTAAGAATCTTGTCCTTGATGGACCAGGAAATCGCCCCCACGACGCATGAGCTGGGCAGGATGGTGTGTTCAGACTCCTCCGGGTCCTCAGGGGCAAACTGTCTGGATAGGGCATCGGGCAACCCATTCTTCGAGCCTGGACAGTAGGTGATGGTGAATTGAAAGCGAGCAAAAAATAGAGACCAGCGCACCTGGCGGGCATTCAGGCGCCTCGCTGACCTCAAGTACTCGAGGTTCTTATGGTCTGTCCAGACCACAAAAGGCTGGGCTGCCCCCTCTAACCAGTGGTGCCACTCCTGCAGCGCGAGCTTGACAGCGAGGAGCTCCCTGTCGCCGACGTCATAATCGTGCTCCGCCGCCGATAACTGCCGGGAGAAGAAGGCGCAGGGCCGCTTGATACCATCCACCGGCGAGCGCTGGGAGAGCACCGCCCCCACCCCTATGTCGGATGCGTCGACCTCCACCAGACACTGCAGCTCGGGATCGACCTGGGTCAGGACCCAGGAGGACAAGAACTCCGCCTGGAGAGTCTTGAAGGCAGTGGCTGCTTCCTCTGACCACTGGAAGGGCACCTTGAGGTGGGTCAGGGGGGTGACAATGACGCCGAAGTTTGGGATGAAGCGCCGGTAGAAGTTAGCGAACCCAATAAACTGCTGCACCTGCTTCCTGGAGGTAGGCCTGGGCCACTCAACCACCGCTTTAACCTTAGTGGGGTCGGGGAGGATCTGGTTGTGTGAGATAACGAACCCCAGGAAGGAGGTGGTCCTGGTGTAGAACTCACACTTCTCTGCTTTAATGTACAGGCGATTCTCCAGCAGCCATTGCAGAACCCGCCTCACATGGACCTGGTGCTCCTCCCGTGATTTAGAGAAGATGAGTATGTCATCAAGCTATACAAAGACAAATACTCCCAGGAAGTCCCGAAGAATGTCGTTTATGAGACGCTGGAAAATGGCAGGTGCGTTGGTGAGGCCGAACGGCATCACAAGATATTCGAAGTGGCCGCTGGGCATCCCAAAGGCCGTCTTCCATTCGTCTCCCTCCCGGATCCTAACGAGATGGTAAGCTACCTGTGGAGGTCAAGCTTGGTGAACCAGGTCGCCCCCTGGAGGGAGTGGAAGAGGTGTCCATAAGCGGTAATGTGTAGCGGTCCTTGATGGTGATGTCGTTTAGCGCTCTGAAGTTGATACAGGGGCGTAGGGACCCATCCTTCTTTGCCATGAAGAAGAAACCCGTGCCAAGCGGGGATGAGGAGGGGCGGATGATCCCAGCGCTGAGCGACTCCTTGATATAGGTGTCCATCGCCTCGCGTTCTGGCGCAGAGAGACTGCACAGGCGGCCAGATGGCAGAGGGGCCCCTGGGCGGAGGTTAATCGCACAGTCATATGGCCGGTGAGGGGGAAGGGACAAGGCTCTGGACTTGCTGAACGCTACCCCCAAGTCGTGGAACTCCTGCGGCACTAGAGTCAAGTCCAGGGGCTCGGAGACCGGTGCCGGCGGAGGGGAGGATGGAGCACAAGCCGCTGACTGGAAGCAGGTGCCCAGACAGAAGATGCTCCAGGACAAGACACTGCCGGTTCTCCAATCCAGGACAGGGTTATGCAGCCGCAGTCAGGGGTAACCCAGAATGACACGGTCCGACGAGGAGGGCAAGACATAAAGGGTCAGATCCTCCCGGTGGTTGCCGGAGATGATGATGGGGACTGGCTTAGTGCGATGCGTCACTGTTCCCAGGGGAGAGCGAGAGAGAGTGACCAAGTTAAGTGGGGTAGA
Source organism: Pholidichthys leucotaenia (assembly GCA_020510985.1). Lineage (NCBI taxonomy): Eukaryota > Metazoa > Chordata > Actinopteri > Cichliformes > Pholidichthyidae > Pholidichthys > Pholidichthys leucotaenia. The sequence goes on along the minus strand of CM035844.1, from coordinate 296,847,744 downwards.
CAGCGGTTGGCAGGGTATGCCCAAACGGGTTGCCAGGCTTCTAGAGATGAAACTCTGCTCTGCCCCAGAATCCACCAGTGTGTGTGTGAAATGCCCGGTGGAGTTGTGGCAGAAACGTATAGGCAATGTGCATGATGATAGGGGATTTGGCCGGTTAGAGTCCGCGAGGCCCCCTACAGTGACTCGCGGACCTCCCCGTTTGGCTTAACCGGGCACAGCTCCACGGGATGCTGGTCATCTCCGCAATACATGCAGAGACCCCGTTCCCGCCGGCGTTGTCTCTCCACAAGAGGGAGCCTAGTGCGCCCGATCGCCATGGCCTCTGGTTCATCAACGGACTCCGGAGCCGGTAACGCCAGGGGGCGAGACTGAGCTGGGCAGGCAGAAGCTCCGTGCGAGCGGCTGACAGACTTCTGCTCCGCGGCTCGCTCACGTAGCCTGTTGTCCAGGCTAATGGTGAGCGAGATCAGCTCGGAGAGCCGCCCTGGGAGATCCCAACTGGCTAGCTCATCCCTCAGACCGGAACTGAGGCTACGGAGGAAGATACTGCAAAGAGAAGCCTCTCCCCAGCCCACCTCCTCCGCTGCCACCCGGAAGTCGACAGCGTATTCCACCGCTGACCAGCTTCCCTGTTGGAGACTAAGAAGCCGATCAGCGAGGACGCTCTCATGACGTGAGTGGTCAAAGACCTCTAAAAAGTCCCGCACGAACCGGTCATAAGAGAGGTTTGCGTAGCTGGGCTTCGTCATTACGGCGTAAGCCCAAGCTAACGCTCGCCCCTCCAGGAGATTAGCCATGTACCCGATTCGGCTATGGTCTGAGGGAAAATCCCCGGGAACACGCAGAAACACCGACTCACACTGCAGGATAAACCCCCTTGCTCCACCGACTTTCCCGTTGAAGCAAGCGGGGGTTGGAATGGGTGTGAGACGGGTTGGCGTTCCCGAGCTAGGCTGGCCAGCCGGGGAGGCGACCGGAGCCGAAGCACCGAGAGGATCCGGAGGGAAGGCCCGCGGAGGATCCAGACAGTCTAACCGGTTAATAATTGTGGTTAACTGGTTAAGAATAACCTGTTGTTGGTGTGCTAACATATCCACCCGAGCCTCAAGGGTGGAAAAGTGGCGTGCGAGCAAGCTGTTCACTGGGCCGCTTTGCTGGAGCCGTACTGACATATTATTCGGCCCAGGAAACACACACGCAGGCTCAGGCAGATTTGAAAGCTTTATTGTTAACCAATGTGATGTGTATGGATACATGTGTGAGAGATGAGGATGTATTGTGGGTGGAGGATGCAGGTCAGGACAGAGCAGCACGCCGTGCAGCCAGACAACTCTATGGGCGAGAGGAGAACAGGGGTTAGCTGGGTAAACCACACAGGAGAGTGACAAGGTTGTGTGCTTACTTGTAGTAATTGTGGTGGCTGGCGTTGGCAAGGTCCCGAGCCTGGGGGACAGCGTCCTGCTGTGCGTCCGAGGAGAAGCGGCGAGGCGAGGGAGAGGGTGTCCGCCGCCGGGAAATCTACCTGTGCACAGGGGAAGGCTGACAGGAAAACAGGTGAGACAATAACTGACAGCTTACTTGTCATGAAGAGGAATCAGCAGGCCTGGAGGGAAGGAAACTGCTGAAGGTTCCAGTACGCAGGGAGACAGACGGCTCCAGGCTGCAGCTCAGGGCGAGGTGGAATAAGTAGCTGCGCACTAACGAGATGCAGGTGTGCGCGCAGCTGAGGTGGATGCCCGTGAGCGGCGAGTGATGACAAATTGTCTTAATTCTTGAAGTACCATTTTTAAGCTAACTGTGTTGCTAGCTTCATTCAGCTCCTCTGCTTCTGAGTGGATGTCCTCCAGGTCAGATTCTCTGGCCGATGCGTGTCTTGGCCTGGTAAATGTCGATCTCTTCTGTTTTCCTTTAGGCATAATGACTTTGTCTTTTGATTTTCACTCTTCCAAAAATCCGTTAAATCTGATTTTCAAGGTATTTTCACAGATCGGGTCTGGGAGCTTCAGCGTTAAGCTGCTATCACCATGGTGTCCAGACCGGAAGAGCGGAGAAATCATTTCTTAATCTATAAAAAATCTCTTAGAAAAGCTAGATCAAGCTATTATTCTGCATTAATAGAAGCAAACAAGAATAACCCCAGGTTTCTCTTCAACTCTCGGCGCCACACCAGTCGGCTGCCTTTTGCAACAGCGGCTCGATTCCGAGTTTTTTTTCCCTTCCTCTCTCTTTTGATCACTTTTTTTTTTTTTTTTTTTTTTCACCCCACTTCTATTACGGACACACAGATCGTCCCAAATGTCTCCTGAGCCGGTGGACGGAGCCACTGTTTATAGCAGGATACGATACAATAGGGAAGAGCTGCTAGCATTTAACCGCCACCCGGTCCCACTGGAAAAACTCGACATACCGAGAGAACTGAGGCGAAAACGCCGCGGCTGCCGGGCTGGAGTAAGGCGGAGGACAAAAAATATAAGGTACAGACCCTCCCTTCCATCTGTTGTCATGGGAAATGTACAGTCGATACTGGGAAAGTTAGATGAGCTAGCGGCTATCTCCCGTTATGATAGCACTTACCGGGAGTGCTCTCTCCTTTTGTTTACTGAGACGTGGCTAACTGAACTAGCAGCAGATGCTAACATTGAGCTGGAGGGTTTTCACATGATACGAGCTGACCGAACACCAGAGAGTGGCAAAACTAGGGGCGGTGGAGTGATAATGTATGTTAACAACAACTGGTGTAGACCGGGACATATCACTGTTAAACAACGACACTGCAGCAAAGACATTGAGTTGCTAGCTGTTAGCATGAGGCCTACATATCTCCCGAGAGAACACTCACACGTGATCTGCATTGTTGTTTATGCAAATCCGACGGCGAACGCTGGGACAGCGCGTGACGTCATCCATTCAGTAACCAGCAGGCTGCAGACAGAACACCCAGATGCTCTTCTCCTCATCTCAGGCGACTTCAACCACGTTTCACTGTCTCCCATTCTGCCCACTTTCACCCAGTATGTCACATGCCACACTAGAGACAATAAAACACTGGATTTGTTCTACGCAAACACTAAGGAGGCGTACACCTCATCACAACTCCCCCCACTTGGGAGATCGGATCACAACTTGGTTCATCTCCGACCGGTGTACAAACCCCTAGTGCACAGACAACCTCCGGCCATGCACACTGTGGAGTTATGGTCTGAGGAGACAATGGACACTCTAAAGGACTGTTTTGAAGCCACTGCCTGGAAGCAGCTCTGCGATCCACATGGTGAGGACATCGATGGCCTCATTCACACCTTCACGGGCTACCTCAGCTTCTGTGTGGACAAATCCGTTCCCACCAAGACCATACGGCGTCACTCAAACAACAAACCCTGGATCAACCCTGAGATAAAAACACTTCTGAGAGAGAAGAAGAGGATCTTCAGGTCGGGGAACAGGGAGATGCTGAAGTCCGTACAGAGGGAGCTGAGGAGAAAGATCAGAGAAGGCAAGGACAGCTTCAGGAAGAAGATGGAGGACAAGCTGCAACAGAGCGACATCAGCGGGGTCTGGAGAAATCTCAAAACCATCTCGGGGCTCCAGAATACCTCCCCCCAGGCCACGGGGGGCAGGGAGTGGGCGAACAACCTGAATCTGTTTTTCAATAGATTTGACCAACCGCCCTCTCCCCTGTCTGCACAACAACCACTGCTGCCTCTAAGAAATCAAGTCCTGCTACCCACTCCCCACTCCACCGACACCCCCCCCCACTCCCAACACACAGCCCCCCATCCTGACCCTGACCAAGACCCAGGTGAGGACGGAGCTGAGGAAGATCAAGGCGAGGAAGGCGTCGGGACCGGACGGCATCAGCGCAAAGCTCCTCAAGTCCTGTGCAGACCAGCTGTGTGGGATTGTGACGTATATCTTCAACATGAGCCTGAAACTGGGGAGGGTACCACAGCTGTGGAAAACATCTTGTGTGGTACCTGTACCAAAAACTTCCCACCCCAAAGACCTGAACAGCTTCAGACCGGTGGCCTTGACGTCCCACTTGATGAAGACCCTGGAGAGACTGCTCCTTGCTCATCTCCGCCCCCTGGTGGAACCAGCGATGGATCCACTCCAGTTCGCCTACCAGCATGGCATTGGGGTGGAGGATGCGGTGATCTTCCTCCTTCACCGTTCTCTGTCCCACCTGGAGAAGCCCGGGAATATGGTGAGGATCATGTTCTTTGACTTCTCCAGTGCTTTCAACACCATCCAACCGATGATCCTGAAGGACAAGCTGCTGCGCGCAGGGGTGGACCAGCACCTGTCATCATGGATCCTGGACTACCTCACGAACCGGCCTCAGTTTGTGAGAACCCGGGACTGTGTTTCCGACACGATCATCAGTAGCACGGGGGCCCCCCAGGGAACGGTGCTGGCTCCCTTCCTGTTCACTCTTTATACTGCGGACTTCTCACACAACACAACACATTGCCATCTACAGAAGTTCTCTGATGACTCTGCGATCGTTGGTCTCATCTCCAGCGGAGATGAAGCTGAGTACAGAGGGCTTATCCAGGACTTTGTGGACTGGTGCCATCGGAACTGCCTCCAGATCAACGTGAGGAAAACTAAGGAGCTGGTGGTGGACTGCCGCAGGCATGGGCAGCCCCTCACAGCACCAGTAAATATACAGGGAACAGACATCGAGATGGTGACATCCTACAAGTACCTGGGTATTCATCTGAACAATAAACTAGACTGGTCACACAATACTGACGCACTCTACAAGAAGGGACAGCGCAGGCTGTTCCTGCTGAGGAGACTCAGGTCTTTTGGTGTACAAGGGGCGCTGCTGAAGTCATTCTATGACACGGTGGTGGCATCAGCCATCACTTTTGGAGTGGTCTGCTGGGGCAGTGGCATTACTGCAGCCGATAGGAAGAGACTGAACAAACTGATTAAGAAAGCTAGCTCTGTCCTGGGGCAATGCCTTGATCCGATGGAGGAGATAGGAGAGAGAAGGGCGGTGGCTAAACTGTCATCTCTGCTGGAGTCCGAGTTCCACCCTATGCAGGACATACTGGATGCACTGAGGAGCTCATTTAGCAGCAGACTACATCATCCCAGGTGCACAACCGAGAGGTTTCGTAGGTCCTTCCTACCAACGGCTGTCAGACTGTACAACCTAAGCAGGGCTGCTCGCAGAGATAGCAAAAAGACGTAACAAACTAATAGTTTTTTTTTTTTTTTGTTGTTTTTTTTTTAAATGCAAAAGATGCAATAGACTTACACAATGGTCCTCTCCGGCATACAACTAGGAACATACCGGTCGCTATGGAGGGTGAGAATATGTATGGGCACATAATCATACCATGTAGGATAACTAAATAGACGGTTATGCTGTTTCATCCCACCTAGCAACAATGCTCTGCACTGTGTGTGTTTATATATTTACATATTTATTCCATCTAGCTACAATGCTCAGCACTGGGTGTGTTTATATTTATATATCTATATATTTATTCCATCTAGCTACAATGCTCCGCACTGTGTTTTTATATATCTACATATTATTCCATCTAGCTACATTGCTCCGCACTGTGTGTGTTTATATACTTGCATATTTATTCCACCTAGCTGCAATGCTCCGTACTGTGGGTGTTTATATATTTACATATTTATTCCATCTAGCTACAATGCTCTGCACTGTGTGTTCATATATTCATATATTTATTCCATCCAGCTACAATGCTTTGCACTGTGTGTCTGTGTGTGTGTGTGTGTGTGTGTATATATATATTTTATAGTAATATGTACATATGTATATTAGCTGCTCTTGCTTGCTTGTTTTTTTTTTTTCTTTTTTTTTTTCTTGCCTTCTGATTGTTGCTCTGAGTGTTGCTATCCCTGTGCTGTTGCAATCCTGGAATTTCCCCGTTGTGGGACTAATAAAGGCTTATCTTATCTTAACACTATAGCCAGGCTTACAAAGAGCCAGGACTCGGTCAGTCCTCGCATCCCCCCTGAGCTTTCTAGTCAGGACTTTCTGAACTATTTCAATCTTAAAATTTTATCTATTAGAGATGAAATCAGTCAGATTCTTCCTACCGTAAACTGTAGTACATTAACTACTGCAACTCCCTCAATTGATATCTGCTTAGATAAGTTTACTCCAATCGACCTCTTAGAGTTGGATAAAATAATTTCCTCATCTAAGTCTTCATCTTGCCTTCTGGACCCTATTCCTTCCAGGTTATTTAAAATTATCTTCCCAATTATTAGTAGCCGTATTCTTCTTTTCATTAATTCTTCTTTAACTCTGGGTTATGTTCCACTGGCTTTTAAAACTGCTGTAATTAAACCCTTGTGAAGAGTGTGGGAAATGATGAGGCAGGTTTACGAACAGAATAAGTTTATTAACACTCTCATCAGTCATACACAGAGAAGCATGAAACACTCAGACATGGTTCTCCTTTATATTCCCACCACTCATCTCACATCTGTGTGACATTCCACATCACACTGCATGACATCCAACATCACAATACATTCACCCTTAAACCCCCGACTACTGTTTACCCCCTGCTTCCTGACTGAGACGCTGTCTGACTCACCCAAGTCTCTACAATATGCATTTTGTCTCTGCTACACCCCCCCCCCCCCCCCCCCCCAGACAGAGTTTCAGTCCCCACAACTTTTGGGCTTCAGTTTCCTCCCATATCTGCTGTAACGGGGGTCTCTGTGCCAGCGAGGGGCTGCTGGACGTGTGTCTGATCCGCTTTGCCCGTGTGGCTGTCCTGGTGAATCGTTTGCCTGGGGAGTTCTCAGTGGGGGTCTTCCACGCCGAGGGGCCCGAGCCAGCAGCACTTGCTCGTCTGCTACTACAAAGGAGGGCTTAAGTCTGTCTATGCATATTTTCTCCCGCCGACCCCCCCCCCCCCCCAAGTCTAACAAAAAATGCTTGTCCCCTGTTTCCAGCACTCTGAACGGGCCATCATAGGGTGGGCGCAATGGAGGGCGGTGGGCATCGTGCCTGATGAACACGAACTCCACGTTCATCATAGTTTTTGGGACGAAAGTGCGTGGAAAACAGTGGTGGGCTGGGCCCGGCAGCGTGCCTGTGTCTGCACTATGCTGCAAACACTGAGACGGGCAGCTGTCCGGCGCGGGATTATCTGGCAAAAATTCCCCGGGCAGCCGCAGTTGCTGAGAAAAAAACAGCTCAGCCGGGGAAGCCTCCAAATCCTCTTTTGGTGCGGAACGCAACCCCAATAAAACCCACAGCAACCGGTCAACCCAATTTGCATCCGTCAACGAAGCCCTGAGTGCTGCTTTCAGTGACCTGTGAAAATGCTCACATAACCCATTGGCCTGTGGGTTGTACGCGGTTGTGCAATGAATTGCAACACCTAGGCTGTGGACCATCGTGGACCAAAGTTCGGAAACAAACTGAGGGCCCCTATCGGACGTGATGTCCGACGGGATTCCAAAACGCGCCACCCATGTTGTCAAAAAAGCGCGTGCCACGTCCGCGGACGTGGTTGCCGCCAGCGGGACTGCTTCTGGCCAGCGTGTGGTGCGGTCCACCACTGTCAGAAGGTGCGTGCACCCCTGTGACGGCGGGAGGGCGCCCACGAGGTCCACGTGAACATGGTTGAATCTTTTAGCCGGTATACTAAACGGCTCCAAAGGAGCCTTCGTGTGTCTGTGTACTTTGGCTCGTTGGCACGCTGCGCAGGCTGCCGCCCATTCTTTCACTTGTTTGTGCATGCCTGGCCACACGAATTTTGCTCCCACCATTCTGACTGACGCGCTCACTCCTGGGTGTGCCAAAGCGTGAACTGACTCAAACACGAGGCGGTGCCACGCAACCGGGACTACCGGGTGCAGGCATCCCATGGAAATATCACAGACTGGGGGGGGGGCTGCCATCTTGCAGTACCCTGCTCTCCAGCCTTAACCCTGTTGGTCCAGACTGGAGCGCGCGCACGTCCGTATCACTAATCTGCTCTGCGGCCATGGCTGTATCTATCTATCCCTACGCAGACGGGGCCACAACCACGCGCGAGAGGCAGTCCGCCACCACATTCAGTTTACCCGACACATGCTGAATATCAGTCGTAAACTCCGAGATCGCGGCCAGCTGTCTCTGCTGCCGGCCTGACCATGGTTCCAAAACCTTGGCCATCGTGAACATCAGCGGCTTGTGGTCCATGAACGCGGTGAAGCTGCGCCCTTCCAGCCAGAACTGGAAGTGGCGTATGGCCAGGTGGAGAGCCAGAAACTCCCTGTCGAATGCGCTGTATTTACGCTTACTGTCGCGCAAAGCCCTGCTGAAAAAAGCGAACAGCTGCCAAGAACCGGCGACACGTTGCTCCACGGCGGCTCCTATGGCCACGTCCGAGGCATCGGTAGTGAGCGCTATCCGGGCCGCTGGGTCTGGGTGCGCCAACATTGCGGCGTTTGCCAGGGCTGCTTTCACCTCAGAGAACACCTGCTCTCACTCCGGAGTCCATTCGACTCCATCTGCGGGTTTCCGTCTCTTGAGCGCGGCGTACAATGGCTGCATGAGTTGAGCTGCGCGGGGGAGGAAACGGTTATAAAAGTTAACCATCTCCAAAAATTCCTGCAGCGCCCTGACCATCTGAGGCCGGGGAAAGTTCGCCACAGCGCGCACTTTGTCGGGCAAGGGTATCGCTCCCTCCGGTGAGACGCGGTGCCCCAAAAAATCAATCCTCGTCACGCCAAACTGGCACTTCGCTGGGTTGATTATTAACCCGTGCTCCTCCAACCTCTGGAAAACCGTCCTGAGGTGGGTTACATGTTCGTCTTCGGACGCACTGTTTACCAGGATATCACCCAGGTAGACGAACACAAGCGGGAGATCGCGCAGCACCGCTTCCATCATGCGCTGGAACGTCTGTGCCACTCCTTTTAATCCGAATGGCATGCGCAGAAACTCGAACAAGCCAAACGGAGTTATTACTGCTGTTTTGGGTATGTCCTCCGCGCACACTGGGACCTGGTGGTAACCACGGACCAGGTCTATTTTAGAAAAAATGCGTGCTCTGGCGAGGTGAACGGAAAAATCCTGAATGTGGGGAATTGGGTAGCGGCCGTGTGCTGTGGCGTTATTCAACCTGCGGAAATCGCCGCACGGTCGCCACGACCCCTCAGCCTTAGGGACCATGTGTAGCGGGGATGCCCATGGGCTGTTTGATTGCCTGATGATGCCCAACCTTTCCAGGTTGGCAAACTCCTCGCACGCTATAGCCCGTTTAGCTGCGTCCAAGCGCCGAGGTTGTACGAAAGCAGGCGGCCCGGTGGTGGTTATAAAGTGCTCCACCCCGTGTTTAGCGATGGCCGCCGAAAACGTCGGGACCGTGAGTGCTGGGAACTGAGTGAGCAGTGTGTGGAACTTACCACCTGGAGCTGTGACGTTGGCTTGTGTTACTGGCCCGGCCCCTCGAGCTGTACAGGGGAGAGAGTCAATCAAAATCAGCTCCCAGGATTGGGAAACTCAGTGCTGCTATGACAAAAGTCCACTCATACATACGGCCATGTAGAGATAAGGCCAGTGTTCTCTCACCAAAGGTTTTAATGTCCAAGCCGTTTGCTGCTACCAGCCCGGGGCCACTAGGTCCTGCCAGCCGGTCGGCATAAGTCGGCAGGATGATGCTCTTCTGGGCTCCGGTGTCTACGAGGAAACACCTCTCTGAGCGCGAGTCCGTCACGTAGAGCAGCTTGTTCTCTTCGCCGGTGGTCGCAGCTGCTACTGACTGCCGGCCCTGACATTTCCCGAGCGCTTGAATTGGCACGGTGGCACACTTCTGCGTGCGTTCTCTCCAAAATGGCGGTGGTAGAAGCAGATCGTGTCTCTCTGTCGCTCCTTGGCCCCCGCTGCCGCTACCGTCGGTGGCTCCTCACCTCCCCTGGTCGTCTCGCTGGGTTCCGACGCCGCCGCGTTCACCGTGAGCGCTCTGGTGGTGAGGATGATCCGGTCTGCCTCCTGGGCTAGCGCACGGTAGTCATGCGCAGCCAGCAACGGCGAATTGGCCAGGACCGCTCTCGCCTCTGTTGGAAGGTTCCGGAGGAAAAGGTGGGCAAACAGAAAATGCCCGTTGTCCGTGTCCATTAACGCCAACATCTTCTCCATCAGATTGACAGCCAAACCATCTCCTAACTCAGAATGCCTCAGGAGCCTCTCTGCTCTCTCACAGTCCGAGAGCATGTAGCGCCAGGTCAGCGCCGCTTTGAGAGCCTCGTATCTGTCGTGGGCTAGGGGCTGGTCGAGCAGGCTCGCTACCTGCTGAGCTGTGCGAGCGTCCAGCGCTGCAACCACATAGTAAAACTTGGTGCCGTCTGCCGTTATTCCCCGGAGGGCGAACTGGGCCTCGGTGTGGTGGAACCAAGAGCGCAGGTTGTGCTGCCAAAAGTCCGGTAGCTTGACTGAAACAGCGCACGCATTGCTGGGGGTTCCCGTCCGGGCCATCTGTGGGATGCTTGCTGCGTTGCTGGGGCTTCCCGTCCGGGCTGACTCTGGGGTTCTTGCTTCGTGTTCCATAATGCGTCCAGGGTCACCAGTGTGGAGAGTGTGGGAAATGATGAGGCAGGTTTACGAACAGACGAAGTTTATTAACGCTCTCTCATCAGTCATACACAGAAAAGCATGAAACACTCGGACACGGTTCTCCTTTATATCCCCACCCCTCATCTCACATCTGCGTGACATTCCACATCACACTGCATGACATCCAACATCACAATACATTCACCCTTAAACCCCCGACTACTGTTTACCCTCTGCTTTCTGACTGAGACACTGTCTGACTCACCCAAGTCTCTACAATATGCATTTTGTCTCTGCTACACCCTTACTTAAAAAAACCGACACTCGATGCTGGAGTTTTGGCCAATTATCGACCAATCTCTAATCTGCCTTTCATTTCAAAAATCTTGGAAAGAGTTGTTGCTGTGCAATTATCTGACCATTTGCAGGGAGTTGGTTTGTTTGAGGTGTTTCAATCTGGGTTCAGAGCTCATCACAGCACTGAAACTGCCTTAGTGAAAGTCTCTAATGACCTCCTGACTGCATCTGATAATGGACTTGTCTCTGTTCTTGTTCTTTTAGATCTCAGTGCAGTCTTTGACACTATCGATCATGCCATTCTACTTGATAGATTGGAACACTTTGTTGGACTCAGTGGAACTCCGTTGCAGTGGTTTAGATCTTATTTGTCTGATAGATTTCAGTTTGTCCACGTCAATGATGGATTTTCTTCCAGCTCTAAGCTCAGTCACGGAGTTCCACAGGGATCTGTGTTGGGCCCTACTCTTTTTAGTCTATATATGCTCCCGTTGGGCAATATCATCAGAAAGCACTGTATACATTTTCACTGTTATGCAGATGACACACAACTATACCTGTCAATGAAGCCCGATGATTGTGATCAGTTGGCCAAGTTAGATGCCTGTCTTAAGGACATCAAAGATTGGATGACTTGTAATTTTTTACTGTTAAACTCTGATAAGACTGAAGTCATTTTTGTTGGCCCAAAACATCTTAGAAATTCCTTTTCAGATTATGCCCTTAATTTAGATGCCGCCACAGTCATTCTGAACAGTTCTGTGAGGAACTTTGGAGTTATTTTTGATCAGGATTTGTCCTTTAATTCACATATTAAAACTGTTTCTAGGATTGCCTTCTATCATCTGTGCAATATTGCCAAGATCAGGAGCGTCTTGTCTCTGAATGATGCTGAGAAACTGATTCACGGCTTTGTCAACTCTCGATTAGATTATTGTAATTCGCTATTATAAGATAAGATAAGATAAGATACGCCTTTATTAGTCCCACAATGGGGAAATTCCAGGATTGCAACAGCACAGGGATAGCAACACTCTGAGCAATAATTAAGAAGATATGGTAGATATAAATAAGAGCAGTGGATATACATACATACACATAAATATATAAATATACACTACCGTTCAAAAGTTTGGGGTCACCTCAGACAATTTTGTGTTTTTCATGAAAAGTCACACTTTTATTTACCACCATGAGTTGTAAAATGAATAGAAAATATAGTCAAGACATTGACTAGGTTAGAAATATTGATTTGTATTTGAAATAATAATTTTTTTTTCCCTTCAAACTTTGTTTTCGTCAAAGAATCCTCCATTTGCGCCAGTTACAGCATTGCAGACCTAACATGATTGCACAAGGGTTTTCTAATCATCCATTAGCCTTCTGACGCAATGAGCAAACACATTGTACCATTAGAACACTGGAGTGATAGTTGCTGGAAATGGGCCTCTATACACCTATGTAGATATTGCACCAAAAACCAGACATTTGCAGCTAGAATAGTCATTTACCACATTAGCAATGTATAGAGTGTATTTCTGATTAGTTTAAAGTTATCTTCATTGAAAAAAGTGCTTTTCTTTCAAAAATAAGGAAATTTCTAAGAGACTCCAAACTTTTGAACGGTAGTGTATATACAAAGTGCAGAGCATTGTCGCAAGATGGAATAAACAGCATACCGTCTACTTAGTTATCCTACATAGTATGAATATGTACCCATACATATTGTCACCCTCCGTAGCGACCGATATTGTCCTAGTTGTATATACTGGAGGGGACCATTGTGTAAGTCTATTGCGTCTTTTGCATTCAATACTATTAGGTCGTCACGTTTTTTTGCTATCTCTGCGAGCAGCCCTGCTTAGGTTATACAGTCTGACAGCCGTAGGTAGGAAGGACCTGCGAAACCTCTTCATCCGCCACCCCTCAGCTTAGCCCCTGTCTTCCCCATCAGAGAATCGTTGTCTGCTCCCTCCAAAGTAAATAAAAATATCATGCATAAGCGTCCCAAAGTGATAAAGCAAAACATTGGTAAAACTCAAATTAAACATAAAGCCTCTAAATTGAATGATTTGGCCTCTGTTCCTCCTCATAATTTAAAAATTAAATGTGGTTTACTAAATATTAGGTCTCTAACTCCCAAGTCTCTGTTAGTCCATGATCTGTTAATTGATCATCAGATTGATTTAATTTCCCTTACAGAGACTTGGTTAGGGCAAGAGGATTATGTTGGTTTAAATGAATCAACTCCCTCTGGTTATTTAAACTGTCAAAATCCCAGAAGTTCTGGTCGTGGAGGAGTAGTAGCAACAATTTACCATTCCAAATTACTAGTTAATGTAAAGCAAAAAACATGTTATAATTCCTTTGAGGGCCTGGTCCTCAGTATTGGGCACTTTAGCAATTTTAGGTTAAACCCAATTTTATTTGCCATAGTTTATCGTCCCCCATCAACCTACTCAGAATTTTTATCCGAATTTGCTGATTTCTTAGCTGATTTAGTGCTGAAATCTGATAGAATAATTATAGTAGGGGACTTTAATATACATGTGGATGTAGATAGTGACTGCCTTAATGTGGCATTTAATTCAATATTAGACTCGATTGGGTTTTCTCAGAAAGTAGGAAATTCTACTCATTACCTCCACCATACATTGGACCTTGTTCTGACATATGGCATAGAAATAGAAAATCTTGTAGTGTCTCCTCATAACCCTGTACTGTCAGACCATTGTCTGTTAACCTTTGATTTTACCATTTCTGACTATTTGGCTCCTAAAGAAAACTATTATTACAGTAGATGCCTCTCAAATGATGCTGTTTCCAAATTTATGCAGATTGTTTCCTCTATGCCATGTGTCAACACAACGGAAATAAGCTATAGACAGCTTGCTCCTTCTGTAATTGATAACATGGTGGATAGTGTTTCAGCTTCTCTGCATCAGGCTCTAGACTTGGTGGCCCCCTTAAAAAAGAAAAAGTCTAATCAGAGATTTCTAACTCCTTGGTTCAACACAGAAACTCGTAGCTTAAAACAGAAGACTCGTCAATTAGAAAGAAAATGGCGCTCTACTAATTTAGATGAAATCTATTTAGCTTGGAGAAATCATCTTTTAATTTATAAAAAATCTCTTAGAAAAGCTAGAACAAGTTATTACTCTGCATTAATAGAAGAGAACAAGAATAATCCCAGGTTTCTTTTCAGTACTGTAGCCAGGTTGACAAAGAGTCAGGACTCTGTCAATCCTAGCATTCCCTTAGAGCTTACTAGTCAGGACTTTATGAACTTTTTCAATTATAAAATTTCATCCATCAGAGATAAAATCAATCAGATTCTTCCCACAGTTAACTTAAATACTGTAACTACTACAACTCCTTCTTTTGATGTCTGTCTCGATGAGTTTACTCCAATCGACCTTTGTGAGTTAGACAAAATAGTTTCCTCATCCAAACCTTCAACTTGTCTTTTAGACCCTATTCCTACTAGGTTATTTAAAGAAGTCTTCCCACTTATTGGTAGCTTTATTCTTCATATAATCAATTCTTCATTAACTTTAGGCCATGTACCGCAGGCTTTTAAAACAGCTGTAATTAAACCCTTACTCAAAAAGCCAACGCTAGATCCAGGAGCTTTAGCTAACTATAGACCAATCTCTAATCTCCCTTTCATTTCAAAAATCTTAGAAAGAGTTGTTGCTACGCAATTATTCGACCACCTGCAGGGAAATGGTTTACTTGAAGAGTTTCAATCTGGGTTTAGAATCCATCATAGTACTGAAACAGCCTTAGCGAAGGTCACTAACGACCTCCTCATTGCATCTGATAATGGACTAGTTTCTGTACTTGTCCTTTTAGACCTTAGTGCAGCTTTTGATACTATTGATCATAATATTCTACTTGATAGATTAGAACACTATGTTGGACTTAATGGAACTTCGTTGCAGTGGTTTAGATCTTATTTATCTGATAGGTTCCAGTTCGTTCATGTAAATAATGAGTTTTCTTTCAACTCAAAGCTTAGTCATGGAGTTCCACAGGGATCTGTGCTAGGCCCTACTCTTTTTAGTTTATATATGCTTCCGTTAGGCAACATTATTAGAAAGCACTGTATACATTTTCATTGTTATGCAGATGACACACAATTATACCTGTCAATGAAGCCAGATGATAGTAATCAATTAGCCAAGTTAGAAGCCTGTCTTAAGGAAATCAAAGCTTGGATGACTTGTAATTTCCTGCTATTAAATTCAGATAAGACTGAAGTCATTCTTGTTGGTCCAAAAAAACTTAGAAATTCCTTTCCAAATCAAACTTTCAGTTTGGATGCAGTTACTCTTTCTCTTAATAGCTCTGTGAGGAACCTTGGAGTTATTTTTGATCAGCATTTGTCCTTCAATTCACATATTAAATTTGTTTCTAAGACTGCCTTCTATCATTTGCGTAATATTGCCAAGATTAGGAGCATCTTGTCTCAGAGTGATGCTGAGAAACTGATCCACGCTTTTGTTAGCTCGAGATTAGATTATTGTAATTCTTTATTATCAGGTTGTCCTAAAACATCTTTAAAAAGTCTTCAGCTGATCCAAAATGCTGCAGCAAGAGTTTTAACAGGTACTAGAAAGAGAGATCATATCTCTCCGGTTCTGGCCTCCCTTCATTGGCTTCCCATAGAGTTTAGAATTAAGTTTAAAATCCTTCTTCTTACTTACAAAGCTCTAAACAATCAGGCTCCTTTTTATTTAAAAGATCTGATACTACCGTATTATCCTAACAGAGCACTACGCTCCCAAAATGCAGGACTACTTGTAATACCTAGAATCTCCAAAAGTACAATGGGAGGCAGAGCCTTCAGTTATCAAGCTCCTCTCCTGTGGAATCAGCTGCCAATCTGGATTCGGGAGTCAGACTCGATCTCTGTTTTTAAGATTAGGGTTAAAACCTACCTTTTTGATATAGCCTACAATTAGGGAGGGATCATGTGTTTCTGAACCCTCCCCTAGTTATGCTGCTAATAGGTTTAGTCAGCCGGGGGACCTCCAGTAATGCACTGGGCCTCACTCCTTTCCTCACTCTCTATGAAATATTTTTTTTTGCTGGTCATTAACATTTGTTTGTTCTCTCCCATAGATTGAGTCCCCATCGTGCTGTTTGCTCTCTACATGTCTGTTCTTTTCATCTTCTCTGTCCCCTCACCCCCCTGCCAGTCGCAGCAGATGACTGCCCCTCCCTGAGCCTGGTTCTGCTGGAGGTTTCTTCCTGTTAAAAGGGAGTTTTTCCTCTCCACCGTCGCCAAGTGCTTGCTCACAGGGGATCACCTGATTGCTGGGGTCTTTCTGCAACTGTGGGGGTTCCCCCCTACAGTTGATAGTGCTATGAGATGACTGTTGTTGTGAAATGGCGCTATATAAATAAAGTTGAATTGAATTGAATTGAATTGAAACCTCTCGGTTGTGCACCTAGGATGATGTAGTCTGCTGCTAAATGAGCTCCTCAGTACATTCAGTATGTCCTGCATAGGGTGGGACTCGGACTCCAGCAGAGATAACAGTTTAGCCACCATCCTTCTCTCTCCTATCTCCTCCACTGGGTCAGGGCGTTGCCCCAGGACAGAGCTAGCTTTCTTGATCAGTTTATCAAGAAATTATCTGGTTATTATTATCTGGTTGTCCGAAAGTGTTGTAACGTCGGGGCCATTTTAAGGGGGCCAGGGATTTCCCAGCATGCTTTGCCAGTTTGAAACGTTACTGTGTGTGTGTGTTAAATGTGTTATTTCTGAGTTATACTGCTGTGTCATTATAACTGCATTATAATGACCCAGCAGTGTTTAGCAGGATTAGGGCAAGATGTATCATGTGTGTGTAACCATGATTCAAACAGGGGTCTGGGAGAATGACCTCCACTCCTGTCTGTGCTTAGAAGTAAGTTGGGGGTCGGTGGTGTGTAAAATAAATCCCGTTGATCACAACCATCTTGCTCCATTTTCTTTGTGTGAACCCTGCATACGTCACACTGGTGTCAGGAGTGGGGATGGAGCAAGATGAGGATCCAGGCGGAGGTCCAGCGGCCGGAGCGGTTCATCACTCGGCTGGGAACGGAGTGTAGAGCTGAGACGCCGGCCCCCGGAGAGGTTCGCCGCGATGGACAGAGCAGTGGAGCTGACGGGCCGAGCAGAGCAAACCAGCCCCGTTTCCCACCCTTTTCAGGGCAGGAGGGGCTGGCGATTCCAGGGCGATCAGGAGCGGTGATCAACCTGGACGTGACCGTCCCATTCATCCGGCAGCGGGCCAAGACTCCCCGCTACAACGGCGAGAACCTGTTTGATGACCACCTGTCGCAGGTTGAGCTGGCCGCCGCGCTGAAAGCGAGCGGGAGGAGGAGCCACGGCAGCGCGTGCACGAGGGAGACTACAGTGGCAGAAGCAGAGCGGGTGGAGCCGCTGATGAATCGCACCATTGAAGCGTCAACGCCGAGACCAAGAACTTTCCAGGCCACGGCTGACAGCGAGGAGGAGGAGGAGGAGTTACGGCAGACCACGGCGGCGCGTCCACGGAGGAGACGGCCGCGGCGCGAGGAAGGGTGCTTCCGCTACAGAGAGCCGGGGCACATCGCACGGTACTGCCCCGTGCCACCCCACGGGAAACTGGCCCCTCGCCAACGTTAAATTAGAGCGAGGTGGCATGGACGGGAAAAAGCCACCTCCTGCAGATGCTTCCCCCGGCGGTGACGTCACAGAGGCCTTTGGAGCACAGCAGCAGCGGAGCGAGCAGGACAGATCCGGTCTTTTCCCGGGCTCGGCAGGGGCTGGACGCATGGACGCGGGCCAGCAGCCGCCTGGGTGGTCCTGGCAGCGGTGGGAGTCATGGGACTCCCGCTGCCAGAGGAGGAACTGTGCGTGTCCTACCGCCACCCGATGCTTTTCCTTTCGGTGACGTCAAGGAGGCCCTCGGCGCAGGAGCGATGCAGCGGAGCGAGCAGGATGAAGATGTGGCCATTTCCCAGGCGCAGCAAGGGCTGGACGCATGGACGCGGGCCAGCGGTCGCCTGGGAGACCTGGCAGCGGTGGGAGTCGGCCGGAGCGGGCATGGGACTCCCGCTGCCAGGGAAGGGACTGTGCGTGGTCCTACAGAGGCTGTCGGATGTGTCCATCCGCCCGCTGATGGCCAAACCAGAACCCTACCCCAACCAGATGCTCTGACCGAGACTCAGATGGCCCGTGCATGCCGCCCCGGCACCGGGCTGACTCGCGTTGGATTTCTGAAAGTGGACTTTGAATTTTCTGGGGACAGAAACCAGTCCAGGGGGGGGCAGTGTAACGTCGGGGCCATTTTAAGGGGGCCAGGGATTTCCCAGCATGCTTTGCCAGTTTGAAACGTTACTGTGTGTGTGTGTTAAATGTGTTATTTCTGAGTTATACTGCTGTGTCATTATAACTGCATTATAATGACCCAGCAGTGTTTAGCAGGATTAGGGCAAGATGTATCATGTGTGTGTAACCATGATTCAAACAGGGGTCTGGGAGAATGACCTCCACTCCTGTCTGTGCTTAGAAGTAAGTTGGGGGTCGGTGGTGTGTAAAATAAATCCCGTTGATCACAACCATCTTGCTCCATTTTCTTTGTGTGAACCCTGCATACGTCACAGTATCTTTAGAAAATCTTCAGTTGATTCAAAATGCTGCTGCTAGAGTTTTAACTGGTTCTAGAAAAAGAGATCATATTTCCCCGGTTCTGTCCTCCCTTCATTGGCTCCCCATAGAATTTAGAATCAAGTTTAAAATCCTTCTTCTTACTTTCAAAGCTCTTAACAATCTGGACCCCCAATATATAAAAGATCTGATATTACCTTACCATCCTAACAGAGCATTACGCTCCCAAAATGCTGGCTTACTTGTGGTGCCCAGAATCTCCAAAAGTACAGTGGGAGGCAGAGCCTTCTGCTACCAAGCCCCTTCTCTCTGGAACCAGTTACCACTCTGGGTCCGGGAGTCAGACTCGGTCTCTGTTTTTAAGAACAGGGTAAAATCCTTCCTTTTTAATATAGCTTACGTTTAAGGAGGGTTTTTGTGTCTCTTAACACCACTCTTGTCCTGTTGTTATCTGATCCATACTGCTGGTTGACCTCCAATAATGTACTTGGCATCTTACTGTTATGTTCTTTATGTCTGTCCTCTCCATCCTCCCTATCCCATCATCCCCAGCCAGTCGCAGCAGACAACTGCCCCTCCCTGAGCCTGGTTCTGCTAGAGGTTTGTTCCCTCCAAATGGGAGTTTTTCCTCTCCACTGTCGCTTAGTGCTTGCTCATAGGGGATTGTCTGATTGCTGGGTCTTTCTGTGACTGTGTGTGGTTTTTTTTGTTGTTTTTTTTTCTGCACTGTGGCGCCATGAGATGGCTTTTGTTGTGATGTGGCACATTATAAATAAAGCTGAATTGAAATTGAATTGAAATGAAATTGAAAAATCACTGGGCACTAAACCACAAAAGATTTGTGGCTTGACAGGGTTTCACTGGCTCGTAATAACAAAGACACTGATTTCCACACAGTCTGCTGCTGCCTGTGAATGCTTATTTCCAGCGCTTTTTCTGTTTCTACATGGCAACACGTGCAACGTTATCATGAGGAAACAGTGAATGCGACACCTATTGGCCAGGAGGTCAAAAAGTAATGGACTGCACCTTTAATATCTTCTTATACCCCTTTACACAGGGGTGGACAGCACTGACAGATTGCTGAGAGATCTGGCCAATTTTTGAGCTATCAATGATCTTCAATGATGTCCACAGTCACCACAGTCTCTTCAAAGATTTGACTAAGTTCAAAACAGACAAACAGCTCCCAGAAGATTCCAAAAATAAAAAATTGGCTCAATCTCTCAACAATATCTATGCTGTGTAAAAGAGGCCTTAATGTTTTAGTATTTGTAGCTCTTTCAAGAAAGAAAGGATTTAGCTTCAAGAGGAAGCATCTACTTTTGTTTACACATGATGAGTTAGAATGAAGTATATAACTGTGCAGTGTTCATTGTCAGCATTCCTTTAAAGTTGACACACTTTGTCATGCTTTTATACACGTTTGCCTTGATAGACAGAAGTTTTAGGTGTAGTCATTAACAACAGGCATTCAGTTGTGTTATCTCCGGGGTGTTCGCCTCGAGTTCCATTGTGCATCAGGGGTCACCAGTGTGGAGAGAGGAATAACCAGGAAGCAGCAGTCCAGAACAAAGCAGGCTTTATTAATTTCTCTCTCTCACATCATCCAGAATCACAAGCATCAGAAAAAGTCACAGGTCGCAGGCACCTCTCCTTTTATAGTCTACGACACGCTCAGTCACCTGTGGTGCTGCAGTAACATGAAAGACTTTGCAATTCCCCATTCTCTTTGTCACTGTTTGTATCAACACACCAACCCCTACATCAACACACAAACCCCCCATGACAATTCCCCTTGTCCTTCCGTCTGAGTGGAAACATACTGACATACTGAGTGGGTCCTCCACACCGCCCCCCCAGAAACTCAGACTGACAGACTAACTGACAGGCTAACAGATGCCTAACCAGGCATCTGTTAGCCACATCAACTAGTAGACCGTGTGCACACAAAAAATCAGCGCCCAAAATGGGGAAGCTGCATGCCGCTATGATGAATGTCCATTGGTATGTACGGCCGTGCAAGGATACAGTCAGTGTCCTCTCACCAAAAGTCTTAATGTCTGAGCCGTTTGCGGCCGTCAGTTTGGGGCCGCTAGTTCCCACCAGCCGGTCTGCGTAGGATGGTGGGATGAGACTATTTTGGGAGCCGGAGTCCACGAGGAACCGTCTCCCCGAGCGTGAGTCTGTCGCATAGAGCAGCTTGCTCGCTTCACCAGCGGTCGCAGCTGCTACCGACTGCCGACCCTGGCGTTTCCCGAGCGCTTGAATTGGCGCGGTGGCATGCATCGGCGTGTGTCCTCTCCAAAACAGTGGTGGTAGAAGCAGAGTGTGTCTCTCCGGTGCTTCTTGGCTTCTGCTGCAGCCACCGTCGTTGGCTCCTCGCCCCCGCTGGCCATCTCACTGGGTTCCAACGCCACTGCGTTCACTGCGAGGACTCTGGTGGTGAGGATAATCCGATCCACCTCTTGCGCTAGCGCCCGGTAGTTGCACGCAGCCAGCAGCGGTGAATTGGCAAGGACCGCTCTGGCCGCCATCGGGAGGTTCCGGAGGAAAAGGTGGGCAAAGAGGAAATGCCCGTCACCTGTGCCCATCAGTGCCAACATCTTCTCCATTAACTCGACCGCCGATCTGTCTCACAACTCTGAGAGCATCAGGAGCCTTTCCACTCTCTCGCAGTCTGAGAGCGTATAGCACCGGGTCAGCGTGGTTTTGAGAGCCTCGTATTTGTCATGGGCTGGGGGCCGTTGGAGCAGGCTCGCCACGTGCTGAATTGTGCGTGTGTCCAGTGCTGCAACCACGTAGTAGTATCTGGTGTCATCTGCCGTTATTCCCCAGAGCGCAAACTGGGCCTCGGTGTGGAGGAACCAAGACTTCGGGTAGTGTAGCCAAAAGTCTGGGAGTTTGACCGAAACGGCGCACGCGTTGCCGGCACCTCCAATCCAGGTCGTCTCCGGGGTGTTTGCCTCGAGTTCCATTGTGCGTCAAGGGTCACCAGTGTGGAGAAAGGAATAACCAGGGAGAGCAGTCCAGAACAAAGCAGGCTTTATTAATTTCTCTCTCTCACATCATCCAGAATCACAAGCATCAGAAAAAGTCACAGGTCACAGGCACCTCTCCTTTTGTAGTCTACGACCCGCTCAGTCATCTGTGGTGCTGCAGTAACAAGAAAGACTTTGCAGTTCCCATTCTCTTTGTCACTGTTTGCATCAACACACCAACCCCTGCATCAACACACAAACCCCCCATGACGATTCCCCTTGTCCTTCCGTCTGAGTGGAAACATACTGACATACTGAGTGGGTCCTCCACACCACAAAAAAAAAAAAAATAAAATAAAATAAAAATGTGGGATTGCTCCCTCCAGGTTAGGGGAAGGTTTCTTCCTCAAATAAAGAAATTCAAATATTAACCAGTCAGTCTACACGTCACCCTGTTTCATTGTGACCAGAATAGAATAGAATAGACTTTATTTGTCATTATAACAAGTACAACGAAATTAAAATGCAAACCAATCTGTGAATTAAAAGTAAAATGAAGCTTTAAAAAGATTATATACATTACTAACTTTTAAATATCACACACACTCAATTTCACAGTTACAAACCTCATGTTCTGCTAGAATTCAGACAGGTAATTGCGGTCGGATAAAAACTGTTTTTAAATCTGTTTGTCCTTGTTTTGATTGCTCTAAACTGCCTTCCTGATGGTAGTATTTGGAAGACAGAGTGACCGGGATGAAAGGGGTCCTTCAAGATTTTTTGTGCCTTTTTAAGGCAGCGGGCGTGGTGCAGTTCTTCAAGGCTGAGGAGAGGGCAACCAACAATTTTTTGGGCTGTGTTGATAACAGTCTGAAGAGCTTTCTTCTGTGCTACCGTGCAGCTGCTGAACCAAATACAAATACAATAAGTTAAAATGCTCTCAATAGAGCAACAATAAAAAGACAACAGCAGTCTCTGACAGATGTTGTTTCCTCTCAATACCCTGAGGAAATGTAGTCTCTGCTGGGCCTTTTTCAGTAACTCAGTTGTGTTCACCCCCCATGTCATGTCCTCCTGAATATGGACCCCCAGGAAGCGGAAAACCTCGACCCTCTCCACACCCGTACCACTAATAGTCAGAGGTTGAATGTCTGTTTTATTTCTTCTGAAGTCTATGATGATCTCCTTTGTTTTTGTGACATTTAAAAGAAGGTTGTTGTCTCCACACCACTATCAACTGCTGCACCTCGCCCCTAAAACCGGTCTCATCTCCCCCCGAGATGAGCCCCACCACTGTGGTGTCGTCTGCAAATTTGATGATGCTGTTGCTGTGGTGTATGGGGGTGCAGTCATAGGTGTAAAGGCTGTACAGTAGGGGGCTCAGCACACAGCCTTGTGGGGAGCCGGTACTGAGACTAATGGTGGTGGACATGTGAGGTCCCACTTTGACCCTCTGGCTGCGATCTGAGAGGAAACTTTGGATCCAAGTACAAATGGAATATGGAAGTCCTAATTCCCTAAGTTTGGACACCAGTCTGCCAGGGAGGATGGTGTTAAAGGCGGAGCTATAGTCCACAAATAGCATCCGCACATAGCTCCCCGGCTGCTCCAGGTGGAACAGGGCAGCGTGGAGGGCCGTGGCTACAGCATCCTCAGTGGATCTGTTGGCCCTATAAGCGAACTGGTGGGGGTCCATACACTGTAGGAGAAGTGATATAATGTGGGCTCTGACAAGCTTCTCAAAACACTTCATCACCACTGGAGTCAAAGCCACTGGCCGGTAATCATTAAGACTGGTAACATTGTGGTTTTTGAGTATAGGAATTATGGTGGAGGATTTTAAACAGTGTGGGACAGTGGACTGTGACAGGGAAAAATCCTAGTAATCCTAGTAAATCCTAAAAATCCTAGTAAAAATTCCAGCCAGCTGGTACGCACAGTCCTTCAGCACACGCCCGGAGACACCGTCAGGTCCAGTGGCCTTTCTCAGATTGACCGCTCTCAGAACTCTCCTCACCTCATACTCCTTGACAAGGAGGCTTGGGCTACTGGGAGCTGTGAGCTCCGTTGTTGTTTCTATCTCTGGAGGCTCCACCTCAAAATGAGCAAAGAAGATATTCAGGTCCTCTGCCCGCGAGGGGCTCCCTACAGCCGCTCTAAGGTTGGCTCTAAAATTAGTGAGCTGCTGCACCCCCTCCCACACCTGTCTGCTGTTATTACTACCCAGGTGGTCCTCAATCCTCCTCCTGTATTCCCTCTTGGCCTTCCTGATGCCTCTTTTCAGGTTAACCCGGGCTGAGCTATAAAGAGCCATGTCGCTTGACCTGAAGGCAGCTCTCCTCTCCCTCAACAGTTTCTGGACCTCCCGGGTCATCCAGGGCATTCTGTTAGGATAAATCCTGATGTCTTTCTCAACTGTAACAGCATCCATGCAGGTTTTAATATAACACAGCACACTATCCATAAATATATCCAGGTCTGGGTGTTCAAAAACGTCCCAATTTGTCCTACTGAAACAGTCCTGCAGCTGCTGAGTTGCACCATCGGGCCATGTTTTAACTGTTTTTGTAATAATAGGAGCAGTTTTCCTGAGCGGTGCATATGCTGGGATTACACACAGGGACATGTGGTCAGACTGGCCAAGATGTGGAAGTGGGATGACCCTAAAGCCCTGCTTGACATTGGAATACAGTTTATCAAGTGTATTCCACTTGATTCCACTTGATTAGACCAAAAGAATAATATAGCAGTGATCCACAGCCAAAATGAAAGTTCTTACATGGACAAAGACACTGCAGGTTTTCTGACCAGCCAGTCACTAAAGCAGGTATTTTCACTGATCATCAGTTACTAGGATGCAATTCAATGAAATCACCTGTTGAAGAGACTGTCTGGAAAGTGCACCTCTATCTTAAAATGGATAGATGGGTGACCTACAGAGAGATGGAGATTTTATTTCTGCATTAATGTAAATAAAGGCCATCAAACAATCGAAAATTGAAATTGTCCAATTGCTTGATGAATGACATTAATGATTAGTAATCTGATTACGACTATTTTTTTTATTACTTATTTTGTACCTACGGGAACAAAATAAGTAATAAAAAAATAACAAAAGCTGCGTGCGTAAGCGCCCCTTATCCCTAACCTGCATGTTTTTGGCATGTAGGAGGAAACCAGAGAAAACACGGGGAGAACATGCAAACTCCACACAGATCACTGTTGGCCGGGGGCAGGGATCGAACCCACGATCCCCGCGATCCCCCGGCCGAGGGTAAACTGTGCTGCTACAGTGCTAGCCACTGCACCACCGTGCAGCCCATGGGACTATAGCATGGGTGGAGTGAGGAAAATCCTTGGCAAGCACAGAACCTATAAATCACTGTGCAGCAAGAAGCTAACCTCGCAGACCAGCTCTGCCCGGCCAGAAACAAGCCAAGACTCTACCCCGCTACTGTCAACACATAAAGGTATTCACATGTTTGAGTTTCTTCTAAGGCTACAGTCTTTGGATGAAATGAAGAAATTCTGAGGGAATTCATGTGTTTTCATTTCAGACATGATAGACTGTACATTGTTAGATATATAAGATGTATAATATATATGACATGTTTTTCCCTTTGGCTGTTTCTATTTCAGCTGAATGTCCAAATGTGGCAATTATAAAGGGAATCTTCTACAGCTGGATTCTTCGGTTTCTCTGTAATGTTTAGCACATCTCAATCTCACACTAACGCCACCGCTGACCAAGAATCTCTGACACTAGTTGGGGAAGTGTTTACTTTTGCTGTGAGTTCAGCTCCAACCTGTGTGTTTCTCTTCATTAATGGGACCACGTTGTACACTCTGAGGAGTAAGCCTGTGTTTAGGGAGACCTGCCGTTACATCCTCCTGTATAACCTCCTTGCTGCTGATACTCTGCAGCTGGCACAGGCTCAAGTCCATTTCTACCTATCTAGGTTTAGAGTGAAAATGATACCTATTGTATGTGTATCATTTACCTTGTTTACTACCATCACCGGTGTGATCTCCCCCCTCACACTGGTCCTGATGCCCATGGAGAGGTACATTGCTGTGTGTTACCCTCTGAGACACTCTACCATCATTACCACCAGAAACACAGGGGCTGCTATTGCCGTGGTCTGGGCCATCAGTTCACTGAACGTCCTTATCAGACATTTGATTTTTCTTGCACCCTCACTGGAGGTATTACAGAATCTAGAAGCTATAGATTATTGCTCAAATATAAATATGTTGCTTGGGTTAAACACTGACCTTTACGACAAAGTTTTCACATGTATTGTGTTTATAGCAGCTGGTGTATCTATAATCTTTTCTTATATTGGTGTCATAGCAGCAGCCAGGGCGGCCCCCACAGACAAAACTCTAGCTCGTAATGCTAAAAACACAGTCCTGCTGAATCTGATCCAGCTGTCCCTCAGCCTCTCTGTGACAATATATAACCCAATATTTGTCGCCCTTTCAAGAACTCTTCCATGGATTGCATTTAAAGTTCTACAGAACATATTTTATGTGTTTATTGTAATCTTACCCAGATGTCTGAGCGCTTTAATCTACGGCTTAAGAGATCAGGCCATCAGACCTGTTCTCATATCATATCTATGCTGTCAAAAGAAACTCAATTGTTCTACCACCAAATGAAGGGGTAAAGGATAAGGACCTGTATTTATACAGTGCTTTTTCTAGTCACAAAGAACACTCAAAGTGCTTTACTAGTACATACTCTAAACCACTGTTCTAAAGGCCTATACCTACTATGCAAGAACAGAGAAATGTGTTCTCTCTCTAAGGGCTGCAAGAACAAAATGTCATTTTGTTCTTGCAGCACCAGTTTGGGAGCTCTTGCAGCTTGCTCTTGACACATCATCTAGACAGAACTTTTTTCTTGTGTGGTGTCTGACAACTATTGTGTGATTGGTCAGAAATTTGAATTGCCTGGGAGTTCTGTGCTTGAGTTTCTTCTGAAGTATGAAATTTCCTGGGCAGAACAAACTGTTCTTGTTCTTGTCACATCAACCAAGAGAAAAAAAAAATCTATTCTTGCAAAGTATGTACAGGCCTTAAGGATCTATTAGAAATAAATACCTAGGGACACTTCTGAGTGACCAATTAAGACAGGATAAAATAAGACTTTATTAATCCTACACTGGGGAAATTCACTTGCTACAACAGCACAAGGGTCAGAATAACAAAGAAAAGACCAGAAAATAAAGTACAATAAAACATACTAAAATATACATGATCAATGAAAGTATAATTTAAACTATGTATAAATTGTGCTATAAAGACTAAAATACAGTAAAAGACACAACATAGATTTATAATGTGCAATAAGAATAATAGTATATACACACACACGTGTTTTATAGTAGGCATTTTTCCTGTGTGTGTAGTGTACAGTCTGCTAACATGCATGTTGCTGGAGGAAACCAGAACAAACCTACACAGCATGAGTTCCACCTTTGCCAGCCTGGGGATTTGAACCTGGACCCTTCTAGCTGGGAGGCAACAGTGCTGACCACTGTACCACCATGCTGCCCTATAGTATGAACAAGGAGTTGAGTTTTGTTTGATATCACCAGAATTCAGCATATTTCAGCATGAATGAGTTTAAAGAAGAGATATCAACTGGAGTAATGGCATGTTTCTAAACCTACAGTAACAGAGTTTTTAAGATAAGCTAAGATAAGGGGTAGCTGTGCGGTGGCTGACTACTGATTGGGGGTCATGGGTTTGATTCCCGCTCTGTCTGCATGTTGAAGTGTCCTTGAGCAAAACACTGAACCTCCAGCTGCTCCTGGTGAGTAAGGCCAGCACCTGTGTATGGCAGCTCTGTGACCATGTGTGTGTGAATGGGTGGATAGCTGGAACTGTAAAGTGCTTTGGGCATCTAGAGATGAGGAAAAAGTACTATGTAATTTTTTTTTTTTTTCCCCAGGCGCCATAAGGAGAGGCAGCAGTAACAGCAGCAGCTCTCACGTTTTTGTGCCTTTATTAGCTTATTCTTTTATATATATATAGTGTGTTTCTTTTCATCATGGCTCAGTAGTAAGACTTGGATTAATGGCTGGACCAAGTTTTTCTAGTTGTCTCCTGGTCTTTGATTTTTCTTCATCGGGGCAATGGAGAACAATAGACGTGGGGGCAAACGTATATTTTACACGTGACCAGCTGACTGCACTGGGGAGGCCAGCGCTGCTGCACAGAGCGAAGCCCCTCATCCTGGTGTGAGCTCAAGAGGAGACGCCACGGGCGAAGGGCTGAAGCCAAGGTGAGGAGGAGGAGAAGGAAGCACAAGCCGGCTGTTCCAATGTTCGTCAAGGGTAACGTGAGGTCGCTGGTAAACAAGACAGATGAGTTCACAGTGCTGGTCAAGATGCAAAGGTAATATTGTAAGTGTAGTATAATGTGTTTTTCTGAAACGTGGTTACAGTCCCAGATCCTGGACAACAACATAGCGATACCTGGATTTAAAACGATCTGGTTGGACAGGGACATTATAAGTAGCGGGAAAAGGAGGGGAGGAGGATTGTCACTTTTTGTGGATGAGAGGTGGCGTTATCCAAGACACATTTATGTAAAAGAACCACACTGCAGCCCGGACATTGAACTGCTTGCTGTAAGGCTGCAACCTTATTATATGCCACGAGAGTTCATGTGTGCAATTGTGATTACTGTTCACGTCCCTCCATCAGCTGATGCAGCGGTGGCCTTTGATGTCATAAGTTTCACCACTGCCACTTTGTTGGTGCAGCACCCTGACACATTTATGGCCATCACGGGTGATTTTAACCACGTCTCACTGGGCAAAACACTACCAAACTTCCATCAGTTTGTTGACTGCCCAACCAGAGAAAATAAAACACCGGATCTACTGTATGACAATTTCAGAGATGCATACAGTGCCACAGCTCTAGCCTCCCCCCCACACACACACCTTGGCAGATCACATCACAACCTGGTCCTGTTTTCACCCAGGTGCATTCCCCTTGTGCAAAGAAAGCCTGCTTATACACGGACTGTGAAGAAGTGGACACAGGAGGCTGCTGATGCACTCTGCTGATGCACTACAGGACTGCTTCAAAACCACGGACTGGGACATACTCTGTGAACCACATGGGGTGGACATAGACAATATGACTGAATGCCTCACAGAATACATCAGATTCTGTGAAAACACAACCATGCCAGCTCAGACCATGCACTGTTTCCCCAACAACAAACCATGGATCGCCAGTGACCTGAAAGCACTTCTTTAAAAGAAGAGAGCTTTCAGGTCTGAAGACAGGCAGGAACTGAGGAGAGTGCAGCGTGAACTGAGAGAGATATTGAGGATGTGTAAGGACAGTTGCTGGAGGAAGTTGGAGGATAAACTCCCACAGAGCAATGTGAAGGATGTGGGAATGGGAGTGAAACACATCACTGGGTGTAAAGGGAGAGAGAGAGACAGACACTGGGGAGCCTTGAGAAAGCTAATGAGCTGAATCTGTTTTTTAATAGGTTCAACTCACCATCTCCCCTACAACACAGCCAGACACCCACACACCCCACACCCCTCACCCTCCTGTGCAGCAACTCTCTCTCTCTCTTCTCCTCTCCTCCCTCACCCCCTTCCCCTCCTCTGAGGACATCAGCACCAACCCCCACATCACTGTGACTACAGACCAGGTTCAGAAACAACTGGAGAGACTCCATCAGCGGAAGACTGTGGGCCCTGATGGCATCTCTGTCAAGATCCTGAGGACCTGTACCAACCAGCTATCGCCTTTACTGAAACACCTGTACAACGTAAGCCTGAGTCTGGACAGAGTACTGGTGCTGTGGGAGACATCATGTCTGGTTCCTGTCCCCAAGAAGTCATCTTCATCAGACCTGAATGACTATCGACCAGTTACCCTCACATCTCATGTGATAAAGGTCTTAGAGAGACTGGTTTTAGCCCACCTGAGGCCACAGGTGAAGATGTGGCTGGACCCTCTGCAGTTTGCATATCAGCCCCATTTAGAAGTTACCTGCTGCGACGAGTTCATTTGCACCTGGCTGGAGGAGGAGACACTGTGACAATCACATTCTTTGACTTCTGTAGTGCATTTAACACCATCCAGCCACTACTGTTGGGTGAGAAGCTGCGGGTGATGGGGGTTGACAGCTCTGTGATCTCCTGAATTACCGACTCCCTGACAGGCAGGCCACAATTTTTCCAGCTGGCCAGTGTCTTATCTGATGTGGTGGTTAGTGATATAGGAGCTCCACAGGGGACTGCGCTTTCTCCTTTCCTCTTTTCCTTATACACAATGACTTTCAGTACAACTCCGAGCCATGCCATGGGTGTATAAGAGGGGGAGAGGAGGGACAGTATAGGGCACTGGTAGACAGATTTGTGGAGTGGACCGAGCAGAATCACCTGAACATGAACATTAGCGAGACCAGAGAGATGGTGATTGACTTCAGAAAGAAGAGGATGCCTTCACAGCCATTGTGGATTAGGGGGGAGGATGTGGAGGTAGTGGACGACTACAAATACCTGGGTGTCGTGATCAGCAATGAACTGGACTGGAAATTTAATACTAATGCTGCGTAAAAGAAGGGGATGAGCAGACTCTACTTTCTGAGGAAGCTGAGATCCTTCAACATGTGCAACAAGATGCTGGAGCTTTTCTACTAGGCCATTGTTGCCAGGGCCATCTTCTTTGCTGCTGTTTGTTGAGGTAGCAGTATCAGAGCCAGTGACACAAACAGACTTGAAAAGATTATCAAGCAGGCTAGTTCTGTGATTGGTGTCATGCCAGAGACCTTTGAGACTGTGGTGGAGAGGAGGACACTGAACAAACTGTTATCCATCATGGACAATCCTGATCACCCCCTCCACCACACACTGGACAGACAGCGGAGCAATTTCTCCAGCAGACTGTTACAGATTTGCTGCCCAACGGTCAGGTACAGGAAATTTTTTCTGCCACATGCCATTTCGCTGTACAATAACTTGCTCTAATGTTGAATTCTGGTCATAGCAATGCTGCCATACTGCACTTTGCAGTCTAATTGGTACCTCACATTTAATCCTTCGCCCGGTAGCCCTGCATTGCACAGCGAGGACGATTCATGTACTGTATCTATACAGGTCATCATCTATTCATCTGTGATGTATAGAAAATTATCTAGGAAGTTTTACTTTCCATGGGTAATTCCTTTTTCTATTATGCTATGTGTGTTTCTGTCGTTGTGGTTGTCTACTGTCATGCTGCTGTTTCACTGTAATTTCCCAATTTGGGATCAATAAAGTACATCTAAGTGAACGCCATTTTTCAATTACCAAGATAAGATAAGCCTTTACTAGTCCCACAATGGGAAAATTACAGGATTGTAGCAGCAAAGGGATAGCAGCACTCAGAGCAATAGTAAATAAGATTAAGAATTGGTTAGCCAAACCAGTAAACATACATATGTACACAGTTATATACACAGTGCAGGAGCAATGCAGTTAGATGGCATTAACAGCATTACAGTTAGTTAAATTGAGACAAAAGATGATAAAACCTTAAAGAAAGGATAAAAAGAGTTTTTGTTTAGATTCAGGAGGAATCCAGTGTCATGATTACTAGCAAAATCAGCCCACATGCAAGATGCTACACCATAGAATGCACAGAACACAGAGAGGAAAAGTTTAAACACAATTTTATTGAAAAGAGTGATGCAAATGTAGCGGAAAAACACCTCACTCGCCAGAGGAGCACCCAGCCTGTAATGAGAGAGACGAGATCAGATTAGAGCGAGGAGGGAGGCGGGTAATAATCAAGCTTAGGGAATTCTAACAAGTGAGAGCAGAGAGGCCAATGAGGAACCCAGGAAGGCTAGGATGAATAGGAATGGATGCTGCGGGAGAGAAGGGCTGGTGGAAGTCTGACCAGGTGGAGTAGGTGATCAGGAGTGAAGCCGATGAAGATGAAGGAGCAGGTGAGCGCACAACAAACCCCTGGGGACACACCCCAGAGATGGCAGCAACCAGAGAAGGAGAAAGAGAGAGAATTATTTCTCTGGGTTCCAAGACACTAAATACTTTACTTAATTCTCGTATGGCAGTTTACCCAACGAGCCAGCGCTGGAGCGTTCACAGACTGGTCCTTTTAAGTGCTGGCAGCGAGGAAAAAGCAGATGCATCCATTCATGCAGGTGTCTTGATTACCTGCGGAGCCAGCGACCCCCCACAGGATGGGAGGGGGAGTGCGCTAACCCGATCATAGCACCCAGTGGTTTCTTACTGAAAACACTAGACCAACTGATGTGGACTTTTTAAGACTGATTTTTAAAGATTTTCCCTCAAAGACTGGCCTCTATAATGTGATGTATTCTTACCCCGGTATATAAATTGTTGACTAAATGCCCCGTTTCTGTGGTGTGTTTTGTAACCCATCTTCTGTGATGTAAATTGCTTCCCTCATTTTGTTATGTTTGTTGTTTAAACCACATATGCTCCCATTTCTGGCATCAGGTGACCAAACTCCTGTTGGGTATTTATGCTCTTTGTCCGCACTGATCATGTCTGGAATGATTAAATATTAAGACAGTCTCTTGAGTGGGATTTCCTTATTCCATCTGTCAATATGTGCAAATTATTCTTTTTTCCACAAAACTAAGAAAAATTGATGGTGCATGGGCTTTTGACCATGTCTCTTGGGGTGTTATCAAGCCAACTGCTATTGGCTATGGAGAGCCTAAGAAAAGCTTTCAAAAAAAAAAAAAAAAATCTCCATTCTCATGAATGGCAAGAGAAATTATTTTTCACTCTCGATCGACTTTGGCCATGAATTACACATGTGATGTTTTCAACTGTCACACCAGTGGCTCCAGTGTACCACATTCGTGTACCAAGGAAGGTTGATGCTGGGTAGCCATGCCTGAGGTAACAATGCGTGCTTGATAGCAAACCCAAGTGCAAAAAAGAACCATAGTTTATGGTCTCTGGAGATGGTACATAGCCAGATGTTTCCCCCCCCCCCCCATACTGTTGAGATCATCCAGGCGAGGCCCTTTCTGACTTTGATATCCTTCTCCAAAGAGTTGACCCAGGAGAAGCCAAGATATTTGAAGTTAGAGACCTGTTCAAGTGGTCGGCCTTGACAAGAGTACAGTGAGAAGAAATCTGGAAGGTTGTAAATCAGGACTTTTGTCTTCGGCTCGTTTCACACAAGGCCATTTTGGATGAGATCTAAAACATGTTGGTTTGGTGGATAGTGTCTGACAGCAAAATGATATTGGCATAGTCCAGCTCAATCAGCGAAATGGAAAGTAGCCTCTGTGATCACCTTTGTATGATTGTCAAACTAAGCTCTTACTCCTGGTTATTGACAACTTTTCTCATAGTCAAGAACCATGTTGAAGACAAATGGTGCTAGAGTTTCACCCTGCAGGAGCCCAGAAGTGATTCCAAATTCTTTAGGGTTGCCATCAGTGGTTACAACTGTGTACCAGGTATTCAAGTATTCTGAATGTTGTTAAGTAGGCACTGAGAGGTGGAGACCAACTGCTATGCCGCCAACAATAATTTGTGTGTAGCATAGCATTAGTCTTTTACCTTTAACAATCATGATAGTGCTTTGAAAATTACACACTTTCAAAGCAAAAACAATACATAAAGTATCATTACCATTAGTTGGTTAAAAGCAGTGGTGGCTGATGAAGAATATTTGTGGTGAGGCTGTCATGGCGGCCGCTGGGCCATCATCATCATCATCACCACCAGCTGCGCGCACACCGGCAGGTGCCAATCAGCGGTCTTTAAAGGCCAGAATCACCGACGGCTCGGCACGGAGTCGTCTGTCGCCTTTGCCCTGCAATGAGCCAAGATCATGACCTCAAGCCAAGTCAAGGACTACTCATCAGGACCTGCCACGTAAGAAATCTCTACACATCTTCTCCTAGCCTTCTCCCCTGTGCACAGGTGGACCTCCCTGGCGGCGGACAAACTACCCCAGCTGACGGGGTATCACCTCATCCTCCTCGGAGTTCCTCCTCACCCCCACTACAGCGAGCACCACGTCGCACAAGCACTCGGAGCCAGCAGAACACATCCTGTGGCACATGCAAGTAAGCGTAACCATCTGCAAATTCTCCACCGTCACGAACAGCTGTAATTGTTTGTGCTTGTGTGTTCCAGGGTTGCCAGGTCGCCATCAGAAACGCTCAGCTCCTGTGACCAGACATCCACACACTCACTCACTCACTCACTCCACTCACTAATTATCAATAAAGAATAATTGTCTATATCTACTCGTGTCAGCGTCTGTCTCCTGGGTCCCGAAACATGTCAGAGGCTATTTTGAGTACCTTATTCTGAGTACCTATTGCAATAAAAGAACCCAAACCAAAAGGATACCAGTCTAGGTACAGATGATAATTATCGGTCTTATAAAAACCAGCAGTTAAACAGATAATGACATCAACAGGGAGTTTTATTATGCTCACTTCTCACATAGAATGTGCAAGCAAATAGCTATCAATTATATTAGACAACACAATACCACATTCTAGCTCTTGAGAGACATTTATCATTGGATGATGATTAAAGTTAACTATACACAAATCACACATTGGATCATGGAAATGGTCTGTTTGAATACAGAGAGCGAGAGAGGCTGACTTTCTTAACTGACAAAATACCATTTGACACGAACGAAACATTACTTTTACAGAAATCAGACTAACTCAAAATATTCTTGAAGATCAATTCATTACACTGGTCAACACCAAATTTATTGGCCAAGTTTTTTTTTTAGCTGATTTAGAACAATTTCGATGTGCTGAATCCAAAAATCACATTGGTTTTGCTCAATCAGGTCAACTTTTTGAACTATGGCCACATGTTTTTATGTTTTTGTTTACATGTACGGGTATTTTCGCTTTACCGTATATGATGCAAAATTCTGTATTTCTTGAAATTCTTTGAATTTTGAACAATGATGATGTAACATTCAATTTACATGTACTTACCTTTATCAGTGTCTACTATTCAATTTACAGTATAACTGTACAACTGCTGTACAACTGCTTACAACTTAGCATAAAAACCTGACCTGATCGAGAGAAACAGATGCCATTTTGGGATTCAGCGGTGCAAAACTGTCTTAAGTCAGTTGAAAAAAAACAGACAACTTACAAAAAAATATATATATTTTTGTTATGTTGTGTTATTTTCCACACAACAAAGCACTGCTTGCTGTCATGTGTGTGTGCACTTTTACGCATGCACGAATGAGGAGAGAAAAGCCCACTTGCAGATGAAGAGTAGGTTTTATTACAATGAATCAAAAGGCAACAAATCCAACATAAGATACCAAAAAGTAGGCTGCACAGCAGGTGAATACAGTTCAGCTGAGTCATGTTTTGGACCAGAGAAAAACAGTTCACATCAGCCCCAGGGTAACACTGGCTGCTGGGGAAAAACAAGAAATGTAAACCAGGAAGGAGGACTTACATGGATGTGTCAGAGCTGGGCTTTGAGAAAACAACAGCAAACATAGTCCAGAGGAAAAAGTCCAAAAACAAGGAGTAGGCTGAACTGAACGACTTACTGTGCAGGGAGAAGACTATACAATGCACCGACAATCACAGGAGGATGGACAGGGCTTGAGTAACACCAGCCCTGATGATCACCGTGATTGTCGATGCGAATCAGTGATTGAAGAGTTGATGGAGAGCAGGTGTGGATAATGGTGTGCGTATGGGTGAGTGTGTGTGTAAGTGTGTGTGAATGTGTTAACCTGAGCAGGGAGAGGAACAGACAATGACAGACTGGAATCACCTGTTAGAAACTGAGGGGGGCTACCAGAGGCAGGAGGCACAGAAAAATATATGGAAAGCCAAAGGTAGCATAAAAAAAATAGATAATATGGAACAGGAAACCGTCATGAAGCTTGAGCTTGGGAACCACCAGCTCGGCTCATGACACTTGCAAACACCACATGATGAAGACACTTTTTAGGTCCCCCATCATTCTGAAATAGTTGAAATAGTTGAAATTAATCAATCAATCAATTAAATGAGCCTTCAACATTTTAATGAACACAAGAACAGCATCATCATCTGCCAATCTTTCAATTTTGTTCCGTCTGCTTAGGTACACTGCCAATTTAGCCTTCCCAAGGATAAAATTAAATAACTGACATTTCACTTTGTTCCTCTGAGAATACTTGTAGCCCAGAATGAATAGTTGTCTGGAAAAAGCCTCACCAAACAACCTAAAAAGATTTTCCAACATTGTAAATATTGGTATTAACCAATAACAGTCCATGTGGTGCAGTGGTTAGCACAGTGGCAGCACAGTAAGAAGGTCATGGGATTGATTCCACAATTGACCATTGTGGGTTCGATCCCTGACCATCAGTGACCCTTCTGGGTGGATTTTGTATGTTCTCCCCATGGGTGTACTCCGGTTTCCTCCCAAAGGCCCAAAACATGGAAGTTCGGTTAATTGGAGACTCTAAAGTGGCCCTGTGTGTGTGAGTGGTGAAGGGATGGTGTCATACCATGGCTGCTTCATCCATCTAGGTGGATGCTCTGAATGTCCCCTCTGGGGATCAATAAAGTACACAAAATAAATAAAACAGTGACAAATAGTTTCACAAGCAGAACAGAAAGGACACTGACTACTAACTACACATTTATTTACAGAAACAAAAGCATATGTTGCAATAGCACCATGTAAAACCCCCCATTGGAGGTCAGCAACTTTTTTCATGAATGGTGGCTTATACAGAGCCCTCCACTCAGGTTAAATGTTGTCACTCAGACCAAAGTAAGCTCTCCATGGAGTATCACTTCTTTCATTTAATTTATCTTTGTTTAAGGTTTTAACAAACATTGTGTATATCAATTTCTTGGGACCATCAGCCACAGTGACTACAAAGGAGCAACATCTCTTTAGAAGAAAACTGTTGTGCTCATCAAGAACTGGGGATACGCCCAATGAAAGGAAAATATTAGTTGCAGCAGGTTAAACAGCACCATTAAAATACTGGTGAAGCAGAGCATGTTCATTACCTAACAGAGCTTTCTTCCACCTATCCAGCAGCAGAGCAATCATATGGACAGAGTTCACTCCTAGATGAGAAGCAAGGTAAGCAGCATTGTCCAGATTTATTCCTGAAAATTCAAGCATATGTCCAAGGGTCACCACTGAGGACTCACAAAACCATTTAAGAAGGGTTGATCCCATCTGACAGGCAGTGCTGAGAGGAGATCTATGCACAACTGGCTCATGAAGTAGCCAGTACAGTGAAACATGCTGCCCCAGTCTCTCCTTTTTCAGCAAGTCCACAATAAAAAGCAGGCAGTCCACTGGTGTTGAGCTGCTTTGAGTCTAACAGAAATAAAGATTTATTCAGACCCATTCCTCCCAGCTGGCTCAAGATGATGCTAGCCAGTGGCCTCTACACCAAGTCTGTTGGTCCATAAAGAAACCTCTATATGAGCTGAAAAGGAAACATCGCCCCTCTGTTGTTCAGGTGAATTAGGCCCTGTCCTCCTTCATCCCTTAGCAGGTACAGTACACTTTGCAGGGCCCAATGCAGCTTGTCCCAGAAAAGAAATCAGCGAAAACTGCCTGAATCCTTGACAACAAATCTCGAAGAGGGTCAACACATGACAATCAATGCCACAGAGTTGATGAAATCAGATTGTTTGTGACAAGAACTCTGCCTCTGTAGGACATTTTGGTTAAAATCCATTTCCAGCGAGAAAATCGACCTTTAACCTTTTCAAGGACATCTCCCCAGTTCTGGAAAAACAAAGGCATCATCTCCCA
Organism: Pholidichthys leucotaenia; assembly: GCA_020510985.1. Taxonomy (NCBI): domain Eukaryota; kingdom Metazoa; phylum Chordata; class Actinopteri; order Cichliformes; family Pholidichthyidae; genus Pholidichthys; species Pholidichthys leucotaenia. The sequence goes on along the minus strand of CM035844.1, from coordinate 296,810,452 downwards.
AAAACACTCTTAAATACTTTAGCCCACTCCTCTTCCAAATTAGCTTTACAGGCAACTTAACTTTTTCTCCAGTGTCCCTCCAACAATGAGCGCTTCACTTTTATCCCAGTTTACTTTGGATGAGGACAAAGAGCCATATTGGTAAATGACCTGCACCAAAACATCAATATTGTCAGGAACCGAGCCGGCTTGGTTTCCCCCGGCTCGGTCCTGATCTCTCTGTGGGTCTAGGTGCCATTGTGTATGTATGTTTATTATGTATTTCAGTGTGTTTCCATATCCATAGCCACTGCCTGACCGGCAGCTGTTAGACAGCTGCTGTGACCTACTTTCTGTGAACACTGCTGACAGTCTGCCGGTCCGGCCCCGTCCCCTCTCTCTTTCTTTTCCATCAGCTGTTCCCAGCCCCATTAATCGTCTTTCCCGTGCCTCGCCCAGGTGTGCCCAATTTGTGGAGCCAGTAATGCATGTACTTAAGGAGCCCTTTTCCAGTCATGCATGGCTGGGTCATTAACGTATGGTTTACCGACTGAAGTGTTTAGTCGTAGGTAACCTGAAGCGCCACGAAGGATTAGCTACCTCCACTGTAGCTGTGGTTCTTTGCACCCATCGAGTGATGGGAAGTGCTGGTGGTTAATCACTTCTCCTCATGCGTTCACTGGGCAATGCCAGCCCAGGAACGTCCCATGTAAGTGTTTTGTCGCTTTGTATGTTTTGGGATTGCCTGTATGTTTGTTAATAAATGTGTGTGGTGCAACCCTGCGCTTAAATCCTCCTTATTTCACCCCTCGCCGTGCGCATTGGAAAAGCGCACGGGAGGGTCCATGACAAATATCATGCTGAGCGTTAACTAAAACCACCAGATCATCAACATATGCCGATAAAAAGTTTTTCACAACCCGGTACAATTAGGCCTTGAAGTTGGGATCTCAGCTTGTGCAGCAATGGTTCAAATGCTAGAGTATAACATGCCAGACAAGGCACATCCTTGTCTTATTCCTCTCTGAACCTAAAATGAAGTGCTCAGTCCACCATTAATCTTCAGTACATTCTGAATATTATACAAGGTTTTGATGCAATTAATAAAAACATGGACTAAAACAAAAAGCACCAAGTGTGTCCCATAAATATTGGTGTTCAACACGGTCAAAGGCTTTTTCCTCATGAATTAATAAAAAAAACAATTTTTAGACTGAAGAGTTTTAAGATTTCTAACAAATCTCTGATCAAAATGATATCAGAAATCAGTCTTCCAGGTACACAATAGGTTTGATCACAGTGAATGACTTGTTGTATTACTTTGCTTAGCCATGTTGCAAGAACTTTAGAAAGGATTTTATAGTCTGAGCACAGCAGCAACACAGGCCTCCAGTTCTTAATGAGCTGCAAATCACCTTTTTTAGGTAGTAGTGTGATGACTGCTCTCCTTCAGCTCAGAGGCAAAAAAAAACTCTGATGACACAGTCATTCAACACTTCTAACAAATCATCTCCAATCACAGGCTAAAAAAGTTTTATAAAAGTTAATCAGCAACCCATCAATTCCTGGACCTTTTCCAGTTTACATGCTCTGTATAGCAGCATGCAGTTCAGAGGTGAGTGATGTCCCTAAAGTCTCATTACAACTTTGATCACCCTGTGGAAGACCCTCATAGAAACTATGAGCCACAGACTGATATTCTTGGAATTCACACTTGAACAAATTACTGGAAAAACTGACAGCATGTTTGGGGATTGCAGCATGATCAGTTAAGATTAATCCAGTATCAGTCTTCATACTGTGAACAAATCTGTTTTGGCCATTTTTATGTTCTAAGCCAAAGAAAAAATGCCATTGAATGTCCATCAGGGCTACTGCCGCCATCAGTGTGTGAATGGGTGGATAGCAGGATCTGTAAAGCGCTTTGGTCATCTAGAGATGAGAATAAAAGCACTATATAAGTGAATGCCATTTACCATCCATCCATCCATCTTCTACCACTTTTCCGGAGGTCCGGGTCGCGGAGGCAGCAGTTCAAGCAGAGAAGCCCAGACTTCCCTCTCTCCAGCCACCTACTCCAGCTCTTCAGAGAGGATACCAAGGCGTTCCCAGACCAGCTGGGAGACATAGTCTCTCCAAAGAGTCCTGGGTCTGCCCCGGGGTCTCCTCCCAGTGGGACGTGCCTGAAACACCTCAAGTGGGAGGCGTCCAGGAGGCATCCTAATCAGATGCCCATACCACCTCAACTGACTCCTTTCAATGTGGAGGAGCAGCGGTTCTACTCTGAGCCTCTCCCGGATGACTGAGCTCCTCACCCTGTCTCTGAGGGTGAGTCCAGCAATCCTACGGAGAAAGCTCATTTCAGCCGCTTGTATCCGCGATCTCGTTCTTTCGGTCATTACCCAAAGCTCATGACCATAGGTGAGAGTAGGAACGTAGATTGACTGGTAAATTGAAAGCTTTGCCTTAGAACTCAGCTCCCTCTTCACCACAACAGACCGGTACAACGTCCGCATCACTGCAGATGCTGCTCCAATCCATCTGTCGATCTCTCGCTCCATTTTCCCCTCACTCGTGAACAAGACCCCAAGATACTTAAACTCCTCAACTTGGGGCAGGAGCCTGTCCCCAACCCGGAGAGGACAATCCACCTTTTTCCGGCTGAGGACCACGGACTCGGACTTGGAGGTGCTGATTCTCATCCCAGCCGCTTCACACTCAGTGGCAAACCATCCCAGCAAGAGCTGTAGGTCATTGCTGGATGAAGCCAACAAGACAACATCATCTGCAAACAACAGAGATGAGATCCTGTGGTCACCAAGCATGACACCCTCCATTCCCTGGCTGCGCCTAGAAATCCTGTCCATAAAAATTATGAACAGGATCGGTGACAGAGGGCAGCCCTGGCGGAGTCCAACTCTCACTGGGAATGACTCCGACCGAGTGTTGGCAATACGAACCAAACAATGGTCGTACAGAGACCGAATAGCTCGTAACAACAAGCCCGATACCCCATACTCCCGAAGCACCCCCCACAAAAATCCATGAGGGACGCGGTCAAATGCCTTCTCCAAGTCCACAAAACACATGTAAACTGGTTGGGCAAACTCCCATGCACCCTCAAGAATTCTCGAGAGGGTAAAGAGCTGGTCCGAAACCTCGGATTCAGGACGAAAACTACATTGCTCCTCCTGAATCTGAGGTTCGACCAACGGCCGGACTCTCCTCTCCAGTACCTTGGCATAGACCTTCCCAGGGAGGCTGAGGAGTGTGATCCCTCTAAAGTTGGAGCACACCCTCCGGTCCCCTTTTTTGAAGAGAGGAACCACCACCCCGGTTTGCCATGCCAAAGGCACTGCCCCCGACCTCCACGCAATGTTGCAGAGGCGTGTCAACCATGACAGCCCAACAACATCCAGGGCCTTGAGGTACTCAGGGCGAATCTCGTCCACCCCTGGGCCCGGCCACCAAGGAGATTTTTAACCACCTTGGCGACCTCAGCCCCTGTGATAGGCGAGTCATCCCCCTCGTCCCCAAACCCTGCTTTCTCTGTGGAAGGCGTATCAGTGGGATTGAGGAGATCCTCGAAGTATTCCTTCCACCGCCCGACGATATCCCCAGTTGAAGTCAACAGTGTCCCATCCGCACCATACACAGTGTGGACGGGGAGCTGCTTTCCCCTCCAGAGCCGCCGGACAGTTTGCCAGAATCTCTTTGAGGCCGACCGAAAGTCTTGTTCCATAGCCTCACCGAACTCCTCCCATACCCGGGTTTTTGCTTCAGCAACCACCCGAGCTGCACGCCGCTTGGCCTGCCAGTACACCTCAGCTGCTTCGGGAGTCCCACAAGCCAACCAAGCTTGATAGGACTCCTTCTTCAGCTTAATGGCCCCCCTCACCACTGGTGTCCACCATTTGGTTCTGGGGTTGCCACCACGAGATGCACCGACCACCTTGCGGCCGCAGCTCTGGGCCACCGCTTCAACAACAGAGGTGGAGAACATGGCCCATTCAGACTCCATGTCTCCAGACTCCCTCGGAATGTGGTTGAAGTTCTTCCGGAGGTGGGAGTTGAAGACCTCCCGGACAGGGGCCTCAGCCAGACGCTCCCAGCACACCCTCACTATACGTTTGGGTCTACCAGGTCTGAATGGCTTCCTCCCCTGCCATCAGATCCAACTCACCACCAGGTGGTGATCAGTTGACAGCTCTGTACCTCTCTTTACTCGGGTGTCCAAGACATACGGTCGCAGGTCTGATGATACGATAACAAAATCGATCATCGACCTGCGACCTAGGGTGTCCTGGTGCCAGGTGCACATATGGACACCCTTATGCTTGAACATGGTGTTCGTTATGGACAGACTGTGGTTAGCACAGAAGTCCAATAACTGAACACCACTCGGGTTCAGATCAGGCAGGCCGTTCCTCCCAATCACCCCCCTCCAGGTTTCACTGTCGTTGAAGTCCCCCAGTAGGACAATGGAGTCTCCAAAAGGAGCACCCTCCAGCACCCCAGTCACAGACTCCAAAAAGGGTGGGTACTCTGAAACATCATTTGGTGCATAGGCACAAATGATGGTCAGGACCCGTTTCCCAACCCGAAGGCGCAGGGAAGCAACCCTTTCGTCCACCGGGGAAAACTCCAACATAGAGGCAGCAAGGTGGGGCGATACAAGAATACCCACCCCTGTTCGTCGCCTCTCGCCCGGGGCAACTCCAGAAAAGGCCAAGCTCCAGCCCCTCTCCAGGAGACTGGTTCAGGAACCGGAGCTGTGTGTTGAGGTGAGGCCGACTATATCTAGCCAGTATCTCTCAACCTCATACACCAGCTCAGGCTCCTTCCCCACCAGAGAGGTGACATTCCACGTACCAAAAGCCAGTTTAGAAAGCTTGGGATCAGTCCGCCAAGGTCTCCGCCTTTGACCGCCACCTAATCCACATAGCACCAGACCCCCATGCCATTTACCATTTACCATTTTACATTTTGGAAAAGGAATCTGATTAAAGCTCGCTGTGCTGACACCTGCAGCAGGTTTTTCAAAGCTGACTTTTTGGCCTCAAAAACATGACTTTGCCCTCTTGTAGCTTCAGCACAACTTTGAACCTCTTGAAGTTCAGATTCCAGAGCCTTTACTGAACTTCTTAAGGACTTCGTAACATTCTGAGTGTACTGCTGATGTAACTGTTTTATTTTTATTTTCCCAATGTTCCACCACTGCTGCAAAGACATAAACTCCTTCTTTGTACTACAGTGGATGTCCCAGAAAAAAAGCAAATGTTTCTTTAAAATTTTTATCACCAAGCATAATATTAAAACATCAAAAAGCACTACTGGGCTTTACACATTTTATAAAAACAGAAAACAAAACAAGTGAATGGTCAGTAAAACCAACAGGACTAATGGAGCAATTTTTAAAAATATTAAAATGATGCTTCAAACAATAAACACAATCATGACTAGCTGTGGACACAAAGTTATGTTGACAGTGAGTCCAAGTGTGTTGTCTTTGGTTCTTGTAGAAACGTCTCCACATATCACACAAATCATGAGTCTCACGGAGGGAAAGTAAGTGAGCACGAGAAGCAGAGCGAGGTTCCGGATGGTTTCTATCTAAACTATCAGCAGTGCAGTTCCAGTCACCACCAACAAATAAATACTTTTCAATGTAACAGTCCTTAATAACATCATTCAATACATCAAGAAAGGCCAGTCATTCTGTGCCAGCAACAGTAGCATATACGGTCCAGTGGTGTGAAAAAGTGTTTGCCCCCTTCTTGATTTCTCATTTTTTTGTATGTTTGTCACACTTAAATGTTTCAGATCATCAGACTAATTTAAATATTAGACAAAGATAACACAAGTAAACACAAAATGCAGTTTTTAAATGAAGGTTTTTATTATTAAGGGAAAAAAAATCCAAACCTTCATGACCCTGTGTGAAAAAGTGATTGCTCCCTAAACCTAATAACTGTTTAGGCCATCCTCAGCAGCAACAACTGCAATCAAGCATCTGAGATAACTGGCAATGAGCCTTTTATAGCGATATGGAGGAATTTTGGCCCACTCAACTTTGCAGAATTGTTGTAATTCAGCCATATACCTAACCCTATCTGTAGTACAGTATAGTATAGTATAGTATAGCATAGTAGTGGCTTGTCAGCTTTGTAAAGCTGTTGCTGAATGTGATAAAGTTGGGCCTTAATCTCTTCTTATACCCCTTTATACAGGGGTGGACAGCACTGACAGATTGTTGAGAGATCTGGCCAATTTTTGAGCTATCAATGATCTTCAATGACGTCCACAGTCACCACGGTTTCCTCAAAGATTTGACTAAGTCCAAAACAGACAAACTGTGATGACTCGCTCTGGGCCGTTATCATCCACAGCTGCGCACACACCGGCTCCTCATCAGGCCAGGGCTATATAACCTCACTCTGCCTACAGGCCTGCACGGAGCCATCTGTCTCCTTGGCTTTATGAAGCTCTTCCTACGACTTCCAGTCAAACCTCTCCACGATGGTCCACCTCGCCACCTCGGCATCTACACTTGGAGGAAACCCTCCCCCAACCAAGTAAGCCTCACCTTTACTAACCTGTTTCTTGCTACTCCCCTATGCACAGGCGGAATCTCCCGGCGGTGGAATCGTCCCTCTCGGCAGCAGTCTCTGCTCTCTCCTCCCCACCCTCTACACGATTACAACGACACTGGGACAGCGGGTGCTGTTTTCCTGGCCAACGGGTGCTCACCATCTGCCTGGAACAGTAAGCCACAATTATAACCCGAGTGATTACCCATCTCGCTCCTCGTTAATTGTGTGCCTTTGCACTGTCCATAGGGTTGCCAGGCTGCACAGCACTCTGCTCACTCCCAGCTGCTCGGAGTCTCCAGCCCGCACTCACATGCACGACACAACACATTCACGCACTCACACACGAACACTGGTTCAATAAAGATAATTGTATCCATTTCTGAGTCTGCATCTGTTCCCTGGGTCACCCATTATGTCAGTACGGCTCCGTCAGAACGATCCAGTGAACAGCGCGTTAGCGCAACAATTTAACAACTTAAGAGGCCCGAGTGGCTCAGATTGCTTACCAACAGCAGGTTATCTTGAATCAGTTGACCCAAATTAACAACCGGTTGGATCGCCTGGCAGGGCAGCAGACGTTTCCACCGGCGCCAATCGGTGCTACAGCTGCCGCTAGCTCCTCCGCAAGCCAGGCTAGTCAAGCTACCCCGACTCGACTCATTCCTGTTCCCACGCCCTCCCGCTTTAGCGGAAAGCTAGGGGAGGCTTATGGGTTCCTCCTCCAGTGTGAGATAGTTTTCCAGCGGGTTCCGGGGGATTTCCCAACTGAGCATAGCCGGATAGGTTATGTTACAAACCTATTGGAAGGGCTAGCGCTAGCTTGGGCATATGCTGTGATGGCTAGGGCAAGCTATGCTAACTTAACCTACAGCCAGTTTGTTAGCGAGTTCAACGAGGTATTCGACCGGGATAATGTGCTCACCACCCGGCTGTTAAATCTTGGACAGGGGGGCAGGTCCGACTATGCTGTTGATTTCCGGGTGGTAGCGGCGTAGGTGGGAAGATGCCTCATTGTGTAGTATTTTCATCAGGAGCTTGAGCCCTAGCCTGCGGGATGAGTTAGCCCGCTTGGAGAAGCCAGAGAAGCTCACGGCGCTTATTTCGCTTGCCATTTATTTAGATAATAGGCTGAGGGAGTGGGCATCCGAGCGGAGAACTTCCGGTCACTCGGGCACCCAGGCCTTGCACTCCCCCCAGACCCCGTTACTGGCCTTGCCTTCCCTAGAGTCACCTGACACACAGGAGTCTATGGTCATGGGGTGAACTAAGCTTCCCCAAGCTGAGAGACAGCGTCGTAGGGAGCTAGGCTTGTGAATGTACTGTGGTAGTGATGAGATGAGATGAGATGAGATTCAACTTTATTGTCATTACAACATGTATGAATACAAGGTAACGAAACGTGACTTGGCACTTGGGCACGCTCTGCAGAGCGCATCCAAGGCCGGGGCAGCCGCTAGGCGCCAGTCATAAAGAAGAAAGGAAAAAAAAGAAAAGAGAGAGGATATGACACAATAGGCGAGAGAAAAAAAACATGTTTTATCAAATTGACGCTTAATGAGTAAGCGAAATTTTGATTGCAGGCAAAAAAAAAAAACCCTCAATGCATATTTAGCAGAGTAGACAAATCACACAGCAGAGGGAGGGAGAGCAGTGTATGTATATCAATATAATGATGATGTCAGTGTGTGTGCAGTGTTGAGTGTACGAGAGTACGAGTTAGAAGCCTGCCCCGTTCGGCCAAAGGAGGGGGTCCGTGGGTCGCAGTAGGGGGACTCACGGACCAACCTCAGCCGATTCCCCTCTCCAAATGTACAATACCCATCAGATTCATACACAATAAGACTGAACATTGCACACACGCCCTGGTTGACTCGGGAGCTGAGCAGAGCTTCATCTCGGGGGAACTGGCAACCCAAATGTGGCTTCCCTGCCGTCCTTTGAAGACTCCCCTATGGCTCATTGCTCTATCCAAAGTGCTATTAGCAATTGGGACAAAACAAACAGCTCCTGTCTCAGTTATCATCTCCGGAAATCACTGGGAGGATCTCAGCCTGTTCGTCCTGCCGGTTGCCTCCTCCCCGGTCATCTTGGGTTATCCATGGCTCCGGCTCCACAATCCCTCCTTTGACTGGCACACAGGAAGCGTGGTGTCCTGGAGCTCCTTCTGCCTCAGCGCTTGCCTCCAGTCCGCTGCGTGTGCTCCCTCCATGCCGTTGGTCGCCCCCGTCTCTCCTCCTCCCGATCTGTCCAGGGTGCCCGCCGAGTATCACGATCGGGGGCAGTCTTCAGTAAGTCCCAGGCGTTGTCTCTTCCCCTCCACCGGCCCTATGACTGTGCCATCAATCTCTGGGCTGAGGCCCCATTGCCGTCAAGCCGCCTCTACAGCCTGTCGGCACCAGAGCGGGAAGCAATGGAGGCATACATTAAGGAGTCCCTCAGCTCGAGCATTATCCGCCCGTCTTCCTCGGCGGTAGGGGCCAGGGTTTTTTTCGTAGGGAAGAAAAATGGCTCCCTAAGGCCATGTATAGACTTCCATGCCCTCAACGAGATCACCATTAAGGATAAGTACACGCTGCCTCTGATGGTCACGGCTTTTGATTCCCTCCAGGAGGTCTCGATCTTTACCAAACTGGACCTCCGGAACGCATATCATCTGGTGCGGATCAGGGAGGGGGATGAGTGGAAGACTGGTTTCCGGACCCCAAGCGGCCATTTTGAGTACCTGGTGATGCCGTTTGGGCTAACCAATGCTCCAGCCGTCTTCCAGAGACTGATCGATGATGTACTTCGTGACTTCCTGGAATCATTCGTTTTCGTCTACCTCGATGACATCTTGATCTTCTCCCGATCCCTGGATGAGCACCGCGTTCACGTGAGGCGGGTCTTGCAGCGACTCTTGGAGAATAAGCTGTACGTTAAGGCTGAGAAATGTGAGTTTCACACCTCCAAGACCTCATTTCTTGGCTTCACCATCTCTCATAATCAGGTCATCCCGGACCCCGACAAGGTGAAGGCTGTTGTGGACTGGCCTCTCCCCTCCTCTAGGAAGCAGCTGCAGCAATTCCTGGGTTTCGCCAACTTTTACCGGCGCTTTATTAATATCTACAGTGTCATTGCTCTTCCCCTCACCCGCCTCACCTCCCCAAAGATGGCTTTCCGGTGGATGGAGGAGGCTGCAGCCGCGTTTGCCGAACTCAAGACCCGGTTTTCGTCCTCCCCCATCTTGACTCAGGTGGATCCCATGCTACAGTGCCTGGTGGAAGTGGATGCCTCGAACTCTGGGGTGGGGGCTGTGTTGTCCCAGCGTTCTCCAGTGGATGGGGAGGTCCGGCCATGTGTGTTTTTCTCCCGCCGACTGTCCCCGGCAGAAAGGAATTACGACATCGGTGATAGGGAGCTCCTGGCGGTTAAGCTCGCGCTGGAGGAGTGGCGTCACTGGTTGGAGGGGGCCGCCCAACCCTTCGTTGTTTGGACAGATCATAAGAACCTGGAGTACCTAAGGACAGCCAAGCGTCTGAACACCCGCCAGGCCCGCTGGTCCTTGTTCTTCGGCCGTTTCAACTTTACCATCACCTACCGTCCCGGGTCTAAGAACACTAAACCTGATGCGCTCTCCAGGCAGTTCTCCCCTGACACAGTGGAGGCACCTGTTCTCCCAATCCTCCCATCTTCATGCATCATGGGCGCCTTCTCGTGGGAGATCAAGGAGAGGGTCGCTGGATATCGTCACTGATTGGGGGCCGCAGTTCATGTCGCAGGTATGGAAGTCATTCTGTAATGCTCTGGGGGCTACGGTGAGCCTGTCCTCCGGCTACCACCCTCAGAGCAACGGCCAATGTGAGAGAGCTAACCAGGAGCTGGAGGCTGCGCTGCGGTTTGTGGTCTCATCCAATCCGGCCTCATGGAGTGCCCAGCTTCCATGGGTCGAATATGCCCATAACTCCATGGTGCCTTCAGCCATTGGCATGTCCCCTTTTGAGGCCTCCTTGGGCTACAACCCCCTGCTCTTTCCCGAAGAGGAGGGGGGCATCGCCGTGCCATCTGTCCAGGCCCATTTGAGACGCTGTCGGCGGATATGGAGGGCGGTCCGAACAGCGTTTTGACGCATGGCAGAACGGAACTTCAGAGTCGTTAATCGCCGCAGGAGACCGGCTCCAACCTACCAGGTGGGTCAGCAGGTTTGGCTCTCAATGCAACATATTAACCTGAAGGATGAGAGAAGGAAATTGTCGCAACGGTTCATTGGTCCATTCCCCACCGAGCGGATTGTCAATCCAGTTGCTGTGTGCCTGTCTCTCCCCCCCTCTCTCCGCATCTGTCCCACATTCCATGTGTCCCAGATCAAGCCCTTCTTTTCCAGTCCTCTCTATCTTCCTCCAAGGTCTCTACCTCCACCGGTCGTGATCGACGGCGACCCGGTGTGGAAGGTCAGCTCCATCCTGGACGTCCGCCGCTTGGGTCGCAGCATGCAGTATCTGGTGGACTGGGAGGGGTATGGCCCTGAGTGGCGCTCCTGGGTGCGTCCATCCTTCATGTTGGACAAGCAACTCATCAGGGACTTCCACCAGACACACCCAGGTAGGCTGGATCGGGTGCCAGGAGGCACCCCTCGGGGGGGAGTACTGTGATGACTCGCTCTGGGCCGTTATCATCAACAGCTGCGCGCAAATCAGCTCCTCATCAGGCCAGGGCTATATAACCTCACTCTGCCTACAGGCCTGCACAGAGCCGTCTGTCTCCCTGGCTTTATGAAGCTCTTCCTACGACTTCCAGCAAAACCTCTCCACGATCGTCCACCTCGCCACCTCGGCATCTACGCTTGGAGGAAACCCTCTCCCCACCAAGTAAGCCTCACCTTTACTCACCTGTTTCTTGCTACTCCCCTGTGCACAGGCGGAATCACCCAGCGGTGGAATCGTCCCTCTCGGCGGAAGTCTCTGCTCTCTCCTCTCCACCCTCTACATGGTTACGACGACGCTGGGACAGCGGGCGCTGTCTTCCTAGCCAACGGGTGCTCACCATCTGCCTGGAACAGAAAGCCACAATTATAACCCGAGTGATTACCCATCTCCTCGCTAATTGTGTGCCTTTGCTCTGTCCATAGGGTTGCCAGGCTGCACAGCACTCTGCTTACTCCCAGCTGCTCGAAGTCTCCAGCCCGCACTCACGTACATGACACAACACACTCACTCACACACGTACACTGGTTCAATAAAGATAACTGTATCCATTTCTAAGTCTGTGTCTCTTCCCTGGGTCAGCCATTATGTCACAAACAGCTCCCAAAAGATTCCAGAAATTAAAAATTGGCCCAATCTCTCAGCAATCTCTATGCTGTGTAAAAGAGGTCTTAATGTTTTAGTTCTCGTAGCTCTTTCAAGAACTGCAACAAGGATTCAGCTTCAAGAGGAAACATCTACTTTTGTTTACACGTGATGAGTTAGAATGAAGCATATAATTGTGCAGCGTTCACTGTCAGCATTTCTTTCAAGTTGACACACTTTGTCACACTTTTAAACGCTTTGATAGACAGAAGTTTTAGGTGTAGACATTAACAACAGGCATTCAGTTGTGTTATGTCTCAGCTGTAAGGGAGAAACATAAAGCAGTCCAACCCAGCGGCACAGCCTTATCAAGGTTCATTAGGAAATGGCAATGTGGTAAACATCTGTACCGTAGTAAACTGGTTTTCATGATGGGGAGAGAGAGATGGAGCCTAAACTGGCCCCTTTGATCTGAGAGGGATCACATGATCCAACAGGCATCCCCAGGTTGCCTGAAAAACTTCAAAAAAGAATATTTAACACAAAACAGTGGTCTCAGAATTTCATCCTTCCATTTTTTTATTTTTTTTATTTATTTTTTTTTTTTTTTGTTCCAATGGGCCAGTAACTCTTGGCTTGTTTTGGATTTGAGTGAAGTTTCTGGAATGAAATTCATAGACTGTGTCTTCAGTTCTGAGGCTTTGGTACCACAAAAAAATGTGGGATTGCTCCCTCCAGGTTAGGGGAAGGCTTCTTCCTCAAATAAAGGAATTCAAATATTAACCAGTCAGTCTACACATCACCCTGTTTCATAGTGACCAAAAGAATAATATAACAGCGATCCACAGCCAAAATTAACTTTCTTACATGGACAAAGACACTGCAGGTTTTCTGACCAGCCAGTCACCGAAGCAGGTATTTTCACTGATCATTAATTACTAAGATGGAATTCAGTGAAATCACCTGTTGAAGACACTGTCTGGAAAGTGCACCTCCATCTTAAAATGGATAGATGGATGACCTACAGAGAGATGGAGATTTTATTTCTGCATTAATGTAAATAAAGGCCATCAAACAATCGAAAATTGAAATTGTCCAATTGCTTGATGAATGACATTAATGATTAGTAATCTGATTACTACTATAGCATGGGTGGAGTTAGGAAAATCCTTGGCAAGCACAGAACCTATAAATCACTGTGCAGCAAGAAGCTAACTTCACAGACCAGCTCTGCCCGGCAATAAACAAGCGAAGATTCTACCCCGCTACTGTCCACACTGAAAGGTATTCACATATTTGAGTTTCTTTTAAGGCTACAGTCTTTGGATAAAATGAAGAAATTCTGAGGGAATTCATGTGTTTTCATTTCAGGCATGATAGATAGACTGTACATTATTAGATACATAAGATGCATAATATATATGACATGTTTTTCCCTTTGGCTGTTTCTATTTCAGCTGAAAGTCCAAATGTGACAATTATAAAGGGAATCTTCTACAGCTGGATTCATCTGTTTCTCTGTAATGTTTAGCACATCTCAATCTCACACTAACGCCACCACTGACCAAGAATCTCTGACACTAGTTGGGGAAGTGTTTACTTTTGCTGTGAGTTCAGCTCCAACCTGTGTGTTTCTCTTCATTAATGGGACCATGTTGTACACTCTGAGGAGTAAGCCTGTGTTTAGGGAGACCTGCCGTTACATCCTCCTGTATAACCTCCTTGCTGCTGATACTCTGCAGCTGGCACAGGCTCAAGTCCATTTCTACCTATCTAGGTTTAGAGTGAAAATGATACCTATTGTATGTGTATCATTTACCTTGTTTACTACCCTCACCAATGTGATCTCCCCCCTCACACTGGTCCTAATGCCCATGGAGAGGTACATTGCTGTGTGTTACCCTCTGAGACACTCTACCATCATTACCACCAGAAACACAGGGGCTGCTATTGCCGTGGTCTGGGCCATCAGTTCACTGAACGTCCTGATAAGACATTTGATTTTTCTTGAATTCTCACTGGAGATATTACAGAATCTAGAAGCTATAGATTATTGCTCAAATATAAATATATTGCTTGGGTTAAGCACTGACCTTTACGACAAAGTTTTCACATGTATTGTGTTTATATCAGCTGGTGTGTCTATAATCTTTTCTTATATTGGTGTCATAGCAGCAGCCAGGGCGGCCTCCACAGACAAAACTCTAGCTCGTAATGCTAAAAACACAGTCCTGCTGAATCTGATCCAGCTGTCCCTCAGCCTCTTTATGACAATGTACAACCCAATATTTGTCACCCTTTCAAGAACTCTTCCATGGATTGCATTTAAAGTTCTACAGAATATATTTTATGTGTTTATTGTAATCTTACCCAGATGTCTGAGCACTTTAATCTACGGCTTAAGAGACCAGACCATCAGACCTATTCTCATATCATATCTATGCTGTCAAAAGAAACTCAATTGTTCTACCACCAAATGAAGGGGTAAAGGATAAGGACCTGTACTTATACAGTGCTTTTTCTAGTCACAAAGATCACTCAAAGTGCTTTACTAGTAGACACTCTAAACCACTGTTCTAAAGGCCTATACCTACTATAGCATACCCCCCGAATGAAGGATGACACTTTACTGATGATTTTATAGGTTTAATGGCAGTAAACCCTCAAATTCACCGTAAGAGCTGGGAACCACACAGAAAAACTATGTATAAGCTAAAATCCATACTATTACAACCGTTAGCTGAAAATAACCTTAACTCTGACAATAAATTCTACAAAATGTACATATATGTTAACACAAAGATTCAAACTGTCATATTTACATATTAAACATACCTTGTGCCTCTATCAAGGGGGCTGCTAATAACAAATACATTTTATATTCTGTCACAACCTTTTCTTCCCCATCTTTTGCTGCCGTTAGCTTGCTCACGCTAACGGTTATAACAGGAAGTTCCTTCAAAATAAAAGCACCGAATATCAAACAGGAAGCTAACCGTAGCTGATAGTACATAAAAGTAATAAGCTCCAAAATAAAATATAAGCAAATGAAGAAATGTACATAGGGTTATTTACACTCCCACCAAAATTATGAGTGTTTGGGTTCCATAAGAACATCAACAAATAATTTTCTCAAGCAAAAGAACCCATATAAAGAGGTCGCCTTAAGAACTTTCTAACAACAAGACCAGTTTTTGTACTGGACGCTCTACAACTGATAGCTCACTAGAGCGTTGACCTTTGTTATTTAGTCTCTTTTCTCCAAGCGAAATCTTTGCTCTTCGCACAAGTCCATCTTTTCCACTAACAGTCTCTAAAACTCTTGCAAGTCTCCATTCACCTCTGGGCGCTAGTTCATCCATGTCTAACACAACATCACCTACTTTTAGATTCCTTTTTGGTGAATGCCATTTTTGCCTTGAAATGATGTTGTGAACATATTCCCGTCTCCAGCGGCTCCAGAACTGCTCTGCAAGGAACTGCACACGGTGCCATCTCTTTTTGCCATATAGGTCCTCCTTTGGAAACGTGCCAGGTGGGGGCAACGGTGCGTTGGATTTCATGTGGAGCAGGTGATTGGGTGGTTCTAAGCTGTCAGGGTTGTTCAAGTTATCTATAGTTAGGGGTCTGCTGTTGACTATAGTCATGGCTTCATAGAATAGAGTCCTTAATGAAGCATCATTGAGTCTACCATGAGCAAGTGACAGAGTGGTATTCAGTACACTTCTGACAGTCTTTATCTGACGCTCCCACACTCCCCCTGCATGACTGGAGTGGGGTGCATTCATCACAAAGTCACATCGTCTTTTGGATAAGTAAGTACTTAGCTTCTGAGTGTCTAGTTCATTTAAGACTGCTTTAAACTCATTTTGAGCGCCAACAAAGTTTGTTCCCTGGTCACATTGGATTCGTCTGACTGCACCTCTGATTGAAATGAAACACCTTAATGCGTTAATGAATGCATCAGTAGACAAGTCCTCTAATAGCTCGATGTGGATGGCACGAGAGCAAAAGCAAGTAAATAAGAGTCCATGCCGTTTGTGTTGTTTCCTTCCTTCTGTTGTCACAAACGGACCAAAACAGTCCATGCCGCAGTGTGTGAAGGGAGGAGAGGGCTCTAAGCGCTGTGGAGGTAGGTCACTCATCCTCTGACCCTCTGGAGCTTTGCAGAGTCTGCGGCAGGTCACACACTGACCGATGTATGAAGCAACTGTTTTACTCATTCCTGGAATCCAGTAGCCACTAGATCTTATTTCGTTTATGGTAAATCCCTTTCCATGGTGTTTTACCTTGTTATGACAGTGAGATATTATGAGCTTAGCTGCACAGTGATCCTTTGGGATCACGATTGGATGTTTGAAGGTGTCACTTGTTGGTGAATGTCGAAGTCTCCCTCCCACCTTGAAGAGACCATCTGTGTCCATGAAAATGTCCAGTTTAAACAGTTTGTTGTGACGTGGGAGCTGTTTTCCTTTGTTCAACAGTTTTATTTCCTGTTCGTATGCTTGATGCTGCACATCACAAATGATCACAAGTTCAGCATTTTCCTGTTCACTCACTGTAGCTGGTGCATTTGACTTGATATGTTTAGCCCTTCTTATAAGATGTGCTACAGCTTTGATTGCTCTGGACCATGACGAGAACTTACTTAGACGTTCAGCAAGACTCGCAGTGTCTGTGACTTTAGTTAACATTGTCTGTACTTTTCTGACTTCTGGATCTCCTATGGATAGATCCGGCTCAACAGTTTGTGGTGTGGGCAGTTCATTTTTCCACAAAAAGGTGGGGCCAGTGAACCAGCTAGACTTAATTAACTCATTGACAGTTAGACCCCTTGAAGCACTGTCGGCTGGGTTCACTTCTGATGGCACGTAAAACCATTGCTGAGGGCTTGTACTTTGTCTAATCTTTTGGACCCTGTGTAGAGTAAAATAGAAATATTAATAAATAATAAATATGATCAGGTATGAATTATTTAATTTATATTGATGTATTGGAATCTGAGATCAAATCTCATTTCATATACATCAGAAAAGTCCATAACACTCGTAAGGGGCACCAGCTTCTATCTTTAAGAAGCAATTTAATCTTTAATTTCACTTTATACCTGTTTGATCACTCAATAAATTAATCAATAATCAGTCTCAAAAATTTTCCGTGAATTCGATACCTGGGCTTGAAACAGACTCAGAATGAAATAAATTCTCAACAACTTCTCATTTTTAGAGATTTATTAAACGAAATGATTAACAGACATTGCAGTAATTTCATTAATCATAAAATCAATCTTGTAAATGATAGATTAACAATGTCAATATTTTCGGAACCAGGGTTAACTGAGAAACCAATTTCTATCAGTTTGTGTTAACAGATCATGGAAACAACGCAAATTTATGGAGAAAGTTTACTAATTATATGAAAAAGTCCTGGATTAATCTTAAGAAAATAAAAACGGAATTTTAATGAAAAGAAGAGTTATGTTAAGGGCTTCTTAATTTGCATCTGATTAGATACACAAATTATTACCGAACCTCAAAAGTTTAATTCAGCAGATGAATTAAAGTTTTGCAGCTCACGTAATTCCTCGGTGATGATGGTTCTGTAGCCGTCCTCAGCCAAAGATTTCGTGGATGTTAGAGGAAATATCTGCCCGCAGATATTTCAGCATCCACAGTTCGACCTTTAAAAGTCAAGCGGTCGAAGAGGCTGGATTTTGGCTGTATGACCCAGAGTTGAAACTGGGCTAGATGATGACGACATTCCTTCAGCGTGTGATGAACAGCCTTGATTCCTCAGCTGCACATGATGTGGGAGCTGCGTCTTCTCAAGAGGCCTTCAATAATAATTAATTAAAAGATATCTAATCCGATCTCAAATTAAAAGGCTTCGGACTTAAGATAAAAATAGTAGCTTCTGGTGGGTGCTTGGTCAAGAAAAATA
Organism: Pholidichthys leucotaenia; assembly: GCA_020510985.1. NCBI lineage: Eukaryota > Metazoa > Chordata > Actinopteri > Cichliformes > Pholidichthyidae > Pholidichthys > Pholidichthys leucotaenia. The sequence goes on along the minus strand of CM035844.1, from coordinate 296,792,676 downwards.
TTATAAAAAAGTCAAGATTAAAGTTTACATTAAAATTAAACAAACGGTGATTTTACAGAAAGTTTTGCAAAGAAAAAGAGATAAGTAAAAATTGGAGTTTAACTCCGATAAAAAAAATTGAGCTCAAAGAAATAGGAATTCCTAGGTATTTAAGAGAAAAAGAAAAAGGCATTAAAAATACAGAGTTACATAAACGAATTACGAGTTATCTGCTCTGTGTTCAGAAAAGCGACACGTGGTCGAGTCTTTGTTCAGACGGTTCTTTGTTCTTCCTTGCTGTGTGTAGACAATGGAGAAGATGATCAGTGAGAGGGGGAGCCGGAAAGAGGATCTGGAGCAAAAGAGGAAAAGAGCAAAAGAGGCAGAAGCAGGGGTCCCTCTGTTATTTAAGTCCCGTTGAGCTTCGCGGGCTTCCGGGATCTCAGCCAATGAGCGTTCTTCGTGGGCGGGCTCGATGAACTTTTAGTCCAATGAACAAACAGTCTATTGTTTGGAGTTCTTTGGGATGAAGAGTTGTCATGCAGAGGTTGGCTGCTGGAGTCACATGGTTTTAGAGGCAAAACTTTGATACATACTGGAAGTTAATATTTCCCTTCATGTATTAAACTAAGATAACTTTAGTGATTAGTATAAATTATAAGCAGTGCTTCTAAATCAACATGCAGGAATAAACATTCATTTAAACATTAACATGCATATATATAAAATCACAGATTAATGCATTTCACACATATTATGGATTTTCCACATTAAAACATCAGAGTCCATTTTCTTTTCATAGTTCTGAAAAGAAGAAGGTTTAGAATTGAGTGTGTAATAATGTACTTTAAAATTCACTGGTTAAATCCAGCATGTCCAGAGTTTAAGGAAATTAGCTGAGTCGTGGATCTGTTGCATGTTTTATGGGGGCAATAAAAGTGAAGCTGGACATTGGGGACATTCCTTAGGTTGGTTTTAACAAAAGAAGGGGGATTTCAGCTGTGGCCTGGAGGAAGAAAATCCTTTTTTTTTTTTTGTCTTACTCCTGGGTGAAACAAAAATGTCTTTAAGCAGAAGAATAATTATTGCTGAGCCAAAGTGAGATGATGCTACACCTGTTAGCTACAAAGGTGTGGAAACAACGTGCATCATTATTTATGTAGCCCAGTACCACCTTTGAGTCAGTCCAGAAATATTCTTTCACATCATAATACAGTTCTTCCCGTAACATGTTACTGACTGAGACTGAAACTACAGCTGCTGTGAGTTCAAGTCTGGGGATCGTGGTGAGTTTAGTAGGAGAAACTCGCGCTTTTGCTATTACCAGAGAGCAGTGAATCTCATCTTTAGCGTTTTTAGCTCTCAGATAGCTACATTGTCCATATCCACTTGAGCTCGCATCTGAAAAGTGGTGCAACTCTATTTCTTTAGGCTCACCAAAACTAGCAGGTAGATAATAACGAGGTATGTTTAATTTTTCTAGATTTACAAAGTCACTTTGCCAGCTCTCCCACCTTGGCTTGAGTGTGTTCAGTAGGGGGTCGTCCCATCCGATTCCGTGTTGGCACATTTCTTGCAAGATTCTCTTTCCGTTCAGTACATATGGCGCTAAGAATCCAAGCGGGTCATATATTGACGCAACAGTGGACAGAATGCCTCTGCGTGTGGCTGGCTGTACCTTTAGTGTGTTGTCAAACTTGAAACAGTCCTTTTCAATGTTCCATTGGATGCCTAGTGCTCTTTCTTGTGGCATGTCTTTGAATGTTAAGTCCCTTGTGTTTGTGTTTACAGTACATTCAGATGGAGGGATACTTCGCAAAACAGTGAGATCATTAGAAATGAACTTGTGAAGATGGAGGTTACCTTTGCTGCAGATTTCTCTGGCCTCTCGTGCCAACTGTATTGCTCCTTCCACTGTGTTTGTGCTTGTAACTCCATCATCGACATAAAAGTCTTTCTCCATGAACTGTGAACCTGCTGGGTACAAGACACAGTGCTCTTTGGCCAAATATTTCAGTCCGTAATTTGCACAGCCTGGAGACGATGCCGCACCGAAAAGGTGTACCTTCATTCTGTAGGTTTGAGGTTGTGTGCCTGTATCACCGTTTTTCCACCAGAGGAAACGCAGATAGTCCCTGTCCCCTTCATCGACATGAAACTGATGGAACATCTTTTCTATATCGCACATTAAAGCAATAGAATGCTGCCTAAACCTCAAGAGAATGCCAGTCAAATTGTTTATTAAGTCAGGCCCTTGGGGGAGATGATCATTGAGACTTGTTCCGTTGTGTTTAGCTGAACAGTCGAATACGACACGCAGTTTTGTGGGCTTTTTGGGATGGTAAATCCCGTGGTGCGGGATGTACCATTGTTCACCTTGTATTCCTTCGTTATGTACTTCTTCGATGTCTCCTCTTTCAATTATGTCATTCATGTATGCAACATAGTCCCTTTTGTATTTCTCATCCTTGTTGAACTTTCGTTTTAAGTGTTCGAGTCTAATTTCTGCAAGCCTTTTGTTGTCTGGTAAGTGTGGCCTTTGTTTGAATGGAAGAGGCATCTCACAGTATCCTTGTGCGTTTTTCTTTATTCCTTCCTTGAGTTTGTCTAGAAAAATGAGATCCTCTTGTGAGACTATTTTGTCGCTTGCCTTTGCATCCTTAAAATCAGACTCAAGAACTTTGATAACATCCATAGGTGTTACAGGAGGTAGTTCTTTTACCATGACTCTGTGGCACAGACTTGTTTCAGTTTCATTTGACTCTGATGTGGAGCCACCAACAATGCTCCACCCTAGCTCTGTCTGGATTGCAAATGGCTCATTGTCCTTTCCAAGTAGAACCTGTTTTGGAGCTAGAGTTCTGGAACAGTTAAATCCAATGAGTAGTCCAACATCACAGCTCAGAAGAGGAGGTATCTTATCAACAATCTCTGACAGATGGGGCCATTGCTTTGCAGTTTCGTTTGTGGGTATGTTGTCATAGTTAAACGGAATATAGTCCTTTGTGTAAGAGGGCGGAAGGTCAATACAAGAATCTGAGTTGTAACCTCTCACACGTAACCCTGGTACTCTCTGACTTTTGACTGTCATGTGAACTCCCAGCATTGTGGTTAGTTTTAGATTAACTGGATGAGAGTCTGCTTGTAACTGGTTAGTTACCTCTTCACTAACAAATGTATTGTCACATACCTGCCAACTTTTCAAACCTGAAAAGCCTAGTAGCTAGCCGGGGTCCAGGGGCTGATGCTAATGCTAACAATGCTAATGCTAATAATAATAATGCTAATATTTTCCAAACAAATATTAGCATTAAATCTAGTTAAATGTAGCTAACAACCTCATATTTCTTCAACTTTCAAACCTGAAAAGCCTAGTAGCTAGCCAGGATCCAGGGGCCGCAGGCCCCGGTAGGTCCAGGACAAAGTCCTGGTGGGGGGTTCAGGGGGGCAAAGCCCCCCGACGCCAAACAAATATTAGCATTAAATCAAGTTAGAATGTAGCTAACAACCTCATATTTCTTCAACTTTCAAACCTGAAAAGCCTAGTAGCTAGCCGGGGTCCAGGGGCTGCAGTGTCAAACAAATATTAGCATTTGACATAGAAGTCACATATTAATTATATTAAAGGTAAAATATCTAAATCAATTGCAATACTACACAGAGCGAAATATTTGCTGAATCAACAACCCACATTATATACTTTGTATCATTCATTAATACTCCCATACATGGCATATTGTACTGAAGTATGGGGAAATACATATAAAACAAACATATATCCAGTCTTTATGCTTCAGAAGAGAGCTATTAGAATAATAAACAAAGCTGCTTACAGGGAACCAACAAACCCAATTTTTCTTAAATTAAATGCTCTCAAGTTTAAAGATCTGGTTGACTTTAAAACTGCAGTAATAATGTTTAAAGCTAAGAATCTATCACTGCCCGCAACTATCCAAAAGCTGTTCCAAATAAGGGAGAAACAATATCATTTCAGAGGAACATTTCAATTCAATTCAACTTTATTTATATAGCGCCATTTCACAACAACAGTCATCTCATGTATATTTCAAAAACCTTCAGTGAGAACTACCACCAAGCAACACTGTGTTTCAGTGCAAGGAGTCAGATTATGGAACGATTTTGGACCTGAATTAAAATCATGTACAACGCTTGGACAATTTAAACAAAAACTAAAGGAAGAAATACTCCAAACATATATACAAGATGCCATGTAAAATCACATAAGGATTGTCATATCCAGTCTGTGTTGTGTTGTTACTTAGTTTTTTTTTGTCACGTTTTGTCTTAGCGTTGTTCTGAATTGTAATTGCTCTTGTTTTGTTTTTCTTTTGAATTCTTGGATGGAATATGAGTGGGCAATATAAGCTGCGGCTTCAGCCATCATCCATTTCAGATAACTTATGTTGAACTGTATAATCAGAGGAGTTATTGTTTAATTTGACCTTGTTGGATTTTTTCGCCTTTGTTATATTATTCTGTTTCTTTTTAATCTTTACTTTTAATCTATCCAAAATAAAGATTCATTCATTCATTAAATTTGCATTCAAAAGACTATCTTAATACTGCATAGAACTTTGAATAGGCCAGATGTGATGTATTATGAATACTAGAAAAGCACTCGGACAGCGCAGACCTCCGCCAAGCGCCACAGTTCCCCCCCATACAGTGTTTAACATCATAAATAAAATATTGAAAATGGCCCTATCTCGCAATGTTAAATAAAAAAAAAAAAGAATCCTTTTAAAAATTCCTGGATCCAGACGGTGATCCGGATCACCACCAAAATCTAATCATCTGTAGGATACCCCATTTCTGACAATCTGTGAAAATTTCATGAAAATCCGTCCATAACTTTTTGAGTTATCTTGCTAATAAACAAACAGACAAACCAACGCTGATGATCACATAACCTCCTTGGCGGAGGTAACTAGAAGACTAGAGATATCAGCAGGCACAGGCACGTGCGTAAAAGACGCCAAATCGCTCTGATATTTTATGTGTTTACATGATACACCAAGCATGACAAGGCTTGCAATAACACAGCACATGTTCTTCAGAATCTTAGGCATTATATAAAATGTATTCTCCCTTTAGATGTCTAATCCATGGTCCATTTGCCAGGGCTGAAGTGCAGTCGTGTGAACGTCTGTAGCAGTTTACATCGTGTATACATCTCGCAATGTACGCACGCCTCTCCGAGATTTCGCGCGAGAATAGAAACCTCAATACCCTCAATAGCGATAGCGTTAGCTTAGCAAACACTTCAGGTAAAGCGTAGCAGCGAACCACGAAAAGAAACGCTACTGACGCTACTATGTTCTAAATTTAGATACGATTCCTAGCGAGCTCGTGTTTGGAATTGCTTTCGTGTTTTTTTTTACGATTTAAAATTTTTGACTGAATTTTTAGTGAAAAACCGTAATTTTGATTAATAAAGCCGTAACCCGGAATGGGGTCTTGAAAACTGGAACCATTACGGCAAAACCGGAGTAGTTGGCAGGTATGTTGTCACTTTGTGTGTCTAATAAAGCATACACTAACTGCTCTTTAGAAGGACTCTGGGTAGTGGAAACCCACACAGGAACAATCATGGAGGTACTACCTGATTGACCCACCTTTGTGACGTTCAGAGCTGTGGCTGCCATAGTATCATTTTCCGTGGTTGGTGTAACGTTTGTGGAGCTCTGAGGTCTTTCATTTGCCTTGTGATTCTCATTGTGCAAACAAGTGGGGTGTCGTCTTTTGCAAGTGTCACATGTGTGGCGATGACGACAGTCTTTGGCATTGTGGCCCACCTTTAAGCACCCGTAGCACAGTTTATTGTCCTTTACAAATGTCCGTTTGTCGTCTAGTGACTTTTCTGAGAAGCTTGGGCACTTTGACAACTGATGCCTTTCATCTTTGCAGAACATGCAGGGTACTTTTAACTTTGTATCATTTAACTTTGCTTTATCTGCATGTGCTGTAGCTTGTGTTGTAAAGACTTGGGTTGCAAATCTGTTTGGTTTAATCTCTTTTGCATGTCTTTTTTCCAGAGATGAGCTGCATGAATGGAGTGCATGGGAAGAAGTCACAGGATTACATGCAAGTTCCGCCTCGAGTGCTACAAACTCTGCAAAATCCTTGAAAGAGGGGAAATCTTTACCTTCTATGACAACAACTGTGACCTGATGATTCCAACGTGTTGCGAGCCATTCTGGAACCTTTTGCAATAACTTTTGGTTTTCCTCACAGTCACTCAGTATCTCTAAGCCCTTTACATGTGGTGTTGCTTGGAGACAGGTTGTGAGAAAATCAGAAAATGTCCGTAAACCTTCTGCATCCTTTGAGTGGATTTTAGGCCACTTCGACAGTTTGTCTCTGAATGCCTTTTGAACAACAAAAGGCTGACCATAACGTTGGTTAAGCCTTTTCCAGGCATCTTTGTATGCCTCTTCGTCGCTACGATAAAATGTGCCCTCAAGGCATTTAAGTGCTGGGCCAGTAATATACCTTTTTAACAAGTGCAGTTTATCAGCAGGAGATATACCTTTGCAGTCTACCAGTGAGCTGAAGGAAGCCTTCCATTCGATATAGGTGATGGGATCTCCGCTGAACACGATAGGCACTGGCACTGGGATTCTGTTTACAGCTATGCTGTCTTGAATAGCTTTAGCCAGCTGGGAAATGTCTGTGGGAGGCGATGGAGAAACAACTTGAGAGTGTGGTTGTTGCACAGAATAGTTGACAGGAAGGGATGCATATTGTTGCATGAGCAGGTGGTATGAACCTGTGGAGAGCAATGGGGCTGGTTGTGCAAAGCTTTGGTTGACAGGAGAAGTCCCATTGTTCTGTAACATACATTGACTGTCCGTATCAACTTTCAATTCCTTGTCATAAATCTCTAATTTTGCACGTGCAGCTTGCCTTTCCTTTTCTGCTTGTAAGCGGTCTAGTTCAAACTTTTATGCATCCAATTCTCTCCTGTGTTTCTCTTCCATTTCTCTTAATTTTTCCCTTTGTTTGATTTCCTCTTGTGTGATTTTATACTGAGCTTCCTTAGCAGCTAATTCTGCAGCTGCATCAATTCTTTTGGCAGCGATGCTTGCTTCAGAGTGGTAACTGGACTGTGATGAAGTGCCAAAAATGGACTTAGCATGTTCATAAGTTAAGAGTTGATGGAGGCGCTGCTTTTCTCTATCTGCATCATATTCATCTATGGCTGCTAAACGCTCTGAAATGATTTTCATAATGTCTTTTGTCACAGATTCACAGGAGTCCATTTTACGCCTTATGACATGGGATGGTGCATTACGCTCTCTTAGTTCACTGTATGCTTTTGTCATGTCATTTACTGTCCTTTCAATATCATCAGCCATTTCTGCTAACTGTGAATCTGACAGATCACTTTTGAGGTCTGCTCTGTAAATTCTGACCTGACCTTTCCAATGTTCATAGATAGTTAACAGCTTTTTCTCTCTTTTAGTCTGTTCATCCCTTTGATATAACAGCATTTTCTCTGTAGGCACACTAGGCCTTTCTGATCGCCTTGGTGACGTTTCATTAACTGTTTCCTCTCGTTGTTCCTTTTCATTTATCTGTTCTGATTTAATATCTTCCATTTTGAGAGCAATTGCTTGTCACCGTATCCTTAGACCGTTGCTGCAGCTCGCTGCTCCGCATCGTTTCCGTGCCGTTCTTTGAAATCGCAGGCAGCTCGTTGTAGCATGTTGGGTGAAGCGTCTCCTCTTGGCTTGGGGCTCCTGCTTCAATCAGGCGACAGGCTTTCACTTCTCCCGGAGGTAAGCTCTTACTATAGTATACCCCACGAATGAAGGATGACACTTTACTGATGATTTTATAGGTTTAATGGCAGTAAACCCTCCAATTCACCGTAAGAGCTGGGAACCACACAGAAAAACTATGTATAAGCTAAAATCCATACTATTACAACCGTTAGCTGAAAATAACCTTAACTCTGACAATAAATTCTACAAAATGTACATATATGTTAACACAAAGATTCAAATTGTCATATTTACATATTAAACATACCTTGTGCCTCTATCAAGGGGGCTGCTAATAACAAATACATTTTATATTCTGTCACAACCTTTTCTTCCCCGTCTTTTGCTGCCGTTAGCTTGCTCACGCTAACGGTTATAACAGGAAGTTCCTTCAAAATAAAAGCACCGAATATCAAACAGGAAGCTAACCGTAGCCGATAGTACATAAAAGTAATACGCTCCAAAATAAAATATAAGCAAATGAAGAAATGTACATAGGGTTATTTACACCTACTATGCAAGAACAGAGAAATGTGTTCTCTCTCCCAGGGCTGCAAGAACAAAATGGCATCATTTTGTTCTTGCAGCACCAGTTTGGGAGCTCTTGCAGCTTGTTCTTGACACATCATCTAGACAGAACGTTTTTCTTGTGTGATGTCTGACATCTATTGTGTCATTGGTCAGAAATTTGAATTTCCTGGGAGTTCTGTGCTTGAGTGGGAGGCGTCCTGGATGCCTCCCACTTGAGGTGTTTCGGGCACATCCCACTGGGAGGAGACCCCGGGGCAGACCCAGGACTTGGTGGAGAGACTACACTACCATTCAAAAGTTTGGGGTCACTTAGAAATTTCCTTATTTTTGAAAAAAAAGCACTTTTTTTCAATGAAGATAACTTTAAACTAATCAGAAATACACTCTATACATTGCTAATGTGGTAAATGACTATTCTAGCTGCAAATGTCTGGTTTTTGGTGCAGTATCTACATAGGTGTGTAGAGGCCCATTTCCAGCAACTATCACTCCAGTGTTCTAATGGTACAACGTGTTTGTGTTACGGGTCCCGGGGAGGTGGCCACAATAACAAAAAGTAAATAAGTCTTAAAAAAACATGATCCTCCATGTCTGCTCTTGGGTCTGTAAATAAGGAAAGAGCCTTAGAAAGACAGAACACAGGACCACTCGTGTCTTTCTCCAGATAGTACTCTTATTTTCTTTAACAAATTACTTCACAAACTTGGCAATAGGCAAATATAACAAATTACTTTACAAACTTGGCAATAGGCAAATATATACAGGACAAACTCTGACTATTAATTAACACCAGGAGAATTACATTCACACAGGGCAAAATGTACTTGTATAAAGTAAAACATTTTATGTGAGCTAACAGTCTTTCCCAAGGTTAAGCTAGACTGGCGCGAAACCGCTACCGCGATGCGGCTCGCCTTTGATCTCCGGCGCCGGCCGCAGCTTGAACTTGTACAAAAACGTATCTAAACGACACACCAACATCACAGTATTACTCGTCGCGAAACACAGAAGTAACACGGAGCTTAAGGCTCTTATTTATGGCATTTTTAACCAAATACTGACCTGTAAAATAAAGAAAGAGTCTTAGAAAGACAGAACACAGGACCACTCGTGTCTTTCTCCAGATAGTACTAAAGGGGGGCCGGAAGCGCACCCTCATTGTTTACCTGGGGCGGGACAACTGCAGTGTCAAAGGTTCCGCTGCTTACTGTTAAATATTTATACAGGGCTACATATCAAATGTTAATATTACTGATCGTCCACAATCTCAAAATATATTTAAATGCTCTTAAAATAAAAATAAAATGACAGTCTCTCTGAATTATTTCCGAATGTGGTGCACGATTTGGGTGTACCACACGCTCCCCAACAACAAAAGTGGCTCCTGACACTTAACAGTAACAAATCAAAATCTCAACACTAATAAAGTCTCTATTCAAAAGTCTCTGGAACGTCTTTCTTTTCAAGTGTCCTTAATGTAATGTTCTCCTGGAACATGTAATGACGAGGCGCACACACCGGGTGTCAGTTAGGACTTTTTACTTGTCACTTCAAGTGCAACTAACTACTAACCACACAGTGACTCAAGTACAACTCCTTTTATAGTTAGGTCATGGCCGGGGTCATACTGCCCTCTAGTGGTGACTCCATATGAACTTCACATATCAATACATCTCCCTTTTTTTTTTCAAGTAAAAGGTCGTCCTACTATAAACTTTTTCTCAAATTTCTATATACAAAATAAACTCCATTTCTATTTACATTTTTTTTTTTCAACCTTGTACTCTGAATCACAAGTTCAATTTTTCTCTGTTTACAATTCAATATCAACACATTTTTTTTTTTTTTTTTTTCCATTTCAGTACTCCTTACATTTCCTCAATCAGTCTTTTCGGTTTCACAGTTTGCCTTTGTGATCTTCTGATTTGTGTCACCTCAGTCTGTTCGTTATTGTCTGTCTCTAAGTTTTGGTTCTCAGCCATTTCTGGTTGTTCGTTTTGGCTGTAAATTAGCATGTCGCTTGTTTCACTGTCTGTGACTCTCATTTTTGTCTGAGGCACTTTCAGTAAGTGACGTCGGTTTCGCCTCATTGTTTTCCCATGCTCTGTGATGACTTCATATGATCTGGGAGTTGTTTCTTTAACCACTTTTGCCAGCGGTCCCCATTCTCCATCACATCTCACTCGCACTATGTCCTCATGTGCAAGTGGTCTCAGAGGTCGTGCTGTTCTGTTGTACAGTTCAGTTTGCCTCTCATCACGCCTCACATCTCTCTTTTCCATCACTTGAGATGCTGATGGAAGTCGCGTTCTGAGTTTTCTGTTCATGAGCATTTCTGCTGGGGACAGTCCATTCTCCAGTGGTGATGCTCGGTAATTCAGGATCGCCAGATGTGGGTCTTCTGCATTGTCTGCAGCCTTTTTCAGTATGCGCTTCACAATTTGCACCCCTTTCTCTGCTAACCCATTTGACTGTGGGTACAGAGGGCTTGAGGTCACGTGCTTGAACCCATATGTGTCTGCAAAGTCTCTGAAGCACTGACTCGTGAATTGTGGTCCGTTATCGCTTACAACAGTCATTGGAATTCCATGGCGTGCGAACATTGTCTTTGTATGTGCAATCACCTTTTCTGCTGTTGTGTCACTCAACCCTGCAAACTCTGGGTAGGTGGAATGATAGTCCATGACTAACAGATAGTCCTTGCCCTTAAGCTGAAATAGATCCATGCCCACTTTTCTCCATGGCCCTTGAGGTTTCTCATGGGGCCTCATAGGCTCCTTTGGCTGTTGATACCTGTGGCGCTGGCAAATGTCACAGTGCTGCACATATGCCTCAATGTCCTTGTGCATGTTGGGCCAATATAAAACATCACGTGCACGTCTTTTGCACTTTTCAATACCCAAATGCCCCTCATGCACTAATTTAACCATTTCTGATCTCATGGAGGTAGGTATGACTATCCTTGTACCTTTTAACAGAACCCCATCTAACACAGACAGTTCACCTTTAAAGTGTTGGTAAGGCTTGTCAATCATAACCTGTCCTGGCTGATGTATCTGTTCCATTACTCTTTTTAGTTTCTCATCTTTTTGTGTTTCTTTCACTATCTTCGTCCATTTTGCATCTGACACTGGCATGTGTGCCTTAATAGAGTCTACATGTATTTGCACAGCTTCCTCTGTTGTGCTGCTGGTGTTGCTCAAGCTAGCCCTACTCAGCGCATCGGCTACAATTAGTTGCTTGCCTGGTGTAAACTCAAATTTCAAGTCATATTTCTGTAATCTTAACATTAGACGCTGGATGCGCGGTGGTGCGTCACCCAGTGGCTTCTGTGAGATCGCAATCAGTGGTTTGTGGTCTGTTTCTAGTATTACTGACCTTCCATACACATATTCATGAAACTTCTCGCATCCAAACACTGCACCTAGAGTCTCTTTCTCTATTTGCGCGTAATTTTTTTCTGCGCTTGTCATGGTGCGCGATGCGTATGCGACTGGATACCACTCTGTGTCATGTTTTTGCAATAGCACAGCTCCTAGGCCGGCTTTGGACGCATCTGTGGACACTTTTAGCAGTTTGTCCTGATCATAGAATTTTAACACTGGCTCCTTTATTAGACTGCTTTTGAGCCACTCCCATTCTCTGGCATGCTCTGCCATCCACTGCCACATTGTATTGGTCTCTAACAAGCTTCTAAGAGCTATTGTGTTAGCTGATAAATTTGGGATAAATTTTCCCATGTAATTGACTAGCCCTAGGGCTCTTTGCAAGTCATTTTTGTTCTGCGGTACTGGCAGCTCTGCTATGGCCCGCACTTTTTCCGGATCTGGTTGCACACCTGCCCCAGATAATTTCTCTCCCAGGTATGTAATCTCCCGTACCCCGAATTGGCACTTACTCTTATTCAGTTTCATACCTGACTTTTGCGCCTGTGTGAGAACTCTTGCCAACCTTTCGTCGTGCTCCTCTTTTGTTTTTCCCCAGACTACCACATCATCAAGAAAAACTCCCACCCCTTCTATTCCGTCAAACAATTGCTGCACAGTTCTATGGAAAATTTCAGGGGCTGAGCTAATCCCAAACGGCATTCGTAGAAAGCAATGCCTTCCGAATGGCGTATTAAATGTGCACAATTTAGCGCTTTCCTCATCGAGCACTAGTTGGTAAAACTCAGATTTGGCATCTAATTTTGTGAAGTAATTTGCTCCACTCATTGTGCTGGTTATGTCAGATTTTGTTGGTAGCCTGTAATGCTCCCGCTGTATTACTTTATTTAGATCTTTTGGATCTATGCACAATCTCAAATCTCCATTTGGCTTCTCCACTATAACTAGTGAGTTAACCCATTCAGTTGGTTCTTCTATTTTTCTGACCACTCCGTCTGCTATCAGTGAGTCTAGTGTTTCCCTCAGCCTCTTTTTAAGAGCTATTGGCACTTTTCTTGCTGGATGTATGACTGGCTCTGCATTCTCTTTCAGCCTAATTTTTTGTTTGCCTGGTAGGCGGCCTATTCCTTTGAACACCTCTTTGTATTCTTTCACCCAGTCAGTGTGTTTGTGCTTACTTGTTATAGCCTCTGTATTTTCTCGTGTTGTCACTTTGTCTGTATCAATGACATTCACCCTTTTGATCAGACCTAGCTGATCGCATGTTTTTAAACCCAAAATTGCTTGTCTATTTCCATCAACAAGTACAAACAATGCATTCACTGTTTTACCTTTGTTTGACAGTGTAACCCTGCACATTCCCTTAGTGGGTATTGGCTTATCGTCATATGTTCTCAGATTAATCTTTTTATTTCTTATTTTCGGCTTGTTTTTTCAGTCTTTTAAAATCTTTCATTGGCAGGATGTTTACCTGCGCACCTGTGTCGAGCTTCAGTGACATGTCCGTGCCATTCATCTCCAGGCACACTATCCATTCGTCAGCGCTCGTCTCTCCCTCGATGGCGTCCACGTAAAACTGATCCTCCTCGCTGTCGCTCTTTTTCTCCACGAGTTGCACCCTCCTCTTTGAGAAGCAGGTCTTTGCGAAGTGATTTTTTCCGCCACACTTGCGACATTCCTTCCCGAGTGCTGGACACTGTTTCAGCGCGTGTTGCCTTCCACACCGCTCACAGTTCCCACGCGCGCGCTCTGGGTTTGCCTCCCTTTTTCTTGCCTGCAATGTTCCTTTCGGCTTCGCGCGCTGCACTGCACCGACCTCAGCAGTCTCTTTTTCCTTGCTGCTAAAAGTCTTTAATTGTGCCTTTGTACTCTCAGACGCTTGGCAAATCTGTATCGCTTTCTCCAGCGTTAAGTTAGTCTCTTTCAGTAATTGCATCCGCAATTTGTTGTCTTGGACCCCTATTACAATTTGGTCCCGTATCATTGACTCATTCAATGTTCCAAAGTTGCATGACTGACATTTCAACCGTAGGTCTGTGACATACAGCTCGATGGACTCTGACTCTTTCTGAAGTCTTTTTCTGAACACATACCTCTCGTACGTTTCATTCTTTCTCGGTGTGCAATAATCGTCAAATTTCTTCATTACGGCGTCGAAGTTGCCTTTTTCTTCTTCCGTGAAGATGAATGTGTTAAACACATTTAGCGCCGCTCGCCCTGCTACTGTTAGCAGTAATGCTATTTTCCTCTCCTCGTCACGGAGACCGATAGCAAGCGAATAAAGTTCAAAACTCTGTTTGAATACTTTCCAGTTCTCGTTGACGTTACCGGTCAACTTTAACTCGTCCGGCTGTCGAAGAGCATTCATCTTCGCCGTCGGTTCGTAGTTTTATCCTGGTATCATGTAATTTACTCCTGGTACCATGTAATGTTCTCCTGGAACATGTAATGACGAGGCGCACACACCGGGTGTCAGTTAGGACTTTTTACTTGTCACTTCAAGTGCAACTAACTACTAACCACACAGTGACTCAAGTACAACTCCTTTTATAGTTAGGTCATGGCCGGGGTCATACTGCCCTCTAGTGGTGACTCCATATGAACTTCACATATCAATACACTTAATCTTCAGGTATTATCCAAGCTCTGGTCAGTTTAATAGCAAGGAATAGCATACTGACATGGCAAGTAGTTAGAGGTGAAAGGAGGAAGATAAAAAGGTTGAGGATAGAAAGAAGGGTAGCATATAAAAGGATATGGTGTTGACTGCTGAACACTGACAGTGTTAACCAACGGACGAGTCTGGAAGGCTGGGTGGCCCAGGGACGGATAGGTGAACACCATGTTGGGTCGTCTCTGCCTGGTGGACTGCCTCAGACGTGGTGGCGACTCAGGACGACGGTCTGGCTCTGGACTGGGCACCGGCTCAGGATCAGCTGCAGGTCCGGGACTAGGGGCAGGAACATCTTGGTGGAGATGAAGCACTTCCCTGTCGTCGTCATCTGGTTGAAGTTGGTCCACGTTTTGTTCACTTGCCCTTTGTATTTCTTGTCCTTCTTCCGTAATACTGTCTCTGTCTTGTTCAGATTGAATAGGAACTTGTACTTGTCTTTGCTGTGTTGTTCCCTGTCTTCTTTGTGACTCACATTGAACTTGGTCGACTGGACGTTGACTTTCTTGCAGGTGTCTGGGAACACGAAACCAATAGAGGGGTTCGTCTTCTTCTGACTCACTCGCTTCAGGACTGTTTGACTTTTCCAGTGTGTTTTGTCTGATATTGGTAGGTCTGTTGTTTCTCTTTTGTGACTTGGCAACTGGACTTTGAATGATGTCGACTGGTAAGTCGTTGACTTGGAGAAGCAAGTTTCTGTGCAGGGTACGGATGGGATGACCTCCTGTCTCTGGACTTACTTTGTAGACGGGGTTGTCTCCAACCTGCTCTCTCACGATGTAGACTGTTTGTTCCCAGTAGGGCCTTAGCTTGCCAGGACCACCTCTTTCGCCCAGGTTCCGTACAAGCACTCTGTCTCCTACTTGCAGGACTACACCTTTGCATCGTTTGTCATAGTTTGTCTTTCCTTTGGAGCTTGACTGTTGACTGTTTGCACTTGCAATCCTGTACGCCTCTGTCATTTTCCCTTTCCATTCCTGAGCGTATCCATGTGCCGTTTCTGTGTCTTCTTCTGTCATGAGGCCAAAGAGAAGGTCTACTGGGAGGCGAGGGTGTCTGCCATACAACAGGAAGTATGGAGAAAAGCCAGTGGCCTCATGCTTAGTGCAGTTGTAAGCATGGATGGTGTGAGGCAAGTGTTCCTTCCAGTTTAGTTTCTCTTTCTCTCTCAATGTACGTAGCATCTGCAACAAGGTCCGATTCAGCCTTTCGACTGGGTTACATTGGGGGTGGTAGGGAGAAGTCCTTGAGTGGCCAACACCTGCTAGCTCTCTGAGGGACTTGAATAACTCGTTCTCAAATTCACGACCCTGATCGTGATGAAGCTTGGAGGGGTAGCCGAATCTTGGAATGAAATCATTGAAGAGGCGGTCTGCTGCTGTCTTTGCGGCTTTGTTCTTGGTGGGGTAGGCTTGTGCAAACCTGGTGAAATGGTCGACTACCACCAAGATGTACTCAAACCCGCCTTTACAGGACTCTAGATGCAGGAAATCGATGCATGCTAACTCGAGTGGGAAGTTGGATGTTATACTGCCCATCAGTGCTCTCTCATGCGTTGCTGGCTTTTTCTGTTTTATGCATGGGCACTTCCTGGTGACATACTCCTCGATCTCTCGCATCATGAAAGGCCAGTAGAATCGCTCACGGGCTAAGCTCAAGACTTTCTCCACGCCGACATGGCCCATGTTGTTATGGAGATGAGTGAGAACTACTTGCCTGTAGACAGCGGGCAGAACTAGCTGCTTGCATTCTGCGGTCTTCCTGTAGAGAAGGCCATTTTCAATGTGCATCCGACTCCACTCTCTCAACAGTCTTTTTGTGCTTATGTCAAGCTTGGCTTTATCGTCTTCGGTTGGTGTCATGTCTTTTTCTTTCATCTCCATGACTTTCCCGATGGCTGGATCTGCTCTTTGTTCTTGGACTAGTTCATCGTGGTCGATGGAATGCAGTGGCTCCTTGAGGGGTGAACTTGGTGAAGCAAGGTTGAGGGCTGCAATCCATGCTACATCACCTTGCTTGGCTCTTCTGCTCCCTTCCCATACTGCACCGACGGCTTCCTCTGACAGTTCTCCTGTACCGATCTCTGGCTGTCCCTTGACAGGGACCGATTCACGTTTCCCTGATTCTTGGGGTCACCTCAGACATCCAACTGCTCTGTGTCCCGACTCACCACATACAAAGCAATGACTGCACTCCTGTAAGCTTTGTTCAGTACATTTCGGACAGAGATAGGTTTTCTTTTGGTTGGCTGGAGGCTGAGAACGCTGAGGGGAGAAGTTTACAGCTTTCTGTTCCATGAGAGTTGCCACCATCTTGGTTAGAGTCTCTACTTGTGCAGCAAGTTGTTTGATTGTCTGTGAGGCTTGTTGGTCTTTGGCTGTTGTGTCCTTTGTTGCAATCACAGCACTTTGTGCTGACTTCTGACGAGGGGTTTGCCCTAACCTTCGCTGGTGCTCATTCTCATCACTGATTATCTCACCTCACTAAGAATCTCTTCATCTGTTACATTGTTGTTTGAGGTAAGAGGTCTTAGTCGTTGCCGCAGGTCTGCATACTTCACTCCCAGGCCTTGATAGACTGTGTGCAGAAACACTTCCTGAATTGTCCTTGGGTCATACGAGATGTCTGCATTGGCCTGTTTTGACTGAAAGATAAGTTTCTGTTTGAGTCCAATCATGCGATACAGGAATTGCTGAGGGGACTCCTGCTCAGTTTGTCGGGCTCACATTAACTCCTGGAATATCTCTGTTGTTGCCTTTTCTCCAAGGTGGGATTGGAGAAAGCCCTGAAGTTCAGAAAGAGCCAGTTCATCTTTGAGCATGAGCATGTCCCTGAACGTGCCAGGCTTTACAATTCTCAGTACCCCCCTCACGATCTCTGCTTCAGAAAATCCTTCTTTTAATCCTTCATTGATCTGTCTTATGAGACTGTTATAACTGATTTCAGATCTGTTGTCTCCAATTTGTCCTCCAAAAACCTTGAATTCTCTCCGAAGCAGGTAGGAAAGGTCTTTGAGAGTGACATGTCTTTCTGGACTACCTTGTTCCCTTGGCTGCGGTTGTGAGTGGCTCTGACGACTGGGTGCTGCAGGTGGTTGGAGTGTCACAACTTCACACAGTCTTAGTCTTTCACCCAGTGTCTCATATGCTTTCCTCAGTTCCTCTACAGACTCTGCGTTTGCGTTCACATTAGCTTGAATGCCTGGTGGAACAGCAGATGGTGATGGTGGATCTGGCAACATATTGGATGGATGAGGACTTGACTTGGTTGGTGTTGCAGCCTGATCAGCTGGATGCGTGGCGGGGCCGCTCGTTTGTATCACTTCAGTTAGCAGATCATCCAACATTAGCAACTGACTCATTCCCTCATCTTCAAGTTTCAGCAGAGTTGGGGACCGTAAATAGGAATCGACATAGTCCATACAGCTCTCATTATCGTCTTCACTGAACTGTGTGTCTTTGTCTCCAGCTGCAAGGCTCTTTGTTAGCCCAAAAAGATCCTTACTTGAGAGGTCAAACAAGCGTCCTCTGATGCTCCATATCAGTTCTTTCCGTGCTGTCGACATGGTACTTTAGCTATCTGTAGTTTGAGTGTTGTATTATCTGTACAGTGACTAGGCTGCGTTTTACCTTCTTGACAGCAGTGCAGTTCCACTTTTGGTTGAAGATCCTTTCTTTCTCTTTGATCTTTCTCCTTGGACACCCACTGACTGACGTGTCTGATGTAGCAGCTTGGCAACCGTTGTCTCGTAGTTGTGGTATCACTGGATCTTCCCTCGATGACTGAAGAGGAGAGATCCCGGACGAGCCCCCACAGTTTGTTACGGGTCCCGGGGAGGTGGCCACAATAACAAAAAGAAATAAGTCTTAAAAAAACATGATCCTCCGTGTCTGCTCTTGGGTCTGTAAATAAGGAAAGAGCCTTAGAAAGACAGAACACAGGACCACTCGTGTCTTTCTCCAGATAGTACTCTTATTTTCTTTAACAAATTACTTCACAAACTTGGCAATAGGCAAATATAACAAATTACTTTACAAACTTGGCAATAGGCAAATATATACAGGACAAACTCTGACTATTAATTAACACCAGGAGACTTACATTCACACGGGGCAAAATGTACTTGTATAAAGTAAAACATTTTATGTGAGCTAACAGTCTTTCCCAAGGTTAAGCTAGACTGGCGCGAAACCGCTACCGCGATGCGGCTCGCCTTTGATCTCCGGCGCCGGCCGCAGCTTGAACTTGTACAAAAACGTATCTAAACGACACACCAACATCACAGTATTACTCGTCGCGAAACACAGAAGTAACACGGAGCTTAAGGCTTTTATTTATGGCATTTTTAACCAAATACTGACCTGTAAAATAAAGAAAGAGTCTTAGAAAGACAGAACACAGGACCACTCGTGTCTTTCTCCAGATAGTACTAAAGGGGGGCCGGAAGCGCATCCTCATTGTTTACCTGGGGTGGGACGACCGCAGTGTCAAAGGTTCCGCTGCTTACTGTTAAATATTTATACAGGGCTACATATCAAATGTTAATATTACTAATCGTCCACAATCTCAAAATATATTTAAATGCTCTTAAAATAAAAATAAAATGACAGTCTCTCTGAATTATTTCCGAACGTGGTGCACGATTTGGGTGTACCACATTTGCTTATAGCGTCAGAAGGCTAATGGATGATTAGAAAACCCTTGTGCAATCATGTTAGGTCTGCAATGCTGTAATTGCTGCAAATGGAGGATTCTTTGATGAAAGCAAAGTTTGAAGGAAAAAATTATTATTTCAAATACAAATCATTATTTCTAACCTTGTCAATGTCTTGACTATATTTTCTATTCATTTTACAACTCATGGTGGTAAATAAGTGTGACTTTTCATGGAAAACACAAAATAATTGTCTGGGTGACCCCAAACTTTTGAACGGTAGTGTATGTCTCCCAGCTGGTCTGGGAACGCCTTGGTATCCTCTCTGAAGAGCTGGAGCAGGTGGCTGGGGAGTGGGAAGTCTGGGCTTCTCTTGCGACCCGGACCTCCGGAAAAGCGGTAGAAGATGGATGGATGGATGGATGGATGGATGGTTCTGTGCTTGAGTTTCTTCTGAAGTATGAAATGTCCTGGGCAGATCAAACTGTTCTTGTTCTTGTCACATCAACCAAAAGAAAAAAAAATCTGTTCTTGCAAAGTATGTACAGGCCTTAAGGGTCTATTAGAAATAAATACCTAGTGACACTTCAGAGTGACCAATTAAGATATGATAAAATAAGACTTCATTAATCCTACACTGGGCAAATTCACTTGCTACAACAGCACAAGGGTCAGAATAATAGAGAAAAGACCAGAAAATAAAGTACAATAAAACATATTAAAATATACAAGATCAATGAAAGTATAATTTAAACTATGTATAAATTATGCTATAAAGACTAAAATACAGTAAAAGAAACAACATGGATTTATAATGTGCAATAAGAATAACAGTATACATGTGTTTTATAGTAGGTATTTTTCCTATGTGTGTAGTGTACAGTCTGCTAACATGCATGTTGCTGGAGGAAACCAGAACAAACCAATACAGCACATAGAAGGAGTTCCACCTTTGCCAGCCTGGGGATTTGAACCTGGAACCTTCTATCTAGGAGGCAACAGTGCTGACCACTGTACCACCATGCTGCCCTGTAGTATGAGCAAGGAGTTGAGTTTTGTTTGATATCACCAGAATTCAGCATATTTCAGCATGAATGAGTTTAAAGAAGAGATATCAGCTGGAGTAATGGCATGTTTCAAAACCTACAGTAACAGAGTTTTTAAGATAAGCTAAGGGGTAGCTGTGGTGTGGCCGACTACTGATTGGGGGTCATGGGTTTGATTCCCGCTCTGTCTGCATGTTGAAATGTCCTTGAGCAAAACACTGAACCTCCAATTGCTCCTGGTGAGTAAGGCCACCACTTGTGTATGGCAACTCTGCCGCCATGTGTGTGTGAATGGGTGGATAGCTGGATCTGTAAAGTGCTTTGGTCATCTAGAGATGAGGAAAAAGTACTATGTAATTTTTTTTCCAAGCGCCATAAGGAGAGGCAGCAGTAACAGCAGCAGCTCTCACATTTTTGTGTCTTTATTAGCTTATTCTTTTATATATATAGTGTGTTTCTTTTCATCATGGCTCAGTAGTAAGACTTGCATTAATGGCTGGACCAAGTTTTTCTAGTTGTCTCCTGGTCTTTCTTTGATTTTTCTTCATCGGGGCAATGGAGAGCAATAGCAGTGGGGGTGAACACATATCTTAAAGATGGGACCAGCTGACTGCACTGGGGAGGCCAGCGCTGCTGCACAGAGCGAAGCCCCTCATCCCGGTGTGAGCTCAAGAAGAGATGCCATGGGCAAAGAGCTAAAGCTAAGGTGAGGAGGAGGAGGAAGCACAAGCCGGCTGTTCTGATGTTTGTCACAGGTAACGTGAGGTCACTGGTAAACAAGATGGATGAGTTCACAGTGCTGGTCAAGATGCAAAGGTAATATTGTGAGTGTAGTATCATGTGTTTTTCTGAAATGTGGTTACAGTCCCAGATCCTGGAAAACAACATAGTGATACCTGGATTTAAAATGATCTGGTCGGACAGGGACATTATAAGTAGCGGGAAAAGGAGGGGAGGAGGATTGTTACTTTTTGTGAATGAGAGGTGGTGTAATCCAAGACACATTTATGTAAAAGAACCGCACTGCAGCCCGGACACTTAACTGCTTGCTGTGAGGCTGCAACCTTATTATATGCCACGAGAGTTCATGTGTGCAATTGTGATTACTGTTTACGTCCCTCCGTCAGCTGATGCAGTGGTGGCCTGTAACGTCAGAAGTTTCACCACTGCCACTTTGTTGGCGCAGCACCCTGACACATTTATGGCCATCACGGGTGATTTTAACAATGTCTCACCGAGCAAAACACTACCAAACTTCCATCAGTTTGTTGACTGTCCCACCAGAGAAAATAAAACACTGGATCTACTGTATGACAATTCCAGAGATGCATACAGTGCCACAGCTCTAGCCCCCCACCCCCACCCCACACACACACACACACCTTAGCAGATCAGATCACAATCTGGTCCTGTTTTCACCCAGGTGCATTCCACTTGTGCAAAGAAAGCCCGCTTATACACGGACTGTGAAGAAGTGGACACAGGAGGCTGCTGATGCACTACAGGACTGCTTCAAGGCCACGGACTGGGACATACTCTGTGAATCACATGGGCTGGACATACACAATATGACTGAATGTCTCAGAATACATCAGATTCTATGAAAACACAACCATGCCAGCTCAGACCGTGCGCTGTTTCCCCAACAACAAACCATGGATCACCAGTGACCTGAAAGCACTTCTTTAAAAGAAGAAGAGAGCTTCAAGGTCTGAAGACAGGCAGGAGCTGAGGAGAGTGCAGCGTGAACTGAGAGAGATACTGAGGATGTGAAAGGACAGTTACTGGAGGAATTTGGAGGATAAACTCCAGCAGAGCAATGTGAAGAATGTGGGAATAGGAGTGAAACACATCACTGGGTATAAAGGGAGAGAGAGAGAGAGAAAGAGAGAGACAGACAGACACTGGGGAGCCTTGAGAAAGCTAATGAGCTGAATCTGTTTTGTAATAGGTTCAACTCACCGTCTCCCCTACAACACAGCCAGACACCCACACACCCCGCCCTCCTCACCCTCCTGTGCAGCAACTCTCTCTCTCTTTCCTCCCTCACCCCTCTTCCCCTCCTCTGAGGACATCAGCACCAACCCCCACATCACTGTGACTACAGACCAGGTTCAGAAACAACTGGAGAGACTCCATCAGCGGAAGACTGTGGGCCCTGATGGCATCTCTGTCAAGATCCTGAGGACCTGTACCAGCCAGCTATCTCCTTTGCTGAAACACCTGTACAACATAAGCCTGAGTCTGGACAGAGTACTGGTGCTGTGGGAGACATCATGTCTGGTTCCTGTCCCGAAGAAGTCATCTTCATCAGACCTGAATGACTATCGACCAGATGTGGCTGGACCCTCTGTCCCACAATGGGAAAATTACAGGATTGCAACAGCAAAGGCATAGCAGCACTCAGAGCAATAGTAAATAAGATAATAAGAATTGGTTAGCCAAAGCAGTAAACATACATACAGTGGGGTAAAAAGTATTTTGTCAGCCACCAATTGTGCAAGTTCTCCCACTTAAAAGATGAGAGAGGTCTCCAATTTTCATCATAGGTATACCTCAACTGTGAGAGACAAAATAAGAAAAAAAAATCCAGAAAATCACATTGAAGGATTTTTAATGAATTAATTGGTAAATTCCTCAGTAAAGTAAGTATATGGTCAATAACAAAAGTTCATCTCAATACTTTGTTATATACCCTTTGTTGGCAATGACAGAGGTCAAACGTTTTCTGTAAGTCTTCACAAGGTTTTCACACACTGTTGCTGGTATTTTGGCCCATTCCTCCATGCAGATTTCCTCTAGAGCAGTGATGTTTTGGGGCTGTCACTGGACAACACAGACTTTCAACTCCCTCCAAAGATTTTCTATGGGGTTGAGATCTGGAGACTGGCTAGGCCACTCCAGGACCTTGAAATGCTTCTTACGAAGCCACTCCTTCGTTGCCCGGGCGGTGTGTTTGGGATCATTGTCATGCTGAAAGACCCAGCCACATTTCATCTTCAATGCCCTTGCTGGTGGAAGGAGGTTTTCACTCAAAATCTCATGATACATGGCCCCATTCATTCTTTCCTTTACACGGATCAGTCGTCCTGGTCCCTTTGCAGAAAAACAGCCCCAAAGTATGATGTTTCCACCCCCATGCTTCACAGTAGGTATGGTGTTCTTTCTCCTCCAAACACGACAAGTTGAGTTTTTACCAAAAAGTTCTATTTTGGTTTCATCTGACTATATGACATTCTCCCAATCCTCTTCTGGATCATCCAAATGCTCTCTAGCAAACTTCAGATGGGCCTGGACATGTACTGGCTTAAGCAGGGGGACACGTCTGGCACTGCAGGATTTGAGTCCCTGGTGGCATAGTGTGTTTCTGATGGTAGCCTTTCAGGTTCCGGTTCAGGTTCAGGTTACTTTATTTGTACCCGTAGGTAGATTTGTTTTGCAGTCTGGTGACATCCATATTTACAAGCCACTAATTACATTCAACATAGACACAAACACAGGCACACATGAAGCTGACTATAAACATGATAAAAATACTCAAGGCTCCATCAAACAGTATAAAAAGACAAAGAGATGAGGGAGAAACCAGAGGTAAGAGAGAAGGGTCATATTAAAGTTAAAAGTTAAAAACTAGTCAGTGACATAACGCACGGCTCAGGAGACGCACACACACAGGCTCAGAGTAGTTCAAATAGTTTATTAGCAACAGGAGTGAATGGATGTGTGTCTGCGAGATGTAGATGTGTTGGTGGCGGCGTCTGCTTCAGGCACAGAGGCAGGAGACCGTACAGCCGGGCAACCCTATGGGAAAAGCACAAGGAGAGGGGTGACGGGCACACACCAACACAGGAGATATAATGGCGAGAGAGAGGCTTACTTGGATGGAATAGATGACTGGCACAACAAGGGACAAGACCCGGAAGACAGCCACCTGGAGAGCTCGGTGCAGCAGCGAGGAACAGGCGATGGAGAGGCGTAGTCCGCCGCCGGGAAATCCACCTGTGCACAGGGGAGCAGACTGGAGGGAAAAGGAGGTAAGATCTTCTTACCAGAATGTTGGCTGAAGTAGAAGTTTGACTCACAGTGATGAGTGATGAAGTCTGACGGCTTCAGGCCGAAGCTCAGGGCGAGGCGGCTTATATCCCTCGCCGCTGATGACGAGCAGGTGTGTGAGCAGGTGGCGCCGCTGATGAGCGGCGTGGCGTGACAGTACTCCCCCCTCTAGCAGCGCCTCCTGGCGATGGCTTCTCTGGGTGCGCTCGGTGGAAATCAGCGATGAGCGACGGGTCCAACACAAACGACGAGAGTACCCACTGTCGATGTTCGGGCTCATAGCCCTCCCAGTCCACCAAGTACTGCAACCCACGACCCCGGCGCCGGGAGTCTAGGATGGAGGCGACGGACCAGGCCGGATGGCCATCAATCATCCAGGGCGCGGGTTGCGCAGCAGGAGGAGGGCAAAGGGGATCGGAGACTGCCAGCTTCACCTTGGACACGCGGAAGGTAGGATGGATGCGGAGGGAGGGGGGAATAGCCACACGCACAGCCACCGGGTTGATGATCCTGGTGATGGGGTAGGGTCCCATGAAGCGCTGTGCCAGCTTCCTCCTCTCACCTTTTAATGTCACGTCCTGGGTCGACACATATACTTGTTGCCCAACTCTGTACGCCGGGGCAGGTCTTCTGTGCCGGTCCGCCATGGCTCGGTTGCGCTCCGCCGTGCGTAAAAGCGCATTACGCGCTGATGCCCAGATGGAACGGAACTGCCTGAGATGCGCCTTCACTGAGGGGACAGTTACCTCACTCTCCTGCGCCGGGAACAGCGGGGGGTCGTAACCCAGGGACGCCTTAAAGGGAGACATCCCCGTAGCAGAAGAGCAAGCGGTGTTATGGGCGTATTCAACCCAAGCAAGATGGTTACTCCAGGACGTGGGTTTGGATGCCGTTACACAGCGGAGTGCAGCCTCCAGCTCCTGGTTGGTCCGCTCACACTGCCCGTTGGATTGGGGGTGATGGCCGGAGGAGAGGCTCACCTTGGCTCCTATGGCGTTGCAAAACGATCTCCAAACCTCAGAGGAAAATTGGGGCCCCTGGTCCGAGACCACGTCCACCGGAATCCCGTGCAGCCTGACCACGTGTTGGATGAGGAGGTCCGCCGTCTCCAGGGCAGTTGGGAGACCTCGCAGGGGGACGAAGTGCACAGCCTTGGAGAAGCGGTCAACGATGGTCAGGATGGTGTCATAGGTGTTCGAGACTGGGAGTCCGGTGACGAAGTCCAGGGCGATATGCGACCAGGGCCTGCCAGGGATGGGCAGGGGCTGGAGCAAACCCGCTGGAGGGGCATTACCCGACTTGTTGGTGGCACACACTGGACAGGCCCGGGCGTAGCGGGCAGCATCCCTCCGTAGGCCCGGCCACCAGAAGGACCGCTGGAGAAGGTCAATCATCCGGGAGGAGCCAGGGTGACAGGTGAGCTTGGAAGTGTGTAACCAGTGGATGACTTCTCCTCGAACCGTGGATGGCACAAACAGCCTCCCCTCCGGTCCGTCACCAGGGTCAGGTTCCACTTCCTGCGCCTTCCGGATCTTGCTCTCAATGTCCCATGTGACGGCTCCCACGACGCACGACCTGGGTAGGATGGTGTGAACCGTGTCCTCCGACTCCTCAGGGGCAAATTGCCTAGAGAGGGCGTCGGGCAGGTCGTTCTTGGAGCCAGGCCTGAAGGTGATGGTGAACTGGAACCTGGCGAAGAACAAGGACCAGCGCGCCTGGCGGGCGTTCAGGCGCCTGGCAGATCTGAGGTATTCCAAGTTCTTGTGATCCGTTAGAACCACAAACGGCAGGTCCGCCCCCTCTAGCCAGTGACGCCACTCCTCTAGCGCGAGCTTGATGGCGAGAAGCTCTCTGTCACCCACGTCGTAATTTCTCTCCGCCGGGGACAGGCACCGGGAGAAGAAGGCGCAGGGCCGCTTGATGCCGTCGTCTGGCGACCGTTGGGATAACACCGCCCCCACTCCTGTGTCCGAAGCGTCCACTTCCACGATGCACTGCAGCGCGGGGTTGACCTGGCTCAGGACCCGGGAGGAGGAGAACTCCGCCTTCAGCGTCTGAAAAGCAGCTGCGGCCTCTTCGGTCCACCGGAACGGAACCTTAGGGGATGTGAGGCGGGTCAGCGGGCCGACGATGGTGCCGAAGTTTGGGACGAAGCGGCGGTAGAAGTTCGCAAATCCAATGAACTGTTGCACCTGCTTCCGTGATGCAGGTGTAGGCCATTCTACCACCGCCTTCACCTTCTCTGGGTCCGGGAGCACCTGGTCATGAGAGATGATGAACCCCAGGAAGGATGTTGTTCTGGCGTAAAATTCACACTTCTCAGCCTTCACGTATAGCCGATTCTCCAGCAGTCTTTGGAGGACCCGCCTCACGTGGACCTGGTGCTCGTCCCTGGATTTGGAGAAGATGAGTATATCATCCAGGTAAACGAACACAAAGAGGCCGATGAAATCCCGGAGGACGTCGTTGATGAGGCACTGAAAGACGGCTGGAGCGTTGGTCAGCCCGAACGGCATGACTAGGTATTCGAAGTGGCCGTTCGGGGTACGGAAGGCTGTTTTCCACTCATCTCCCTCCCAGATCCGGACGAGGTGGTAAGCGCTGCGTAAATCCAGCTTGGTGAACCAAGTCGCCCCCTGGAGGGAGTGAAAAGCGATGTCCATGAGGGGCAGGGTGTAACGATCCTTCTCCGTGATGTCATTAAGAGCACGGTAGTCTATGCAAGGAAGAAGGGATCCGTCCTTCTTGCCAACGAAGAAGAATCCTGCCCCCACGGGTGATGACGATGGGCGGATTATCCCAGCACTCAGCGACTCCTTAAGGTATGTGTTCATCGTCTCCTTCTCTGGCGCCGACAGACTGTAGAGCCGTCCAGAAGGTAAGAGCGCCCCCTGGCGGAGATTGATGGCGCAGTCGTAAGGCCGGTGAGGAGGGAGAGACATCGCCTTAGATTTGCTGAATACCATACCCAGGTCGTGAAATTCTGGTGGCACCAGGGACAGGTCCGGGGGTGCAGCGTCCGTTGGAAGGGGAGAAGCGGACGGAGAGCAGGCAGCGGACTGAAGACAGGTGCCCATGCAGAACGTACTCCATGCCGACACCCCGGCGGACTTCCAATCCAGGACAGGGTTGTGGAGGCGTAGCCAGGGATACCCCAGGATGACGGGCGACACAGAGTTGGGCAGGACGTAAAAGGTCATCTCCTCCCGGTGGTTTCCTGAGATGATTACTGGGACGGGGATGGTTTGGTGTGTAACTCTCCCAAGGGAGGCACAAGAGAGATTGACCAGGGAGATGGGATTCCTGAGTGCCTGGCAGCGGATGCCCAATCGGGTTGCCAGGCTTTGTGAAATAAAGCTGCCTTCTGCGCCCGAATCCACCAGTGCGTGGGTGAGATGCCCAGTGGGGTTGTGGCAGAAACGGATGGGCAGCTTTAATTGAGTGAGAGTATTTAACCGGTTGACATCCGCGAGGCCCCCTACAGTGACTCGCGGACCCCGCCGACTGGCTTTCCGTGGGCAAAGCTTCACCGTGTGTTGGTCATCTCCGCAATACATGCAGAGATCCAACTCACGGCGGCGTTGTTTCTCCGCAGGGGAAAGCTTTGTCCAGCCCGTCACCATCGGCTCCGACTCCTCGGGGCATGATGGTGGCGGCGCCGCCAGGGGGCGAGCTTGGAACAGGCGCGGCGAGACTCCACGAGGGCGAGAAGAAGATGACTTCCGTCCCGAGGAGCGCTCGCGCAGCCTGTTGTCCAAACTAATCGCTAAGGATGTTAGCTCCGCTTGCGTCTCAGGGATATCCCGTCCAGCCAGTTCATCCCTCAGATCATCATTGAGACTGCGGAGGAAAAGGCCGCAGAGGGAGCGTTCCTCCCAGCCTAACTCCTCCGCCGCTACCCAGAAGTCGACCACGTAATCCGCTGCCAACCGGCTTCCCTGCTGGAGGGCGAGAAGCCGATCGACCTGGACCGTCTCGGTAAGAGTATGGTCAAAGACCTCCAGGAAGCGTCTCACGAATTGGTCATATGTGAGGGTGGCATAACTGGACTTCGCCATTACGGCGTAGGTCCAAGTTAATGCTCGCCCCTCCAGGAGATTCCCGATATAACCAATTCGGCTATGATCTGAGGGAAAGTCTCCGGGCACACGATGGAAAACGGACTCACACTGCATAATAAACCCCCGCGCTCCGCCGAGCTTACCGCTAAAGCGGGCGGGGGTTGGAATGGGTGTGAGCCGAACCGGTGCACCCGGAGCCTGCTGGACGGCCACTGGAGCTGCAGGAGCTGCGCCACCCTGACGAGCCGGGGGGAACGGCTGTTGGGGGTCCAAGCGGCCCAACCGGTTAGTTAAATTTAACAACTGATTAAAAATCACCTGTTGCTGATAGGCTATCTGATCCACTCGAGCCTCGAGAGTGGAAAACCGGTGTGCGAGCCCGCCGTCTGCCGAGCCGCTCTGCTGAAGCCATACTGACATAATGCACGGCTCAGGAGACGCACACACACAGGCTCAGAGTAGTTCAAATAGTTTATTAGCAACAGGAGTGAATGGATGTGTGTCTGCGAGATGTAGATGTGTTGGTGGCGGCGTCTGCTTCAGGCACAGAGGCAGGAGACCGTACAGCCGGGCAACCCTATGGGAAAAGCACAAGGAGAGGGGTGACGGGCACACACCAACACAGGAGATATAATGGCGAGAGAGAGGCTTACTTGGATGGAATAGATGACTGGCACAACAAGGGACGAGACCCGGAAGACAGCCACCTGGAGAGCTCGGTGCAGCAGCGAGGAACAGGCGATGGAGAGGCGTAGTCCGCTGCCGGGAAATCCACCTGTGCACAGGGGAGCAGACTGGAGGGAAAAGGAGGTAAGATCTTCTTACCAGAATGTTGGCTGAAGTAGAAGTTTGACTCACAGTGATGAGTGACGAAGTCTGACGGCTTCAGGCCGAAGCTCAGGGCGAGGCGGCTTATATCCCTCGCCGCTGATGACGAGCAGGTGTGCGAGCAGGTGGCGCCGCTGATGAGCGGCGCGGCGTGACAGTCAGAAGTTAAAAAACTCAAAGGTCTAAAACCCAATAAAATATTTAGAAACCAAGCCTTTGTTACTTTGGTCCCAGCTCTCTGCAGGTCATTCACTAGGTCCCCCCATGTGGTTCTGGGATTTTTGCTCACCGTTCTCGTGATAATTTTGACCCCACGGGGTGAGATCTTGCGTGGAGCCCCAGATCGAGGGAGATTATCAGTGGTCTTGTATGTCTTCCATTTTCTAATAATTGCTCCCACAGTTGATTTCTTCACACCAAGCTGCTTACCTATTGCAGATTCAGTCTTCCCAGCCTGGTGCAGGTGTACAATTTTGTTTCTGGTGTCTTTTGACAGCTCTTTGGTCTTGGCCATAGTGGAGTTTGGAGTCTGACTGTTTGAGGTTGTGGACAGGTGTCTTTTATACTGATAATGAGTTCAAACAGGTGCCATTAATACAGGTAACGAGTGGAGGACAGAGGAGCCTCTTAAAGAAGAAGTTACAGGTCTGTGAGAGCCAGAAATCTTGCTTGTTTGTAGGCAACCAAATACTTATTTTTCTGAGGAATTTACCAATTAATTCATTAAAAATCCTTCAATGTGATTTTCTAGATTTTTTTTTTCTTATTTTGTCTCTCATAGTTGAGGTATACCTATGATGAAAATTGGAGACCTCTCTCATCTTTTAAGTGGGAGAACTTGCACAATTGGTGGCTGACTAAATACTTTTTTGCCCCACTGTATGTACACAGTTATATACACAGTGCAGGAGCAATGCAGCTAGATGGCATTAGCAGCATTACAGTTAGTTAAATTGAGACATTTGAGACAAAAGATGATAAAACCTTAAAGACAGGTTAATAAGAGAGTTTGTTTAGATTCAAGAGGAATCCAGTGTCATGATTACTAGCAAAATCAGCCCACGTGCAAGATGCTACACCGTAGAATGCACACAACGCAGACAGGAAAAGTTTAAACACAATTTTATTGAAAAGAGTGATGCAAATGTAGCGGAAAAACACCTCACTCGCCAGAGGAGCACCCAGCCTGTAATGAGAGAGACAAGATCAGATTAGAGCGAGGAGGGAGGCAGGTAATAATAAATCTTAGGGAATTCTTACAAGTGAGAGCAGAGAGGCCGACGAGGAACCCAGGAAGGCTAGGATGAATAGGAATGGATGCTGCGGGAGATAAGGGCTAGTGGAAGTCTGACCAGGTGGGGTAGGCGATCAGGAGTGAAGCCGATGAAAATGAAGGAGCAGGTGGGTGCACAACGAGCCTCCAGGGACACACCACAGAGATGGCAGAAACCGGAGAAAGCGAAAGAGAGAGACAATTGTTTCTCTAGGTTCCAAGACACTAAATACTTTACTTACTTAATTCTCGTATGGCAGTATACCCAACGAGCCAGCGCTGGAGCTTTCACAGACTGGACCTTTTAAGTGCTGTCAGTGAGGAAAAAGCAGGTGCGTCCACTCACGCAGGTGTCTTGATTACCTGCGGAGCCAGGGACCTTCACAGGATGGGAGGGGGAGTGCGCTAACCCGATCATAGCACCCAGTGGTTTCTTACTGAAAACACTAGACCAACTGATGTGAACTTTTTAAGACTGATTTTTAAAGATTTTCCCTCAAAGACTGGCCTCTATAATGTAATGTATTCTTACCCCAGTATATGAATTGTTGACTAAATGCCCCATTTCTGTGGTGTGTTTTGCAACCTTTCTTCTGTGATGAAAATTGCTTCCCTCATTTTGTTATGTTTGTTGTTTAAACCACATATGCTCCCATTTCTGGCATCAGGTGACCAAACTCCTGTTGGGTATTTATGCTCTTTGTCCACACTGATCATGTCTGGAAAGATTAAATATTAAGACAGTCTCTTGAGTGGGATTTCCTTATTCCATCTCTCAATATGTGCAAATTATTCTTTTTTCCACAAAACTGAGAAAAGTTGATGGTGCATGGGCTTTTGACCATGTCTCTTGGGGTTTTATCAAGCCAACTGCCACTGGCTATGGAGAGCCTAAGAAAAGCCTCAAAAAAATCTGCATTCTCATGAATGGCAAGAGAGAAATTATTTTTCACTCTCAATCGACTTTGGCCATGAATTACACATGTGATGTTTGTCAACTGTCACACCAGTGACTCCAGTGTACCACATTCGTGTACCAAGGAATGTTAATGCTGGGTAGCCATGCCTGAGGTAACAATGGGTGCTTGATAGCAAACCCAAGTGCAAAAAAGAATCATAGTTTATGGTCTCTGGAGATGGTACATAGCCAGATGTTTTTCATACTGTTGAGATCATCCAGGCGAGGCCCTTTCTAACTTTGATATCCTTCTCCAAAGAGTTGACCCAGGAGAAGCCAAGATATTTGAAGTTAGAGACCTGTTCAAGTGGTTGGCCTTAACAAGAGTACAGTGAAAAGAAATCTGGAAGGTTGTAAATCAGGACTTTTGTCTTCGACTCGTTTCACACAAGGCCATTTTTGATGAGATCTAAAAACATGTTGGCTTGGGGGATAGTGTCTGACAGCAAAATGATATCATCTGCATAGTCCAGCTCAATCAGTGAAATGGAAAGTAGCCTCTGTGATCACCTTTGTATGATTGTCAAACTAAGTTCTTACTTCTGGTTACTAACAACTTTTCTCATAGTCAAGAACTATGTTGAAGACAAATGGTGCTAGAGTTTCACCCTGCAGGAGCCCAGAAGTGATTCTAAATTCTTCAGGGTTTCCATCAGTGGTTACAACTGTGTCCCAGGTATTCAAGTATTCTGAATGTTGTTGTTAAGTAGGCACTGAGAGGTGGAGACCAACTGCTATGCCGCCAACAGTAATTTGTGTGTAGAATAACATTAGGCTTTTACCTTTAACAATCATGATAGTGCTTTGAAAATTATATAATTTCAAAGCAAAAACAAAAGATATAAAGTGTCATTACCATTAGTGGGTTAAAAAGCAGTGGTGGCTGATGAAAAATATTTGTGGTGAGGCTATTTTGAGTACCTTACTTCTGAGTAGCTATTGCAGGGCTGTGTACTTTCCCCCCTACTCTTCTCCCTTTACACCAACTCCTGCACCTCCAGCCACCAGTCTGTCAAGTTGATCAAGTTTGCGGACGACACCACCCTCATCGGGCTCATCTCCAACGGCGACGAGTCCGCCTACAGGAGAGAGGTGGCCCAGCTGGCGTCCTGGTGCAGCAATAACAACCTGCAGCTGAACGCTCTGAAGACAGTGGAGATGATTGTAGACTTCAGGAAAGTCACTACTCCTCTGCCCCCCCTCACCCTCTCAGGCTCTCCCATCACCACTGCTGATTCCTTCCGCTTCCTAGGCACTACCATCACCAGGGACCTCAAATGGGAGCTGACCATCAGCTCACTCATCAAAAAAGCCCAGCAGAGGATGTTCTTCCTGCGGCAGCTGAGGAAGCTCAAGCTACCCACCAAGATGTTAGTGCAGTTCTACACAGCCATCATCGAGTCCATCCTCACCACCTCCATAACCGTGTGGTACGCAGGAGCCACTGCCAGGGACAGACTAAGGCTGCAGCGCATCGTGCGCACTGCTGAGAAGGTGATCGGCTGCAAGCTCCCATCTCTCCAGGATCTGTACATCTCCAGGACCCGGAGGCGTGCTGGCCGGATCATAGCCGATCCCTCACACCCTGGTCATGTACTGTTTGCCCCCCTCCCCTCTGGTAGAAGACTTCGGTCCATCCAGACTAAAACCTCCCGTCACATGAACAGCTTCTTCCCCTCTGCCATTAGACTGCTGAACACTAAGTGACTCTCGTGCACCATGTACAGCAGCTCAACCAGACTCATGTCAATCATCACTGTTTTCTTCCTGCATTACCGACTGCACTATATAGTTCTCCACAGTATCTGCTGCTGGCTAATATATATTTTAACTGTTGACCAGTATCACTTAATCTTATCCTACACTTTATTACATGTATAGTTTATTTCTCTTATCTTATCATGTTTAATGTTGCAGCATTGTACCGAGACAAATTCCTAGTTTGTGTACTACATGAACAATGGCAATAAACCTGATTCTGATTCTGATTCTGATTCTTCAATAAAAGAACCCAAACCAAAAGGATACCAGTCTAAGTACAGATGATAATTATCTGTCTTATAGAAATCGGCAGTTAAACAAATAATGACATCAACACAGAGCTTTATTATGCTCACTTCTCAAATAGAATGTGCAATCAAATAGCTATCAATTACACTGGAGAACACAATACCACATTTTGGTTCTTGAGAGATATTTATTGTTGGATGATGATTAAAGTTAACTTTACACAAATTACACATTGGATCATGGAAATGGCCTGTTTAAATACACGGAGCAAGGGAGAGAGAGACTTTGACGTTCTTAAAACTGACAAAATACCATTTGACAGAAACAAAACACATTAGTTTTACAGAAAACCGACTAACTCAAAATATTCTTGAAGATGAATTCATTATTTTCCACACAACAATGCACTGCTTGAAAACACCACATGTTGGAGAAACTTTCTAGGTCCCCCATCATTCTGAAACAGTTGAAATCAGTGATTAAACGAGCCTTCAACATTTTAATGAACACAAGACATTTGCCAGTCTTTCAATTTTGTTCCATCTGCTTAGGTACACTGCCATTTTAGCCCTCCCGAGGATAAAATTAAATAATTGACATTTCACTTTGTTCCTCTGAGAATACTTATAGCCCAGAATGAATGTTTGTCTGGCAAAAGCCTCACCAAACAACCTAAAAAGATTTTCCAACATTGTAAATATTGGTATTAAAGGATAACACTCCATAAGGTGGTGTAGTGGTTCGCACAGTGGCAGCAAAGTAAGAAGGTCATGGGATCAATTCCACCCCCTGACCATCGTGGGTTCAATACCATCAGTGACCCTTCTGTGTGGAGATGGCATATTTTCCCCGTGTCTGCATGGGTGTACTCCGGTTTCCTCCCAAAAGCCAAAAACATGCAAGTTTGGTTAACTGGAGACTCTAAAGTGGCCTTAGGTTTGAATGGTGAAAAGATGGTGCAGTACAATGGCTGCTTCATCCATCTAGGTGGAGGCCCTGAATGTCCCGTCTGGGCATCAATAAAATAAAACAGTGGAAAATACTTTCAGAAGCAGAACAGAAAGGACACTGACAACTAACTACACAATTATTTACAGAAACTGTTTTTGGCCCACCCATCTTTGCAGAATTATTGTAATTTAACCAAATACCTAACCCTAACTCTAGTATAGTATAGTATACTGCAGTATAGTATAGTATAGTATAGCATAGTATAGTATAGTATAGTATAGTATAGTATAGTATAGTATAGTATAGTATAGTAGCATAGCACAGCATAGGGCAGTATAGTGTAGTATAGTATACTATAATGCAGTATAGTATAGTGCAGTATAGTATAGTGTAGTGCAGTGCAGTGCAGTGTAGTATAATATAGTATAGTATAGTGTAGTGCAGTATAGTATAGTTTAATATAGTGCAATGTAGTATAGTATAATGCAGTATAGTATAGTGCAGCATAGTAGTATAGTACACTCTAGAGCAATATAGGATAGTATAGTATAGTGCAGTATAGTATAGTATAGCGCAGCATTTTATAGTATAGTGCAGTATAGTATAGTGTATTACAGTATAGTATAGTACAGTTCAGTATAGTATAGTATAGCATAGTGCAGTATAGTATAGTATAGTATAGTGCAGTATAGTGTAGTATAATATAGTGCAGTGTAGTCCAGTATAGTGCAGTATAGTATAGTGCAGCATAGTAGTATAGTACCTAGTATAGCTTAGTTTAGTATAGTATAGTATTGTGCAGTATACTATAGTGCAGCATTGTATAGTATAGTGCAGCATAGTAGTTTAGTACAGTATAGTGCAGTATAGTATACTATAGTGCAGTGTAGTGCAGTATAGTACAGTATAATGCAGTCATCATCATCATCATCATCATCATCATCATAGCAGTCTGTCATGGGCGACAATGACTGTTTAGGTCTGATCAGATTCCTCCACGCAGCTCTGCCATTAGCCTTCCGCTGCCAGGAACTCCTCTCTATATCCAACTTCTTCAAGTTTCTTTTTACAGTGTCTTTAAATCTGAGCCTTGGTCTACCCTGATTGCATTTGCCCTCACATAACTGTGAGTAGAGTAACTGCCGAGGGAGACGCTGGTGGTCCATCCTCTCAACATGTCCGAGCCATCTCAGGTTCATCTGTATTAGCATGTCCTCCACTGATGGTAGACCAGCTCGTTTCAACGCTTCTATGTTGGTTATCTTGTCCTTTCCATGAGATGTTCATTATGACTCGATGGTGTCTCATCATGTACGCGTGGAGTTTCTTTACCTGCACTCTGTAGACAGTCCAAATTTCAGCACCGTACAATAGAGTAATCCAGTACTGTCGCTCTGTACACTTTGCATTTCACATGGATAGACACATGTCGATTGTTCCACAGTCTCTCCCTCAAGTTTCCAAACACAGCACTCGCTCTTCCCATTCTGAGAGATAGTTCATCCTCCAGCCTAGTATTCTCTGAAACAGTACTCCCTAGATACTTGAAAGTCTTGCACTTGACTAGTGACTCTGAACCAATGCTTATTTCTTCTGGTAGTGATGTTGATAACTGGAACTTTGGTGGTTGATAAAGGCACTCTGTCTTCTTGATGTTGATTTTGAGGCTGAATTGGCTAGCTGCTCTTGCAAATTTCTCCACTAAAGATTGCATATCTTCCGCACTGTGTGCAACTAGAGCACTGTCGTCAGCAAAGAGCATTTGGCTCTTTTTTCTTCTTCAGCCCTCAGAGAGAGCAGTCGCATTTCCTCCTCCTCCCTCCTCTTGCCTTCCTGATCTATTCCCAGCTTGCAATGTTGCATGTCTGTGTTTAGTCGCTCTTCTTCTGCTGAATCTTAATCTAAACGGAAATTATGGATTTGGAAGCGGCTTAAATGTGCTATTGTCACCACTTTCAACAAGAACCGGGCCAAGGGGGAGCCCAAGAATTGGACCTGCTGGGTGTATGATTTGACTGGAGATGCAGAAGACATCTATTGGCTATGACACAGGATTTCTATTTTTGGCTCTGGAGTTTTCCTGGTGTTTCAGAAATTGAGGAAGGTGGAGAGCTGTTCAAAATGCAGATCCAGGCAAGCTCCTTCACCAATTTCGACCAGTTGGGGAGTGCACGAGGCGGCATG
Organism: Pholidichthys leucotaenia; assembly: GCA_020510985.1. NCBI lineage: Eukaryota > Metazoa > Chordata > Actinopteri > Cichliformes > Pholidichthyidae > Pholidichthys > Pholidichthys leucotaenia. The sequence continues at coordinate 296,756,304 of CM035844.1, read as the reverse complement.
GTGAACTGAATGGTGATTCAGATGGTGGAATACATCTTGAAGTCGCCAGTGCCCTCCAGAGAAATGTTAAAGTTTAAGCCTGTACATGGAAATTTTGAAGCACAGAATTGCACGGGTGAGGGAAATTCTATTCTCTGAGTGCACTGTGCAGATTTGACCTTGTCTTTGGCGCCCCTGTTTATATTTACATTCCTCCTCGATGGAGATAAGCGGAAGGATCGGCTCTGCTAACCCAAACAATCGACACAATCGCTGTTTCAGCAGACTGGACTCCCAAGGACACCATGTGTCTTCAATTGCCACCTGCAAGCAAGAGAGAGAGACTCTGGACTTGCCATAGATCACATGACTAACATCCATCCACTGCCAGGAGGCGCCCTCTGCTGTTCACTAGCGATTGACACACCTACATTACACTGCATACAACATTCATTACAGGACTGATACATACACTGATATATATAAAAACATACACTGACTCTCTCAACTGCTTTGTCATCGTGTGAATTCTATTGTCTGCTAATTGTGCATTTGAAAGTTTTTTTCTTGTAATCACAATATTGGTCATAAAAATGAGCTTTATTTTGATCAACAATGCTTTTTTCTCTCTCCTATTGTGTTTTCCCCTCCTTTCCCCCCCTTTACCCCCCCACTGTTCGACTGGCGCCTTCGGGCTGCCCTGGCTATGGGATGCGCTTACTGAGCGCGCCCAATGTCAAGTCAAATTTCAATTCTCCTGTATGTATTACGTATGGTAGTATTGACAATAAGCCTTATTCATTCATTCATTCATTCATTCATTTCTCTTACTACCTTTATCGATGTCTTACTTTTGGCTTTAAACTCTGCCACATAAAACAAGTCTGCTTCTTTCCTTCTTTGAATGTATACTCCTTCTGAAGTGTCTTTGAAGGCCACCTCAAGCATGGCTGCCACGATATAGCGAGAAGAGTGTAGGTGCCAGCACACACCCTCGTTTCACCCCGTTGCTTACTGAAAAGTCTTTAGATTCTGAACCACTCATTGCCACGTTTGCTTGCATACCTGTATGGAGTACCCCAATCAGGCTGACAAACTTCTCTGTACAGCCATATTTCTTGAGTACCTACCAAAGTCCTTGTCGCGAATCAGTATCAAGGGTTTTACTGAAGTCTATGAAGACTACATAAAGTGGCATGCTGTGTTCGATACACTTTTCTTGAACCTGTTTCAAGCAGAAAATCATGTCCATTGTGCTTCTTCCACTTCTAAAGCCGCACTGGGTTTCCAGTAATATATTCTGTGAGATGTGTTCATTGAGTCTGTTCAGTAGTACACATGAGAGAATCTTACATAATGTTAACTGACTTAAAGTACATTTCTAACTACACTATATCATACAATATGCCGTTTAACATACAGTTTCATTTGATCACATTTAGATCTTAGTTCAAACAAGCAGAGTATTTGCAATAATTAAGACTTGAACTAAAAACAATCAATCTGAATAAAAACTCAAAGCAATCAGAAAGTGGCCATAAGAACTGGAAGAGAAGTGAAAAAAAGCAAAATTCAGCAAAATTTAAAACAATGTGTCATGAGTTTAAGTGTCCCCTGAAGTTTATGTTTCCTGAAATTGTGACTTAGATTAACCATTATAATTCAATAAATGACTCTGCGAAACACTCATAACTGCTCTGTTCATTCACAGACCAGAATATTCAGGCTGTTATCCTGTTCAATCAAAGGGAATCTTGGTTCTTTTGCATGTTCTTTTGTTGTAAAATTGAGTTAACAGGTCTGAAGAGTTGTTAGTTCCTGTCCAGCAGGTCATTTGGGGGGGGGGGGGGGGTATCAGTGCTGCTGTTAAAGCCACATCACCCTTTAACCCTTTGGTTTCCATCTCAGCAGCAGCTCTGTTTGAATTGTCCTCAGAAGGGAACATGTAAATCAACAGAAGTGTGAAGTTTTTCCCAGCTGTTCCCACTGATGTCATGGGGGTAATCTGTTGGGTGTCATGTGTTAAGTCCTCCTGGGTTAACTGGGCTATTTCTGCTGCTGGGGATCACCTATTCCTCTTCTTCTTCTCCTTTTTCCTGCTTATTAGTGCAGATCTGCAGGATTTCAGATTCAGGTTACTTTATTTGTACCCGTAGGTAGATTTGTTTTGCAGCACCACCAAACACCACCGTTTAGTTCCTCCTCACGGCTGTCATTTAATAATGGCCAACACATGCCAATTTATCACATCCTTTTTCATGTAAATTAGACTCATTCTGTTGTAAATGTGAGGATTTTTATCATAAATTTGTAGGATTTTCCTGCAGAGATACAGCCATTTTCCTCAGAAATGTGCAGCTTCTTATTGAAAATTTGCAGCTTTTTATTATTCATAATTTTGCAGCTTTCTCCTCATGAATTTATAACTGTCAGAAAAATGTACACACATTATCATTTTGAATGTCTAAGCCTCATACAAGTGTAGAAGTGTGGAAAAGTACCGGAGAAGCGTGTTCCTCTGGATTAACACTAAGAAGCCAGTTCTGCCGGAAAGGTACAGGAAGCCCCCTGGAGAGCAAGAGGACACAAAGAGCCCCCTGCAGAGCGAGAAAGGGAGCAGGGCCCCCTTTGTTCTCTTAAGCCGGATTAACGAACTCTGTCCAGACCTGTTTCACCCCTTTCTGTCTTTGATGCATTATGTATTGCAACTGCCTCTCACATATAAGCCTGCTCGCTGAAGCCAGTATTCAGTACTGACCTCCTGCAACCTGAGGTTCGTGCTCCTTGTATACAATATATACAAGTAAAAACTCTTAATAGAATATTCTTGTGTCTCGAATCTTTATTGAGGTAACGAACTAATATACAATCACATTCTGAGTGTTTCCAGAGATTCCTGACATACGTGGTGCCATGACCCGGATAACCAATACTCTAGACGGGCCAGGACACCCAAGCCTTCCCCAGTCTTCAAACCCATGCATGGTCTGACCAACGGTCAGTTTTGGAAACCCACCTTCAGGGAATGCCGGGGAGGAGACTGGCTCCTGACTCTGTCTAAGTGACAGTCATCCTCACTAGTAGGGTCATAAAGTAAGTGACGTCTTTCTATTATTAAAGAAAAAGGATATAGTATACACTACATGCGTTAGAAGATCCTCCCAAATCCAGCCTTGAGTGAGTAACGTAAAATAGGCCGCTCCAATATGCCACTAATGTAAAAATGAGATGCGCTCTTAAATATATTACTAATGAAATAGGTCGCTTCAATATGAGAAATTGGATGCGCTCCTAAAAATATTACTAATATGAAATAGGCCGCTCCAACATATTACTAATGTAACATAGGATGCGCTCCTAAATATGTTACAAGATCCTCCTAAACCCAACCATGAGTGACTAACGCAATAAGAGAGTGAAGCGCGCGGATGAAGCGCACGGACGAAGTGCGCGGAGGAGTAGTTGCAACGAGGAAAAAAAAAGGTTTGTTCGGGTTAAAGTCCCAATTGTGTTGTTTTCTGGCCGAAGAGTCAGGTTTCAAAAGAGTAATTAAAGTAAAATCAGAATCAGAATCAGCTTTATTGCCAAGTATATTTACAGGTAAACATACGAGGAATTTGACTTGACATTGGGCGCGCACGTTAGGCGCATCCAATGACGCGGCAGCCATGCAAGGCGCCTGTCATAACAGTGGGGGGTAAAGAGGGGAGGAGGGGAGGGGGGGAAATACAATAGGCAGAGAGAAAAAAGCATTGTTGATCAAAATAAAGCTCATTTTATGACCAAAATTGTGATTACAAGAAAAAAACTCTCAAATGCACAATTAGCAGACAATAGAAAGATCACACAATAACAAGCGAGAGAGACCAGTGTATGTAGTCAGCATATGATCAGTGTGTAATGCAGTGTGGAGGTGTGTCAATTGCTGGTGAACAGCAGAGGGCACCCCCTGGCAACGGATAGTCATGTGTTCTACACGGCATGTCCAGAGTTTATCTCTCCTCATGCAGGTGGCAAGTTCTGTAAACACATGAGCGCTGTCCTTGAGGAGCTCGATCTGCAGAACAACAGCCATTGTTTGTCGATGTTTGAGTTAGCAGAGCCGCTTCTTCCGCTTATCACCATCGAGGAGGAATGTAAACAGGGCACCAAAACAAGGTCAAATCTGCACAGTGCACACAAAGAATAGAATTTTCCTCTCTCATGCATTTCTGCGCTTCATAATTTCCATATACAGGCTTAAAACATTCCTGGAGAGCACTAGCGACTCGCAAGATGTATTCCACCATCTGAATCAGTTCCCATTCAGTTCACCATGCCGCTGCTTGTGCCCTCCCCAACTGGTCGAATTTGGTGAAGGAGCTTACCTGGGTCCGCGTTGGACAGCTCCTTAGCCATCCACAATTTCTGATACATCAGGAGCTCCAAAGCCAAAAAAAAGGTGCTGTGTATTGACTGATAGGTCAAGCTTTAGCTAGTAATGGTAATATAAGGCAGCGTCCTATATATTTTTCCTATCTGATCATACCAGGTAACAATCCTGTAAGAAATTACAGGAGTCCTAATATAGGTTGCATAAGATCTAGTCCCATCAACAAGTGAACGTATCCTGAAGGCGTAAGATCTATCCCCATCAACAAGTGAACGCACTTCAAAAGAGTAATAGTGCCTTTTAATATAGGTTGCGTAAGATCTAGTCCCATCAACAAGTGAACGTATCCTGAAGGTGTAAGATCTAGTCCCAACAACAAGTGAACGTACTTCAAAAGAGTAATAGTGTTGCAATATAGGATTCCGTAAGATCTAGTCCCATCAACAAGTGAGCGTATCCTGAAGGCGTAAGATCTAGTCCCAATCAACAAGTGAGCGCACTTCAAAAGAGCAACGTCCCTGACTAATTAAAAAAAAAATGGGTAACTGTACAGGAAAAACAAATAAAGCGAAAAATAAGCAAAAGAAAAAAGAGGAAACTGCGAACAGTAAAAAATTACAATAACCAGTTAAAAGAAAAAGATCAGATAAAGGATCCTGAAAAATATTTAAACAAATGGGGAAAAAGATTATTCCCTTAAACCCACACTGGATGTGGATGAATGCACAGTTTGACGTTGACGGAAAAACTTACAACAAAAAGAGATAAATATCAAAACCAACCGAGCATCAAACCATTATTAAATGAAAAAGATAATCCTCCCCCAACTTATCAATTCAGCGATCCTAAGGAGGGTCCATACAGCAAATTATTTAAAGAAGCCCAAGAGGTTGGGAAAAGGAGGAAGCAAATAAAATCATAATAATTAGACCATAATATTTAAAGACGGACGGATTAAATGGCAACAAAACCGGATAACGTTAAAGTGGACAATGAGAAACAGTTATTTTATCTATTCTTTGTGTGTGAGCCTTAGATAGAGGCAGCAGCAGTGTAGAGAGAACAAAACTCCTCTGTTCTCTGTTTGTGTGTGTGTGGTTGATCTGTGAAGAAAGTGGTCTAAATATGGGTACTTTTACAAGGTTTGGGGTTTTTATTTTTTCAATTTAACTCTGTGGGGTGAGACCCAAGACAGGCAGGTCAATGCAAGTGAATGATGGAAATTGGGATGTTTGTTTTAACTGTAGCAAGCCTGGTCACTGGGCCCGTGATTGCAGGTTTGGCCAAAGAGGTGGATTTGGAGGCAGGATACCAAGTAGAGGTAGAAGAAGATTTCAGACAGAATGATCAGAGAGGCGAGCGACAGGCTTGCTCTGTAAAAAATAGAAGCATGAACAGTAAATGTGAAAGGAGGGGCTGCTGAAAGAGCAGGTTTTGAAGTGCTGTAACTGACCTTTTTCTTTGGCTGAAGCATGACAGTGCACTTTATGGGAAGGACTGACGTGTGACAACGTGAGATTTAGAGCACAGAGGTTTAAAAGAGATTGATAATTAATGTGGCTGTGCATATTATCTGCCAGAGGCTATGGATTATCAGACAAAGGTCCCAGTCATAGATCAAAAGAAAGGAAGGAAGAGATTTGCCAGATGGGTCAAACAAATGCAGGACAGAGGAATGTTTGCAGGATGTGAAACCAGCTCCCCTTCCCCCAACCAGGGGGACCCCACAATAATGGCCCCCCCGATGGTGATTAAAAATGGGCCGTCACAAACAGCTAAGGGGGAGCCTGAAGGTAGTGAGAAAATTGGACTCTTCTCACCAGGTTATAGTTTTGTAGGCATGGTGTTAGCTCATATGGAGTTATCTGTTACAAGACTCCACCACACCAAGATAAAGATGACTCTGTTAACTTTAATTTTCAGAGCAACCAGCAGATGTCTTATTTTAATACTTTCCTTGAAAGGCAGGTGTTCAGACCCAGAGGCATTATTTAATTCCAAAACAAATTCAAAAGGTCAGTTATGGAAAAACACCCAATGCCAGGGTAGAAATCAAGAGATGAGTTTTGCCACAAAACAGAATTTTGAATTGAGCCATGTTGGTTTGGTATAAAGCTGACTTTATGTTCAGGATCTTGCATGGAGCATTAGCTGTGGACAGTAGTCAGTAGTATGAACGACGGGACAGTGAATCATGAATAAGACAAGCAGGTGGTAACAGAATGTTGATGAAGGCTGAAGAGGACGGAGACCAGATGGATGAAGGAAGTTTTAATACTGAAAGAGATTATAGATGTGAGATGTTTCATCTGCTGGTCCAGGGAGAGGTGCAGATGGATAGTGGATGGAAACAAATTGAGTGAGTGTTTCTGATGGAAAAAAGTACGTAGGGGAAGAGAAGAAGAACGGTGGGTTTAGCAAGTGTAGAAAATATTTCTGATGGAAATGGAAAAAGAAATGAAAGCAGAGCATGTGTAACCAAAGAAAAATAAAGATCCATGTAAGATTTGGAGCTGTAGCTTTAAAAACCAAACAAACAGAAAACCAACAATAAATAAATTAAATTTTTGGCTAAGAGTGCCAGGAAGAAGGCACAAATGCAGGCAGCCGTCTTAAATGTTTCCAAATACTTAAAGCAGCAATGAGGCATTAGGTGTCCGTTCTTTCAGTGCATTTCCTTAATTGTGAATATTAACATTTATTTGGTAATGAGCAAACACTCACAGTGAAGATTATAGCCTTATTATATACTCGTTTATTTAAAATCAATCTAACACCCCAGTTATGTTCCTCTCCAACAGAGGGTATGCATTTGATGTTACTCACCACATAATGGTGTGATATGTGATATATGTGATATATGATACATCATATTTCAGGAATATGACAGTAATGAGGAATGTGTTTTTTACTGATTCGGTGGTGGCCAAGCTGGGTCAGGGTAAACTACATTCACTCCACAATTTACCAAGGAATATATAAAATGAGGCATTCAAGGAAAAAATTTGAATCAAATTCTAATTAGGCAAAACGTCCACCTTTCCGTTGACTGAAAGTGTGATGCAACTTTTATTCATTTATTCAAATTCAACCAGTCTGTGTTCAACTGGACAAACTGATCTTATTTATCAATGCTGAAGCATATCAAAAATGCACAGGTGGTTATTTTCTTAAATGAAATTTGTAAACTAGTTAAGCTGTGACTATTGAAATCTTATTTTTGAGGGAACTGGGCTACCCACAAATTTTATCTAAAATTAAAAATGGTAGCACACTTCCTTTCAGCAGAAGAATCAAGCAAATACCCTGTAACTTTGCTGCATGTGTGCCTCCATGTATCAAAACGGGGTATCAGGGGAATTAATTAGCAAATAATTAGCAATACTCAGAAAAATAGGTAATACATAAAAATTATCAATAACTGATAATGACTTGTTTTATCCTTTCTAAAAGATTTTCTATATAAATTAAAAGATGATGATGCCGTTTTAAGAACAGAGCAGACATTTCTGGCAGACCCAATGATCAAGGGTGAGGCACATTGTTTGGCTATGACTTAAAAGAAGACAGTGCAGCAGTCACGACATCATGTACAAAAAGCACCGCCCTCATGGCTGCTGTACTGCCAGGTCATATCCTTGAAGGACTAGGAAATCCACAGCCACTGCACGTTATTATGAAATATATCAGATGTTTTGAACTTTTTGATTGTGCCTTGGCTGACAAATTGTATGACAAAGATGTCATCACAGTGCAGATGAACAATTTGATTTTCAATGAGCAAGGAGCAGCTGCACTGTCGGTGAAATTGCCCGAAGATGTTACCTCCTTGCATTATGTTAACACTCCCTATGGGGACCAGACAATTGCTTTTGGGCTGCTTGTGGACAAATGGTTGAGAAGACAAATCATGTAACCGATTGGGTGAAAACTCCTAAGCAAAATGTGCAATACTCACAATCCACAGGACTATTTATGACGCCTTTACAGGTGGTCATGACCCTTTGGGTCACGATTCATCCATTTTCTCTGTGGTAGATTTGAGTAATGCATTTTTTACTATCCCTGTGCATGAAGAAAGCCAGTTTTAGCTTGCATTTACGTTTAAGGGAAAAAGATACACATACACCAGATTACCTCAAGGTTATTGTGAAATTCCGACCATTTTCTCACAGGAAATGACTGCTCTAATGGCCAAATTTAGCCCACCAGCCGGTTAAAAAATTATGTTATATGTGGATGACATTTTGGTTGCCTCCCCCATTGAGGAACAATGTCAACAGGACTCTTTGGCCCTGCTGCACTTCCTGTGTGAACATGGACTAAAATGTGGCAAGAAAAAACTGCAGTTTTATCAACCTGAGGTTAAATTCCTTGGCCATATGCTTATTGCCGACGGGAAAACATTGGAACCAGATAGAATAAAGACCATTCAAAACTTACGTTTGCCACAGACAAAAAAGCAAACTTAATCAGCAAATTTAAAAGAAAAAAGTCATAAAGTTACAACAAAAAAGTTGTAGATTTATGATGAAAAAATGTGTGAATTTATGAGGAGAAAAATTACATGTTTACAAGACAAAATAAAATTTATGAGAAAAAAGTTGCAGATTTATGAAAATAAGTAGCAAATTCATGTGAAAAAGTGGCAACTTTACAACATAAAAGGCACTATTAGGTACCCTGAACTACCGCCGCCAGTGGTTGCCAAACCTCTCACAACACGGCTCCACTGTACGCACTACTTCAGGGCCCACAAGGAAATTTGCATGCTAGTATGAGCTGAAAAACATGACTATGCCACCCACACATACTTAAATGCCAACAAACTTTACTGCACTGCCAATGACAAAATTGTTCTCCCTCCCTCACTGACCGCTGGATGGCACGATGTGTCAACAGGAGGGATATGATTAAGATAGCTGAAGAAGTATATGATTAAGATAGCTGAAAAACACTTCTTCTGTCCAGGAATTCTAAAAGAAATGAAAAAGTTTGTAGTCAAAATAATGCCCAAGGTGCAATGAGAACTAGACAGAGGAGTTTTCCACTACCAAAAGCACCCTTTTCTCAATGGTGCATGGATTTTATAGAATTATCAAAAGTGGGTCAACTCCAATACTGCCTTGTTCTCATTGACACATTTACAAAATGGACAGAAATACATCCTACTGCTAAGGCAGATACAAAAGTTTTTCTGTAAGGTTTTGCAAAATAGTATATTCCCAACTTTTGGAATACCAGAGATCATTTATACAGACAATCAGACAAATGCTGGCAAAACAACACATGGTAAGGCCATTACGTGGCCTGAAGCTCTTAAGATAGTGAAACTAAACAATTAATACCATCCCAGATAAGAAAACGGGACTGTGCTTTTCACTGCCCTTATGGACTGCCGGGTCTGTCATTACTAATACCACACAAATACATTGATTCTGTTAGAGCTCTCTCCACTCCACAGGAGGAAGTGATCAACCCACTACAGCCTGGTGACTTTATCTTCATGAAAAATCATCACCAGCAGCATTGGGACTCAGTAAGGGTCGCTGAACGACCATCCTGGATCCACATTTCACACGTGAAGAGACTAAAAGTGCCTGTAAGTGAACTAACCTGCTTCCCTGAGTAAGTACAGTTACAAAGGGGGCGTGTCCTTTTAAGGACACAGCTGTTTCAAACCTGGTGAAGACAGAGGCCTGGAGGGGTACTCTCTCAGGTGGAAGTAAAAATGAAGGCACTGCTACTTGCCTCTGGTGTGACAGGTGTGTTTGCAGGAATAATATGGATCACTTCCCCCGACGCCAACTTGATAACCAAGAGGGAGACGACAGCCTATGACAGCATTCCCCTCATTTGGAGTGGCCTATTTGAGTCACAGAATGAATGATGTATTTTGGGCCTTGGAGGACCTCACTGAGAGAAAGGAGGCATAATCGATTGGCTGAGAGGACTGCAACAACACTTGAATGGCTTGAAGGACGTGCCACAAAATTGGGACCTGTCCTCTTGGTTCCTTTCTGGTCAATGGTGGCAAGTTCTGTTGAAGTGGTTAACTCCAGTAACAGTTGCATTGATTCTATCTTGTGTACTATTAGGTCCATGATAAGTAGAGCTCTTGCTCAACACACTTTCATGTTACAATCTGTTATGCTCCAAAGGGAAGTTCCTGTACCATATACTGCCTTGAGACAACAAAGTGATGGTGATTGTGAAGACAGAACCACTGTTTAGATTTGGAAGTGATGCTCAATGATGACAATGTAAAAAAATCATGAGAAGATACATTGTACTGATGTTTGCATGTGAATACAACAATGATAAAAGGATAAAACAGGAGGGAATTGTCAGAAAAATGTACACACATGTTATCATTTTGAATGTCTAAGCCTTATACAAGTGTAGAAGTGTGGAAAAGTACCGGAGAAGTGTGTTCCTCTGGATTAACACTAAGAAGCCAGTTCTGCCGGAAAGGTACAGGAAGCCCCCTGGAGAGCAAGAGGACACAAAGAGCCCCCTGCGGAGCGAGAAAGGGAGCAGGGCCCCCTTTGTTCTCTTAAGCCGGATTAACGAACTCTGTCCAGACCTGTTTCACCCCTTTCTGTCTTTGATGCATTGTGTATTGCAACTGCCTCTCACATATAAGCCTGCTCGCTGAAGCCAGTATTCAGTACTGACCTCCTGCAACCTGAGGTTCGTGCTCCTTGTATACAATATATACAAGTAAAAACTCTTAATAGAATAATCTTGTGTCTCGAATCTTTATTGAGGTAAAGAACTAATATACGATCACATTGTGAGTGTTTTCAGAGATTCCTGACATACGTTTTCTTACTCTTGAATTTGCAGTTTAAAAAAATGCTTAAATTTGCAGCATTTTACTCAAATCTTTTATTTGCAGCATTTTGTTTGTAAATTTGCAGCATTTTAGGTCATAAACAGTTGGAAATTTACACCTTTTTTGTCTTTTTGCTAAAGTTGCAGCTTTTTACCCATAAAATTCCACCTTTTGGGTCAGAAATTGACAGTGTTTAACGGGACTTACATACCCCTTTTTTTCTTTTTTGTCAGGTCAGGCATTGGCTTGTTTGCTACCAGACAACCATGAAAACCGGTACTATCTGTCTCATGGGTCAGGCTGCCAGTGACTCAACCAGCATCCGCACCCTTCCAAGGGCATGGAGGGTGAAACAGGGCATCCTGGCAGAACTAAAAATTCAATTCAATTCAATTCAACATTATTTATATAGCACCACTTCACAACAATAGTCATCTCAATCAATCAATCAATCAATCAACCTTTATTGTCATGATGCTATACATACAACTGTAGTGCAAGCAAGATGAAATTGCGTTTCTCTAGGCATCCCTATTGTAAAAAGAACATAATTTAAAACACACTCACACACCACATCACCCCCCACCCCAACAGCCATTCACAAATCCCTGAGACACATTTGGTTTTTGCAGTAATGTTAACTTATTATAGTTGCAGTTAAAATGATAACTATGTATTTAAAAAAAAACAGTTAAAATGGCTAAGTGAATCTAAATAGCTAAGAGAAATAAATACTTAAAACTGACTAAAACTATAATATACATATAATATACATAATGTCCATAAAGTGCAGGAATATGTATAAAAGATTCCAGGTCAACTGTTCAGCATCCTAATAGCTTGTGAAAGGAAGCTGTTAATCAGTCTGGTGGTTCTGCCTCTGATGGTCCGGAATCATTTGCCGGATGGCAGCAGTTCAAAGTGTTTGCGCAGAGGGTGAGAGTGGTCCTTAACAATGTTCAGTGCCCTGCTCCTACAACGGCTCTGAAAAAGTTCTTGAACAGAGGGGAGGGAAACTCCAATTACTCTCTCAGCTCCCTTAACGATCCTCTGCAGAGCTTTTTTGTCTGACATACTGCAACTGGAGTACCATGTTGCAATGCAGTATGTCAGAACACTATCCACCACACCTCTGTAGAAGGTCCTGAGGATGCAGATGGGGAGAGAGGCCTGTTTGAGTTTCTTCAAGAAATGCAGTCTCTGCTGGGCCCGTTTCCTGATCCCGAAGGAATTCTTGCTCCAGGTCAGGTCCTGTGAGATCTGCTCTCCAAGGAACTTGATGTTCTCCACTCTCTCCACCAAACGGCTGCTGATGCAGAGAGGGATGTGTTCAGGGCATGACCGCCAAAAGTCGATAATCATCTCCTTTGTTTCGTCCATGATGAGCACCAGATTGTTCTCCCTGCACCAGCCCTCCAGGTCTCTAATTTCTTTCCTGTACATTGATTCCTCATCCCTCTGAATAAGTCCCACCACTGTGGTGTCATCCGCAAACTTAACTAGAAAAGCACTTGGAGAGCGCAGACCTCCGCCAAGCACCACAGTTCCCCCCATACAGTGTTTGTGTGTATGTTTTCAGATTCCTTGACCATGAAACATATGACTAGCAAATGGATTGACAATGATAGGATTAGTGGTTCAGTAGTTATTGACGAAAATCACATTTTCCGTAATGGCAGTTTTCTTGTGGACGGTGATCCGGATCACCACCAAAATCTAATCATCTGTAGGATACCCCATTTCTGACAATCTGTGAAAATTTCATGAAAATCCGTCCATAACTTTTTGAGTTATGTTGCTAACAAACAAACAGACAGACAGACAGACAGACAGACAGACAAACCAACGCCAATGAAAACATAACCTCCTTGGCGGAGGTAGTAATCTGGTTCCCCTCGTGTCTGGACACACAGTCATGTGTTAAAAGTGTAAACAACAGTGGACTAAGTACACAGCCTTGAGGGGATCCAGTGCTCAGCATGATGGAGTTGGAGGTGTTGTTTCCAACCCGGACAGACTGAGGTCTCTCAGTCAGGAAATCCAGGATCCAGAGACATGTGGCGGTGTTCAGACCGAGAAGGAGTAATTTCTCCATCAGTCTCTGGGGAATAATGGTGTTGAATGCTGAACTGAAATCAATGTACAGGAGTCTGGCATAGGTGTCTTTTTGATCCAGGTGGGTAATGACAGAGTGCAAGGTGGTGACTATAGCATCCTCTGTGGAGCGATTTCAATGATACGCAAACTGGAGCGGGTCATGTGATGCAGGGAGGCAGGCTGTGATGTGTGTTTTAAACAAGCCGTTCAAAACACTTCATCACAATTGGTGTCAGTGTGATAGGACGATAGTCATTCAGACAGGACACAACAGCTTTCTTTGCCACCGGTACTATGATAGAGGTATTAAAGCATCTAGGGACGATGGCCTGACTCAGGGAAATGTTATGAATGTCAGTCAGGACATCCGCCAACTCGCTCACGCAGACTCTGAGCACATGTCCCGGGATGTTGTCCGGACCTGCAGCTTTACGTGGGTTGACCCTGATTAAGGTCCTCCGTGTGTCTGCTGTGTTGATGGTGATAGCTGGCACCACAGATGGTGAAGATGGGCTAGCCCTCCCTCTGATTGTCGGGTTTGATGCTTCAAAACATGCAAAGAAGTTATTGAGCCTGTCTGGAAGCAAAACGTCATCATCATCAACCCCCTGCCTAGATTTATAATCCATCAACGCCCGAACTCCCTGCCACATCCGTTTGGTGTTCCCTTTGTCACAGAAGTGTCCCTGGATTTTCTCCACGTAGGCGCGTTTCGCCGTCTTAATTCCCTTTGAGAGCGCAGACCTGGCTGAGCAGAGGGCAATCCGGTCCTTTGCTCTAAAGGCTGCATCTCTTGCTGCCAGCAGCGAGCACACCTCTGCAGTCATCCAGGGTTTATAGTTGCCCCGTACAGTGAAGGTCTTCAGTATAGTGACATCCTTTGTGCACTTCGCGATGTAGCTGATGACTGTTTCAGCGTACTCTTCCACATCAATCCTATCTCCCTGAGAGGCTGCTATTTTGAAAACCTCCCAGTCTGTATGCAGAAAACAGACCTGAAGTGCCGAGGCTGCACCCTCTGGCCAAGTCCTGATTTGTTTCTCTACTGGCCTGCTGCGCTTCAGTAAAGGTTTGCAGGCAGGCACCAGCATCATGGATAGGTGGTCAGAATGGCCGAGGTGGGGGCAAGATATTGTCTTGTATGCATCTGGGAAATTTGTGTACACCAAGTCCAACATATTCTCTCCTCTGGTCTTAAAGTCCACACATTGTTTGAACTCGGACCCCATTCTTCCTCTACAGTCATGCTTAACACAGGCTCACCACAGGGCTGTGTGTTGAGCCCCACTTTGTATTCATTGTACACATATGACTGCATACCTGTTCATCCCACAAACATTATAGTGAAGTTTGCAGATGACACAACAGTAGTGGGGTTCATATCAGGAGGAGATGAGTCCACATACAGAGATGAGGTCCAGAAACTGGTGAGATGGTGCTCAGATAATAATCTGCTATTGAATACAAAAAAAACAAAAGAACTCATTATTGATTTTAGGAAGCATAGCAGTGAACCGCCTCCTCTATATATAGGCAAGGAGCGTGTGGAGAGGGTGGAGGCTTTTAAGTTTTTGGGTGTTCATATTTCTCACAACCTTACCTGGGCAGTTAACACCATAGCTGCGATTAAAAAGGCTCAACAACGTCTACACTTTCTGAGGCTCCTCAAGAAGAATGGCCTGAATGCACAGTTGCTGGTTTTATTTTATCGCTCTGCTATTGAGAGCATTCTGTTATATTGCATCACGGTTTGGTATGAGGGCTGTTCAGCCGCAGACTGCAAAGCCTTCCAGAGAGTGATCAAGACTGCACAAAAAATCACTGGCTGTTCTTTCCCTTCTCTGGAAGAGACTTCCAGGTCTTGGTACGTCAACAGAGCTACTGCCATCATTAAAGACTGTGCTCATCCAGGCCATGACTTCTTTCACCTGCTCCCCTCGGGAAAGCGGTACAGATCCCATAAAACCCGGACTACCAGGTTTAATCATAGTTTTTTCCAAGCAGCAGTACGTATTTTGAATGGATTTATGTAACACGCACAGACTGCTGATATTTTTTGTTATTTTAGGTTATTTTGTAGCAACAACCCTGTGTGCATAAGCTGGTCTTTTGTATTTATCGCTTAGTATGTTTTTCATTATTGCTACGTACATATTGTATTCAACTTATATACATATTGTACATATATACATATTGAATACATATTGTATTCAACTGCACGGTGGCGCAGTGGTTTAGCACTGTGGCAGCACAGTTTTACCCTCGGCCGGGGGATCGCGGGGATCATGAGATCGTGGGTTCGATCCCAGCCCCCGACCAACAGTGAGCTGTGTGGAGTTTGCATGTTCTCCCCGTGTTGCGTGGGTTTACTCCGGGATTTCTCCGGTTTCCTCCCGCATACCAAAAACATGTAGGTTTAGGGCACACGCAGTGACCGGCAGCCGGTGGCTTGTCACCAGACTGCAAACCAAATCTACCTACGGGTACAAATAAGTAACAAAAAAAAAAAACTTTTAGGTAATTTTGCTTCAAGCATTATTTATTGTTGTAATCATAAGAATGTTAAATGCATGAGTGAACTGCGAATGTGATAGTTTGTTTATAGTTTGTTTTTAGAGAGCAGCATCTCAATTTCATTGCATTGTTCATTAACAATGGAATGACAATAAAGGCACTTTGACTTTGACTTTGAACTTGGGGAGCACAGTCTTTAAACTGGTGTGATTAAAATCCCCTGCAACCACCACAAAACTGTCTGGGTGTGAAGTTTGAAATTCACTGATAGCATCATGCAGCTCTCCGAGTGCCTCATTAGCATTAGCTTTAGCATTAGCGCTAGGAACTATGTAAACAGCAGCTACAAACACATTGGTGAATTCACCCGGCAGGTAGAATGGCCTGCAATTCACGATAAGGAACTCCACCAACGGAGACCAGTGTTTAGTTGCTAACGTGGCATTAACACACCAGTTCTTGTTAATATAGATAGATAGTTGGGGGATGGGGGGGCTCTTACCGGAGCTAGCAGCCTCCCTGTCCGCCCAGAACGATGTCATCACTTCCAGCTGAATGGCTGTGTCGGGGATGTTGTCGTGGAGCCATGTTTCTGTGAATGCAAACACACAGCAGTCACTCCACTCTCTACGGGTTTCTCTCAGCAGACGCAGCTCATCCAGCTTGTTGTCAAGGGAGCGGACAGTGGAAAGTAAGATTGATGGTACTGCTGGTCTGGAGGGGTTAGCCTTTAGCCTAGCATGAATTCCGGCTCGCTTTCCTCTCCTTTGTTTGCATTCGTGCCACTTACGCTTCCTCCTCTCCCGGGTAGCCGGCAGCGAAACCCCCGATAGTATTCCATGCTGGCGTAGAGTGTCCAAATCACACCTGAACGCCGCAGTTCTTGCAGCGTACATTACCTTGATGATGAATAAGGTCTCTCGGTTGTAAGTTGTACGTCTGGGATGATTAAAACACTCAAAACTCTCACACTCACTGATGCCTAGAGGGGCCACAGCGTCCATGCGTGCCGCCATCAATTCCCAAATCTCATGATCTCATAGCACTTTCAAATGTAGGGGAAACCCCACAACTGCAGAAAGACCACAGCAATCAGGCGATCCCCTGTGAGCAAGCACTTGGCGACGGTGGAGAGCAAAAACGCCCTTTTAACAGGAAGAAACTTCTAGCAGAACCAGGCTCAGGGAGGGGCAGTCATCTGCTGTGACTGGCTGGGGGGGGAGGGGATAGAGAAGATGAAAAGAACAGACATATAGAGAGCAAACATTAAAGGAGTGAAGCCAAGTACATTATTGTGTAGTGCTTTTTCTAGTCACAAAGAACACTCAAAGTGCTTTACTAGTAGATACTCTAAACCACTGTTCTAAAGGCCTATACCTACTATGCAAGAACAGAGAAATGTGTTCTCTCTCCAAGGGCTGCAAGAACAAAATGTCATTTTGTTCTTGCAGCACCAGTTTGGGAGCTCTTGCAACTTGTTCTTGACACATCATCTAGACAGAACTTTTTTCTTGTGTGGTGTCTGACAACTATTGTGTGATTGGTCAGAAATTTGAATTTCCTGGGAGTTCTGTGCTTGAGTTTCTTCTGAAGTATGAAATTTCCTGGGCAGAACAAATTGTTCTTGTTCTTGTCACATCAACCAAGAGAAAAAAAAATCTGTTCTTGCAAAGTATGTACAGGCCTTAAGGGTCTATTAGAAATAAATGCCTAGGGACACTTCAGAGTGACCAACGAAGATGGGATAAAATAAGACTTTATTAATCCTACACTGGGGAAATTTACTTGCTACAACAGCACAAGGGTCAGAATAACAGAGAAAAGACCAGAAAATAAAGTACAATAAAACATACTAAAATATACATGATCAATGAACGTATAATTTTAGCTATGTATAAATTGTGCTATAAAGACTAAAATACAGTAAAAGACACAACATAGATTTATAATGTGCAATAAGAATAATAGTATATACACATGTTTTATAGTAGGCATTTTTCCTATGTGCGTAGTGTACAGTCTGCTAACATACATGTTGCTGGAGGAAACCAGAACAAACCCAAACAGCATGAGTTCCACCTTTGTCAGCCTGGGGACTTGAACCTGGACCCGTCTAGCTGGGAGGCAACGGTGCTGACCACTGTACCACCATGCTGCCCTGTAGTATGAGCAATGAGTTGAGTTTTGTTTGATATCACCAGAATTCAGCATATCTCAGCATAAATGAGTTTAAAGAAGAGATGTCAGCTGGAGTAATGGCATGTTTCAAAACCTACAGTAACAGAGTTTTTAAGATAAGCTAAGCTAAGATAGGGGGTAGCTGTAGTGTGGCTGACTACTGATTGAAAAAAAAAAATCTGCATTCTCATGAATGGCAAGAGAGAAATTATTTTTCACTCTCTTGGCCATGGCCATGACTTTGGCCATGAATTACACATGTGATGTTTGTCAACTGTCACACCAGTGGCTCCAGTGTACCACATTCATGTACCAAGGAAGGTTGATGCTGGGTAGCCACGCCTGAGGCAACAATGGGTGCTTGATAGCAAACCCAAGTGCAAAAAAGAATAATAGTTTATGGTCTCTGGAGATGGTACATAGCCAGTACAGTACAGTACAGTACATGGCCAGATGTTTTTCATACTGTTGAAATCATCCAGGCGAGGCCCTTTCTGACTTTGATATCCTTCTCCAAAGAGTTGACCCAGGAGAAGCCAAGATATTTGAAGTTAGAGACCTGTTCAAGTGGTTTGTCTTGACAAGAGTACAGTGAGAAGAAATCTGAAAGGTTGTAAATCAGGACTTTTGTCTTCGGCTCATTTCACACAAGGCTATTTTGGATGAGATCTAAAAACTTGTTGGTTTGGTGGATAGTGTCTGACAGCAAAATGATATCAACATAGTCCAGCTCAATCAGCGAAATGGAAAGTAGCCTCTGTGATCACCTTTGTATGATTGTCAAATTAAGCTCTTACTCCTGGTTATTGACAACTTTTCTCATAGTCAAGAAGTATGTTGAAGACAAATGGTGCTAGAGTTTCACCCTGCAGGAGCCCAGACGTGATTCCAAATTCTTTAGGGTTTCCATCAGTGGTTACAACTGTGTCCCAGGTATTCAAGTACTGTATTCTGAATGTTGTTAAGTAGGCACTGAGAGGTGGAGACCAACTGCTATGCCGCCAACAATAATTTGTGTGTAGCATAGTATTAGCCTTTAATCTTTAACAATCATGATAGTGCTTTGAAAATTACACACTTTCAAAGCAAAAACAAAACATAAAGTATCATTACCATTAGTTGATTAAAAGCAGTTGGTGGCTGATGAAAAATATTTGTGGTGAGGCTATTTTGAGTACCTTATTCTGAGTACCTATTACAATAAAAGAACCCAAATCAAAAGGATACCACTCTAGGTACAGATGATAATTATCGGTCTTATAAAAACCGGCGCAGTGGTTAGCACAGTGGCAGCACAGCAAGAAGGTCATGGGATCGATTCCACCCTTGACCATCGTGGGTTCGATCCCACCCCCAGACCATCGGTGACCCTTCTGTGTGGAGTTTGCATGTTCTCCCCGTGTCTGCGTGGGTTTACTCTGGGCACTCCGGTTTCCTCCCACATGCCAAAAACATGCAAGTTAGGTTAACTGGCATCAAAACTGGGGATTCTAAATTGTCCTTAGGTATGGATGCGAGAGTGAATGGTTGTCTGTCTCTCTGTGTTGGCCCTGCGATGGACTGGCGATCTGTCCAGGGTGTACCCTTCCTCTCACCCAAAGATGCTGGGATAGGCTCCAGCCCCCCCGCGACCCGAAAGGATTAAGCGGTAGAAGATGGATGGATGGATAAAAACCAGCAGTTAAACAGATAATGACATCAACATGGAGCTTTATTATGCTCACTTCTCAAATAGAATGTGCAATCAAACAGTTATCAATTATATTCACAATACCACATTCTAGTTCTTGAGAGATATTTATTGTTGGATTGTGGAGATTGTGTGGAAAGATGAGACTGACTTTATTTCTCAAGATCAGTTTTATTCAACACCACATTCTCCAACATCCAAAACGGGAAAGAGGGAGCATGCCCCCACCTCTGTCCCTTTTATACCCAGGACATCAAAGCACACAGTCACATTGTCTTTACATCCCAAAACACAATGCACCCCCCTTCAGGTCTTCTGTCTGCCTCCACCTGAAATTCTGGTGGTCAGGAAATCCCTCACGGCCATCTCTCTTCATACAAAAGGCCAGACTTCACGTCCTCCTGCTACCCCTAGGAGGTTCAGACCTTTTGTTCCTCTGAGACGTGCAGTAAACAATAAGCATACAGTAATAAGCATGTGAAGCATATGGAACGCACATATGTGCCCACATGACCCCCCCCAAACGTCTAAGATGGAACAACACAACCACAGATTGCATGTCATACTACATATCAGTCCAAGTGCTGCTTAGGTCTCAACCTTCTCCCATATTTGCTAAAAGCGGGCTGTACCACTTCCACGGCATCGTCCCGTTGTGGATCTGCTGCCTGGGGATGAGAACTGTTAGTCAACCTCTGTGGGTGTTCTGGGGAATGCTCTCTAGGGGGTCTGCCACGCCGAGGAGCCTTCGCCAACTGCACAATTTCGTCAGCTACCACAAAAGCGGGTTTGAGCCTGTTAATGCCAATCCTTTCCTTTCTGCCCCCCAAATCTAGCAAAAAATGCTTATCCCCTGTTTCCAGCACTCTATATGGTCCGTCATAAGGTGGGCGTAAAGGCGAACGATGGGCATCATGTCTGACAAAAACAAACTTCGCATTTTTTAAAGCCTTAGGCACAAAAACACGCGGAAAACTGTGATGAACGGGGCCAGGTAGTGTGCTCAGGCCCGTGCCATTCTGTAACCGCTGAGCCGGGGAGCACTCTGGCGCTGGATTATCCGAGAGAAATTCCCCGGGCAGCCGAAGTGGCTGTGCGAACACTAGCTCAGCTGGGGAGGCTTCTAAATCCTCTTTAGGTGCAGAACACAACCCCAATAAAACCCATGGTAGCTTATCCACCCAATTTGGATCCGTAAGTGACGCTCTGAGAGCCGCCTTCAATGACCTGTGAAAACGTTCGCATAACCCGTTAGCCTGCGGGTTGTACGCGGTCGTGCGGTGGATCGTTGCCCCCAGGCTGCGGGCCATCACTGACCAAAGTTCGGAAACAAATTGCAGGCCTCTGTTGGACGTAATGTCCGACGGGACTCCAAAACGCACTATCCAAGCTGTTAAAAACGCGCGCGCCACCTCCTTGGCTGTGGTTGATGACAGTGGGACCACTACCAGCCAACGCGTGGTGCGGTCAACCATTGTCAGAAGATGTGTGCACCCTTGTGAGGGCGGGAAGGGGCCTACGAGGTCCACGTGGACATGATCAAACCTTTTAGCCGGGATGTGAAACGGCTCCAAGGGAGCTCTCGTGTGTCTATGAACCTTGGCCCGCTGGCAGGCCGTGCAGGCTGCCGCCCACTCTCTAACTTGTTTGCGCAGGCTCGGCCATACAAATTTCTCTCCTACCATTTTGACCGACGCGCACACTCCCAGGTGCGCCAGAGAATGGATCAAGTCAAAAACGCGGCGGCGCCACGCGGCTGGGACCACTGGACGTGGCCGCCCAGTGGAGACGTCGCAAATTAGGGGGGGCATACCGTCTTGTAGCACCCTGCTCTCCAGCCTTAACTCTGTTGGTCCAGACTGGAGCACACGCACATCCGCGTCGCTAACCTGCTCCGTGGCCATGGCTGCATAATCTATCCCCACACGGACCGGGGCCGCGCGCACTTCTGCGTCGCTAAGCTGCTCCGCGGCCATGGCTGCAGGGTCTACCTCCATGCGGGCTGGAACCCCCACGGCGCGCGAAAGGCAGTCCGCCACTACATTAAGTTTACCCGCCACATGTTGGATATCGGTGGTAAACTCCGATATCGCGGCCAGCTGTCTCTGCTGCCGACCCCACCAAGGTTCTGAAATCTTGGCCATCGTGAAAGTCAGCGGCTTGTGGTCATCGAACGGAGTGAAATGGCGTCCTTCCAGCCAGAACTGGAAGTGGCGAATGGCCAAGTGGAGAGCTAACAACTCCCTGTCGAATGCACTGTATTTCCGTTCGCTGTCGTGCAGGGTCTTACTGAAAAAGGCGAGTGGTTGCCAGGATCCCGCTACAAACTGTTCCACGACCGCCCCTATGGCCACATCTGACGCGTCAGTAGTGAGCGCCATTCGGGCCGCTGGGACTGGATGCGCTAACAACGCAGCGTTTGCCAGGGCTGTTTTGACTTCGGAAAATGCGCGCTCTCGCTCCGGAGACCATTCAACTTTATTTGTGGGTTTTTGTTTTTTTAGTGCAGCATACAATGATTGCATGAGCTGCGCTGCGCGGGGGAGGAAACAGTTATAAAAATTTACCATCCCCAAAAACTCCTGTAACGCTTTGACCGCTTGTGGCTGGGTAAAATTTGTTACTGCGCGCACTTTTTCAGGCAGAGGGACCGCTCCCTCTGGGGAGACGCGATGCCCCAAAAAA
The DNA here is from genome assembly GCA_020510985.1 of Pholidichthys leucotaenia. NCBI lineage: Eukaryota > Metazoa > Chordata > Actinopteri > Cichliformes > Pholidichthyidae > Pholidichthys > Pholidichthys leucotaenia. Next base: position 296,733,951 of record CM035844.1, on the reverse strand, counting down.
TCGATCTGCGTCACCCCGAACTGACACTTCGCCGGGTTAATTATTAACCCGTGCTCTGCCAACCTCCAGAAAACTGCCGTGAGGTGGTTTTCGTGCTCGTCTTCGGACGCGCTGGCTATCAATATGTCGTCCAGGTAGACGAACACGAAAGGGAGATCGCGCAAAACCGCGTCCATCATGCATTGGAACATCTGCGCCGCACCTTTAAGCCCAAACGGCATGTGCAAAAACTCAAAAAGCCCGAAAGGAGTTATTACCGCTGTTTTGGGTATGTCCTCAGCACGCACTGGGACCTGGTGGTAACCGCGTACCAAGTCTATTTTAGAAAAAATGCGAGCTCCCGCCAAATGAACTGAAAAATCTTGAATGTGCGGGATCGGGTAGCGGTCGTGCGCTGTAGCGTTGTTCAGCCTGCGGAAATCACCGCAAGGCCGCCATGAGCCATCAGCTTTCGGGACCATGTGAAGCGGTGAAGCCCAGGGGCTTTTCGAACACCGGATGATGCCCAGCTTTTCCAGGTTGGCGAACTCCTCGCGCGCTATGTTCAGTTTAGCTGAATCCAAGCACCGAGCCTTTGCAAAAATGGGCGGCCCGGTGGTAGTAATAAAATGTTCCACCCCGTGTTTAGCCACGGCCACCGAAAATGTTGGAACCGTGAGTGCTGGGAACCGAGTGAGGAGTGTGTGGAACTTACCACCTGCCGCTGTGACTTTGGCTTGTGCTGTTGGCGTGGCCACTCGAGCTGTACAGGGGATAGAAGAAAAAGAGAGTGCATTAACCAGGCGTCTGTTAGCAAGATCGACCAACAAACTATGTGAGCACAAAAAATCAGCCCCTAACATGTTGAAATTGACTGCCGCTATGACAAAAGTCCACTCGAAAGTGCGGCCGTGTAAAGACAGAAGCAGAGTCCTCTCACCGAAGGTCTTAATCGCCGAGCCGTTCGCTGCTGACACTCGGGGACCACTGGAAGGTGCCAGTCGGTCAGAGTAGGAAGGTGTGATGAAACTCAGCTGGGAGCCCGTGTCCATGAAGAAATGCCTCCCCGAGTTTGCATCCTTCAAGTAGAGCAGCTAGTTCTCCTCTCCGAGGGCCGCAGCTGCTAATGACCCCCGGTCTTGGCGTTTCCCGAGCGCTTAAAGTGGCACGGTGGAATGCACTTGCGTGCCCTCTCTGCGAAGCGGCGATGGTAGAAGCAAAGGCTGTCATCTGCTCCGTGTTTCTCGGCCCCTGCCGCCGCCGTCGTCGGTGAGTCTGGTGCTGCAGCCCCTGGCCCCCTGCCGTCTCCGGACGTTGCGCTTGGACCCACTGCCGCAGCCGCGGCCGTGCGCCATTTACTGGCATTGACGAGTCATTGCGCCTCCTGGCCCAGCTCGTGGTAGTCTTTTCGGGCCAGCAGTGGTGAATTGGCCAGGGTCACTCTCACCTCTGACAGTAGGGTTCTGAGGAAAAGGTGGGTGAAGATGAAATTATCATCTTCGGAGTCTTTCAAACCCAACATCTTCCCCATCAGGTCTGCAGGTCTGTCGCCCTCAAATTCAGTCAGTGCCAGGAGCCTCTCTGCCCACTCCTGCACCGAGGGGGTGAAGCAACGAATGAGTGCAGCCTTCAGCGTGCTGTACTTGTCGCTGTCTGGCAGGTGGTTGATCAGGATCTCCACTCGCTGGGCTGTGTGGTTGTCCAGCTTTGCAACCACATGGTAGAACTTCGTGGCGTCTACCGAAATCCTCCGGAGGTGGAACTGTGCCTCGACTGCGTTAAACCAGGAGCGCGGACTGGTCGGCCAGAAGTCTGGTAGTTGGACTGTGGCTGCGTTCGTTTGGCCGGCTCCTGGCGAGTCTAGCTCGAGAGATTTGTCTCCACTCATGATACGTCGTAGGGTCACCAGTGTGGAGATTGTGTGGAAAGACGAGACTGATTTTATTTCTCAAGATCAGTTTTATTCAACACCACATTCTCCAACATCCAAAACGGGAAAGAGGGAGCATGCCCCCACCTCTGTCCCTTTTATACCCAGGACATCAAAGCACACAGTCACATTGTCTTTACATCCCAAAACGCAATGCACCCCCCTTCAGGTCTTCTGTCTGTCTCCACCTGAAATCCTGGTGGTCAGGAAATCCCTCACGGCCATCTCTCTTCATACAAAAGGCCAGACTTCACGTCCTCCTGCTACCCCTAGGAGGTTCAGACCTTTTGTTCCTCTGAGACGTGCAGTAAACAATAAGCATACAGTAATAAGCATGTGAAGCATATGGAACTCACATATGTGCCCACAGGATGATGATTAAAGTTAACTATACACAAATTACACATTGAATCATGGGAATGGTCTGTTTAAATACACAGACCTAGAGAGAGAGAGACTTTGACTTTCTTAAAACTGTTACAGAAACCAAACTAACTCAAAATATTCTTGAAGATCAATTTATTTTCCACACAACAAAGCACTGTTTGAAAACACCACATGTTGGAGAAACTTTTTAGCCCCCCCATCATTCTGAAATAGTTGAAATCAATGATTAAACGAGCCTTCAACATTTTAATGAACACAAGAACAGCATCATCATTTGCCAGTCTTTCAATTTTGTTTCTGTCTGCTTAGGTACACTGCCAATTTAGCCTTCCCAAGGATAAAATTAAATAACTGACATTTGACTTGTTCCACTGAGAATACTTATAACCTAGAATGAATAGTTGTCTGGAAAAAGCCTCACCAAACAACCTAAAAAGATTTTCCAACATTGTAAATATTGGTCTTATCCAATAACGCTCCATAAGGAGCAGCATGGTGGCGCAGTGGTTAGCGCAGTGGCAGCACAGTAAGAAGGTCATAGGATTGATTCCACAACTGACCATTGTGGGTTCGGTCTCTGATCATCAGTGACCCTTCTGGGGTGGATTTTGTATGTTCTCCCCATGGGTGTAGTCCGGTTTCCTCCCAAAGGCCAAAAACATGCAAGTTCGGTTAACTGGAGACTCTAAAGTGGCCCTGTGTGTGTGAGTGGTGAAGGGATGGTGTCATTCCATGGCTGCTTCATCCATCTAGGTGGATGCTCTGAATGTCCCCTCTGGGGATCAATAAAGTGCACAAAATAAATAAAAAAGTGACAAATAGTTTCACAAGCAGAACAGAAAGGACACTGACAACTAACTACACGTTTTTATGGAAACAAAAGCATTTGTTGCAGTAGCACCATGTAAAACCCCCCATTGGAGGTCAGCAACTTTTTTCATTAATGGTGGCTTATACAGAGTCCTCCACTCAGGTTAAATGTTGTCACTCAGACCAAAGTAAGCTCTCCATGGAGTATCACTTCTTTCATTTAATTTATCTTTGCTTAAGGTTTTAACAAACATTGTGTATATCAATTTCTTGGGACCATCAGCCACAGTGACTACAAAGGAGCAACATCTCTTTAGGAGAAAACCGTTGTGCTCATCAAGAACTGGGGATACGCCCAATGAAAGGAAAATATTAGTAGCAGCAGGTTGAACAGCACCATTAAAATACTGGTGAAGCAAAGCCTGTTCATTTCCTAACAGGGCTTCCTTCCTCTGACCGGAATGGTGGCTCAGTTGGTAGAGCATCCGCCCTACACCCAGGAGGCAGGGGTTCAAATCCTGGCCGGGTCATGCTGAAGACCATATAAAAGCGGAACTTCCTGCCGTCCCGCTTGGTGCTCAGCAATAATGGAATGGAGGAGGGAAATCTGTGGGGGCGCCTTGCATGGCAGGGGCCCTTCTGATTCTACTATGGGGCGTGTGTAATTTACACTGTAGATAGGATAAAGCACAATTTTGTTCTACTGTACATGATTGGTTAAATGACAATAAAGGGTGATTTAATTCCACCTATCCAGCAGCAGAGCAATCATATGGACAGAGTTCACTCCTAGATGAGAAGCAAGGTAAGCAGCATTGTCCAGATTTATTCCTGCAAATTCAAGTATATGTCCAAGGGTCACCACTGAGGACTCACAAAACCATTTAAGAAGGGTTGGTCCCATCTGACAGGCAGTGCTGAGATGAGATCTATGCACAACTGGCTCATGAAGTAGCCAGTACAGTGAAACATGCTGCCCCAGTCTCTCCTTTTTCAACAAGTCCACAATAAAAAGCAGGCAGTCCACTGGTGTTGAGCTGCTTTGAGTCTAACAGGAATAAAGATTTATTCAGACCCATTCCTCCCAGCTGGCTCAAGATGATGCTAGCCAGTGGCCTCTACACCAAGCCTGTCGGTCAATACAGAAGCCTCTATATGAGCTGAAAAGGAAACATTGCCCCTCTGTTGTTCAGGTGAATTAGGCCCTGTCCTCCTTCATCCCTTGGCAGGTACAGTACACTTTGCAGGGCCCAATGCAGCTTGTCCCAGAAGAAATCAGCGAAAACTGCCTGAATCCTTGACAACAAATCTCGAAGAGGGTCAACACATGACAATCAATGCCACAGAGTTGATGAAATCAGATTGTTTGTGACAAGAACTCTGCCTCTGTAGGACATTTTGGTTAAAATCCATTTCCAGCGAGCAAATCAACCTTTAACCTTTTCAAGGACATCTCCCCAGTTCTGGAAAAACAAAGGCCTCATCTCCCAAAAACACTCTTAAATACTTTAGCCCACTCCTCTTCCAAATTAGATTTACAGGCAACTTAACTTTTTCTCCAGTGTCCCTCCAACAATGAGCGCTTCACGTTTATCCCAGTTTACTCTGGCTGAGGACAAAGAGCCATATTGGTAAATGACCTGCACCAAAACATCAATATTGTCAGGAACCGAGCCGGCTTGGTTGCCCCCGGCAACAAGGTGCCATTGGGTGCCATTGGGTATGTATGTTTTGTATGTATTTCAGTGTGCTTCCATATCCATAGCCATTGCCTGACCGGCAGCTGTTAGACAGCCGCTGTGACCTACTTTCTGTGAACACTGCTGACAGTCTGCCGGTACGGCCACGCCCCCTCTCTCTCTCTTTTCCATCAGCTGTTCCCAGCCTCATTAATCGTCTTTCCCGTGCCTCACCCAGGTGTGCCCAATTTGTGGAGCCAGTAATGCATGTACTTAAGGAGCCCTTTTCCAGTCATGCATGGCTGGGTCATTAACGTATGGTTTACCGACTTAAGTGTTTAGTCGTAGGTAACCTGAAGTGCCACGAAGGATTAGCCATCTCCACTGTAGCTGTGGTTCTTTGCGCCCATCGAGCGATGGGAAGTGCCGGTGGTTAATTACTTCTCCTCATGTGTTCACTGGGCAATGCCGGCCCAGGAACGTCCCATGTAAGTGTTTTGTCGCTTTGTATGTTTTCACCCTTTTGGAACTGCCTGTATGTTCGTTAATAAATGTGTGTGGTGCAACCCTGAGCTTAAATCCTCCTCATTTCACCCCTCGCTGTGCGCATTGGAAAAGCGCACAGGAGGGTCCATGACAGAATGACCCAGCCAGTTCAAAGGATTTAGCGGGTTCACCCACACATCCCTTTTCCCTTTATTTCGTGTGTGTCATTTTTTGGACTGACCTGTTCCTGGAGTTCACTATGCCCCAGTCTCGATGAAGCAGAAGAGGAACGGCAGTGGGGTTTCCCACGGTGGAGGAGGGATGGGCAGCTGAGTTTATCCGTAGCTTTGTTAATGAGGCCTTTGCCGCCGGGGTACCGAAGAAGATGCTGGAGTGCCTGGAGGGAGCTGTTGGAGTCCTGGAGGCACATCCTGGGTTATGGGACTACCCCGAGTTCACCAACCTGCTGGCTACAGTTTGTTTGCTCCAGTGCTCCTTCCCTGGGTTGACGTTCCCCATGGCGAAGAGACCACAGAGACCCGGAAACCAGCAGGACCTCATTCTCCGTGACTCTTCGCCCGATCTTCCTCCTGCTCCAGCACGGGCAGTTCCAATTAATAGGGGACAGCGTTGTCCTGCGTGGAAGCGTCGGGAAAAGCCCTCTCCTCCGTCAGCTGCCATCGTCCCTCCAGCTGCTGTGAGGTCCGCTGAGGTCATCCCAGGAACGCCCAGCTCCGTCGTCGTGGAGACAGCTCCTCCGCAAGCCCTTGAGAGGACCTACGTCACCACTGGCACGGAGAGGGATGATTGTCTGCTGCCTGAAACTGAGGATATCATCGACCGGGATGACAGGCAAGTATTTTTTCATTCTAAACCATTCATTAACATTGAATCTTGCCTGTCTCCCAAGGGAGAGGCCCAGTATCAGCACTCCACTGGGTCGTCTCCTCCAGCTGCAAACAATGATTCTTTCCTTCCCCTCTCTGTGTCTCCTCCTTTAATTCCTGAGGGCCTGCTGGTCCAAAAAGGAGCCACCAGATGGTGAAGGAGGTTGAGGTCCTGGATGATCCTGCCCAGGGACCCACATGGAGGCGTTTTCCTGCAGCCACGCCGGTGGAATCCCCAGCATTGGAGCCGCTGCAGGAGGACAGTAGGACTGCTATCACCATCTCGCCAGCTGCGGAGGTGTCCGCAGTGGTTTGGGAGCCTGAGCTGGACCTCTTGGAGTCCCGGCCTGAGTGTTCATTGCCAGGATCGACGGAGTCCTGGACAGCGGTGGAGCTCAAGCTCAGGCAAGTTTTCTCTCTTGTTTTTCTTATGACAGTTTTAGAGAGATCTTGTCTGGCTCTTGGGGAGGAGAGTCAGGTGCTGCCCTTGGCTGCATCTGAACTCACTTCACCGGGCTCCGCCGCTGCCGGCAACCCTAGCCACCTTTCTTCTCCTGCTGCCTTCGAGCCTTTGTTTAGGGTCACCGGAGAGGATGTGTTGCTGCCGGAGGTCGCCGAGGGTCCGGTCCAGCTGGAGGAGGATGCCGCTGCTCCAGCTCCTCCTGCCAAGGTCGTCAGGGCTCCCCCCATCGATCGCCTTCTCAGCCTGGTGCTCCTGTGGGTTGACCCGCTCACCGTGGGTGCAGCTTTGGCCCAATCGGGGTCCACCGCGGGTTCAGCAGAGCCTCAGCCAGAGGTCATCACGGGTGCAGCAGTGCTTCAGCCGGAGGTCACAGTGGGTGCAGCAGAGCTTCAGCCGGAGGTCACCACGGGTGCAGCAGAGCCGCAGCTGGAGGTCACCGTGGGTGCAGCAAGGCTCCTGCTGGAGTCCACCGCGTGTGCAACATTGACCCAGTTGGGGTCCACCACAGGTGCAGCTGTGTTCCAGACTGGGACCATTGAGGGCGTTACCGGTCAGCCGGAGGTTGCTGGGACCGTCACTCCTCAGCCGGATGCTGTCATGGTCCCCAGCCCTTCCCAGTCCAATGTCATGAGGATCCCCTCTCTACGGGCTGGTCACCCACCGCTGAGCCTCCCAGTGGGCAGGCCAACCACCAGAGGGACTGAGTTTCCGGACCTGAGGGCCCAGAGTTTCTGGCAGGCCACCAGATTCAGTTCACCAGACTCTCAGATGGGCTTGGGACTCTGTGCAGCCTCCTGAGCCCCAACGCCCGAGGACTTGGGGGGGGGGGGTAATTATGGGCCCTGCGCGGGGTATTGTGTTCCCTCTTTTCCTGTTCCCCCTACATCCCACCCGGGTTCGTGTTGTTTGTTGCTGTTGTTCCTGTTGGGGGGGGGGGGGGGGGCTACATGATGTTTGGTGTGGTTTTACATCCAAAACCACACCAAGACTTCCGGTCTGGACGCCATGGTGATAGCAACTTAACGCTGAAGCTCCCAGACCCAATCCAAGGAAAACATCTTCAAAATCAGACTTAACGGATTTTTGGAAGAATAAAAATCAAAAGATAAAAACACCATGCCTAACCAAAAGCAGAAGAAACTGACATTCCCCAGGTCAGGACGTGCAGCAGCCGCAGAATCTGAACCAGAGGACCTCCGTTCAGAAGACGAGGAGCTGGGCCTAGCTAACAAAAAGGTTAGCTTGAAATCGCTATTTGATGAATTACGACGATTTCGGGCCAAATTTCATGAATTCAGAGAGGAATTAAAAAGGACGAACAACAGAATGGACCAGGCCGAAAACCGAATCTTGGAAGCTGAAGAAAGAATAAAAGTGCTTGAAGATTCTATGCTGGATTTACACAAAAAAACAGTCAAGGCTGGAGGCTAAGCTAACCGACCAAGAAGGAAAACAAAGACGAGACAACATCAGAATTCACGGTCTGAAAGAAGGCGCTGAAGATAGTTTCAACACAATGGCGGAATGCGTGGAATCCTTATTGAGAGAGAAGTTGGATATTCCACAAACCACCGATTTGAAGATAGAAAAGGCCCATCGTACATTAGCCGCAAAGCCAGCGGCAGAAGTGCCCCCACGTTCGGTGGTGGTAAGATTCTCCAATTTCAAAATAAAACAAGAGGTTGTAAGACAGGCTTGGCAGACAAAAGGATTTATGCATCAAGAGAGAAAAGTCTTCGTGGAGCATGATTACGCCCCGGGGGTTGTTAAAAAGCAACGGGAATATAACGACGCCAAAAAGGTTCTACGGGAACAGAATCTACGCTTTCAGAGGCCATTTCCTGCGAAGTTAAGGGTCTTTTACGGTGAAGAGTCATGTCTCTATAATTCAGCGGAAGAAGCAACAATTGACATGGCGAGAAGAGGGCTCCCGGTATCGGTGTTTAAACCCGCAGCGGATCTGAGCGAGAGGATCAGAGCTCAAACGTGGTCCACTCAGAGACCTTCAAAATCCACGGGCCAGCAGCGAGAAACCCAGCCCCAGAGCTACAAAGATAAGCTTTCCAGTTCCAGGAAGGAATAGCGACCTTTTTGTTTTTTTTCTTTTCAGTCATTCTGCCCTTCCATCCCCCCTCCTACAAGGTAACAAACATTGAAAGAGATGCAGAATCAGCATGTGGTAAAACCTTTCATGGAGCAGTTATAGCATTAGAAACAAATGTCTTCTTAATTTAAAGGGAAAAAAAAATCTTGTTAAAATAGAAATGTAACAATGACCCACATGTTCTCCCTACACTAACAAATACTGTATTAGAGTGAATGTTTGCTGTGATGGGGGTGGGAGGGTGCACACAATCTCATAGGGTATAGGCATAAAAAAAATAAATAAATAATTAAATCATTACAAATTCGGATTGGGATCTGAAATTCACATTAAAAACATGGGACAACTTACAAGGGTAAGAGAGGGCCCTCAACACGTAACAGAGTTTGAGGAATTTCCCTCAGAGCCTACACTCCATCAGGGCTCTTACAGGGTCTTTAAAGAGACCCCAGCTCAGGAAGTTTTTTTGACAGTTTTTTGTTTTTAAGTTTCGTACACTATGTTCTTAATGTTTTTTATGTTCTTAATGTTCTTTCAGTTTCTGAGTAGCAAAAAAGAGGGCCACCACACTGTTATACTAAATAAGAAAATACAATGGAGAAACAGGGTGTAACCAAAATAGCCTCATATAATGTAAAAGGGATCCTGAATCCAGTTAAAAGATCCAAGATTCTACGCAAAATGAAAAAAGACAAAGCAGAAATAATATTCTTACAGGAAACCCACCTAACAGACATGGAACACACTAAACTCAATAGACAAGGGTTTAAAATGATCTCTTCATCTTCATATAAGTCAGGGAGGAGGAGGGGAGTAGCGACATTGATATCAACCAAAATTACATTTGAAAAAAAATCAGAACACAAAGATAAAGAAGGGAGGTACAGTTTGGTAATTGGGCGGCTAGAGGAAGAAGATATCACCCTGCTGAATGTATATGCACCACCAGGGGCTAACTGGAAATTTTATAAAAATGTATTCGACCTAATGATAACTAAAGCCCAAGGTTTAGTGATATGTGGTGGAGACTTCAATCTAAGACTAAATCCATACTGGGATGCAACAGGTAATTCTTCACATCAAAATAACACTCAAAGTAGGAAAACTCGGATGCTATTAAAAGAAATGGGAATCTGTGACATATGGAGGGAATTCAACCCCAATGTAAAAGATTATACTTTTTATTCAACGCCACATTCATTTTACTTAAGGATTGATTACTTTTTTATGTTTAATAGAGACATTGGAAGAGTAAAAACATGTAAAATAGGACTGATGGATCTCTCTGACCACAGTCGGATCTATATGGACTTAAACATCCAAAAATACACAAATAATACATTTTCCTGGAGGTTGAATTCAAATGTCCTGAAAGGACCACTGAAAGATGAATTGGAATAAGATATTCTCAGATATTTGGAAGAAAACGATAATGGAGAAGTTTCCCCTTTAATACTGTGGGATGCGTGCAAAGCTGTAATAAGGGGAAAAATTATTGCAAAACTGGCAGCCCAAAAGAAACTGAGACAAGAAAAACTAATCACACTAGAGTCAGAACTCAAGAACCTAGAAAAAGAACACAAAGACAACACTCATTCTAATGGCTCGCTCAAGATTAAAGAAATTAAAAATCAAATAAATGAGATCTACACAATAGAAATCCAGAAGAAACTTACATTTCTGAAACAAAAACACTATGAAGCAGGCAGTAAATTGGCAAAATTACTAGCCTATAAATTGAGGAAACAACAAACAGAAAGAGCAATCTACAAAATCAGAGACCCAAGATCAAAGGAAATAAAATTCAGAATTCAGGATATTCTTAAAAGCTTCGAGAATTACTATAAGAACTTACTCCCACAAAAAACATAAAAACGCATCCGAGACATTCCTAAACACATTAAACCTTCCCCAACTTACGGAATCACAAAATAAAACACTACTGTCAGAAATACAACCTAAAGAATTGGAAAAAGCAATTATGAAACTTAAAGCTAACAAATCCCCAGGAGCAGATGGCTATACAGCAGAATGGTACAAAACCTTTAAACAGCAACTATCTCCTCTCCTCCTGAAAACATTTAACTATGTCCTCCACACAGGGGAAATCCCCCCCCTCCTGGAGAGAAGGGGTCATTGCAGTTATACCTAAACCTGAAAAGGATAAACTAGAATGCTCCAACTACAGACCACTCAGTGTATTAAATCAGGACTATAAGCTTTTTACCATTATCCTTGCCAAAAGGTTAGAAAACATACTGACAGACTTAATTCACTTAGACCAAACAGGTTTTATAAGACAAAGACAGACACAAGACAACATTCGACGCACTTTACACATAATTCATTATATAAAAAAATATAACTTAAATGCAGTCATATTGGGATTAGATGCTGAAAAAGCATTCGATTCGGTTGACTGGTCTTTCCTATATAGAATCTTATCCAGTTTCAATTTTCATAACAACTTCATTAGAACTATACAAGCATTATATAAAAAACCAACAGCTAAAATAAGGATTAACGGTAATTTATCATCATCTTTTGAGCTGGAAAGAGGATGTCGTCAAGGCTGCCCCCTGTCTCCACTGCTCTTTGCAATCTTCATAGAACCTCTGAGCCAATGGATAAGACAAAATCAAGAAATTCAAGGTATTACACTTGATCAGAAGGAACATAAAATAGCACTCTTTGCTGATGACATTTTAATATACCTAGGGCAGCCAGACACTTCTTTACCAGAACTAATCTCAGTTTTTTCAGACTATGGAGATTTATCGGGGTACAAATTAAACATGCATAAAACTCAAGTTTTAACATTCAACTATGACCCAAATCATTATTCACTAAGTGAACTCAAAACTAACTGGGAGTTGAAATCTATGAAATATCTGGGGGTCAATATCCCGAAACAACTCAACAAAATTATCACACTAAACTATGATCCACTGGTGACAAAAATAAAATCTGACCTAGAAAGATGGAATATGATACCATTCTTAGGTACTGCACAAAGAATTGAAGCAGTCAAAATGAATATACTTCCACGTCTTCTATACCTTTTCCAAACAATACCGGTAGAACCTCCCAAAAAAACATGGCAGGAGCTGGACAGAATGATCTCAAGATTCATATGGCAGGGCAAGAGACCTAGAATCAGATATAGAACCTTACAGCTAAACAAAGACAAAGGTGGGCTCACGCTGCCAAATATCAGGGACTATTTTAAAGCCGCACAAATTAAAACTTTAATAGAGATATGTAACCCAGTCTACACTGCACAATGGAAGGAGATCGAATGCCAAATAACAAGTGACATCCCCCTACAGGCGATAATAGGGAACAATGCCTTACCTAAACTCTTGAATAACACTAACCAGTGGATAGAGACCCCGCTAAAAATTTGGTTTAAGATAGTCAGAGAGAATCAAGCTAAAGAGCCCTATCGACTTCTGCAATGGATTGCCTATGATCAAGACTTTACCCCCAATAAAACAGACACTAGATTTAAAGAGTGGAAAGAGAAAGGGCTGATAAAATATTACGATTTTTTTAAGGGGCAAACTTTAAGAAGTTTTGAAGATTTGATAAAACAAGGTCTAATAGATCAAGATCTTTACAGGTTCTTTCAGCTTAGACACCACATAAACAATATACTTAAAAAGGAGGATTTGGAAAGGGCCCAGTCAGGTGTTCTGAAGGTCTTCTTAAAGGCATATAAAGGGATCCCAGGGATCAGATACATTTCTAAAATATACCAAGGTCTTCAAGACTTAAAAGGAGACAACACATCATATATAAAAGAGAGATGGGAAAAAGAGGGGAATTTCACTTTACAATTGGAAATATAGGAAAAGCTAAATAAACAGCAATGGAAAAGTACCTCATCCCTGCAGTGGAGAGAATTTGGATGGAAAAATTTGGTAAGATTTTTCAGAACACCTGCACAAAACAAATTTACCCATAAGGGGTTGAACTGTTGGCGCTTGTGTGGTGAAAAGACTGCAAATCATTTTCATGTGTTTTGGTCATGCCCAGTTATCCACCAATATTGGACCAATGTACAGACAATATTGGGGAAAATATTCAAAATAACAGTTCCCTTTTCTTTTGTAACTTTGTATTTGGGTTTACTACCAGACTCACTGGAAAGACGAGGAGATAAATACTTATTCAACGTTTTAATATTGGCAAGTAAAAAAGCCCTAACTAAAAAATGGATGCTGAAAGACTGTCCTACACCTGAAGATTGGATTAACGTGATTCAAGACACTTACTCGATGGAAAAGTTGACATTCGCACTGAGACAGGACATGGATGGGTTCATGAACTTTTGGCAACCCTGGATCACATATGTGTCTTCCATTAGATCTAATCTTTGACAAATACCATTTCAATAATGGTCCCGCTCTTTGTTCCAACGCTACTCAGATGCTCTTTTACTTATAATTACTTAATTTTCTGTTTGTTTGTTTTTTGCTGTTCTGTTTGTTTGTTTGTTCGGTTTTTTTTAAATTTTATTCTCCTTAATTTCACTTTTTCTTTCACTTTAAAAAAAGGGGGTGTTGTAATAATTATCCTACCAATGTTGTCAAATAGCAAAAAATAAGGGAACATGTGATGAAAATGTAAACAATGCAATGCTGTAATGACCTGTATACCCTTTACAAAAACTTAAATGAAAAAAAAAAACAAAAAAAAAACCACACCAAAACCAAACTGGCTCTGTCAGGAACCGAGCCGGCTTGGTTTCCCCCGGCTAGGTCCCGATTGAAGTGTTTCGTCGTAGGCAATCTGAAGTGCCACAAAAGATTAGCCACCTCCACTGCAGCTGTGGTTCTTTGCGCCCATCGAGCAATACCGGCTCTGGGAAGCGCCGGTGGTTAATCACTTCTCCTCATGAGTTCACTGGGCAATGCCGGCCCAGGAATGTCCCATGTAAGTGTTTTGTTGCTTTGTATGTTTTCACCCTTTTGGGACTGCCTGTATGTTTGTTAATAAATGTGTGTGGTGCAACCCTGCGCTTAAATCCTCCTCATTTCACCCCTCGCCATGCGCATTGGAAAAGCGCACCGGAGGGTCCATAACAAATACCATACTGAGCATTAACTAAAACCACCAGATCATCAACATATGCCGATAAAAGGTTTTTCACAATCCGGTACAATCAGGCCTTGAAGTTGGGATCTCAGCTTGTGCAGCAATGGTTCAAATGCTAGAGTATAACATGCCAGACAAGGCACATCCTTGTCTTAATCCTCTCTGAACCTAAAATGAAGTGCTCAGTCCACCATTAATCTTCAGTACATTCTGAATATTATGATACAAGGTTTTGATGCAATTAATAAATCACGGACTTAGACAAAAAGCACCAAGTGTGTCCCATAAATATTGGTGTTCAACACGGTCAAAGGCTTTTTCCTCATGAATCGATAAAAAAACAATTTTTAGACCAAAGAGTTTTAAGATTTCTAACAAATCTCTGATGAAAATGATATTATCAGAAATCAGTCTTCCAGGTACACAGTAGGTTTGATCACAGTGAATGACTTGTTCTATTACTTTGCTTAGCCATGTTGCAAGAACTTTAGAAAGGATTTTATAGTCTGAGCACAGCAGCAACACAGGCCTCCAGTTCTTAATGAGCTGCAAATCACCTTTTTTAGGTAGTAGTGTGATGACTGCTCTCCTTCAGCTCAGAGGCAAAAAAAACTCTGATGAGACAGTCATTCAACACTTCTGACAAATCATCTCCAATCACAGGCTAAAAAAGTTTTATAAAAGTTAATCAGCAACCCATCAATTCCTGGACCTTTTTCAGTTTACATGCTCTGTATAGCAGCATGCAGTTCAGAGGTGAGTGATGCCCCTAAAGCCTCATTACAACTTTGATCAACCTGTGGAAGACCCTCATAGAAACTATGAGCCACAGACTGATATTCTTGGAATTCACACTTGAACAAATTACTGGAAAAACTGACAGTGTGTTTGGGGATTGCAGCATGATCAGTTAAGATTAATCCAGTATCAGTCTTCATACTGTACACAAATCTGTTTAGGCCATTTTTATGTTCTAAGCCAAAGAAAAAGTGCAATGGAATGTCCATCATGGCTACATTTTGGAAAAGGGATCTGATTAAAGCTCGCTGTGCTGACACCTGCAGCAGGATTTTCAAAGCTGACTTTTTGGCCTCAAAAACATGACTTTGCCGTCTTGTAGCTTTGGCACAACTTTGAACCTCTTGAAATTCAGATTCCAGAGCCTTTACTGAACTTATTAAGGACTTCGTAACATTCTGAGTGTACTGCTGACGTAACTGTTTTATTTTTATTTTCCCAATGTTCCACCACTGCTGTAAAGACATAAACTCCTTCTTTGTACTACAGTGGATGTCCCAGAAAAAAAGCAAATATTTCTTTAAAATTTTTATCACCAAGCATATTAAAACACCAAAAAGCACTACTGGGCTTTACACTTTTTATAAAAACAGAAAACAAAACAAGTGAATGGTCAGTAAAACCAACAGGACTAATGGAGCAATTTTTAAAAATATATTTTTAAAATATTTTTAAAAATAATATATAAAATGATGCTTAAAACAATGAATACAATCAAGCCTGCCTAGCTGTGGACACAAAGTTATGTTGACAGTGAGTCCAAGTGTGTTGTCTTTGGTTCTTGTGGAAACGTCTCCACATATCACACAAATCATGAGTCTCACGGAGGTAAAGTAAGTGAGCACGAGAAGCAGAGCGAGGTTCTGGATGGTTTCTATCTAAACTATCAGCAGTGCAGTTCCAGTCACCACCAACAAATAAATACTCTTCACTGTAACAGTCCTTAATAACATTGTTCAATACATCAAGAAAGGCCAGTCATTCTGTGCCAGCAACAGGGGCATATACAGTCCAGTGGTGTGAAAAAGTGTTTGCCCCCTTCTTGATTTCTCATTTTTTTGTATGTTTGTCACACTTAAATGTTTCAGATCATCAGACTAATTTAAATATTAGACAAAGATAACACAAGTAAACACAAAATGCAGTTTTTAAATGAAGGTTTTTATTACTAAGGGAAAAAAATCCAAACCTTCATGATCCTGTGTGAAAAAGTGATTGCCCCTAAACCTAAAAACTGGTTGGGCCATCCTCAGCAGCAACAACTGCAATCAAGCATCTGAGATAACTGGCAATGAGCCTTTTATAGCGATATGGAGGAATTTTGGCCCACTCAACTTTGCAGAATTGTTGTAATTCAGTCATATACCTAACCCTATCCGTAGTATAGTATAGTATAGTATAGTAGCATATATTACAGTGCAGTACAGTATAGTACAGTACAGTACGGTACAGTATAGTATAGTATAGTGCAGTATAATATAGTATAGTATAGTACAGTATAGTAGTGTAGTGTCTATTACAGTGCAGTACAGTATATTATAGTATAGTATAGTATAGTATGTATAGTATTGTGCAGTATAGTAAAGAATAGTGTAGTATAGTGTACTATAGCATAGTATTGTATTGTATAGTACAGTGCAGTATAGTATACTATAGTGTAGTGTGGTATAGTGTAGTGTAGTGTAGTATGTATAGTATAGTGTGGTATAGTATAGTATAGTGTAGTGTAGCATAGTGTGGTATAGTATAGTATAATACAGTACGGTACAGTACAGCATAGTATAGTATAGTATAGTATAGTATAGTATAGTATAGTATAGTATAGTATAGTATAGTATAGTGGAGTAGTGGCTTGTCAGCTTTGTAAAGCTGTTGCTGAATGTGATAAAGTTAGGCCTTAATCTCTTCTTATACCCCTTTATACAGAGGTGGACAGCACTGACAGATTGTTGAGAGATCTGGCCAATTTTTGAGCTATCAATGAGCTTCAATGATGTCCACAGTCACCACAGTCTCCTCAAAGATTTGATTAAGTCCAAAACAGACAAACAGCTCCCAAAAGATTCCAGAAATTAAAAATTGGCCCAATCTCTCAACAATCTCTATACTGTGTAAAAGAGGCCTTATGTGGCTCCCTACACCTTATTGTTTTAGTTCTCGTAGCTCTTTCAAGAACTGCAACAAGGATTCAGCTTCAAGAGGAAACATTTACTTTTGTTTACACGTGATGAATTAGAATGAAGTATATAATTGTGAAGTGTTCACTGTCAGCATTCCTTTCAAGTTGACACACTTTGTCACACTTTTATACACTTTTGCTTTGATAGACAGAAGTTTTAGGTGTAGACATTAACAACAGACATTCAGTTGTGTTATGTCTCAGCTGTAAGGGAGAAACATAAAGAAGTCCAACCCAGCGGCACAGCCTTAACAAGGTTCATTAGGAAATGGCAATGTGGTAAACATCTGTACAGTAGTAAACTGTTTTTTATGATGGGGAGAGAGAGATGGAGCCTAACCTGGCCCCTTTTATCTGAGAGGGATCACATGATCCAACAGCCATCCCTAGGTTGCCTGAAAAACTCCAAAAAAGAATGTTTAACACAAAACAGTGGTCTCAGAATTTCATTCCTGCATTTTTTTTTCTATTTTTTTTTTTTTGTTGTTCCAATGGGCCAGTAACTCTGGCTTGTTTTGGATTTGAGTGAAGTTTCTGAAATGAAATTCATACTCTGTGTCTTCAATTCTCAGGCTTTGGTACCACAAAAAATGTGGGATTGCTCCCTCCAGGTTAGGGGAAGGATTCTTCCTCAAATAAAGGAATTCAAATACAGTATTGACCAGTCAGTCCATGTGTCACCCTGTTTCATTGTGACCAAAAGAATAATATAGCAGCGATCCACAGCCAAAATGAACTTTCTTACATGGACAAAGACACTGCAGGTTTTCTGTCCAGCCAGTCACTAAAGCAGGTATTTTCACTAATCATCAGTTACTAGGATGGAATTCAGTGACCTGATCACCTGTTGAAGACACTGTCTGGAAAGTGCACCTCCATCTTAAAATGGATAGATGGATGACCTACAGAGAGATGGAGATTTAATTTGTGCATTAATGTAAATAAAGGCCATCAAACAATCGAAAATTGAGATTGTCCAATTCCTTGATGAATGATGTTAATGATTAGTAATCTGATTACTACTACAGCATGGGTGGAGTTAGGAAAATCCTTGGCAAGCAGAGGACCTATAAATCACTGTGCAGCAAGAAGCTAACTTCACAGACCAGCTCTGCCCGGCCAGAAACAAGTGAAGATTCTACCCCGCTACTGTCAACACAGAAAGGTATTCACATGTTTGAGTTTCTTCTAAGGCTACAGTCTTTGGATGAAATGAAGAAATTCTGAGGGAATTCATGTGTTTTCATTTCAGACATGATAGATAGACTGTACATTATTAGATATATAAGATGTATAATATATATGACATGTTTTTCCCTTTGGCTGTTTCTATTTCAGCTGAAAGTCCAAATGTGACAATTATAAAGGGAATCTTCTACAGCTGGATTCGTCTGTTTCTCTGTTATGTTTAACATATCTCAATCTCACACTAACGCCACCGCTGACCAAGAATCTCTGACACTAGTTGGGGAAGTGTTTACTTTAGCTGTGAGTACAGCTCCAACCTGTGTGTTTCTCTTCATTAATGGGACCATGTTGTACACTCTGAGGAGTAAGCCTGTGTTTAGGGAGACCTGCCGTTACATCCTCCTGTATAACCTCCTTGCTGCTGATACTCTGCAGCTGGCACAGGCTCAAGTCCATTTCTACCTATCTAGGTTTAGAGTGAAAATGATACCTATTGTATGTGTATCATTTACCTTGTTTACTACCATCACCGGTGTGATCTCCCCCCTCACACTGGTCCTGATGCCCATGGAGAGGTACATTGCTGTGTGTTACCCTCTGAGACACTCTACCATCATTACCACCAGAAACACAGGGGCTGCTATTGCCGTGGTCTGGGCCATCAGTTCACTGAACGTCCTGATCAGACATTTGATTTTTCTTGAATTCTCACTGGAGATATTACAGAATCTAGAAGCTATAGATTATTGCTCAAATATATATATATTGCTTGGGTTAAACACTGACCTTTATGACAAAGTTTTCACATGTTTTGTGTTTATATCAGCTGGTGTGTCTATAATCTTTTCTTATATTGGTGTCATAGCAGCAGCCAGGGCGGCCTCCACAGACAAAACTCTAGCTCGTAATGCTAAAAACACAGTCCTGCTGAACCTGATCCAGCTGTCCCTCAGCCTCTCTATAACAATGTACAACCCAATATTTGTCACCCTTTCAAGAACTCTTCCATGGATTGTATTTAAAGTTCTAGAGAATATATTTTATGTGTTTATTGTAATCTTACCCAGATGTTTGAGTGCTTTAATCTACGGCTTAAGAGATCAGACCCTCAAACCTGTTCTCATATCACATCTATGCTGTCAAAAGAAACTCAATTGTTCTACCACCAAATGAAGGGGTAAAGGATAAGGACCTGTACTTATACAGTGCTTTTTCTAGTCACAAAGATCACTCAAACTGCTTTACTAGTAGATACTCTAAACCACTGTTCTAAAGGCCTATACCTACTATGCAAGAACAGAGAAATGTGTTCTCTCTCCCAGGGCTGCAAGAACAAAATGGCATCATTTTGTTCTTGCAGCACCAGTTTGGGAGTTCTTTAAGCTTGTTCTTGACAGATCATCTAGACAGAACTTTTTTCTTGTGTGGTGTCTAGCAACTATTGTGTGCTTGGTCAGAAATTTGAATTTCCTGGGAGTTCTGTGCTTGAGTTTCTTCTGAAGTATGAAATGTTCTGGGCAGAACAAACTGTTCTTGTTCTTGTCACATCAACCAAAAGAAAAAAAATCTGTTCTTGCAAAGTATGTACAGGCCTTAAGGGTCTATTAGAAATAAATACCTAGGGACACTTCAGAGTGACCAATTAAGATAGGATAAAATAAGACTTCATTTATCCTACACTGGGGAAATTCACTTGCTACAACAGCACAAGGGTCAGAATAACAGAGAAAACACCAGAAAAAAAAGTAAAATAAAACATACATGATCAATGAAAGGCATTTTTCCTATGTGTGTAGGGTACAGTCTGCTAACATGCATGTTGCTTGAGGAAACCAGAACAAACCAACACAGCATACCGAAGGAGTTCTACTTTTGCCAGCCTGGGGATTTGAAACTGGAACTTTCTAGCTGGGAGGCAACAGTGCTGACCACTGTACCACCATGCTGCCCTAGAGTACAAACAAAGAGTTGAGTTTTGTTTGATATCACCAGAATTCAGCATATTTCAGTATGAATGAGTTTAAAGAGATGTCAGCTGGAGTAATGGCATGTTTCAAAACCTATAGTAACAGAGTTTTTAAGATAAGATAAGGGGTAGTTGTGGTGTGGCTGACTACTGATTGGGGGGTCATGGGTTTGATTCCCGCTCTGTCTGCATGTTGAAGTGTCCTTGAGCAAATCACTGAACCTCCAGTTGCTCCTGGTGAATGGGTGGATAGCTGGATCTGTAAATTGCTTTGGTCATCCAGAGATGAGGAAAAAGTACTATGAAATTTTTTTTTTCCAGGCGCCATAAGGAGAGGCAGCAGTAACAGCAGCAGCTCTCACGTTTATTAGCTTATTCTTTTATATATATAGTGTGTTTCTTTTCATCCTGGCTCAGTAGTAAGACTCGGATTAATGCCTGGACCAAGTTTTTCTAATTTTCACCTGGTCTTTCTTTGATTTTTCTTCATCGGGGCAACGGAGAACAATCGAAGTGGGGGCGAACGCATATCTTACACATGGGACCAGCTGACTGCACTGGGGAGGCCAGCACTGCTGCATAGAGCGAAGCCCCTCATCTCGATGTGAGCTCAAGAGGAGACGCCATGGGTGAAGGGCTGAAGCCAAGGTGAGGAGGAAGAGGAGGAAGCACAAGCCGGCTGTTCCGATGTTTGTCACGTATAACGTGAGGTCACTGGTAAACAAGATGGATGAGTTCACAGTGCTGGTCAAGATGCAAAGGTAATATTGTGAGTGTAGTATCATGTGTTTTTCTGAAACATGGTTACAGTCCCAGATCCTGGACAACAACATAGTGATACCTGGATTTAAAATGATCTGATCGGACAGGGACATTATAAGTAGCAGGAAAAGGAGGGGATGAGGATTGTCACTTTTTGTGGATAAGAGGTGGTGTAATCCCAGACACATTTATGTAAAAGAACCGCACTGCAGCCTGGACATTGAACTGCTTGCTGTGAGGCTGCAACCTTATTATATGCCACGAGAGTTCATGTGTGCAATTGTGATTACTGTTCACGTCCCTCCATCAGCTGATGCAGCGGTGGCCTGTGACGTCATAAGTTTCACCACTGCCACTTTGTTGGCGCAGCACCCTGACACATTTATGGCCATCACGGATGATTTTAACCACATCTCACTGGGCAAAGCACTACCAAACTTCCACAAGTTTGTTGACTGTCCAACCAGAGAAAATAAAGCATTGGATCTATTGTATGACAATTCCAGAGATGCATACAGCACCACAGCTCTAGCGCCCCCCCCCCCCCCCCTGGCAGATCAGATCACAACCTGGTCCTGTTTTCACCCAGGTGCATTCCCCTTGTGCAAAGAAAGCCTGCTTATACACGGACTGTGAGGAAGGGGACACAGGAGGTTGCTGATGCACTACAGGACTGCTTCAAGGCCACAGACTGGGACATACTTTATGAACCACATGGGGTGGACATACAAAATATGACTGAATGTCTCACAGAATATAACAGATTCTGTAAAAACACAACCATGCCAGCTCAGACCATGCACTGTTTCCCCACCAACAAACCATGGATCACCAGTGACCTGAAAGCACTTCTTTGAAAGAAGAAGAGAGCTTTCAGGTCTGAAGACAGGCAGGAACTGAGGAGAGGGCAGCATGAACTGAGAGAGATATTGAGGATATGTAAGGACAGTTACTGGAGGAATTTGGAGGATAAACTCCCGCAGAGCAATGTGAAGGATGCGGGAATGAGAATGAAACACATCACTGGGTGTAAAGGGAGAGAGAGAGACAGACATTGGGGAGTCTTGAGAAAGCTAATGAGCTGAATCTGTTTTTTAATAGGTTCAACTCACCGTCTCCCCTACAACACAGCCAGACACCCACACACCCCACACCCCTCACCCTCCTGTGCAGCAACTCTCTCTCTCCTCCCTCACCCCCTTCCCCTCCTCTGAGGACATCAGCACCAACCCCCACATCACTGTGACTACAGACCAGGTTCAGAAACAACTGGAGAGACTCCATCAGCGGAAGACTGTGGGCCCTGATGGCATCTCTGTCAAGATCCTGAGGACCTGTACCAACAAACTATCTCCTTTGCTGAAACACCTGTACAACGTAAGCCTGAGTCTGGACAGAGTACTGGTGCTGTGGGAGACGCCATGTCTGGTTCCTGTCCCCAAAAAGTCATCTTCATCAGACCTGAATGACTATTAACCAGTTGCCCTCACATCTCATGTGATAAAGGTCTTGGAGAGACTCGTCTTAACCCACCTGAGGCCACAGGTGAAAATGTGGCTGGACCCTCTGCAGTTTGCATATCAGCCCCATTTAGAAGTTACCTGCTGCAACGAGCTCAATTGCACCTGGATAGAGGAGGTGACACTGTGAGAATCACGTTCTTTGACTTCTGTAGTGCATTTAACACCATCCAGCCACTATTGTTGGGTGAGAAGCTGCGGGTGATGGGGGTTGACAGCTCTGTGATCTCCTGAATTACCGACTCCCTGACAGGCAGGCCACAATTTTTCCAGCTGGCCAGTGTCTAATCTGATGTGGTGGTTAGTGATATGTGAGTTCCACAGGGGACTGTGCTTTCTCCTTTTCTCTTTACCTTATACACCACTGACTTTCAGTACAACTCCAAGTCATGCCATGGGTGTATAAGAGGAGGAGAGGAGGGAGAGTATAGGGCACTGGTAGACAGATTTGTGGAGTGGACCGAGCAGAATCACCTGAGGCTGAACGTTAGCGAGACCAGAGAGATGGTGATTGACTTCAGAAAGAAGAGGATGCCTTTACAGCCATTGCAGATTTGGGGGGAGGATTGGAGGTAGTGGACGACTACTGGGTGTCGTGATCAGCAATGGACTGGACTGGAAATGTAATACCGATGCTGCGTACAAGAAGGAGATGAGCAGACTCTACTTTCTGAGGAAGCTGAGATCCTTCAACATGTGCAACAAGATGCTGGAGCTTTTTTACTAGGCCATTGTTGCCAGGGCCATCTTCTTTGCTGCTGTCTGTTGGGGTAGCAGTATCAGAACCAGTGACACAAACAAACTTGAAAAGAATATCAAGCAGGCTGGCTCTGTGATTGGTGTCATGCCAGAGACCTTTGAGACTGTGGTGGAGAGGAGGACACTGAACAAACTGTTAACCATCATGGACAATCCTGATCACCCCCTCCACCACACACTGGACAGGCAGCGGAGCACTTTCTCCAGCAGACTGTTACAGATTCGTTGCCGAACGGTCAGGTACAGGAAAACTTTTCTGCCACTTGCCATTTTGCTGTACAATAACTCACTCTAATGTTGAATTCTGGTCATAACAATGCTGCCATACTGCACTTTGCAATCTAATTGGTACCTCACATTTAATCCTGTGCCCGGTAGCCCTGCATTGTACAGCGAGGACGATTCATGTACTGTATCTGTACAGGTCATCATCTATTCATCTGCGATGTATAGAAAGTTATCTAGGAAGTTTTACTTTCCATGGGTAATTCCTTTTTCTATTATGCTGTGTGTGTTTCTGTCGTTGTGGTTGTCTACTGTCATGCTGCTGTTTCACTGTAATTTCCCAATTTGGGTTCAATAAAGTACATCTATCTAGCTAAGTGAGCGCCATTTTTCATTTACCAAGATTAGATAAGATAAGCCTTTACTAGTCCCACAATGGGTAAATTACAGGATTGTAGCAGCAAAGGGATAGCAGCACTCAGAGCAAGAGAAAATAAAATAATAAGAATTGGTTAGCCAAAGCAGTAAACATACATATGTACACAGTTATATACACAGTGCAGGAGCAATGCAGCTAGATGGCATTAACAGCATTACAGTTAGTTAAATTGAGACATTTGAGACAAAAGATGATAAAACCTTAAAGAAAGGTTAATAAGAGTTTGTTTAGATTCAAGAGGAATCCAGTGTCATGATTACTAGCAAAATCAGCCCACGTGCAAAATGTTACACCGTAGAATGCACACAACGCAAAGAGGAAAAGTTTAAACACAATTTTATTGAAAAGAGTGATGCAAATGTAGCAGAAAAACACCTCACTCGCCAGAGGAGCACCCAGCCTGTAATGAGAGACAAGATCAGATTAGAGCGAGGAGGGAGGCAGGTAATAATAAATCTTAGGGAATTCTTACAAGTGAGAGCAGAGAGGCCGACGAGGAACCCAGGAAGGCTAGGATGAATAGGAATGGATGCTGCGGGAGAGAAGGGCTGGTGGAAGTCTGACCAGGTGGAGTAGGTGATCAGGAGTGAAGCCGATGAAGATGAAGGAGCAGGTGAGCGCACAACGAGCCCCCAGGGACACACCACAGAGATGGCAGCAACCGGAGAAAGAGAAAGAGAGAGACAATTATTTCTCTGGGTTCCAAGGCACTAAATACTTTACTTACTTAATTCTCGTATGGCAGTATACCCAACGAGCCAGCGCTGGAGCATTCACAGACTGGTCCTTTTAAGCGCTGGCAGTGAGGAAAAAGCAGGTGCGTCCACTCACGCAGGTGTCTTGATTACCTGCGGAGCTGGGGACCCCCCACAGGATGGGAGGGGGAGTGTGCTAACCTGATCATAGCACCAAGTGGTTTCTTACTCAAAACACTAGACCAACTGATATGGACTTTTTAAGACTGATTTTTAAAGATTTTCCCTCAAAGACTGGCCTCTATAATGTAATGTATTCTTACCCCGGTATATGAATTGTTGACTAAATGCCCCATTTCTGTGGTGTGTTTTGCAACCTTTCTTCTGTGATGAAAATTGCTTCCCTCATTTTGTTATGTTTGTTGTTTAAACCACATATGCTCCCATTTCTGGCATTAGGTGACAAACCCCTGTTGGGTATTTATGCTCTTTATCTACGCTGATCATGTATGGAATGATTAAATATTAAGACAGTCTCTTGAGTGGGATTTCCTTATTCCATCTCTCAATATGCACAAATTATTCTTTTTTCCACAAAACTAAGGAAAGTTAATGGTGCTGCACAGGCTTTTGACCATGTCTCTTGGGGTTTTATCAAGCCAACTGCTATTGGCTATGGAGAGCCTAAGAAAAGCTTCAAAAAAAAATCTGCATTCTCATGAATGGCAAGAGAGAAATTATTTTTCACTCTCAATCGACTTTGGCCATGAATTACACATGTGATGTTTGTTAACTGTCACTCCAGTGGCTCCAGCGTACCAAATTCATGAACCAAGGAAGGTTGATGCTGGGTAGCCACGCCTGAGGTAACAATGGGTGCTTGATAGCAAACCCAAGTGCAAAAAAGAATCACAGTTTATGGTCTCTGGAGATTGTACATGGCCAGATGTTTTTCATACTGTTGAGATCATCCAGGCGAGGCCCTTTCTGACTTTGATATCCTTCTCCAAAGAGTTGACCCAGGAGAAGCCAAGATATTTGAATTTAGAGACCTGTTCAAGTGGTTGGCCCTGACAAGAGTACAGTGAAAAGAAATCTGGAAGGTTGCAAATCAGGACTTTTGTCTTCGACCCGTTTCACACAAGGCCATTTATGATGAGATCTAAAAACATGTTGGCTTGGGGGATAGTGTCTGACAGCAAAATGATATCATCTGCATAGTCCAGCTCAATCAGTGAAATGGACAGTAGCCTCTGTGATCACCTTTGTATGATTGTCAAACTAAGCTCTTACTTCTGGTTATTGACCACTTTTCTCATAGTCAAGAACTATGTTGAAGACAAATGGTGCTAGAGTTTCACCCTGCAGGAGCCCAGAAGTGATTTCAAATTCTTCAGGGTTTCCATCAGTGGTTACAACTGTGTCCCAGGTATTCAAGTATTCTGAATGTTGTTGTTAAGTAGGCACTGAGAGGTGGAGACCAACTGCTATGCAGCCAACAATAATTTGTGTGTAGCATAGCATTAGCCTTTTACCTTTAACAATCATGATAGTGCTTTGAAAATTATATACTTTCAAAGCAAAAACAAAAGATATAAAGTGTCATCACCATTAGTTGGTTAAAAAGCAGTGGTGACTGATGAAAAATATTTGTGGTGAGGCTATTTTGAGTACCTTACTTCTGAGTAGCTATTGCAATAAAAGAACCCAAACCAAAAGGATACCAGTCTAAGTACAGATGATAATTATCTGTCTTATAGAAATCGGCAGTTAAACAAATAATGACATCAACACAGAGCTTTATTATGCTCACTTCTCATATAGAATGTGCAATCAAATAGCTATCAATTACACTGGAGAACACAATACCACATTTTGGTTCTTGAGAGATATTTATTGTTGGATGATGATTAAAGTTAACTATGCACAAATTACACATTGGATCATGGAAATGGCCTGTTTAGATACACGGAGCAAGAGAGAGAGAGACTTTGACATTTTTAAATCTGACAAAATACCATTTGACAGAAACAAAACACATTAGTTTTACAGAAACCAGGCTAACTCAAAATATTCTTGAAGATCAAATCATTATTTTCCACACAACAAAGCACTGCTTGAAAACACATGTTGGAGAAACTTTCTAGGTCCCCCATCATTCTGAAATAGTTGAAATCAATGATTAAACAAGCCTTCAACATTTTAATGAACACAAGAACAGCATCACCATTTGCCAGTCTTTCAATTTTGTTCCGTCTGCTTAGGTACACTGCCATTTTAGCCCTCCCGAGGATAAAATTAAATAATTGACATTTCACTTTGTTCCTCTGAGAATACTTGTAGCCCAGAATGAATGTTTGTCTGAAAAAAGCCTCACCAAACAACCTAAAAAGATTTTCCAAGATTGTAAATATTGGTATTAAAGGATAACACTCCATAAGGAGCAGCATGGTGGTGCAGTGGTTCGCACAGTGGCAGCAAAGTAAGAAGGTCATGGGATCAATTCCACCCACTGACCATCGTGGGTGTCATGGTGCCCTCAGGGCCATCATCAACCTCAGCTGCCCGCACACCTGCTGCCAATCATCAGCGGGCTTTAAAAGCCAGACCTGCCTGTGACTCAGCACGGAACCGTATGTCAAACTCCATTGGACACGTCTCTCGTCAGCAGCCACGTCCTGGCTCATCGTCTGATTCCAGACCTGCACGTAAGCTAACATTGACTCACCTTGTCAAGTTCATCTTCCCCTGTGCACAAGTGGATCTCCCCGGTGGCGGTTCAGCTCCACTCCTGCTTCTGTTACGACCCGAGCACTGGGATCTGTTCCGCGCCGGGCCACGCACAGCTCGCTGCCGGCCTTGACAGCTGTGGGTTGTATTCTGGCCTCACCGGGCTCTTATTGTGAAGGCGCTCGGTGGGGCTTCCGCCTGTCAAGGTTGGTCAGCTGTCTGTCATCACTGTTCGTTAGTGTTCACCTTTATAAGGCGGGCACTGACGGCAGTTAGATTGCGGGAGCATAAGTCAACCTAAGTCGACTTCAAGTCTACCAAAGTCAACCTACCCTCATGATACCCTGTCAGACCTTCATTTCAGGTTCGTCTTTATTTCTTGTCTTGTCATAGTTTAGCTCGTAGAGGCTGGGGTTAGCCCCATGAGCCCTTATATCTCTTAGTGTGTGTTTTTGCCCTTAGCGGCTCACAGCCTTGTATCCTATCCTGTCTTGTCTTGGAAATAAAACATCACTGCAAAACTCACCGGTGACTCTTGGCATCTTATGGTGATCCACGAGGATCGCTGAACATGACAGTATGCTCCCGCTGCCCGACGTCTAAATGGAGACGCCACACTGAGACGCCTTTTTTACCGTGAGTTTTTGCAGTTATTGGACTGTTGTTCTTCCTGTCTGGGTGTCAAGTGTCAATTCCTGGGAGAATGCCGTCATCTAGGGGCCGCGGTCGGTGCCTGGGTAAGGAGCTAGCGAGCGCCCTGGAGTATGTTGATGGGTTGCTCCTGGCCGCTACCTTTGACGACAACCCTTATGACATGCTCTGGCACCTGGACTACGCTGAGGTTCTGCTGGACAACCTTCCTCTCCACTACGACGTCCACCCGGAGGTTAGGATGAGGAGGGCTGAACTCGCCGCACAGCGCGAGATACTCCGTGGACTGGAGGAAAATCCCGGCAGGAAGCCGAAGAGGAGGCATCCCCGCTCCTCACATCCGGATCCCGTTCCTGCCCCTACTCCGGTCCAGGAGTTTGCTCTGCCCAGGGGTGATCCCCACCAGAGAACGTCGTCATTCGGGAATCCCCCGGAGAGGCTCCAGCTCGCAGCTGCTTCCATCTGGGACCGAGTGGCGGCTGCTCGTTCTGCAACACACCCCTCACTGATTATTAAACATGTGACGACGGCAGTCAGACTGGTGGAGAAGAATCCTAGATTAAGTGACTTCCCGGAATTTGCCTACCTCCTCACCTCGGTCTCAGCACAGGAGCGGCGATTCCCGAACCTTACCTTCGCCTCGCTCTCTGCCAGAAACCGCCGTCACCTCCACAATGGACCTCAGCAGAATCCCCGGCTGGACCCGCTGCCGGCAAAGCCCGTCAGCGAACCTCCTAGAGCGGCTCCACCTTGTCCTTCCAGGAGGCCCTCTGTCGCCATCCAGCGGGGAGAAGGAGGAACAACGTTCCCTACAGCAGGAACCATCTTTCCTCCGGGAGAAAGGCAAGTGCATATTAATTTATTACATCATGATTGTAGCCTGCCTTGTCTGACTCCTGGGGGCGGAGTTCGGGGTTCGCAGCCCCCCAAGCTCCTTCCACCTGCTGTAGAGACTATAACTAAACCTGCTGCCTCTGTGTATCCCCCTATTGAGCGGCCCGCAACACCAGGCCAACATCGTCGGGTGAAGAGGGGGCCTGCAGTACTGGAAAGCCTGGATCCGGCCCTGCAGCCACGTCGTGGATGGAGGAGAGCAGCGGACTGCGGCCTGGAGCCTGAGCCGACGATAGAGCGTCCCCGGGTCTCCTCGCCTGAGCGGTCCGAGCCAGTGGGTCGGGTGTCCCCTGCCCCCATGCCAAACGGGTCATCAGCGTGGACTTCAGAGTGGGAGGAACCTCAGGCTGCAGACGACATCATGCCAGCTGCGGAGCCCGACGCAGCTGAGTGGGAACCAGAGGACGATCTCCTCCCACCTGAGCCCGGATCGTCGGAGTCCTGGACAGCGTCAGAACCCGAGATCAGGCAAGTGCTCTGCTTTGTCTTTCTCCTCTATGTTTTAGAGCATTTTTGCCTGTCTCTTGGGGAGGCGAGCCAGGTGCAGCCGTCCACTGCATCCGAGCTTGTCTCGCCGGGTTCTGGCGCTGCCGGTGATCCCGATCCCGTTTTTTTTTTCTTCTGAGCCCTCTTCCAAGGTTGCCGGTGCAGAGCAGGTGCCAATCGCTGTGCCGGAGGTTCCGGGTTCGGAATTGGAGATCGTCACTGGTGTGGCCCTGATCCAATCAGGGTCCATCGCAGGTGCAACATGGGCTCAGTCTGAGCTCATCACCGAAGTAGCTCTGACCCAATCAGGGTCCGATGCGGGTGCAGCTATGACCCAATCGGGGTCCATCGTGGGTGCAGCGTCGGCTCATTCTGAGCAAGTCACCGAAGTGGTTCTGACCCAATCGGGGTCCGACGCGGGTGCAGCTATAACCCAATTGGGCCCCAGCGGAGATGCTGCACCGGTGTGGTCCACAGAGCAGCAGACCCTTTACCGCCGGACGGATTACGGGCTCGTCCTTGCCTTCTAGCCCCTCTACAAAGTCATCGCCCCTGCACATTATCGCCAGGGGCCGTGGGGGTTCCTGTTCGCTTGCCCCGGCTCTTCCGAGTTTTGTCCTCGTCAGGGAGGCCGCCGCGGGCTGTTTTCCCCCGGGATTGGTGGCTGAGGGACCCGGGTCGGCCGCCTGAGGAACTGCTTCGCCAGTTTGGCGCCCCAGGTCGACCACCCGACTTGTTTTGTGTTTTGCCGGGCAACCTGGTTCGGCCACCAGAGGAGTGGACGTGCTGGGTTTTGGACTGTGGTGAGCCGCCCGGTCATGTTCCACCTCCCATAACCACCCATCGGCCGTTGGACTCGGGGAGACCGCCTGAACTGTTCCTATGGCACCTGGTCTCCACCGGTCGGCATAAACTGTCGGGGAGGGGGGGTAGTTATTACTTTCTGGTGTTGTCCTAATCCAGTTATTGTGCTGTGTTTTTTTTCCTTGATATTCTGTGTTCCCCTATGTCTTGCAGTTGTTCTATTTTGTTTTGCGTTTAGTTAAGTATGAGTCAATAATTGTTCTATTTTCCTTTGGTGATTTGAAGTTTTCACTTTCTTGCAGTTGCTCTACTTTTTTTTTTTTTGCGTATAGTCAGTATGAGTCAATAAGGAGGAGGAATATGAAGGCAGCTCATTTCAGTGTAAACAGCATTATATCATAAGTTCATTTTTTAAAATTATACTTAACACACTGATTTATCGAGGTAATTTTTATAACGTTTGTATACCACTGTTAATAGTCTCTCGGCGCCACACCAGTCGGCTGCCTTTTGCAACAGCGGCTCGATTCCGAGTTTTTTTTCCCCTTCCTCTCTCTTTTGATGCTCTGAGTGTTGCTATCCCTGTGCTGTTGCAATCCTGGAATTTCCCCGTTGTGGGACTAATAAAGGCTTATCTTATCTTATCTTATAATTGTTCTGTTTTCCCGTATTTGGTTATTTGAAGATTCACTTGAGCATTCACACAGGTGGCTGGTGGCCTTTCCCCTCAGGCTAGCCAGCGCGTCCCCCAGGTCGCGGATG
This sequence comes from Pholidichthys leucotaenia, assembly GCA_020510985.1. Taxonomy (NCBI): domain Eukaryota; kingdom Metazoa; phylum Chordata; class Actinopteri; order Cichliformes; family Pholidichthyidae; genus Pholidichthys; species Pholidichthys leucotaenia. The sequence continues at coordinate 296,703,268 of CM035844.1, read as the reverse complement.
GGGGTACCCCCTCAATATGAGTAATCATGGCGAGGGTAGCTTTGAATAACCAATAAGAAGCCGTGGACGATGAGGAACCCAATATGAAAAATGAATAATACAGGAAAAAGATGCTGGAAAGGTACTGACCAGGATAAAACGGTCCCCTCAGCTCGTTTCTGCACTAGGCGGGCTGTTGAGAGTGATGGTGCAGCTTCGTCTTCGAGTGTCACAAACACTCAACCGGGATCCCCATCAGACCAGCACAGATCTGGTCCTGGGCCCCAACAAGATCAAAAAAGGACTAAACGGTACACAAGAAAAGAAGAAACTGTAAAATGGTCCCTTGATGAGAAGAAAATTATTCTGTCCTGCTACGCCTATTCAAGGTATGAGAAGTGGGGCAGAAGGAAAAAGCATATATTTGAGGAGAAGATCAGAGAATCCGAGCTACCACCAGAAAAGAAAGCAGCCACCACCACCTCCAAATTAACATCTATAGTCTCTCAGGTCTCAAAATACTTAAGACAAGAAGAAATAGAAAAGATCAAATATGAAGCTCAAGCCCAAGCAATAAAAGATTATCAAGATGCCAACCTATTTGAGCAACAAGAATACAAACAAAGTCAGTGGAGCATGGAGGAAAGATGGGTTTTAATATGGGCAACCGAGTACGCCAAGATGAAATACAGCAACCAGCAGGAACGATGCAATGAGTGGCAGCGAATCTTTTTCCATCACTGCCCGGATAAAGCTGGCGTACCCCGAGCCAAACTCACAACCCAGAGACACAACTTCCTCACCCAAAGGTACTTCACAGAGCAACAATTGGAGTACATGCACACTGAAATAGGAAAAATGGCACAGAATAACATCTGCCCAATTGAGTGTCCGCTGCTACTAACTGAAAAACCTCTGATGGAACAACCTTTTCAAACACAACCTACAGAGGTGCCACCAGACCACCCAGGTGAATCCCCTGCAACTTCTGGCTCAGAATCAGAACATCCTGATGAAGCAACAAGGGGGAGTATAGACCAGGATCCAAGAAGGAAACAGATCAACCCCCAAATAGAAAAGAGCCAAGATCAATTAGAAATGGAAGAGGAACTTGCCAACAAAATAGAAGAAACAAAAAAAATGACAATGAAAGAACGTCCTAAATTAATTAAGCTTAAAGACAATAAAGAATTCAAATTACTACTGCAAAAGGTCAACAGAGGCCTATGTGACCTTGTACTTCAGGGGTCAGTTTGACAGAGCTTAACTGCATAAACTTTGGTGCAGCGTGGTATGTGCAGAGTAAGCTAGCTCCACAGCATAAAGAAAAAACTGAACGTCAAACCAAAACAAAAATCTCCACACCCATTTGGAAAAATAAACTTCAAGGAAAAATTAATCAATTTAGGGCAGAAATTTCTCAAATGACTTATTACATACAGAACCAAAACTGCAATACTAAATTACTGAGAGTAATCAACAGAATCCAAAAAAAATACAACATTAGGAAAGAGCAAATAATAGGAAAAATAGCAGAGCACCAGGCGCAAGTCAAGGCCCTAGCAGCTCAAATCAGAAACAGGCAACGGAGAGAGAACTCAAAACTGATAAATAAATTATTTGCACAGAACCCAAAGCAAGTCTACAGGAGGTTGATGGATGAAACTATTGAAGTAGAGGTACCTCCTGAGAAAACCCAACTGGAAACATTCTGGAGAAATCTGTTTGAGGACCCAGTTCAACATAAAAATAATAATTGGATTCAAACCATTGCTGAGAAAAATAAAGGAAAACAACAGATGCCCTCATTAAAAATCACAGAAGAAACAGCTCAAGAAAAAATCAGGAAATACCTTAACTTCAAATCCCCTGGAATAGATAAAATACCAAACTTCTGGCTCAAAAAGATAACAGCACTACACAAACATTACGCAGAGGCATTTAACCGACTTGTTGGGGGAGAGGAAGAAGCACCAGAGTGGCTCACGTATGGAAACACCATACTCCTGCCCAAGAGTCTTGAAACCCAACAAGTCAATAAATACAGACCCATCTGTTGCCTCCCGACCACATACAAATGGCTGACAGGAATCATTACTGAGGCCATTTATGAACATCTGAACTCAGAAAACTACTTGCAACCACAGCAAAAAGGCTGTATAAGAAATAAGCTGGGAGCCAAAGAACAACTACTCATTAATAAAACCATCCTGGAAGACTGCAAGAGGCGTGAGAGAAACTTAAGCATGGCGTGGATCGACTACAAAAAGGCATTCGACAGCATCCCCCACTCCTGGATAATACGCTGTCTGGAGCTGTATAACATCAGCCCAGAGATTAAAACTTTTCTGGAGGTCCAGATGGCTAAGTGGAAAACTACAATTACGCTTAACCACAAAGAAGGACAAATAACAATTCCAGACATCAGGATCCAGCGAGGAATATTCCAGGGGGACAGCCTTTCGCCACTGCTCTTCTGTCTGTGTATCGACCCCTTAAGCAAAATCTTATCAGACCTTGACATCGGGTATGACTTAAGCAAAGGCAGAACAAGAAAAGGGAGCAAGAGAGGGAATCATCTGCTCTACATGGACGACCTCAAGCTCTATGCAGAATCTGAACAGAAACTGAATCAACTTGTCAGTACCGTTCACATGTTTTCAAAAGACATCTCCATGGAATTTGGACTTGACAAGTGTGCAAAATGTACAATAAAAAAAGGAAAGAAAACAGCATCAGAAAATATCCAAATAGAAGACAATAAGCATATCAAAGACCTGGCAGGGGAATCGGCATATAAATATCTGGGCATAGAAGAAAACACAACTATTGAACACAGAAAAATGAGGGAAATGGTCAAAAAAGAATACCAACATCGCCTAAAGAAAATCTGTAAATCAAATTTAACACCTAAAAATAAGATCACTGCAATAAACCAGTTGGCAGTACCAGTTGCCACATATGGATTTGGGGTGATAGACTGGCCACAGGGGGAACTGGATAAGTTGGATGTTCGGACCAGGAAGACCCTAACCCTTCATAAGGTAACATACAGAAACCAATGCCTAGATAGGATATATATGCCACGTAAAGAGGGAGGGCTGGGCCTAATTGAAATGAACCAGGCCTACAGGGCAACAATAATAAGCATTGGTCAATACCTAAAAAGCGCTAATGATGAGACGATGGAAAAGGTCACCCAACATCATGAAACCCTCAGTATTAACACATCTATAACTAAACAAGCCGAGACCTTTGCAGCAGATTTATTAGATAACATGAAAGCCAGTCAGCAAAACCCAGCAACAAAAATAGCTAGAAAGACGAGAGAAAAATACAGCAAAAGGACACAGGAGGAAAGAAAAGAAAGATGGAAACAACATAAGCGAGCAGGACGTTTCCAGGAGGAACTCAATAGGGATTATATTGATAGGGAAGAGACATTGCGCTGGATCAGGAATGGAGATCTGGGGTACGACGAGGAGAGACTAGTGGTTGGAGCACAAGACCAGGGACTTCTAACCAATGGTTTTTAAAAAATGGCAGGATTGTCACAGAGTGACAAATGTCGATTCTGTCATGTAGCGGTGGAGAGTGTAAGCCACCTGCTCTCCGGCTGCCAGGTCCTTATGGCCGATGGACACTACACTGCTCGCCACAACAAGATCTGCCATTATATACACTGGAAAATATGCAAAGAATTCAAAATAGAAGTAAAAGGACCAGTATGGGAGCACGATCCAGAGCCAGTTAGCTCCAACGGAGATATTACCATCTTTTATGACAAGGAAATCCCAACTGGAAGACACATTGAAGGAGGAGCAATAAAACCGGACATAGTTATCTTGAACAAAAAGGGCAAAACTGCCCAATTAATCGATGTAACCATACCAAACGACTACGGCCTCAACAGAGCAGAAAGAGAAAAAATAACAAAATATCAAGACCTCAAAAACGACCTAAGGAGCACCTGGAATCTGCAGGATGCAGATATTATACCTGTGGTGGTGGGAGCAACTGGGATGGTTAAGAAGAACTTGAAAAAATATCTACAAGCAATACCCGGCTGCCCTAGCATCTGTGAAATACAGATCTCAGCAATCAGAGGAACAATCTCTATCTTAAAGATACAAAGCTTTTTAATTTAAAGTGTAATCATAGACCCCTGGTTGGGGCCCATTGCACTTGTAAGGAAATGAGATGCAAATAAATAAAACAGTGAGAAACCATTTTCTTGTGAAACATGTGGGCAAGGATTTAATTTTCTCTTTCTATCCTGTGCTGTTGCTGGAATTATTTGAGCATTTAATTTGATTTGAGTATTTAATCTGTGGAGTTGGTATTTCTTGTCATTGTCCTGTATTTAGTTATTCTGACCCAGTAATTCTGTTTTTTTTCCTTTTTTTTTTCTCCATGTTATCCTGTGCAATTTTCTGTGATCGTTAGTTCAACATTTAATCTGAGTAGTTGGTATCTCTTGTCATTGTCCTGTGTTTAGTTGTTTTTCTTGCCGGGTTTTGGCTTTATAATTGCACTGGTTCTGGGTTTGGTCTCTCTCCCTCCGGACCTACCCCCAGCCACCCACCCTGGGGGGTGGGGGGGCAGGGTGGTCCGTGGGTGTTCTGAGCCCGCCCTTGAAGGGAGGGTACTGTTACAACCCGAGCGCTGGGTTCTGTCCGCGCTCGGGCCACGCACAGCTCGCTGCTGGCCTTGACCGCTGTGGGTTGTATTCTGGCCTCACCGGGCTCTTATTGTGAAGGCGCTCGGTGGGGCTTCCGCCTGTCAAGGTTGGTCAGCTGTCTGTCATCACTGCCTGTTAGTGTTCGCCTTTATAAGGCGGGCACTGACGGCAGTTAGATTGCGGGAGCATAAGTCAACCTAAGTCGACTTCAAGTCTACCAAAGTCAACCTACCCTCGTGATACCCTGTCAGACCTTCATTTCAGGTTTGTCTTTATTTCTTGTCTTGTCGTAGTTTAGCTCGTAGTGGCTGGGGTTAGCCCTACGAGCCCTTATATCTCTTAGTGTGTGTTTTTGCCCTTAGCAGCTCACAGCCTTGTATCCTATCCTGTCTTGTCTTGGAAATAAAACATCACTGTAAAATTCACCGGTGACTCTTGGCGTCTTATGGCGATCCGCGAGGATCGCCGAACATGACAGCTTCAGGGCAACTCGCACTCTCCCCTGCACAGAGCCAGACGCTGTCTCCCTGGCTGTCGCCCTCAAAGCCAACCTGAGCTCACCACCACCATCTGCAAAGTAAGCAGTTGTCATTATTACGCCCTTTGCCCCGGTGCTGAGCTAAAGTCTCTGCTTTTGTCTCCATAGGGTTGCCAGGCCAAACGACGTCCAGCTCTCCCCCTGCACGAGTCCTACACTGCACACACAGCACTGTACATACACGCACGCATTCAAAAGACACAGTTAGCTAATAAAAGGATAATTGCATTTCCCTCGAGTCTGTCTTTTGTCCCCTGGGTCCAGAGTTATGTCAGTACGGCTCCGTCAGAGCGACCCAGCGGACAGCATGCTAGCACGCCGCTTTAACACCTTAGAGGCTCGAGTGGAGCAGTTAGCGTACCAACAGAATGTTATCCTCAGTCAGCTAACTCAAATTAACAGCCGGTTGGATTGTCTGGATGGACAGCGGACGTTCCCTCCAGATTCCAGGGTCCCATCGGCCCCTGTTAGCCCCCCTCCTAACCAGGTTAGCCAGGCCCCATCGGCGCGCCTCACACCGGTCCCCACACCCGCTCACTTCGGCAGTAAGCTCGGGGAGGCCTGGGGGTTTATTCTACAATGTGAGACGGTTTTCCAACGAGTGCCAGGGGATTTTCCCACTGATCACAGCAGGATAGGCTACGTAGCGAACTTGCTAGAGGGTAGAGCGCTAGCTTGGGCCTACGCCATTATGGCCAAGCCCAGTTATTCTAATCTTACATATCAATGTTTCATTGCCGATTTTCACGAGGTGTTTGATCACTCCGACCGGGATAGCGTGCTTACCACCCGGTTGCTAAATCTCCGACAGGGCAGTAGGTCCGTAGCAGACTACGCTGTCGATTTCCAGGTGGTAGCCACTGAGGTCAGGTGGGAGGATGCCTCATTGTGCAGCATTTTTATCTGTAGCCCAAGCCCTAGTCTCAGAGATGAGCTAGCTAGGTTGGATAAACCAGAGAAACTCACGGAATTGATTTCTCTTACCATTAATTTGGATAACAGGCTGAAGGAACGAGCAGCCAAGCAGAGAGCTTCCAGACGCTCGAGCGCACAGTTTTTTCACTCCTCAGTCGTCCCAGTTGGCCCTGCCCTCACCAGAAGCACTAGACGAGCAGGAGGATTCCGTTAGCGGAGAAACAGTGCTGCAGGGAGTTAGGGCTGTGTATGTATTGTGGAAGTAGTGAACACGAGGTGGAGAGTTGCACTATTCGGCCAAGAAGAGGGGGTCCGTGCGTCACGGTAGGCGGACTCACGGACGCGTCTCAGTCTAGACCCCTCACCAACTGCCTCGTGCCCATCAGGTTCATCTACAAGCACAAAGAACACACCACACATGCACTGATTGACTCGGGGGCTGAGCAGAGTTTTATATCAAGGGACCTGGTAACCCGGTTAGGGCTTCCCTGTCATACTCTCTAGCCACCACTCAGACTAATAGCCCTATCTAAAGCCCCCTTAGCGACTGTCTCTCAGCAAACCGCCCCAGTGTCTGTGATTGTTTCTGGGAACCATCGGGAGGACCTATGCCTGCTGGTGCTGCCCTCCTTCACGTCCCCAGTCATCCTGGGTTACCCTTGGCTGCGACTCCACAACCCGTCATTTGATTGGCGGACAGGGAACATTACGTCTTGGAGCTCGTTCTGCCTCAGCGCGTGTCTGCAGTCTGCAGCATGTGCCCCGTCGGTGTCTTTGCCCCCCCCCCCCCGATCTGTCCAAGGAACCACCAGAATACCATGATCTGGGGGCGGTATTCAGTAAGTCGCAGGCGCTGTCACTTCCCCCCCACCGCCCCTACGACTGTGCTATTAATCTCTGGGCTGGTGCCCCACTGCCGTCGAGCCGCCTATACAGCCTGTCAGCTCCTGAGCTGGAGGCGATGGATACATATATTAAGGAGTCGCTCAGCTCGGGCATTATCCGTCCATCCTCCTCGGCGGTGGGGGCAGGATTCTTCTTCGTCGGCAAGAAGGATGGCTCCCTGTGGCCATGTATCGACTTCAGGGGGCTCAACGACATCACGGTGAAGGAAAAGAACACCCTGCCCCTCATGGACACGGCTTTTGATTCTCTCCAGAGGGCCTCTTGGTTCACCAAGCTCGACCTTCGCAACGTGTACTATCTCATGCGGATTAAGGAGGGAGATGAATGGAAGACGAGATTCCGGACACCAAGCAGCCATGTCACTGCCTACATCCGGGCCTGCGCTCAGTGCGCCACTGGGAAGTCGTCTTCTTCTCCACCGGCTGGGCTCCTTCATCCCCTGCTGGTCCCCAGCCGCCCCGGGTCCCACATCGCCCTGGATTTTGTGACTGGTCTCCCACCGTCCAACCACTTCACTATGGTCCTTAACATTGTCGACCGATTCTCCAAAGCTGCCCACTTCGTTCCTCTCCGGGGGCTGCCTACGGCACGAGAGACAGTGGACCTATTGGTGCAGCATGTCATGCGCCTCCACGGGATCCCCACTGACGTCATCTCTGATTGTGGGCCCCAATTCGTGTCCCAGACCTGGAGGGCATTCTGTAACGCACTGGTGTCAACCATAAGCCTGTCGTCCGGATACCACCCTCAGAGCAATGGGCTGTGCGAACTGGGGAATCAAGAGCCGGAGGCCACTCTGCGCTGCGTCATCGCCTCCAGTCCATCTTCATGGAGGAGCCACCTGCCTTGGATCGTGTATGCCCATAATTCTATGGTTTCCTCGGCGATCAGTATGTCCCCCTTCAGGGCCTCCTTAGGATATGACCCCCCACTGTTCCCTGAGGAGGAGAAGGAAGTGGCGGTGCCTACTGTCCACGCCCATGTGAGGCACTGCCGCCAGCTCTGGACCACCACCCGCAGAGCTCTCCTTCAGACCACTGAACGTAACACCAGGACGGCTAACCGCCGCAGGAGACCGGCTCCTGAATACAAGGTGGGTCAGCAGGTATGGCTGTCAACTCAAAATATTAATCTGAAAGCTGAGAAACGGAAGTTGGCCCAGCGCTTTATCGGGCCCTTCCCCATTGTTCGTGTGGTTAACCCTGTGGCTGTACGCCTAGCTCCCCCCCCCTCCCGCCGCATCTGTCCGACCTTCCATGTCTTGCAGGTGAAACCCGTCTGCTCCAGCCCTCTCTGCCCTCCTCCCAAGGCTCCACCTCCACCAGTGGTGATAGATGGTGACCCGGCATGGAGAGTCAATTCCATCCTGGATGTTCGCCGCCGAGGTCGCGGCCTGCAGTACTTGGTGGACTGGGAGGGGTATGGCCCTGAGTGGAGGTCCTGGGTAAGTCCGTCATTCGTACTCGACAAACAACTCATCAGGAACTTCCACCGGTCGCACCCGGGTACGATAGGACAGATGCCAGGAGGCACCTCTAGAGGGGGAAGTACTGTCATGGCACCCTCAGGGCCATCATCAACCTTAGCTGCCCACACACCTGCTGCCAATCATCAGCGGGCTTTAAAAGCCAGACCTGCCTGTTACTCAGCACGGAGCCGTCTGTCAAACTCCATTGGACACGTCAGCAGCCACGTCCTGGCTCATCGTCTGATTCCAGACCTACGTGTCGTCGCTCGTAAGCTAACATTGACTTACCTTGTCAAGTTCATCTTCCCCTGTGCACAGGTGGATCTCCCCAGCGGCGGTTCAGCTCCACTCCTGCTTCAGGGCAACTTGCACTCTCCCCTGCACAGAGCCAGACGCTGTCACCCTGGCTGTTGCCCTCAAGGCCAACCTGAGCTCACCACCACCATCTGCAAAGTAAGCAGTTGTCATTATTATGCCCTTTGCCCCGGTGCTGAACTAACGTCTCTGCTTTTGTCTCCATAGGGTTGCCAGGCTGAATAGCGTCCAGCTCTCCCCCTGCACGAGTCCTACACTGCATGCACAACGCTGTACATACACGCACGCATTCACAAGACACAGTTAGCTAATAAAAGGATAATTGCATTCCCTTCGAGTCTGTCTTTTGTCCCCTGGGTCCAGAATTATGTCAGTGGGTTCAATCCCACCCCCTGACCAGTCAGTGACCCTTCTGTGTGGAGTTTGCATGTTCTCCCCATGTCTGTATGGGTGTACTCCAGTTTCCTCCCAAAGGCCAAAAACATGCAAGTTTGGTTAATTGGAGACTCTAAAGTGGCCTTAGGTTTGAATGGTGAAGAGATGGTGCCGTACCATGGCTGCTTCATCCATCTAGGTGGATAACCTAAATGTCCCCTCTGGGCATCAATAAAGTACATACAATACAACAGTGGGAAAATAGTTTCACAAACAGAAAAGACAATTATTTACAGAAACAATTTTTGGCCCACTCATCTCTGCAGAATTGTTGGAATTTAGCCATATACCTAACCCTAACCCTAGTATAGTATAGTATAGTATAGTATAGTATAGTATAGTATAGTATAGTATAGTATAGTGCAGTATAGTATAGCATAGTGCAGCATATTAGCATAGCACAGCACAGTGCAGTATAGTATAGTATAGTATGCTATAGTGCAGTATAGTATAGTATAGTATGCTATAGTGCAGTATAGTATAGTATAGTGCAGTGCAGCATAGTATACTATAGAGCAGTGTAGTATAGTGCAGTATAGTATAGTACAGAGCCATATAGTATAGTATAGTACAGTACAGTGCAGTATAGTATAGTGCAGTACAGAGGTACATCTCAAAAAATTAGAATATCATAAAAAAGTTCAATATTTTTTGTCACTCATTTCAGAAAGTGAAGTCCATATATTGTATAGATTCATTACACAGAGTGATATATTTTAAGTGTTTATTTATTTTAATTCTGATTATTATGGCTTACAGACCATGAAAACCCCAAATTCAGTTTCTCAAAAAATTACAATATTACATAAAATTAATTTTAAAAAATAGTTTTTTAATACAAATGTGGACCAAATGAAAAGTATGTCTATGTACATACTCAATACTTGGTTGGGGCTCCTTTTTGGATTAATTACTGTATCAGTGTGGCGTGGCATGGAGGTGATCAGCCTGTGGCACTGCTGAGGTGTTATGAAGGTCCAGGTTGCTTTGATAGTGACCTTCAGCTTGTCTGCATTGTTGGGTCGGGTGTCTCTCATCTTCCTCTTGACAATCCTCCATAGATTCTCTATGGGGTTTAGGTCAGGAGAGTTTGCTGGCCAATCAAACACAATGATGCCATGGTCATTAAATCAGGTTTTGATACTTTTGGCAGTTTGTGTGTGTGTGTGGGGGGGGGGGGGTGCCAAGTCTTGTTGAAAAATGAAATCAGCTTTTCCATAAAGCTTGTCAGCAGAGGGAAGCTTGAAGTGCTCTAAAATTTCCTGGTAGACGACTGCGCTGACTTAGGTCTTGATAAAACACAGTGGACCAACACAAGCAGATGACATGGTTCCTCAAATCATCACTGACTGTGGAAACTTCACACTAAACCTCAAGCAACTTAGATTCTGTGTCTCTCCGCTCTTTCTCCAGACTCTGGGACTTTGATTTCCAAAATGAAATGCAAAATTTACTTTTTTCTGAACAGAGATCATCTGCTGGTGTTTGTCCACTGTGTTTTATCAAGACCAAAGTCAGCACAGTCGTCTACCAGGAAATTTTAGAGCACTTCATGCTTCTCTCTGCTGACAAGGTTTATGGAGAAGCTGATTTCATTTTCCAGCAGGTCTTGCCTCCCCCCCCCCCCCCACACACACACACACACTGCCAAAAGTATCAAAACCTGGTTTAATGACCATGGCATCACTGTGTTTGATTGGCCAGCAAACTCTCCTGACCTAAACCCCATAGAGAATCTATGGAGGATAGTAAAGAGGAAGATGAGAGACATCAGACCCAACAATGCAGACGAGCTGAAGGTCACTATCAAAGCAACCTGGACCTTCATAACACCTCAGCAGTGCCGCAGGCTGATCACATCCATGCCACGCCACATTGATACAGTAATTAATCCAAAAGGAGCCCCAATCAAGTATTGAGTGGTACATGGACATACTTTTCAGTCGGCCAACATTTCTATTAAAAAACTATTTTTTAAATTAATTTTATATAATATTGTAATTTTTTGAGAAACTGAATTTGGGGTTTTCATGGGCTATAAGCCATAATCATCAAAATTAAAATAAATAAACACTTGAAATATATCACTCTCTGTGTAATGAATCTATATAATATATGGGTTTCACTTTCTGAAATGAGTGACAAAAAATATTGAGCTTTTTCATGATATTCTAATTTTCTGAGATGTACCTGTAGATAGTAGAGATTTTTTTATTCTTTTTTTAACTGTCGGATCAAGAGCATCTTACAAGTGGGGACGCTAAAATGTCTTAAACTTTTCATTGTTAATGAAAATACAAGGTGGCGGTACACTTGGTGTTCCAAGGATGTGGAACTAAAATTTTTTTTTCTGTTCTTGAATCAGGTCCAATGCTGCAGCAGGAGTAAACACAGCACACGTCACACAGATAGAATCGAATTCCATTTCTCTACTCACTCTTTCTGTCACCAACAGTATATATTTCTATTAGTAGACCAAGCACACTCATTGTAGCATATTTTTAATGTTTAAAAAAATGTCTACAAGTTCAGATTATGTCATATTTTCATGCAATTTTTATTTCTTTAGACTGTTTTTGTTTTGATTTTTTTTTTAATTTGGACATTGGCATTGTGTACCTTACTGTAAGAAGCTAGGGCAACACAAACTAAAGAGACAACAAAAGATTTGAAGTTTGTGTCCAATTTCTTATATCATTTTTCTATATTGCTCTCCCAGATCGGCTCCACGGACCACGCTGATCCAGTCTACTCAACAGTCACACGGGGGAAGATGCCTATGTCTGACTTTGTTTTCAAATTCTGATATTTGGGAGACTATTTCTACTTTTGAGAATATTGTCAAAATTTTCTTTTGCCCATCCATCTGTCCGTCCGTCCATCCTCAACAGCTTTTCTGGGGATCCGGGTCATGGAGGCAGCAGTCCAAGTAGAGCAGCCCAGACTTCCCTCTCTCCAGCCACCTTCTACAGCTCTTCAGAGGGGACGGCAAGGTGTTCCATGCCAGCTGGGAGTCATAGTCTGCCCCATGGTCTCATCCTCGGGGGACGTGGTCCAAACACCTGAAGTGGGAGGCGACCAGGAGGCGTCCTGATCAGATGCCAAAACCACTTCTGCTGGAGGCTTCCTATTGTTAAAATGGAGTTTTTCCTCTGCGCTGTGGCTAAGTGATCCTCACAGGGGATCACCTGACTGTTGAGGTCTTTCTGGAATTGTCGGGTCTTTGTCCAACACTTCAAAGTTCTATGAGCTGAATGTTGTTGTGAATTGATGCTATATCATAAAGTTGTATTTATTAAAAAAGCCATTTTTTCATAGACAACTTTAGTTGATGTTGATTTGCTTTATAACATATTAGTACACTGTCAGAAAATGTAATATTGCTCAGAATTTAACTTTTATAAAATACTAACAAAACTTTTAGATTATACAGTAATCCAATATAAATTTACATATTTAAATAATACTTTTTTATAGATATAAGGACCATGACTAGTGATTTTGTGTCAGATTGGATTAGTGATGTGCTTATTTTCTGAAATCCACTGATTTTTTTTACACTGAGTATCCATAGGAGAACTGGACTATTACTGCACCACAAATAATTTCAAAAAGTGAGCTTATTGAAGAGAATGCTCTGCACACATCTGATCAGGTATGTATAACTGAAGTTCTCAGTAATTTTACAAGGTTATACAAAGGTTGACAGCATTTCAGTTGTGCATTGAGGACAGGGAAGCCATCACTTGGTAAATCTACCAATGACTCAACAACACCCCTTAGATGAAAATTAGAAAAGGCACAAACAATATCAGGCATCCATTTTACAATAATTTATTTTAATAATATACAACAAAAATATAAAACAACCAAATAAAAACAATATAAAACAAATAAAATTTAAATGAACAAAAATGAGACAGAACCCAAAACTTAATTGCCACCTCCTGGTTTTTGATGCCCTAATGATGCACCTTGTACCATGGATGCACATGTGGACCTGCCACAGACCAGGAGCGTGAGCCAGAACAAACCTAGTGTATTGTCCGTAGAGATCAGGGTAACGGTCCCTGATTGCCCACGCACAGCAACTGGGGATGACCAAGGCAGTGGATTAGCCATAGCAACAGCTCGTTTTAGAACAGCATTCTTAGCTAAAACGCTGAGCATAAACAAAGCACAAGAGTTTGTTACAGCATATCTGCTAAAAACACTACCAACAGCAAAGTCCTTAAAGTCAGCTACAGTTTCGCCATGACTACATTATCAAAATTATGTAATTATCAGGTTCAACTATAAGGCTTTACTATAAACTAGAAAAGCACTCGGAGAGCGCAGACCTCCGCCAAGCGCCACAATTCCCCCCATACAGTGTTTGTGTGTACGTTTTCAGATTCCTTGAGCATGTAAACATATGAGTAGCAATTGGATTCACAATGATTATTTGTTTATTTGACAGGGACAGTGCAATAAACACACAATTAATCAATGACAATCAATCTGATAGTGATAGGATTAGTGGTTCAGTAGTAAAAGCATTGCCTCCTTGGCGGAGGTAATAAACTGAAGTGTTGCTGTTGTGTCCATCTCCTCCACTGACGGATGCAAATTGGGTAGACAGGTTGGCGTGGGTTTTATATTATATTATTTTGGGGTTGGGCTCCGCGGCAAACGAGAATTTAGAAGCTTCGCCGGCAGAGAGCTCGTTTTTGCGCAGCGCCTATGGCTGGCCGGGGAATTTCTGCCAAAGAATCCGTCGGCGGACAGCTGGCCGTGTGAGGTTTTGCAGTTGCGCGCAAACACAGGCACGCTGGCGGGCCCAGGCCAGCAGTGTTTTCCACGTGCTTTTGTGCCTAAAACGTTGAAGAACGCAGAGTTTGTGTTGCAGACACGACGACCAGCGCCCTCCATTGCGCCTGCGCACATGTTGAAAATGGCTGTATGTCACAGTGTTGAAAAATGCTTTAAAAAATTGCTGTATCCAGACGGTGAACCGGATCACCCCCAAAATTTAATCAGTTCTTCCTTGTACCATTTCCAACAACACCTGAAAGTTTCATGGAAATCCGTCCAAGACTTTTTGAGTTATCTTGCTAACCAACAGACAGACAGACAGACAGACAGACAGACAAACAGACAAACACACAGACAAACCCCGGCAAAAACATAACCTCCTCCTGGCCTTTTCGGCCTGGCGGAGGTAATTATTAATAATTATTTGACAGTAACTTTAAAAAATTGACGAATGTAGATAAACATCAAAGAAGACTAGGTTAAAATCACTGGGCACTAAACCACAAAAGATTTGTGGCTTGACAGGATTTCACTGGCTCGTAATCACAAAGACACTGATTTCCACACAGTCTCCTGCTGCCTGTGAATGCTTGCTTCCAGCGCTGTTTCTGTTTCTACGTGGCAACACGTGCAACGTTATCATGAGGCAACAGTGAGTGTGACACCTACTGGCCAGGAGGCCAAAAAGTAATGGATTGCACCTTTAATATCTTCTTACACCCTTTTACACAGGGGTGGACAGCACTGACAGATTGTTGCGAGATCTGGCCAATTTTTGAGCTATCAATGATCTTCAATGATGTCCACAGTCACCACGGTCTCCTCAAAGATTTGACTAAGTCCAAAACAGACAAACAGCTCCCAGAAGATTCAAAAAATTAAAAATTAGCTCAATCTCTCAACAATCTCTATACTGTGTAAAAGAGGCCTTAATGTTTTAGTACTCGTAGCTCTTTCAAGAACTGCAACAAGGATTCAGCTTCAAGAGGAAACATTTACTTTTGTTTACACGTGATGAGTTAGAATGAAGTTTATAATTGTGCAGCGTTCACTGTCAGCATTCCTTTAAAGCTGACACACTTTGTCACACTTTTATACACTTTTGCTTTAATAGACAGAAGTTTTAGGTGTAGACATTAACAACAGACATTCAGTTGTGTTATGGCCCAGCTGTAAGGGAGAAACATAAAGCAGTCCAGCCCAGTGGCACAGCCTTAACAAGATTTATTAGGAAATGGTAATGTGGTAAACATCTGTACCGTAGTAAACTGGTTTTCATGACGGGGAGAGCGAGATGGAGCCTAACCTGGCCCCTTTTATCTGAGAGGGATCACATGATTGATCACATGATCATATGATGCAATTGTGGGGGGTTTCCCCTACAGTTGACAGTGCTATGAGATGACTGTTGTTGTGAAATGGCACTATATAAATAAAGTGTATATATATATACAGTGTGTGTGTGTGTGTGTGTGCGTGTATACAGTTAGGCCCAGAAATATTTGGACAGTGACACAAATTTTGTTATTTTAGCTGTTTACGAAAACGTATTCAGGACACAATTATATAATCAATATGAGCTTAAAGTGCAGACTCTCAGCTGTAATTTGAGAGTATTCACATCCAAATTGGAGCAAGGGTTTAGGAATTACAGCTCTTTAATACGTAGCCGCCCCTTTTTCAAGGGACCAAAAGTAAATGGACAATTGACTCAGAAGGCTGCAAAAAAAAAATAACAAGGCTGCATGGGCTCTTCCCTCATTAACCTGTCATCAATTAAGCAGTTAAAAGGTCTGGAGTTGATTCCAGGTGTGGCGTTTGCATTTGGAAGCTGTTGCTGTGAACACACAACATTGACATATTATTCGGCCCAGGAAACACGCACGCAGGCTCAGGCAGATTTGGAAGCTTTATTGACCAACAGTGTGACGTGTATGAATGCGTGTGTGAGGGATAATTATGTTATGTGGGTGGAGGATGCAGGTCAGGACAGAGCAGCACGCCGTGCGGCCAGGCAACCTTGTACTACTGCGGTGGCTGGCGTTGGCAAGGTCCCAAGCCTGGGAGACAGCGTTCTGCTGTGCGTCCGGGATTAAGCGGCGAGGCAGAAGAGCGGCGAGACGAAGGGGAGAGTGTCCGCCGCCGGGATATCCACCTGTGCACAGGGGAAGGCTGACAGGAAAAGGTAAGGTAATAATGGACAGCTTACGTGCCGTGATGAGGAGTATGCAGGCCTGGAGGATAGGATGCTGCTGAGAGTTTGAGTACGCAGGGAGACAGACGGCTCCAGGCTGCAGCTCAGGGCAGGATGGAATAAATAGCTGCGCACTAACGAGGAGCAGGTGTGTGCGTAGCTGAGGTGGAAGCCCGTGAGCTGCGGGTGATGACAAACATGTGGTCAAAGGAGCTCTCAATGGAGGTGAAATAGACCATCCTGAGGCTGAAAAAAAAAGAATAAATCCATCAGAGAGATAGCAGAAACGTTAGGAGTGGCCAAATCAACAGTTTGGTACATTCTGAGAAAAAAAGAGTGCACTGGTGAGCTTGGGAACTCAAAAAGGCCTGGACGTCCACGGAAGACAACAGTGGTGGATGATCGCAGAATCCCTTCACAACATCCACTCAAGTGAAGAACACTCTCCAGGAAGTAGGTGTATCAGTATCTAAGTCTACCATAAAGAGAAGACTTCATGAGAGTAAATACAAAGGATTCACCACAAGGTGCAAACCATTAATCAGCCTCAAAAATAGAAAGGCCAGAATTGACTTTGCCAAAAAACACCTGAAGAAGCCAGCCCAGTTCTGGAACAGCATTCTTTGGACAGATGAGACTAAGATCAACCTGTACCAGAATGATGGGAAGAAGAAAGTTTGGAGAAGAACTGGAACAGCTCATGATCCAAAGCACACCACATCTTCTGTAAAACATGGTGGAGGCAGTGTGATGGCATGGGCATGCATGGCTTCCAATGGCACTGGGTCATTTGTGTTTATTGATGATGTGACAAAAGACAGAAGCAGCCGGATGAATTCTGAGGTGTATAGGGATATACTTTCTGCTCAGATTCAGCCAAATGCAGCAAAGTTGATTGGACGGTGCTTCACAGTACAGATGGACAATGATCCAAAACATACTGCAAAAGAAACCCAGGTGTGGTATAGTATATCACTCATATATTCCATACCTACATTTGTTAGAGCATGTGGAAATGTTTGGGACAGAATATACAAAGGAACTTCACACCTCTGAAAGAACAAAGGAATCTCACCGCCGTGTGAAGACCCATGACGTCACAGGACGCGGCGGCAACAGACTTGACACCTTCACCCCTGAAGGAGGAGAGGTTTTCCCATCACCTCCCAAGGCGAAGGGAGGAGTTAACAGGACTAATGGGGGATTTAGATAATGGGGATTTCAGCTTGTGTTTTGCATGTCTTTTATGTGTGCCTGTATTTAACCAGCGAGCTGGGCAGAATTCTTCCTCTTTGCCTTCTGCCAAGCTCTGCACCAGATGAGACAAGATAGAAGATTTTGTTCATTAAAGACTCTGCTTTTGTGATACAAAACCGCCTCGTTATTTCCAGCTCTTCTACACTGGTGACCTTGACGCGAGTATGGACCTGAGGCGTTCTTCAAGCGACTCATCCGCGGCGAATCTGACTTACGGCAGCGACAACGCAGACGAGGGAACAAGCAGGCAGCTGTTCCCCCCGGCAGAGGGTACCGAGAGAGCTCAACCGAGCTCCAGCACCGCCGTGAGAGCCGAGGCAAGGCACTCTCACCCGGCGGGCACAACACTGATGATGTGCACACACGCCATCGCTGTTAAACTACCAGAATTCTGGCGAGAAGACCCGGCCTCTTGGTTTCTCCAAGCCGAAGCCCAGTTCATTCTGGCGGGCATCACGGCAGATGATACTAAGTTCTACCATATCGTCTCCAAACTCGACTCCGCCACTTCGAGGTGTGTGCGAAGCTTGATCCAGCGACCACCGGCCCGGGACAAGTATGAGACACTCAAGGCGACTATCGTAGCGAATTACGTCCCGTCGGCGGAAGAAAGAGCCGAAAAAATCCTGGCAGTCTACGGCCACAGAGGGGGCAATCCAAAGACCCTCATGGAGGATTTACTGCAGCTCAAGGAGGAGGACAATGATAATTTCCTCTTTCAATTTATTTTCCTCAGCATGCTACCACCACACATGAGAGGGACACTCGCCAGTATGAAGTGCAACAATCATCAGGACTTCCGCACGCTGGCCAACGAGGCTTATCGGCTCGTCAACGCCTGCAGAGATTGGACACCCACAGCGGCATCCGCAGACCTCAAAATTGACGCCCCGAACCTGGGAGAGTCACAAACCACGGAGCAAGCTCAACCCACGGCGACAGCAGCACGGCCCAAGCACAACAAACAGAATGACGTCTGTTATTTTCACACACCTGCTAACAATGATAGGCCGCACCACGCGCTGGCCAGAGGCAGTCCCTCTGGCGGCAACTACAGCGGAGGAAGTCGCTCGCGTTTTTCTAACAAATTGGGTGGCACGTTTCGGCGTCCCATCAGACATCACGTCAGATAGGGGGCCTCAATTTGTCTCAGAGCTCTGGTCAGCCATGTCCAACAGTTTAGGGGCAACAATTCACCGTACCACCGCTTATCACCCTCAGGCTAATGGGTTATGCGAGCGTTTTCACAGGTCCTTAAAGGCCGCCCTCAGAGCCTCATTAACGGACACAAATTGGGTAAATAAACTTCCCTGGGTTTTATTAGGGTTGCGTGCGGCACCTAAAGAGGATTTAGACGCTTCCCCTGCAGAATTAGTCTTTGCTCAGCCTATCAGACTACCAGGTGAATTTTTACCAGAAAACCCGGAACCAGGGCACCTCCCAGTCTCAAGGTTTTTAGGCAGTAACAGACCGGACTCTCTCCACGGTCCGGCTCATCACTCCTTTCCACAAGTTTTTGTTCCTCAAACTTTAAAAAACTCTGAGTTTGTTTTTGTTAAGCATGAAGCTCTAAAACCAACGTTACGCCCAGTATACGATGGCCCGTATAGAGTGCTGGAAAATGGTGACAAACACTTTGTGCTTGATTATGGGGATAGAAATGAAACGGTCAGCATTGACAGACTCAAACCTGCCTTCTTGTTGAGAGACGAACCTGCACAGCTGGCTTGAGCACCTCGGCGAGGTAGACCCCCCAAGGGAAAAGTCTCAGCCCCCAGGCAGGGAACAGATAATGTCTCTCCTTCCCACACTGCAGATGCCTCACAACAAGGTCCCAGCAGGACGCCTAAACCAACCTACAGCAGCTTTGGGAGAAGATTGAAACCCAGACTGCGCAGGGACTGATTACACCACTCTGCAATTTTTCGCTAATTGTGCCGCAACAGTTTAGGACTGACTTATGATTATACTATGCTGTTATGTTTTCACTGAACTCTCTTAGGAGCATGGCTGCTTGAAAGTTTCTTCTGTGGCAACAGCTGTAACACGTAGTATGTCTTAGTAATTACCCTAGACTGTGAATCTTTCTGTGTCCTTTCATAGTTGTTTGGGGGGCCTGTGGTATATATCACTCATATATTCCATACCTACATTTGTTAGAGCATGTGGAAATGTTTGGGACAGAATATACAAAGGAACTTCACACCTCTGAAAGAACAAAGGAATCTCACCGCCGTGTGAAGACCCATGACGTCACAGGACGCGGCGGCAACAGACTTGACACCTTCACCCCTGAAGGAGGAGAGGTTTTCCCATCGCCTCCCAAGACGAAGGGAGGAGTTAACAGGACTAATGGGGGATTTAGATAATGGGGATTTCAGCTTGTGTTTTGCATGTCTTTTATGTGTGCCTGTATTTAACCAGCGAGCTGGGCAGAATTCTTCCTCTTTGCCTTCTGCCAAGCTCTGCACCAGATGAGACAAGATAGAAGATTTTGTTCATTAAAGACTCTGCTTTTGTGATACAAAACCGCCTCGTTATTTCCAGCTCTTCTACACCAGGAGTTTTTTTAAAGCAAAGAAGTGGAATACTCTGCAATGGCCGAGTCAATCACCGGATCTCAACCCAATCGAGCATGCATTTCACTTGCTCAAGACAAAACTTAAGGCAGAAAGACCCACAAACAAGCAACAACTGAAGACAGCTGCAGTAAAGGCCTGGCAAAGCATCACAAAGGAGGAAACCCAGCGTTTGGTGATGTCCATGGGTTCCAGACTTCAGGCAGTCATTGCCTGCAAAGGATTCTCAACAAAATATTGAATAGTAACATTTTACTTAGGGTTATGTTTATTTGTCCAATTACTTTTGAGCCCCTGAAATGAGGAGCGTTTGTATAAAAATAGTTACAATTCCTACATGTTTAATCATATATTTTTGTTCAACCCCTTGAATTAAACCTTAAAGTCTGTTCAATTCTGTTGTAGCTGTTTCATTTCAAATCCACTGTGGTGGCATGCAGAGCCCAAATCATGAAGATTGTGTCACTGTCCAAATATTTCTGGGCCTAACTATGTGTGTATGTATATATATATATATACATATATATATATATATATATATATATATATATATATATATATATATATATATATATATATATATATATATATATATATATATATATATATATATATATATATACGTATATACTACCGTTCAAAAGTTTGGGGTCACCCAGACAATTATTTTGTGTTTTTCATGAAAA
This sequence comes from Pholidichthys leucotaenia, assembly GCA_020510985.1. Lineage (NCBI taxonomy): Eukaryota > Metazoa > Chordata > Actinopteri > Cichliformes > Pholidichthyidae > Pholidichthys > Pholidichthys leucotaenia. The sequence continues at coordinate 296,682,521 of CM035844.1, read as the reverse complement.
GTCACACTTATTTACCACCATGAGTTGTAAAATGAATAGAAAATATAGTCAAGACATTGACAAGGTTAGAAATAATGATTTGTATTTGAAATAATAATTTTTTCCTTCAAACTTTGCTTTCGTCAAAGAATCCTCCATTTGCAGCAATTACAGCATTGCAGACCTAACATGATTGCACAAGGGTTTTCTAATCATCCATTAACCTTCTGACGCAATGAGCAAACACATTGTACCATTAGAACACTGGAGTGATAGTTGCTGGAAATGGGCCTCTATACACCTATGTAGATATTGCACCAAAAACCAGACATTTGCAGCTAGAATAGTCATTTACCACATTAGCAATGTATAGAGTGTATTTCTGATTAGTTTAAAGTTATCTTCATTGAAAAAAAGTGCTTTTCTTTCAAAAATAAGGAAATTTGTAAGTGACCCCAAACTTTTGAACGGTAGTGTATATACAGTATATATATATATATATATATATATACAGTATATATACAGTATATATATATATATAAAGTTGAATTGAATTGAATTGAATAATTCCACAGGTGTCCCCAGGCTGCCTGAAAAACTCTAAAAAAGAATATTTAACACAAAACAGTGGCCTTGTAGAGGATGACTTTCACAAACGAGACTGAGTTTATTTCTCAGAAAAGGTTTATTGTGAGGCTACATCCTCTATCAAGCAAAGTATCTCAGCAAAAGAGGCAGAACAATCATTCTTCACAGCTCTTATACTCTCCAGAGACACAAAACCCCCAACATCAAATATCACACCCCCAACCCACAGTCCTTCAGTAAACATATAGCCTCCGAGGCTCCTTGGCGTCTCCATTGTCTCTCAACTCTTCAGCCTCGGGGGCTCCTGCTGGGACATTCTCTCTGACTTCCCGTCTCTCAAGAAACCACTTCACACCTCCCGAGGTCTCTGCCGGGTGAGGTCCTCTTGGCCGTTTAGACGTGAAGCCTCCAGAGTATGCACCGTCATGCCTACTAAGTATATGTGAGGGAAAATGCATACCATACATGCATACCATATATGTGCCCTAAATGTGCGCCATATAACCCCCCCCAAAACATCTAAATAAGGGCAACTTACACCCCAGATGCATAGAATTATGACATATCACACAGAACGAAAAAAAAAATTGGCACAACGTATCACACATCCAACTGCTTGGGCTTCAACCTCCTGCCATATCTGCTGTGAGCAGGTCTCGCTCTGCCTGTGGCTGTCTCTTGCATCTGTGGATCAGAGTCATTAGCACATCATTGTGAAAGCTTAGAAGAGTGTCTCCCCGGTGGCCTGCCACGACGGGGGGCCCTGGCTACTCGCACCTGTTCATCAGCTAACACAAAAGCGGGTTTGAGTCTGTTAATGCAGACTAATTCCCTCCTGTCTCCCAAATCGAGCAAAAAATGCTTTTCCCCGGTTTCTAACACTCTGAACGGTCCATCATAAGGTGGTCTTAAACCTAACCTCTGTGCGTCGTGTCTAACAAAGACGAATTCTGCATTCTTTAAGGCTTTAGGCACAAAAACGCATGGGAAACTGTGATGAACTGGACCGGGGAGGGTGTTTGATCCCGCGTCGCTCTGCAGCAGCTGAGCAGGGGGGTGATCTGGTGCGGGGTTCTCAGGAAGGAATTCTCCTGGTAACCGGAGAGGTTGGGCGAAGACTAGCTCGGCTGGAGAGGCTTGCAAATCTTCCTTAGGTGCTGAACGCAACCCTAGTAAAACCCATGAAAGCTTATCAACCCAATCTGTGTCCGTGAGAGCCGCTCTGAGGGCTGCTTTCAATGACCGGTGAAAGCGTTCGCACAAACCGTTGGCCTGGGGGTTATACACAGCTGTGCAATGAATTTTCACCCCCAGGCTGAGTGCCATGGATGACCAGAGCTCGGAAACAAATTGGGGTCCTCTGTCAGACGTTATGTCTGACGGGACTCCAAAATGCGCGACCCAAGCCGTTAAAAAAGCGCGCGCAACGTCTGCTGCTGTGGTTGATGCCAGGGGAATCGCCTCTGGCCAGCGCGTAGTGCGGTCCACCATAGTTAGAAGGTGTGTGAACCCCTGTGACAGCGGGAGGGGTCCCACCAAGTCGACATGCACGTGGTCGAAGCGTTTGGCTGGGATGTGAAAAGGTTCTAGAGGGGCCCGCTTGTGCTTGTGTACCTTTGCTCTTTGACACGCTGCGCAGGCTGCAGCCCATTCTTTGACCTGTTTACGCAGCCCCGGCCAAACAAATTTCTCTCCCACCATTTTGATCGACGCGCGCACGCCCGGATGTGCCAGCGAATGTATTAAGTCAAAAACGCGGGGACGCCACGCAGCTGGGACCACGGGGCGGGGGCACCCCGTGGAGATATCGCAGATTAGAGGGGGCATACCTCTTTGATGCACCCTGTGCTCCAGCCTTAGCCCTGTTGGCCCAGACTGGAGCATGCGCACATCCGCATCATTAACCTGCTCGGCGGCCATGGCTGCATAATCTAACCCAACGCAGACCGGGGCTGCGAGCGCTTCCACGCCGCAAGCCTGGCCCATGTCTACAGCCGCCGAGTCTGCCCCCTGGGGGCCTGGCATTGCAACTGTGCGTGAGAGACAATCTGCTACTACATTGTGTTTGCCCGCCACGTGTTGAATGTCGGTGGTAAACTCCGAAATCGCGGCCAGCTGTCTCTGTTGTCGGCCCGACCAAGTCTCTGAAATTTTAGCCATTGCAAATGTTAAAGGTTTGTGGTCTACAAACGCGGTGAAACGGCGCCCTTCCAACCAGAACTGGAAGTGGCGGATGGCCAAATGCAGGGCTAAAAGCTCCCTATCAAACGCGTTGTATTTACGCTCGTTATCGCGCAATGTTTTGCTGAAAAACGCAAGTGGTTGCCAGCTCCCTGCTACCAGTTGCTCGACAACCGCCCCCACTGCCACTTCGGAAGCGTCCGTGGTTAGCGCCATGCGAGCTGCTGGCACCGGGTGTGCCAATAACGCAGCGTTCGCGAGGGCCGATTTGACCTGGGAGAAAGTGCGCTCCCGATCCGGGGACCACTCGACCTTAGATGCAGGTTTTTGCTTCTTTAGTGCCACGTGCAATGGGTGCATGAGCTGTGCCACGTTGGGGAGGAAGCGGTTATAAAAATTGACCATCCCCAAAAATTCTTGCAGTGCCTTAACTGTCTGTGGTTGGGGGAAATCTGTTATCGCGCGCACTTTATCAGGCAGCGGGACCGCGCCTTCTGGAGACACGCGGTGCCCCAAAAAATCGATTTGCACTACCCCGAATTGGCATTTCGCTGGGTTAATTATCAGCCCGTGTTCTGTCAGCCTCTGAAAAACGGCTGTGAGGTGGTGTTCGTGTTCGACCGGATGCACTGGCTACCAAAATATCATCCAAATAGGCGAACACGAAAGGGAGGCCGCACAATACTGCATCCATCATGCGTTGGAACGTCTGTGCGGCGCCTTTGAGGCCGAAAGGCATGCACAAAAACTCGAAAAGCCCGAAAGGGGTTATAACTGTCATTTTGGGTATGTCTTGCACGCGGACTGGGACTTGGTGATAACCGCGCACCAAATCTATTTTGGAAAAGATGCGCGCCCCCGCCAAATGTGCCGAAAAATCCTGGATGTGCGGAATCGGGTAGCGGTCATGTGCTGAAGCATTATTTAATCTGCGGAAATCACCGCAAGGGCGCCACGAGCCATCAGCTTTGGGGACCATGTGCAGGGGTGACGACCAAGAGCTGTTCGAGCATCTACAATGCCCAGTTTTTCCAAGTTGGCGAATTCCTCGCACACGATGGCCAGTTTAGCTGGGTCCAAGCGCCGAGCTTTTGCAAAAACAGGGGGGCCAGAGGTAGTTATGAAATGCTCGACCCCGTGTTTGGCAACTGACGCTGAAAATGTTGGGACCGTGAGTGCTGGAAACTGATTGAGTAGTGCATGAAACTTACCACCCGCAGCTGTGACATTGGGATGTGCAGAAGGCAGGGCCACCCGAGCTGTGCAGGAGGTAGAGTGGAAAGACAGTGCATTTACAATACGTCTATTAGTAAGATCAACTAATAAACTGTTTGAGCAGAAAAAGTCAGCACCTGGCATGTTGTTGCTAACTGCGGCTACAACGAAGGTCCACTCGAAGGTGTGGCCGTGGAGGGATAGGAGGAGCGTCTTCTCCCCATAGGTTTTGATCGTGGAGCCGTTCGCCGCTAACACCAGGGGTCCGCTGGCAGGCGTCAGCATGTCCGCGTAGGAAGGCTTGACAAAACTTAGCTGGGAGCCTGTGTCCACCAGGAACTCTTTCCCTGAATTTGCGTCTGTCACGAAAAGCAGCTTGTTCTTCGCGCCGAGAGTCGCAGCTGCTACTGGCTCTCGGTCTTGGCGTTTCCCTGGCGCTTGTATCGGCACGGTGGGGCGCATCTGCGCGCTCTCTCGGCGAAGCATCGATGGTAGAAACAGAGGGTGTTGTCAGCTCCGCTTCTCCTGGCCTCTGCCACTGCTGACGTCAGTGGATCCGGTGCTGCAGCCTCTGGTCTCCCCTCGTCTCGCGGGGGTGCGTTCAGCTCTGCTACTGCCGTCGTGGCTGCGTTCTGTCTATGGGCGTCGACGAGCCGCTGCGCCTCCTGGCCCAGCTCGTGGTAGTCACGGTTGTTGAGTAGCTGTGAGCTGGCCAGGGTGACTCTCACTGCTGGCGGTAGCGTTCTGAGAAAGAGGTGGGCGAAGATAAAGCTGTCGTCATCTTCGCCTCTCAGGCTCATCATCTTCGCCATCAGATCTGCCGGCCTGTCTGCTTCCCCTTCTGTCAGCGTCAGGAGGTTCTCTGCTCGCTCTCCCAGCGAGGAAGTGAAGGCTCGAATGAGGACGGCTTTCAGTGCGCCATACTTGTCGTCTTGGGGCAGGTGGTTGGTCAGGCTCTCCACCCGCTGCACTGTGAGGCTGTCCAGCTTCGCGACGACATGGTAGAACCTCGATGCGTCCGCTGAGATTCCCCGAAGATGGAACTGCGCCTCCACAGTGGTAAACCAGGAGCGCGGGTTATGTTGGCAGAAATCGGGCAGCTGTAGTGTGGTAGCTGCGTTAACTCGGTTGGCCCCTGAAGAGTCCGGTGCGGAAAAATCGTCGCCACCGGCCATGGTTTGTCGTAGGTCACCAGTGTAGAGGATGACTTTCACAAACGAGACTGAGTTTATTTCTCAGAAAAGGTTTATTGTGAGGCTACATCCTCTATCAAGCAAAGTATCTCAGCAAAAGAGGCAGAACAATCATTCTTCACAGCTTTTATACTCTCCAGAGACACAAAACCCCCAACATCAAATATCACACCCCCAACCCACAGTCCTTCAGTAAACATATAGCCTCCGAGGCTCCTTGGCGTCTCCATTGTCTCTCAACTCTTCAGCCTCGGGGGCTCCTGCTGGGACATTCTCTCTGACTTCCCATCTCTCAAGAAACCACTTCACACCTCCCGAGGTCTCTGCCGGGTGAGGTCCTCTTGGCCGTTTAGACGTGAAGACTCCAGAGTATGCACTGTCATGCCTACTAAGTATATGTGAGGGAAAATGCATACCATACATGCATACCATATATGCGCCCTAAATGTGCGCTATAGCCTCAGAATTTCAACCCTGCATTTTTTGTGTTCCAATGGACTAGTACCTCTGGCTTGTTTTGGATTTAAGTTTCTGAAATTAAATCCATAGACTGTGTCTTCAATTCTGAGGCTTTGGTACCACAAAAAAAATGTGGGATTGCTCCCTCCAGGTTAGGCGAAGGCTTCTTCCTCAAATAAAGGAATTCAAATATTAACCAGTCAGTCTACACGTCACCCTGTTTCATAGTGACCAAAAGAATAATATAGCAGCGATCCACAGCCAAAATGAACTTTCTTACATGGACAAAGACACTGCAGGTTTTCTGACCAGCCAGTCACTAAAGCAGGTATTTTCACTGATCATCAGTTACAAGGATGGAATTCAGTGAAATCACCTGTTGAAGACACTGTCTGGAAAGTGCACCTCCATCTTAAAATGGATAGATGGATGACCTACAGAGAGATGGAGATTTTATTTCTGCATTAATGTAAATAAAGGCCATCAAACAATCAAAAATTGAGATTGTCCAATTGCTTGATGAATGAAATTAACAATTAGTAATCTGATTACTACTACAGCATGGGTGGAGTTAGGAAAATCCTTGGCAAGCAGAGGACCTATAAATCACTGTGCAGCAAGAAACTAACCTCGCAGACCAGCTCTGCCCGGCCAGAAACAAGCCAAGACCCTACCCCGCTACTGTCAACACAGAAAGGTATTCACATGTTTGAGTTTCTTCTAAGGCTGCAATCTTCGGATGAAATGAAGAAATTCTGAGGGAATTCATGTGTTTTCATTTCAGACATGATAGATAGACTGTACATTATTAGATATATAAGATGTATAATATATATGACATGTTTTTCCCTTTGGCTGTTTCTATTTCAGCTGAAAGTCCAAATGTGGCAGTCATAAAGGGAATCTTCTGCAGCTGGATTCTTCGGTTTCTCTGTAATGTTTAGCACATCTCAATCTCACACTAACGCCACCACTGACCAAGAATCTCTGACACTAGTTGGGGAAGTGTTTACTTTAGCTGTGAGTACAGCTCCAGCCTGTGTGTTTCTCTTCATTAATGGGACCATGTTGTACACTCTGAGGAGTAAGCCTGTGTTCAGGGAGACCTGCCGTTACATCCTCCTGTATAACCTCCTTGCTGCTGATACTCTGCAGCTGGCACAGGCTCAAGTCCATTTCTACCTATCTAGGTTTAAAGTGAAAATGATACCTATTGTATGTGTATCATTTACCTTGTTTACTACCCTCACCAATGTGATCTCCCCCCTCACACTGGTCCTGATGCCCATGGAGAGGTACATTGCTGTGTGTTACCCTCTGAGACACTCTAACATCATTACCACCAGAAACACAGGGGCTGCTGTTGCCGTGGTCTGGGCCATCAGTTCATTGAACGTCCTGATCAGACATTTGATTTTTCTTGCACTCTCACTGGAGATATTACAGAATCTAGAAGCTATAGATTATTGCTCAAATATTAATATGTTGCTTGGGTTAAACGCTGACCTTTATGACAAAGTTTACACATGTATTGTGTTTATAGCAGCTGGTGTGTCTATAATCTTTTCTTATATTGGTGTCATAGCAGCAGCCAGGGCGGCCTCCACAGACAAAACTCTAGCTCGTAATGCTAAAAACACAGTCATGCTGAATCTAATCCAGCTGTCCCTCAGCCTCTCTATAACAATGTACAACCCAATATTTGTCGCCCTTTCAAGAACTCTTCCATGGACTGCATTTATAGTTCTCCAGAATATATTTTATGTGTTTATTGTTATCTTACCCAGATGTCTGAGCGCTTTCATCTATGGCTTAAGAGATCAGACCATCAGACCTGTTCTCATATCACATCTATGCTGTCAAAAGAAACTCAGTTGTTCTACCACCAAAAGAAGGGGTAAAGGATAAGGACCTGTTCTTATATAGTGCTTTTTCTAGTCACAAAGATCACTCAAACTGCTTTAGTAGTAGATATTCTAAATCACTGTTTTAAAGGCCTATACATACTCTGCAAGAACAGAGAAAAGTGTTCTCTCTCCCAGGGCTGCAAGAACAAAATGAAATCATTTTGATCTTGCAGCGCCGGTTTGGGAGTTCTTGCAGCTTGTTCTTGACAGATCATCTAGACAGAACTTTTTTCTTGTGTGGTGTCTGGCAACTATTGTGTGATTGGTCAGAAATTTGAATTTCCTGGGAGTTCTGCACTTGAGTTTCTTCTGAAGTATGAAATGTCCTGTGCAGAAAAAACTTTGTTCTTGTTCTTGTCACATCAAACAAAAGAAAATATTTCTCTGTTCTTGCAAAGTATGCACAGGCTTTAAGGGTCTATTAGAAACAGATACCTAGGGACACTTCAGAGTGACCAATTAAGATATGATAAAATAAGACTTTACCCAGACAGCACACATACCTCTTGCCAACATCAGATATACAGTGGGGCAAGAACGTATTTAGTCAGCCACCAATTGTACAAGTTCTCCCACTTAAAAGATGAAAGAGGTCTCTAATTTTCATCATAGGTATACCTCAACTATGAGAGACAAAATGAGAAAAAAAAAAACAGAAAATCACATTGAAGGATTTTTAATGAATTAATTGGTAAATTCCTCAGTAAAATAAGTATTTGGTCAATAACAAAAGCTCATCTCAATACTTTGTTATATACCCTTTGTTGGCAATGACAGAGGTCAAACGTTTTCTGTAAGTCTTCACAAGGTTTTCACACACTGTTGCTGGTATTTTGGCCCATTCCTCCATGCAGATCTCCTCTAGAGCAGTGATGTTTGATGATTGCTTCTTATATGGATGCCGAGAGAAACGCAATTTCATCTTGCCTGCACTACAGTTGTATGTACAGCAATATGACAATAAAGTTTGATTTGATTTGATTTGATTTGATTTGATGTTTTGGGGCTGTCGCTGGGCAACACAGACTTTCAACTCCCTCCAAAGATTTTCTATAGGGTTGAGATCTGGAGACTGGCTAGGCCACTCCAGGACCTTGAAATGCTTCTTACGAAGCCACTCCTTCGTTGCCCGGGCGGTGTATTTGGGATCATTGTCATGCTGAAAGACCCAGCCTCGTTTCATCTTCAATGCCCTTGCTGATGGAAGGAGGTTTTCACTCAAAATCTCACGATACATGGCCCCATTCCTTCTTTCCTTTACACGGATCAGTCGTCCTGGTCCCTTTGCAGAAAAACAGCCCCAAAGCATGATGTTTCCACCCCCATGCTTCACAGTACGTATGGTGTTCTTTCTCCTCCAAACACAGCAAGTTGAGTTTTTACCAAAAAGTTCTATTTTGGTTTCATCTGACCATATGACATTCTCCCAATCCTCTTCTGGATCATCCAAATGCTCTCTAGCAAACTTCAGACGGGCCTGAACATGTACTGACTTAAGCAGGGGGACACGTCTGGCACTGCAAGATTTGAGTCCCTGGCGGCGTAGTGTGTTACTGATGGTAGCCTTTGTTACTTTGGTCCCAGCTCTCTGCAGGTCATTCACTAGGTCCCCCCATGTGGTTCTGGGATTTTTGCTCACCGTTCTCGTGATCATTTTGACCCCACGGCGTGAGATCTTGCGTGGAGCCCCAGATCGAGGGAGATTATCAGTGGTCTTGTATGTCTTCCATTTTCTAATAATTGCTCCCACAGTTGATTTCTTCACACCAAGCTGCTTACCTATTGCAGATTCAGTCTTCCCAGCCTGGTGCAGGTCTACAATTTTGTTTTTGGTGTCCTTTGACAGCTCTTTGGTCTTGGCCATAGTGGAGTTTGGAGTCTGACTGTTTGAGGTTGTGGGCAGGTGTCTTTTATACTGATAACGAGTTCAAACAGGTGCCATTAATACAGGTAACGAGTGGAGGACAGAGGAGCCTCTTAAAGAAGAAGTTACAGGTCTGTGAGAGCCAGAAATCTTGCTTGTTTGTAGGTGACCAAATACTTATTTTACCAAGGAATTTACCAATTAATTCATTAAAAATCCTTCAATGTGATTTTCTGGATTTTTTTTTCTCATTTTGTCTCTCATAGTTGAGGTATACCTATGATGAAAATTGGAGACCTCTCTCATCTTTTAAGTGGGAGAACTTGCACAATTGGTGGCTGACTAAATACTTTTTTGCCCCACTGTATCTGCTACCTGATCTATAGCATCAGATCTGCTGTAGATCTGCATTTTCCCAGCCCTCAGCTAGAGCAGCATTAAGGTGTCTTCACACCAAACGCGAACTGGCAAATTTTTCGCACAGCACAATTACATTATAACTCAATGTAAACACACAAATAGACATGAATTCACCATCTGAGTGAGATGCAAACAGGCGAAGTTGCCTTTATAACTTCTGCAGCAGTGTCAAACCTACTGTAGAAATCCCCAAAATAAGGTCATGCTTAGGTTTACATTATCCGACAGGGGGCTCACCTGAAAAAGTTGTTCCTGTCTGCAAAACTTTACAAGATGATGGGTGCTTCCATTGCTAACTTGCTAACCTTGTTAGCACGTCCATGGCAGGAATCCGTGGGTAAATAACCCTGACATCCCGATTCAGCTGAAGCACTCCATGTCCTTCTGTCTCCAGGTGAGTGGCAGTTTCATTTTCAAACTTGTCTACTCTCCAATGTTGATACTTTTACTCCGGTGACGGCAGAATCTCAAAGCTAGCACTATCCCTTGGACGTGAACGTGCAAATGAGCAATTTCGCGTGTACTCGCCACTTTCCATTGACTTTGTATACATTCATGTCAATGTCTTCATCCTGTTTTTATTTAGACCCTCAGATACTTTTTAACCAAGTGTAATAATGCTGCTTGATTACATGGATTTAATAGGTCTAAAACCTGCAACCCAAAACACAAAAAAGGAGAGAATGGGAGAGAAACTGAGAGGAAAAAACCAATGGTGTTGGTAATTAATATTTCTGCTTATATTATACTGCTATAGCAAGTTGCTGTTGTTTTAAATATTTTTTCTTTAATGTTTTTTCTTCATTTTCTAATTTATTTTATATTTTAATTTATATTTAATTCCTCTTATTGTCAACTTTTCAATCTCTGAAGCTCTGTGAATTACATTAATTTATAGGAAAGGAGCTCTACAAATAAAGATTTATTGGTTGATACTCCGGGATTTCTCCAGTTTCCTCCCACATGCCAAAAACATGCAAGTTAGGTTAATTGGCATCAAACTGGGGATTCTAAATTGTCCTTAGGTATGACTGTGAGAGTGAATGGTTGTCTGTCTCTCTGTGTTGGCCCTGCGATGGACTGGCGATCTGTCCAGGGTGGACCCTGCCTCTCACCCAAAGATGCTGGGATAGGCTCCAGCCACCCCCCCCCCCCCCCGCAACCCGAAAAGGATTAAGTGGAAGAAGATGGATGGATGGATGGATGATACTATATGGTTAAAGTTTTCTAATTGTATTAATGTTAACTTTAGATATAAAAAGTCACTGCAAGAATGCATTTCATTAAGAATCTTAAAATAGACTCACGTTTGTCACCATACTGCTGTGTTGGGGCAGCTCAGTGGAACAGTGGTTAGTTCTGTGGCAGCACAGTAAGAAGGCTGTGGGTTCGATCCCACCCCCTGACCATCTGTGACCCTTCTGTATGGAGTTTGCATGTTCTTCCTGTGTCTATGTGGGTTTTCTCCAGTTTCCTCCCACAGGCCAAAAACATGCAAGTTAGGTTAATTGGAGACTCTAAAGTGGCCCTAGGTGTGAATGTGTTTGTGAATGGTGAAGGGTTTGGTGTTGTACCGTGGCTGCCTCATCCATCCACATGGATTCCCCGAATTTCCCTCTGGGATTAATAAAGTATACAAAATGCAAAATAATAATAATTTGCATACAATGAAGATTAAGTCAACGGACAGCTTAATTTTTTAAGAAGAAAAACTGTACAGGAGAGATGACTACAAGGACAGGAGCAGACAGATCATAACAAGATCATGACTGTGATGAACAACAATCGTCAACATCAGAGACGGAACTCAGAAAAGGATAGTCAGCAGCAATTCAGGCAGCTACACCAGGTTGATGGCCAAGCCAAGCAGGACTCAGCTGAAGCTACTCAGAAAGCCCCTGAGCCAACAGGTTAGGATGAAAATGAAATGATGAAATGGAGTGGTATACTTACATTTGGGACCCAATTGAAAAATTGCCTGTTTTGGTGGGGGATTTTTCCATGTTTATTTAATCAGGGGTATGCGGTGCCCACAACTTTTGCAGGTGTGTATTAGGGATTTTTATTTTTGTTCAATCTATGAAATAAAATATAACTAATACACCAATCCATTCTGCTGCTGAACCAAAATCAGTGAATGGCCAAACACCATCAAGTAGTGATGTTGCGCTTGACACCGCCCACTCGAGACTGACTCAATTCAATTCAATTCAACTTTATTTATATCGCACCATTTCATAACAACAGTCATCTCATAGCACTATCAACTATAGGGGGGAACCCCCACAGTTGCAGAAAGACCCCAGCAATCAGGCGATCCCCTGTGAGCAAGCACTTGGCGACGGTGGAGAGGAAAAACTCCCTTTTAACAGGAAGAAACCTCCAGCAGAACCAGGCTCAGGGAGGGACAGTCATCTGCTGCAACTGGCTGGGGGGTGAGGGGATAGAGAAGAAGAAAAGAACAGACATGTAGAGAGCAAACAGCACGATGGGGACTCAATCTATGGGAGAGAACAAACAGATGTTAATGACCAGCAAAAAAAAATATTTCATAGAGAGTGAGGAAAGGAGTGAGGCCCAGTGCATTACTGGAGGTCCCCCGGCTGACTAAACCTATTAGCAGCATAACTAAGGGAGGGTTCAGAAACACATGATCCCTCCCTAATTGTAGGCTGTATCAAAAAGGTAGGTTTTAGCCCTATTCTTAAAAACAGAGATCGAGTCTGACTCCCGAATCCAGATTGGCAGCTGATTCCACAGGAGAGGAGCTTGATAACTGAAGGCTCTGCCTCCCATTGTACTTTTGGAGATTCTAGGTATTACAAGTAATCCTGCATTTTGGGAGCGTAGTGCTCTGTTAGGATAATACGGTAGTATCAGATCTTTTAAATAAAAAGGAGCCTGATTGTTTAGAACTTTGTAAGTAAGAAGAAGGATTTTAAACTTAATTCTAAACTCTATGGGAAGCCAATGAAGGGAGGCCAGAACCGGAGAGATATGATCTCTCTTTCTAGTACCTGTTAAAACTCTTGCTGCAGCATTTTGGATCAGCTGAAGACTTTTTAAAGATGTTTTAGGACAGCCTGATAATAAAGAATTACAATAATCTAATCTCGAGCTAACAAAAGCGTGACTCGAGCAGTATAACACGGAAGTGTCGCGAGCAGAGTATCGAGCACTGTGTCAATATGCCCACAGTCATGTGACCGTAGTGAAGGAGGCCTCGTTGTCACATCACGTGATTTAAGACCTGGCGAGAAATTTGAGAGGGCTGGGCGTTGCATACGTTCCTGCGAGCCCTCAAATCATGTGATGTCACCGACATAACGAGGCCTCTTTTGCTACAGTCATGTGACAGTGGGCGTGCTGAAACAGCACTCATGCACTGCTCATGATGCAAAAAACAAAATGTAAGAGACATTGGACAGCTCCTCTTACTATAATCAAAAAAGACTATTTATCAGAGAATTGTTGTGCTCTTTACTCTCGCTCTTTCTCTCTTTTTTAATATACCCATTGTGGTAGAAATGTTTAGATAAGCTGGGATATTAAATATTGGTTACACAAATGTGGTTTGCTGTGTGAAGTCTCTGCACTGCTCCATGCTGAACATAAAAGATGTGGGTTAGTTATGCACACACACATTCCTTACCGCTTAGCAAAAAATGGGCTGCTTTTGCTCACGCATAGCTGGGGGGAGGTGAAATTGTTCAAGGCTGCGATAGGAGATAGGAGCATCAGCAGGATGCACCTGGCCAGGCTACCTTGCAGAAGAGAAAAGAGCCATCGTCTGGAGAAGACATCTGATGGAGTCAGCAATCCTGAAGAAGGAAGCCATTGTTGGGGCCTGGGGAACGTTCCAGACCAGAAGACATATGTACTCGAATCTATTGTTTTCAGGGCTGTCGGCAAGTCGTGCTGAGACAGTCCACAGCTGTGATATTCTCTGCATGATTCAAGAATAATAAATCAGATAAGTGTGAAATAGCATCTTTCATGTGATTCTTAAATCTTTGATGCATTTAAAAGGGTTTTGTGCTGACTGACCAATTCTGAGAAGAAAAAAGAGTTTTTACACCATTTTTTTTCTTGTTTATTAGAATGTGAAGTTTGACTGCATATTTTTGTGAAAGCTCTGATTTTGTAACTCTTTGTAATCTTTATGTATCCCTGTGACACTTACTTGTCTCGCCAAATTTTGTAACAATATACCACTGTAACAATAGTATACACAGGGTGGTACAATACCTGCGGGGTAATTGGGTACCCGGTTATATGGGGAAAACAGGGTAACACCCACTAAACACCTGTGCTCGCCAGATTTTTGTGTGTAACCCTTACTAACACCCACTCACCCTACTCACTTTAGGTGTAGTACCCTTTTGATAGTGTTGTGTTATGGCAATGTATTTACCTTAACTTTACTATCTGAGGGAAAAGGGATAATTGGGCCAGGTCAGACCGACTCTGGGTTCGTAGGAGCCTGGGAGGTGCAACAACAGACGACACATACACAGCCGTATATGGAACTTGCAACTATGTATATTATTTACAGTTATGTACGCATAAATAAATACACAGTGTGATAAAATAGAAAAAAAAATAATCCATAAACTCAAACTTATATTTACAAAATTCACAGTCCTTTTTTTGTCCTTTCCAGGTGACTAGTGGAGTCACCTTTAGCAGTTTCTAGGACTCGGGCTTCGGCTCGCCATCCAGATCTGGAGATCCACGCTCTGGTCAAACCAGTCCAAAGGAAGAAAAAAAGAAAAGAACCTGACCATGCTAAGTGGCTCGTGCGTCAATGGGTTCCCGCACTCAACGTGAGTTCACAGCCTTTGGATCCCAATCAATTTCAAGGGTTTTATCCAGGTAAAGGCTGCTACCAGCACGCTAGCATCGCCATATCACCAAGGACCGTCTCTCTCTCTCTCTGGTCTGTGTCTTTCGTCGTCTGGCGTGACTGAGCCAAAAATGCAAGTCATCCCAGACCCAGGGAGAGAGCGCTTAACCCATTGGGTGGCGTGACCCAGCAACGGCGCAGCCATTGGTTACAATAAATATCAACACACAATACTAGGAACTTTATCAGAACCTTCTAGAAAATGTTCCTACTATTTATGAATATATATTTATTTAAATATTCATATTCAAATTATGTATTCCCATTGTAAAATGGGTGTTTTTCTTTTCTAAAAGCGGTATCAATATTTATAATTTAATTCACATTAAACTATCTACTCCCATTGTGAAATGAATGTCCCCCCTTCTTCTTAAAGCGGTATCGACATTCATAATTCCATCACGTTTTTAACACTGGGTTACACTATCCCCCCTTAGAATCATGCAAGTCCTTTTGCATGGGATTAGCTAAATAGTAATGATGGGAGAACTAGTGTTCATGGGAATAATCTTATGATCTGACTCTGTTAAGGCTCTGGTAAAAGCCAGGTTTGAATAATCTTAGGATCTGTCTCTGTTAAGGCTCTGGTAAAAGCCAGGTTTAATCCTTTAAACAGGGACTGGGCAACAGTTAGGAGAGGGTTTCCCAACTGACTATACTGTAGTGTTTCTGGCTGGGAGGTTGTCCTCTCGGAGCGTCTCACAGTCTGTGGGACTTCTTTTTCAGGTTCTTTTTCTTCCACAGGTTCATCACAGATACCTTTGTCAGGTAAGTTGGTTTCACTTTCAGTTCCATTGTCATTGTTTGATTGGTCCACATTTGTTTCAGTTTCCTCCAGGTTTCGCCAAATGTTGCGGATTCGGGAGGCAAGGATAGCTTGGATGATGACGTTACATAAGCCAATGCTGCCAGCCTAAGGTCTGCCCCGAGAAAACTCCTGTGCAAGGATTGTGGGTCTGCAACGCATCACAATAAGGCAAGAGAATGCCCACCAAGAGGAAAACATTGTAGCAGATGTGGATGCTTGAGCCATTATGCTAGAGTGTGCCATTTATCTGAGCCGGAGAGCCCACGGAAGAATCCACCCCGCCCACCCCCGACAACCATCCATACGGTGGGCCCCAGCAATAATGGATATGAGTATTGCTCAGTGGAGTTAAACGGAGAGGAAATTCCACTGCTGCTCGACACAGCGGCAGTGCGTTCAATGCTGAATTGGGCCGAGGTGAAGAAGTTTTTCCCCCACTACAGGATTAAAGGTAACCCGGCACCATTATATGGCTATGAAGGTAGCAGGCTGTGCACGGTCGGGACTATGGAGTTAACGGTTTGTTACAAGTCTGCAAAGATGGTTGACTTCATGTTCCAGGTGGCAGCACACAGCGATAACATCATGGGCTGTGACCTATTTTACAGACTGGGTTTTGCCATTAAAGACGGTGCCAGGAACAAATGGTCAGGCTGTGGCTGCTGGAACCCTCTGGTTCCGGTAGCCAAAGAGGACGTTGTGTGGGACGTAGAGCTACCAGGCACTCCAGCGGTCAAGCGGGACCAGTTTCACTCAGGTTCGGGGCAGAAAAGTCTCAGTGCTGGCACTCAGGACATGGCAGAGGGGGGTACCGAGCATGGCGGCGAGGCACCTGCATTGGCGAGTGACACCATGCTAGCCCCAGATGCCTCCGGAGCTTGGCCGCATGGGGATGGGGGGGTCTGCAGCTACGACGGTGACTGCTACAATGTTTTTAGAAGAGGACAGGGCCAGACTGATGAGCATGGAGTTACCGCATGCTCAGCAGCAGCACACCAGGCCGAGCAGGACCCCACTTAGGGTGATGAACGACCACGGCGAAGATGGGCCAAACGACAGCCAGCGAAACATCAAGTATCTCTGCCGATAGTGGTGAAGTTGGGAGCAGCGTACTTCTGGTTGTCTGATGGCTCATCAAGGCACACCAATCAGCTTTGGCATGTCCAGAAGGATGCTCCGGGTGATGAGGCTGGATGAGAGTCAGTGTTGGAGGTGTAGGAGCCGGGCTGCATCGTCCAGAAGATCAGCCATTGTCCCGGGAGTTTGCTGCTTCCAGGGGCA
Source organism: Pholidichthys leucotaenia (assembly GCA_020510985.1). Classification (NCBI taxonomy): domain Eukaryota; kingdom Metazoa; phylum Chordata; class Actinopteri; order Cichliformes; family Pholidichthyidae; genus Pholidichthys; species Pholidichthys leucotaenia. The sequence continues at coordinate 296,665,720 of CM035844.1, read as the reverse complement.
TGCTTGCTGAGGGGCTGCCCTGGGCCCCTTCCTTCTTCTTTCTACACCTTTCACTCTATATATATATCACGGACACACAGATCGCCCCAAAGGTCTCCCAAGTCGGCGGACGGAGCCTCTGTTTACAGCAGGAGACGATACAGCAGGGAAGAGCTAGCTAGCACTCAACCGCCACCCGGTGCTAACGGAGAAAGTCGACATACCGAGGAACTGTAGCAGAAACGACGCGGGTGCCGGGCTGGAGTTTAGGCGGCGTGCAAGAAATATAAGACAGAATAATAAAGAGCAATGACAAGAACCAAGCAGACCGCCCGTAAAATCTATTGGAGGAAAAAGCCCCCCAAGAAGCAGCTAGCCACCAAGGCTGCTCGGAAAAAGCACTCCAGCCACCGGCGGAGTGAAGAAGCCTCACCATTACAGGCCCGGTACCGTGGCTCTGAGAGAGATCCGTTGCTACCAGAAATCCACGGAGCTGCTCATCCGTAAGCTGCCCTTCCAGCGCCTGGTGAGGGAGATCGCTCAGGACTTCAAGACCGACCTGCGCTTCCAGAGCTCCGCCGTCATGGCTGTGCAGGAGGCCGGCGAGGCCTACCTGGTGGGTCTCTTCGTGGACACCAACCTGTGCGCCATCCACGCCAAGAGGGTCACCATCATGCCCAAAGACATCCAGCTGGCCCGCCGCATCCGCGAAGAGAGAGCTTAGACTTTCTGCTGCACATCCACCAACCACAATGCTCCGCACTGTGTGTCTATATATATATATATATATATACACTACCGTTCAAAAGTTTGGGGTCACCCAGACAATTATTTTGTGTTTTCCATGAAAAGTCACACTTATTTACCACCATGAGTTGTAAAATGAATAGAAAATATACTCAAGACATTGACAAGGTTAGAAATAATGATTTGTATTTGAAATAATAATTTTTTCCTTCAAACTTTGCTTTCGTCAAAGAATCCTCCATTTGCAGCAATTACAGCATTGCAAACCTAACATGATTGCACAAGGGTTTTCTAATCATCCATTAGCCTTCTGACGCAATGAGCAAACACATTGTACCATTAGAACACTGGAGTGATAGTTGCTGGAAATGGGCCTCTATACACCTATCTAGATATTGCACCAAAAACCAGACATTTGCAGCTAGAATAGTCATTTACCACATTAGCAATGTATAGAGTGTATTTCTGATTAGTTTAAAGTTATCTTCATTGAAAAAAAGTGCTTTTCTTTCAAAAACAAGGAAATTTCTAAGTGACCCCAAACTTTTGAACGGTAGTGTATATTGTGGAAATGTGAAAATGACGAGGCAGAGTTTATCTCACAAGTCAGGTTTATTCACATCTTCCAACATCAGCAAAAACAGAAAGAAGAAAAAAACACAGACATTCGTCCTTTATCACTTAATCTTATCCTACACTTTATTACATGTATAGTTTATTTCTCTTATCTTATCATGTTTAATGTTGCAGCATTGTACCGAGACAAATTCCTAGTTTGTGTACTACATGAACAATGGCAATAAACCTGATTCTGATTCTGATTCTGATATACCCAGGACCTTCAAAGCTCACAGTCACATTGCATTTAATCCCAAGTAACAATGCATCTTCTCTTAGATCTAATCACCCCCACCCAAAGTCTCTGGCAGACCAGGAAATCCCCCCAAGGCCGTCTCTTTGCATACCAAAGACTAAACTTTCACATCCTCCTGTTATCTCCAAGGAGACTCAGTCCTTTGTTCAATCTGAGATGTGAAGCCTAAAGTGATATACATATGTGCATATGTGTCCCACATGACCCCCCCCCCCCCCAAACGTCTAAGATGGAACAACGGAATAACAGTCTGCATGTCATGATAAAATCATTACACATCAGCTCACGTGCTGCTTGGGCCTCAGTCTCCTCCCGTATCTGCTGTAAGCGGGCTTCACCACTTCCGCGGCACCATCATGCTGGGGAGCTGCTGTCTGGGGGTAAGAACTGTTTGTCAATCCCTGTGGGTGTTCTGGGGAATGTCCCCTAGGGGGTCTGCCGCGCCGAGGAGCCCTGGCCAACAGCACATCCTCGTCCGCCACCACAAAGGCGGGTTTGAGCCTGTTTATGCCAATCTTTTCCTTCCTGCCCCCCAAATCTAGCAAAAAATGCTTGTTCCCTGTTTCTAGCACTCTACATGGTCCATCATAAGGTGGTCGCAGCGGTGGGCGATGGACATCGTGTCTGACAAAAACAAACTCCGCATTTTTTAAAGCCTTAGGCACAAAAACGCGCGGAAAACTGTGGTGAACGGGGCCAGGCAGCGTGCCCGATTCCGTGCCACGCTGCAACCGCTGAGCCGGGGAGCATTCTGGCACAGGATTATCTGGGAGAAATTCCCCGGGCAGCCGAAGTGGCTGCGCAAAAACTAGCTCAGCCGGGGAGGCTTCTAAATCCTCTTTAGGTGCAGAACGCAACCCTAATAAAACCCACGGTAGCCTGTCTACCCAATTTGCATCCGTAAGCGACGCTCTGAGAGACGCTTTCAATGACCTATGAAAACGTTCGCATAACCCATTAGCCTGCGGATTGTACGTGGTTGTGCGGTGGATCGTTACCCCCAGGCTGCGGGCCATTGCTGACCAAAGTTCAGAAACAAATTGAGGGCCTCTGTCAGACGTAATGTCAGACGGGACTCCAAAGCATGCTACCCATGCTGTTAAAAACGCGCACGCCACCTCCTCGGCTGTGGTTGACACCAGTGGGACCACTTCCGGCCAGCGCAGGGTGCGGTCCACCATTGTCAGAAGGTGTGTGCACCCCTGTGACGGCAGGAGGGGGCCTACGAGGTCCATGTGAACATGATCGAACCTCTTAGCCAGGATGTGAAACGGCTCCAAGGGAGCTCTCGTGTGTCTGTGTACCTTGGCTCGTTGACAAGCCATGCAGGCTGCTGCCCACTCCTTAACTTGTTTGCGCAGGCTCGGCCATACAAATTTCTCTCCCACCATTTTGACCAACGCGCGCACTCCTGGGTGCGCCAGAGAATGAATCGAGTCAAAAACGCGGCGGCGCCACGCGGCCGGTACCACAGGACGCGGTCGCCCAGTGGAGACATCACAGATTACGGGGGGCATACCGTCTTGCAGCACCCTGTTCTCCAGCCTTAACCCTGTTGGTCCAGACTGGAGCGCGCGCACGTCCGCGTCGCTACCCTGATCCGCGGCCATGGCTGCATAATCTATCCCTACGTGGACTGGGGCCGCCACAGTGCACGAGAGACAGTCTGCCACTACATTCAGTTTACCTGCCACATGCTGAATATCGGTAGTAAACTCTGAGATGGCGGCCAGCTGCCTCTGCTGCCGGCCTGACCACGGTTCTGAAACCTTGGCCATCGCGAATGTCAGCGGCTTGTGGTCAACGAACATGGTGAAATGGCGTCCCTCCAGCCAGAACTGGAAGTGGCGAATGGCCAAGTGGAGAGCTAACAACTCCCTGTCGAATGCACTGTATTTTCGTTCACTATCGCGCAAGGTCCGGCTGAAAAAGGCGAGCGGCTGCCAAGCCCCAGCTACATACTGCTCCATGACCGCCCCTATGGCCACATCTGACACGTCAGTAGTGAGCGCTATGCGGGCCGTTGGGTCTGGATGTGCTAACAACGCAGCATTTACCAGGGCTGTTTTGACCTCCGAGAATGCGCGCACTCGCTCGGGAGACCATTCGATCTTATTTGTGGGTTTCTGTTTTTTTAGTGCAGCATACAATGGTTGCATGAGCTGCGCTGCGCAGGGGAGGAAATGGTTATAAAAATTCACCATTCCCAAAAACTCCTGTAACGCCTTGACCGTTTGTGGCTGGGGAAAATTTGTTTCCGAGCGCACTTTGTCAGGCAGAGGAACCGCCCCTTCTGGGGAGACGAGATGCCCCAAAAAATCAATCTGTGTCACCCCGAACTGACACTTCGTTGGGTTGATTATTAACCTGTGCTCTCCCAACCTCCGGAAAACTGCCATGAGGTGGTTTTCGTGTTCGTCTTCGGACGAGCTGGCTACTAAGATGTCATCCAGGTAGACGAATACTAAAGGGAGATCGCGCAACACCGCGTCCATCATGTGTTGGAATGTCTGCGCAGCGCCTTTAAGCCCAAATGGCATGCGCAAAAACTCGAATAGACCAAATGGAGTTATTACTGCTGTTTTGGGTATGTCCTCAGCGCGCACTGGGACTTGGTGGTAACCGCGGACCAAGTCTATCTTAGAAAAAACGCGCGCCCCTGCTAAATGAACGGAAAAATCTTGGATATGCGGGATTGGGTAGCGGTCGTGCGCTGTGGCATTGTTCAACCTGCGGAAATCTCCGCAAGGTCGCCACGAGCCATCAGCTTTCGGGACCATGTGAAGCGGGGAAGCCCATGGGCTGTTCGAACGCCTGATGATGCCCAACCTTTCCAGGTTGGCGAACTCCTCGCGCGCTATGGACAGTTTAGCTGCATCCAAGCACCGAGCTTTTGCAAAAACGGGCGGTCCGGTGGTAGTAATAAAATGTTCCACCCGGTGTTTAGCAACGGCCGCCGAAAATGTGGGGGCCGTGAGTGCTGGGAACTGAGTGAGCAGTGTGTGGAACTTACCACTTGCAGCTGTGACGTTGGCTTGTGCTGTCGGCGGGGCCACTCGGGCTGTACAGGGAATAGAATAAAAAGAAAGTGCATTAACGAGGCGCCTGTTAGCAAGATCAACCAACAAACCATGTGAGCACAGAAAATCAGCCCCCAACATATTGAAATTCACTGCTGCTATGACAAAAGTCCACTCAAATGTACGGCCGTGTAGGGACAGAAGCAGAGTCCTCTCACCAAAGGTCTTAATTTGCCGAGCCGTTCGCTGCTGACACCCCGGGACCTCTGGAAACTGCCAGCCAGTCAGCGGAGGAAGGTGTGATGAAACTCAACTGGGAGCCTGTGTCCACGAGGAAATGCCTCCCCGAGCGCACATCCTTCAAGTAGAGCAGCTTGTTCTCCTCCCCGAGGGCCGCAGCTGCTACCGCCCCCGGTCTTGGCGTTTCCCGAGCGCTTGAACTGGCACGGTGGCATACATTTGCGTGCCTTCTCTGCAAAGCGGCAATGGTAGAAACAGAGGGCGTCTCCTCCGCGATCCTTGGCCCCCGCTGCCGCTGTCATCGGTGGTTCTGCTACCGCCGTCTCTGGTCCCCCGCCGTCTCCGGCCGTCGCGCCGAACTCCGTCGCTGCTGCGGTGGCCACGCACTGTTTGCTGGCGTTGAGAATCCGGTGTGCCTCCCGGGCCAGTGCGCGGAAGTCCCGCTGGGCCAACAACGGCGAACTGGCCAGGGTCGCTCTCGTGGCCGACGGTAGGGTCCTGAGGAAAATGTGGATGAAGATGAAGTCTTTGTCGCCTGAGCCCCTCAACCTCAGCATGTCCTCCATCAGGTCAATGGGCATGCCATCTCCCAAATCGTTCAGAGCCAGGAGCCTCTCCGCTCTCTCCTGGACTGAGAGAGTGAAGCGCTGGATGAGTGCAGCCTTCAACCCGCCGTATTTGTCGTTGGCCGGTGACTGCTCCAACAGGCTCTCCACATGCTGAGTCGTGCGGTTGTCGAGCTTGGCAATCACATGGTAGAACTTCGTGTCATCTACCGTTATTCCCCGGAGGGCGAACTGTGCTTCAACCAAGTGGAACCAGGAGCGCAGGTTGTCTTGCCAAAAGTCTGGTAGCTGGACAGTAGCGGCATACGCTTGGCTGGGAGCTCCAGACCCGGCTGGCTCGGGGGAATTTCTTTCATCCATGATACGTCTTAGGGTCACTAGTGTGGAAATGTGAAAATGACAAGGCAGAGTTTATCTCACGAGTCAGGTTTATTCACATCTTCCAACATCAGCAAAAACAGAAAGAAGAAAAAAACACAGACATTTGTCCTTTATATACCCAGGACCTTCAAAGCTCACAGTCACATTGCATTTAATCCCAAGTAACAATGCATCTTCTCTTAGATCTTATCACCTCCACCCAAAGTCTCTGGCAGACCAGGAAATCCCCCCAAGGCCGTCTCTTTGCATACCAAAGACTAAACTTTCACATCCTCCTGTTATCTCCAAGGAGACTCAGTCCTTTGTTCAATCTGAGATGTGAAGCCTAAAGTGATATACATATGTGCATATGTGTCCCACAATATATATATTTATAGTAATATGTACATATGTATACTAGCTGTTCTAGTTTTTTCTTGCCTTCTGATTGTTGCTCTGAGTGTTGCTATCCCTGTGCTGTTGCAATCCTGGAATTTCCCCATTGTGGGACTAATAAAGGGTTATCTTATCTTATCTTATCTTATCTTATCTTAATAAAGCTGTGTTCAAAGCTACCCTCATCTTGCCTCATTCACCACCAGGTTTTACATACATAACACTGTCCTCATTGTTTTATTACCTCTGCCAGGAGGTAATGTTTTTGCCAGGGTGTGTCTGTCTGTTTGTCTGTCTGTCTGTCTGTTGGTTAGCAAGATAACTCAAAAAGTTTTGGACAGATTTTGTTGAAACTTTCACGCATTGTTGGAAATGGTACAAGGAAGAACTGATTAAATTTTGGGGATGATCCGGATCACCGTCCAGAAGAAAACCGCCATTACGGAAAATGCAATTTTCATGAATAACTACTGAACCACTAATCCTATCATTGTCAATCCAATTGCTAGTCAGATGTTTTCGTAGTCAAGGAATCTGAAAACGTACACACAAACACTGTATGGGCGGAACTGTGGCCGCCATTACGGAAAATGTCATTTTCGTGAATAACTACTCAACCACTAATCCTATCATTGTCAATCCAGTTGCTAGTCATATGTTTTCATGGTCAAGGAATCTGAAACCGTACACCCAAACACTGTATGGGGGGAACTGTGGCGCTTGGTGGAGGTCTGCGCTCTCCGAGTGCTTTTCTAGTTTTTATTTGTATGGTGTGTCCAACTGGTATGTTTTGTGTAACCTGTACATTTTGTCTTGTGTTTTGTGTTTTGTTTTTCCAGTATGTTTGAAAATGAAGTGTCCCATGAACTGCAAAACAAATTTCAGTAATAACTGACAATAAAGTTATATTGTATCATAACTATGCATCGGTATGTGCTGGCAATATTCTAATTACTTTTCATATTTTAGAGACTGTTTACAGTGTAGACAGTATAAGCTTTACATCTTTTTATTTAAAAACATGGGCAGAGTGGACAAATTTATCATTTATTGTCCATCCATCCACATCCATTAACTGTACTGCTATTGGTCTATGCATATCAATCGTAAAAGGCACCATTAGTAATTACTGTTTTTAATTAGTCTATATAAGCATGTGGCAACAGCATTACAGAATTTTTGGGCTTCACTTTTGGCTTTTGATTTTGATGTGCCACCACAACACTTTTAGTGGCCCCCATGTGCCCCCCCACCCCCCAATGAAAATTTTCTGGAGGCACCATTGCTTAGAGAAATCTTCTGTGGTGGTGTCTGGGAGGAATATGAGATGAAGTGTCCCAGTGAGGTTCAGAGAATGATGCATGAGTTGGAGTTTCAAACAGATTGATGATGATGCAATGTTCAGCTGTCTGTATCATCCGGGACTAGCTCAAAGACATAGAAGAGTTCTCTGACTCAGTGCCAGGTGCATCATGGGATGAGGCATTTATCATAATCTCAGAGAGAAACTGAGGCCATTCTTTGATGTCGGTCTGAATGGAATCACCAAAATTCTCAGAAAAATCCAGAGGAATCATTTAAACATTGAGTACATCCTGTTAGTGGGGGGTTACGCTGAAATCAAAATTCTTCATCAGCATGTTCAGGATCAGTTTGGTCACTGGTTTAAAGTCCTGTGTCCTTGTAAACCCCAGGAAGCAATTCTGAGAGGAGCATTAGTGATTGGAAGCATATCAGCAGTGTTGGTATCTTGAAAACGAGTCTGAAGTTCTCTGAAGAATCAAACCCATAAATGAAGAGTCTGTGGAGATGAAATAACCAGACCAAACTTTCCGAGCAGGTGAACTTTATTTCACTCTCACATCTTCCAGAATCAGAACATTGAACTCGTGAAGCAGGGACTCTCTCTTTTATATCTCAAAACTCACACCTCCCTGCTACCTGAGGTCCTGCATTCACCATTCACTCTCCCCAGACAATTCCCCTTACCCCCCAGCCCTTTGATCTCCCTGCTCTCTCAGTCTGAGAGGAAAACTACTGAACTCTACAGCATGGGTCCCCCACACCGCCCCCCCAGAGTCTCAGACTGGGTGTTAACTCTCCCGTCCTTGTGGCTTCAGCCTCCGCCCATAGCTGCTGTAACGGGGGTCTTCGGCTCTGCAACGCTGCTGTGCCAGTGGGGGGCTCCTGGGGGTGTGTCCATCTGTGGGGGGACAATGGAGGGGGAGAGAAACATTCAGCATGCTCATGTGACTGCTGTAATGAATCATTTACTTGGGGAGCTCTCAGTGGGGGTTTTCCTCGCTGAGGAGCTCGAGCCAACACCACCTGCTCGTCTTCCACAACAAAGGCGGGCTTAAGCCTGTCTATACAGATTCTGTCCCGGCGACCCCCCAGGTCTAACACAAAATGTTTGTCCCCGGTTTCCAGCACTCTGAACGGGCCATCATAGGGTGGGCGCAATGGAGTCCAGTGGGAATTGTGCCTGACAAACATGAACGCCGCATCCTTCAAAGTTTTAGGCACAAACGCGCGGGGAAAACAGTGGTGGGCCGGGCCAGGGAGCATCTGTGCGTCTGCGCTATGCTGAGAACGCAGGGACGGATGGGTGTTCGGCGTGGGGTTATCTGGTAAGAACTCCCCAGGGAGCCGCAGGGGCTGCGCAAAAACCAGCTCTGCTGGGGAAGCCGCTAAATCCTCCTTCAGTGTGGAACGCAACCCTAATAGGACCCACGGCAACCGGTCCACCCAATTTGCATCCATAAGCGAAGCCCTGAGCGCTGCTTTCAGTGACCTATGGAAACGGTCGCATAACCCATTGGCCTGTGGGTTGTACACGGTCGTGTGATGAATTGAGATGCCCAGGCTCCGGGCTATCATGGACCAGAGGTCGGAAACAAACTGCAGGCCCCGATCAGACGTGATGTCTGAAGAGGTGCCAAAACGTACCACCCGTGTTGTTAAAAAGGCGCGTGCCACGTCTGCGGATGCGGTGGAAACTAGTGGGAGTGCTTCGGGCCATTGCGTTGTGCTGTCTACCACTGTCAGAAGGTGCGTGAACCCCTGCGATGGCGGGAGGGGGCCGACGAGGTGCACATGAACATGGTCAAATCATCTAGCCGGGATATGGAACGGCTCAAGGGGGGCCTTTGTGTACCTGTGCACTTTGGCTCGTTAGAACGCTACACAGGCTGCAGCCCACTCTTTCACCTGTTTGCGCAGGCTCAGCCAGACAAACTTTGCTGCCACCAGGATGTCATCCAGGCAGACAAACACAAATGGCAGATCGCACAACACCGCATCCATCATGCGTTGGAATGTCTGTGCCGCGCCTTTTAACCCGAAAGGCATGCATAAAAACTCAAACAGACCAAACGGGGTTATTACTGCCGTTTTAGGTATGTCCTCCGCATGCACCGGGACCTGGTGGTAACCACAGACCAAGTCTATCTTAGAAAAAATATGTGCCCCAGTGAGGTGAACGGAAAAATCCTGAATTTTTTTTTTTTATTTATTTATTTATTTTTTTTTGTTACTTCTTTGTACCCGTAGGTAGATTTGTTTTGCAGTCTGGTGACAAGCCACCAGCTGCCGGTCGCTGCGTGCGCAAGCACCCCGTATCCCTAACCTGCATGTTTTTGGTGTGTGGGAGGAAACCGGAGAAATCCCGGAGTAAACCCACGCAACACGGGGAGAACATGCAAACTCCACACAGATCACTGTTGGTCGGGGGCTGGGATCGAACCCACGATCCCCGCGCTCCCCCGGCCAAGGGTAAAACTGTGTTGCCACAGTGCTAACCACTGCGCCACCGTGCAGCCCATATGGGGGAATATGGGGGATCGGGTAGCGGTCGTGCGCTGTGGCGTTGTTTAATCTGCGGAAATCTCTGCAAGGTCGCCACGATCCCTCGGTTTAGGGACCATATGTAGTGGGGATGCCCACGGGCTGTTTGATTGTCTGATGATGCCCAGCCTTTCCAAGTTGGCAAACTCCTCGCGCGCTATGGCCAGTTTAGCTGTGTCCAGGCGCCGAGGTCGTGCATAAACGGGCGGCCCAGTGGTAGTAATAAAGTGCTCCACCCCGTGTTTAGTGATGGCCGCCGAAAATGTCGGGACCGTGAGTGCTAGGAACTGCGTGAGCAGTGTGTTGAACTTACCACCTGGAGCTGAGACGTTGGCTAGCGTTGTTTGGCCCGGCTCCTCAAGCTGTACAGGGGAGAGAATCAAAAGACATTGTATTAATCAGGCGTCTGTTAGCAACATCGACTAGTAGTCCATGTGCACACAAAAATTCAGCGCCTAAGATTGGGAAACTGCATGCCGCTATGACGAATGTCCACTGGTACGTACAGCCGTGCAGGGATACAGTCAGTGTCCTCTCACCAAAAGTCTTAATGTCTCAGCCATTTGCGGCCATCATCTCGGGGCTGCTAGTTCCCGCTAGCCGGTCGGCATAGGATGGCAGGATGAGGCTCTTTTGGGAGCCGGAGTCCACGAGGAACCGTTTCCCCGAGCGTGAGTCTGTCACGTAGAGGAGCTTGGTCTCTTCACCGACGGTCGCAGCTACTATCAACTGCCGGTCCTGGCATTTTCCGAACGCTTGAATTGGCGCGGTGGCACGCATCGGCGTGCGTCCTCTCCAAAACGGCGGTGGTAGGAGCAGAGCATGTCTTTCTGGTGCTTCCTGGCCCCCGCTGCCGCTGTCATCGCTGGCTCCTCGCTTCCGCTGGCCGTCTCGCTGGGTTCCGACGCCGCTGCGTTCACGGTGAGGGCTCTGGTGGTGAGGATGATCCAATATGCCTCCTGGGCTAGCGCACGGTAGTCACGCGCGGCCAGCAATGGCGAGTTGGCAAGGACCGCTCTGGCCGCCGTTTGGAGGTTCCGGAGGAAAAGGTGGGCAAATAGAAAATGCCTGTCGTCCGTGCCCATCAATGCCAACATCTTCTCCATCCGTTCGACCACCGACCTGTCTCCTAACTCGAAGCGCATCAGGAGCCTCTCCGCTCTGTCGCAGTCCGAGAGCGTGTAGCGCCGGGTCAGCGCGGCTTTGAGAGCCCCGTATTTGTCGTGGGCTGGGGGCTGTTGAAGCAGGCTTGCCACTTGCTGAGTCATGAGAGCGTCCAGAGCTGCGACCACGTAGTAATATCTGGTGTCATCTGCTGTTATTCCCCGGAGCGCGAACTGGGCCTCGGTGTGGAGGAACCAAGACTTCGGGTCGTGCAGCCAAAAGTATGGTAGTTTGACCGAAACGGCGCACGCATTGCTGGGGTTTCCCATCTGGGTCGTCTCCGGGGTGTTCGCCTCGTGTTCCATTCTGCATCAAAGGTCGCCAGTGTAGAGATGAAATAACCAGACCGAACTTTCCGAGCAGATGAATTTTATTTCACTCTCACATCTTCCAGAATCAGAACATTAAACTCGTGAAGCAGGGACTCTCTCTTTTATGTCCCAAAACTCACACCTCCCTGCTACCTGAGGTCCTGCATTCACCATTCACTCTCCCCAGACAATTCCCCTTACCCCCCAGCCCTTTGATCTCCCTGCTCTCTCAGTCTGAGAGGAAAACTACTGAAATCTACAGCATGGGTCCCCCACAAGTCCAAGCACAGGCCAAACAAGATGTTCACAACTGATAGAGAGGCATTATGTAGCGATAGCTCAAGTAGATTCATTTTGTCTTCTTTTAATTATTTACCTTTTGTTCTTATTAAAGACAAAAATAGAAAGGAGATGTTTTTACAGTCTTTACATGTTTCAACTGTTCACTGCAGCTTCCGTCAGAAGAACACTTCTGACCAAACAAGAACAAAACCTTTGTTTTGTTTTTGTTTGGTCAACTATTTACCTTTTGCTCCTTCAGAACAAAAGGTAAATAATTACGTCGCAAGCTTTTCAGGAAAATGGTGGAGGTAGATGAAGATGTGGGATGGGCTGAAACCAGAGAATATGTCAAAAATGTTCCTGAAATCTTGATTTTCCTTCCTTCACTGTTGAACAAGTTTATTTCTCAATGTTTTTATATGTAGGCTCTTATTACATGAACCTGTTATTTTGAAAAGGTTTTAATTACCTCCACCAAAGGGGGAGGTTATGTGATCATCGGCGTTGGTTTGTCTGTTTGTCTGTTTGTTTGTCTGTTTGTCTGTTTGTCTGTTTGTTTGTCTGTTTGTTAGCAAGATAACTCAAAAAGTTATGGACGGATTTTCATGAAATTTTCACAGATTGTCAGAAATGGGGTATCCTACAGATGATTAGATTTTGGTGGCGATCCGGATCACCGTCCACAAGAAAACCGCCATTACGCAAAATGCCATTTTCGTGAATAACTACTAAACCACTAATCCTATCATTGTCAATCCAATTGTTGTGAATCCAATTGCTAGTCATATGTTTTCATGGTCAAGGAATCTGAAAACGTACACACAGACACTGTATGGGGGGAACTGTGGCGCTAAACCGCCATTACAGAAAATGCCATTTTCGTCAATAACTACTGAACCACTAATCCTATCATTGTGAATCCAATTGCTTGTCATATGTTTTCATGGTCAAGGAATCTGAAAACGTACACACAAACACTGTATGGGGGGAACTGTGGTCGCCATTACGAAAAAGGCCATTTTCAAGAATAACTACTGAACCACTAATCCTATCATTGTCAATCCAATTGCTAGTCATATGTTTTCATGGTCAAGGAATCTGAAAATGTACACACAAACACTGTATGGGAGGAACTGTGGCCGCCATTATGGAAAATGCCATTTTCGTGAATAACTACTGAACCACTAATCCTATCATTGTCAATCCAATTGCTAGTGTGATATCCTACCGTGTAGCAATGATCACACTTGAGTTATTTCTTTGGCTAACTCTGCCGTTTATTCTGCAACACACATAATATGACTGAACATGGATTCTGCGCGGGGTTTTCACACTCTTGTTCTAATGTGTCCCCTTAATAGTAGTGCTGAACAATACAGGTAGTTCCCCCTAGAGGCATGTGCCAGTAATGTTTTAAATTAGACTTGCAGTCTACCACATCCCTCCCCTCTAGATTAAACTACTTTTAATTACACTAGCCAATTTTGCTAGACATCCTGGAACTCCCATTTAACCCTAAACAATCACAGTTACTTTTAACTTCTTAAACACATGTGCCATACACATAATTTCTTTCTCTTTTTTTTTTTTTTTTTTTTTTTTACATGTATAACACACATAACAGTCTAACTGGGGATTTGGTTTGACTACCGCATCCCAGTGAGGTTCCAGGACGCATTCTTGTCCTGTGGCTGGGGAACTCACTACTGACTAAGTATAGTCCTTCAAGTAGTCTGGAGCTTTCCTAGCTCGCTGAGATCTTCTCACGGCGGGTGAGCCAACTGCAGGTGAAGACTCAGACTGCTCCACTGTTTCGGCTGCTGCAGTGCTGCCCGTAGAATCTGCAGAGACGGTTACCTCAGGTTTCACCTGAAGTGGTGGTTCGTTGATGCTCTCCTCAGGATGGGTGTCAGACAACACCTCTGGTGCCATCGGCAGGGGAATGGAGCTCCTACCATGAACTTGGTCGAGGTGTCGCCTCACCACTTGTCCATGACCTAATGTCACCTTGAATGACACAGGGCCTGTCTTTTCTGTTATTTCTCCTGGTACCCAGGCTGGTCCTGAGCCAAAGTTGCGGGTGTAGACCACGTCTCCTTCTCTCAGTATTCTCTCTCTAGCATGCATGTCATGATAACCTTTTTGTTTCTCTTGTTTATCATGCACTTTGTTTCTGAAGTCTGGATGTATTAAGTCAAATGTTGACCTCAACTTTCTTCCCATCCATGGACCTGCGTAGTCAATGTGAATTCTTCTCCATGGTTTATCTGGAACTTCCCAAGGATGTAGTGGGGCTGCTGGAGGACTGTTCCTGTTCTCCTGGCATGCCGCACATGACTTCACAAGCGCCTCCACCTCTGCATCCATGTTGGGCCACCACATGTAACTCCTCGCCAACGCTTTCATGCGAGTGATGCCAGGGTGTGCTTGGTGTAGTTGTTGCAGTAAGGCATTCCTACCAGGTGGTGGAACAACCACGCGTCCTCCCCACAGGATACAACCTTCCTGGGTGCTGAGCTCATCCTGTCGTCGGGCATAGGGAATGAACTCAGGACTGTTCATCTTCGGCCATCCTCGCAAGATGTATTCTCGCACTCTTGCTAGAACAGGGTCTTTGTCTGTCCACTTCTTTATTTGTTGTGCGTTCACCAGGGGCACGCCGATATCTTCAAACAATAGCACTCTCTCCTCCTCCTCAGGCGTGCTGTCTCTTCCTCCATCCAAGGGTAGCCTACTCATCGCGTCAGCATTCGTATGGGCCCGTCCGGCTTTGTAAACGATGGTGTACTCATACGCTGCTAATGTAACGGCCCATCTCTGAATTCTCTGAGATGTCATCTGGGGTATGGCTCTCATTTCACTGAACAGTGAAATTAGTGGCTTGTGGTCAGTCACTATAGCGAACTGTCTCCCATACAGGTATTTGTGGAACTTTTTTACACCAAATACTACTGCAAGGCCCTCCTTGTCTAGCTGGGAGTAGTTTTTCTCAGCTGCACTAAGAGTTCTTGAGACGAACCCTATGGGTCTCTCTGAGCCATCCTCCATACGATGAGAGAGTACAGCACCCACACCGTAGGGTGATGCGTCACACGCCAGGATGAGTGGTTTGTTTGAATCATAGTGCACTAACACACTACAGGACTGAAGTAGCGCTTTGGACTCTTCAAACGCCTTCTGCTGCTTGACCCCCCATGACCATTTTTCTTCCTTCTTAAGTAAGGTATGTAGTGGTGCCAGCAGCGTGGAGAGCTTTGGGAGGAACCTATGGTAATAGTTCAACAAGCCCAGGTAGGCTTTTAACTCAGTAACATTTTGTGGCTCAGGCGCCTCCGCAATGGCTTCCACTTTGTCTGTTAGAGGGTGTAGACCACTGGCGTTGATCTTGTGGCCTAGGAACACCACCTCTTTTCCCATGAACTCACACTTGCTTCTTTTCAACCTCAGACCGCTTTTCTCCAACCGTTGAAGCACTTCCTTCAGCGTTTTCAGATGTTCTTGTTCATTTGGTCCTGTACAAAGGATGTCATCCAAATAAACGGCAACATTCGGAATTCCACCTAGGATGCCCTCCATAGTTCTCTGGAATATAGCAGGACTGGAAGCTACTCCAAATGGTAAGCGTGTGTAGGTATATAAGCCTTTGTGTGTATTGATGGTTACATACTTTCTTGATTCTTCTTCCAGGACTACTTGTTGGTAGGCGTGACTCATGTCTAATTTCGTGAAGTGTCGGCCGCCATTCAGCTGTGCGAAGAGGTCCTCCACTTTAGGAATTGGATACTGATCCACCCGTGATGCTCGATTGACAGTGAGTTTGTAATCTCCACATATTCTAATGGAGCCATCCGGCTTTCTCACTGGGACTATGGGCGCCGCCCATTCTGCAACCTGCACTGGCTCAATGATCTTGTCATCCAGCAGCCTCTGTAGCTCGCTTTCAACCAGTGGCTTGACTGCATAGGGTACCGGTCGGGGTTTGCAGAATCGTGGTTGGGCCTCCTTGTCCACATTAATCTTTGCAGTGACACCTTTTAGCTGTCCTACGCCTTCTTTGAACACCTCAGCGTGTCTTTCGAGGATCTCCTCCAGCTGCAATTTGGGCTGAGATTCCACTTTATTCACCAACTGATCAATCATGGCCAGTTCTTGTAGCCAACTTCGCCCTAGTAGATTTGGTCCTTCGCTCCCAACTACTACTACAGGTAAGTCCTTTTCTTTGTTTTCGTGCTGCACCTTCACTTGTGCCATGCCTAGCACGTCTAGCTTCTCTCCTGTGTATGTTTTTAATTTTAATGAACAGGGATTTAATTCTGCTGTGTCTGTTTTCTTCCACAGTTGTGTATATTGCTGTTTACTTAATATGGTTACTCCACAGCCTGTATCAACTTCAAATGTTACTTTCATTCCATTAACATTCATGGTACGCGTGATGGGCGCTACCTTGGTCAGCTCCTCTGACGTGTTGTAAATTGTGTGAAAACCCATGTCTTCTGTATCACTTTCTCCCTCCCCTCTCAGTTGATTCGCTCGCTGTTCCTTTCCTGGGCCCTTGTTTTCATACTTTTGCCCATTAACTGTCGCTTTCAGCACCCGTGCGCTGTCCACCTTTATTCTACATGCTTTCTTAATGTGCCCTCGCTTGCCACAATTATGACACAGCTCAGTGGCAAATTTGCACTCGGCGGCATTGTGCTGGCCTTTGCAGCGATAACAACTGGGGAATTTGTGCTGAGTTTTGTCAGTCAACACTTTGTGGACACCTACTTGGGTCTTAGGCACACGAACATGCGTTGCTGTGTCCTCTGTTAGCTTCCTTTGCATTTCTCTCACATCTTTAGATGCTGTTTCCATCGCTTGGCATAATTCCAAAGCCTTTGCAAAAGTGAGTTTTGTTTCAGATAAAAGTCGCCGTTGCATTCGGTCATCATTCACTCCACACACAAGTCTGTCTCTTAACATTTCTTCCAATGAGTCTTTGTAATCACAGTGCAGTGTTAATTTCCTCAATTCTGCCACATACTCTGCTATGGACTCAGTGTTCCTCCTTATGCGTGAATTAAATTTGAATCGTTGCACGATTTCACTCGGTTTGGGGCTGAAGTGCTTCTGAAGCTCAGCAGTAAGCTGGTCGTACGTTTTATCTTTCGGTAATGCAGGGCTTATTAAATTTCTCAACAAGCTGTAAGTAGTTGCACCAACTCCACTCAACAGTACAGCCTTCCTTTTGTCTGGCTCCTCAATGTCATTAGCTTGGAAGAAAAAGTCCAACATTTCACTATATTCTTCCCATGACTGAGTCGAGTTATCAAAAGGGGTTACCGTTCCGATTACAGCCGCCATTGCTCGTCGTGGTGGGGAAACCTCGTTTTTCCTCCTCTGAACTTGCACTCGAACTACTGGAGTCACTTGAGTTCGCCACACTTGCAATGTTCTCTGTTTCTCGCCGCTGATTTTTTTCTTTTAATCCTCGTCGCCAATTGTGTGATATCCTACCGTGTAGCAATGATCACACTTGAGTTATTTCTTTGGCTAACTCTGCCGTTTATTCTGCAACACACATAATATGACTGAACATGGATTCTGCGCGGGGTTTTCACACTCTTGTTCTAATGTGTCCCCTTAATAGTAGTGCTGAACAATACAGGTAGTTCCCCCTAGAGGCATGTGCCAGTAATGTTTTAAATTAGACTTGCAGTCTACCACAGCTAGTCATATGTTTTCATGGTCAAGGAATCTGAAAACGTACACACAAACACTGTATGGGAGGAACTGTGGCCGCCATTACGGAAAATGCCATTTTCGTGAATAACTACTGAACCACTGCTTGTCATATGTTTTCATGATCAAGGAATCTGAAGACTGTATGGGGGGAACTGTGGCGCTTGGCGGAGGTCTGCGCTCTCCGAGTGCTTTTCTAGTTCTTTATGTTGTGACATTTTAAACTAAAAAAAAAAAAAAATTAATGTAATCTGGTGGAATTTTTACCCTGAAGGTGTTTTTGTTTGTATTAAGTTCATGTTACATTTGGAGCTTCAGAAAACAGTGAGTAATGCACATAAAATTTTGTCCATGATCTCCACTACATTCATCATCACAACACTTTAAAGGGGTCGTTGACGGCACTTTTTCCACATTTTTAACAGCTCACTCGTCTTAATGAAGTGTCTGTGACATATTTTGTTTACATTTTCTTCAATTTTTTTTAAATTATTGAAGCAAATTTGTTTATTTTTCCTGGCTTTCTTGAAACGATCTGATTTAAAGCCTGTCACTTTAACAACCATGCTTCACCTTTTCAACTACGCCCTCCCTCTTACGTCAGTTAGTCATTATAGCTGACTAGTCTCTAGCCTCCCAGCTCGAATGAGCAGTGCCCTGATTCACTGATCCAGTCGATGGTGTATCTCGCGGCTTTCCCGATCGCCACAACCGAGACCTGGCCTGGAACCTGAGGCCAGCTACCAAGCCAAGGGATCTCAAAGGGCAGTGTGGCTCTGTGGGACTCCACGTTGCTCTCGCAGGCAACTGAAAGCTGGAGTGACAACGCTGCCCGTGAGAAGAGCGCAGAGTCATGCAAATCCAAGGAGGAAGGTGGGAGGCTGGGTGTGAGAGCCAGTATAGCCTCCAGCCAGCAGCATTTGGTCTAGGGACATTGTGATTGCCGCAAACCAGAGGCTTCATTGTGATTCCGTGGCAGATCGCCGTCTGTACCAGCTCGTGGCTCACACAGCCAGTTAATTTTTTAATTTATTTGATTTATTCATTTGGATAAAATGTCACTGAATATGGTATGCAAACATAGAAAATGTAAATATACATATGAAACGTCATACAAAATCCAGGATGACACATGAAAGTGAAAACATTTATTTCCAATGTGGTTCTTAGCTAAAGGCTAATGTAGCCTATTAGTCTCTGAGCTATCAGCCCAGGAGCTAACACTGTTACCAGGACACTTGCTGTAAGCATGGCATATATTGTTATTTTCTTCAGATCTTAGTCACCCTAATAGCCATCCCTGTTATCATCTGGTTCAGCGGTGTGCCTCACGTCACTGTGGCCCATCTCACAGTGGTTTTGCCATGTTTCTGCAGCAAATCGCTGATAACTCCCCCACTCGCCAAGAATTGCATCTGGGGGAGTTCTCAGCATAACACCAGTAGCCTTGGTCCCGGGCCATTACAGTGACTGGTGTGCCAGTTTGAGCAAGTCATGACAAAACCACTCAGAGATGGGTTGAAGTGAACCAGGTGGTAACATGGATGGCTATTAGGGTGGCTAAGATCTGAAGAACATAACAATATAAGCTGCGCTTACAGCCAGCACCCTGGTACCAGTGTTAGCTTGGGGGCTAATAGCTCAGTGGGCTAATAGGCTACCGTTAGCCCACACTTAATCTACAGTGGGGCAAAAAAGTATTTAGTCAGCCACCAATTGTACAAGTTCTCCCACTTAAAAGATGAGAGAGGTCTCCAATTTTCATTATAGGTATACCTCAACTATGAGAGACAAAATGAGAAAAAAAAATCCAGAAAATCACATTGAAGGATTTTTAATGAATTAATTGGTAAATTCCTCAGTAAAATCTGGATAGATTTGGTAGAATCTGGAAGAACTGGATCCACTCCAGTTCGCCTACCAGCATGGCATTGGGGTGGAGGATGCGGTGATCTTCCTCCTTCACCGTTCTCTGTCCCACCTGGAGAAGCCCGGGAATGTGGTGAGGATCATGTTCTTTGACTTCTCCAGTGCTTTCAACACCATCCAACCAACGATCCTGAAGGACAAGCTGCTGTGCGCAGGGGTGGACCAGCACCTGTCATCATGGATCCTGGACTACCTCACAAACCGGCCTCAGTTTGTGAGAACCCGGGACTGTGTGTCCGACACGATCATCGATAACACGGGGGCCCCCCAGGGAACGGTTTTGGCTCCCTTCCTGTTCACCCTTTATACTGTGGACTTCTCACACAACACAACACACTGCCATCTACAGAAGTTCTCTGATGACTCTGCGATCGCTGGCCTCATCTCCAACAGAGATGAAGCTGAGTACAGAGGGCTTATCCAGGACTTCGTGGACTGGTGCCATCGGAACTGCCTCCAGATCATCCATCCATCCATCCATCCATCTTCTACTGCTTTTCTGGAGGTCCGGGTCGCGGCGGCAGCAGTTCAAGCAGAGAAGCCCAGACTTCCCTCTCTCCAGCCACCTGCTCCAGCTCTTCAGAGAGGATACCAAGGCGTTCCCAGACCAGCTGGGAGTGATCTGGAGGCCAGGCCCAGCTGGCCTCCAGATCAACGCGAGGAAAACTAAGGAGCTGGTGGTGGACTGCTGCTGGCAAGGACAACCCCTCACAGCACCGGTAAACATACAGGGAACAGACATCGAGATGGTGACATCCTACACTACCGTTCAAAAGTTTGGGATCACTTACAAATTTCCTTATTTTTGAAAGAAAAGCACTTTTTTTCAATGAAGATAACTTTAAACTAATCAGAAATACACTCTATACATTGCTAATGTGGTAAATGACTATTCTAGCTGCAAATGTTTTTGGTGCAATATCTACATAGGTGTATAGAGGCCCATTTCCAGCAACTATCACTCCAGTGTTCTAATGGTACAATGTGTTTGCTCATTGCGTCAGAAGGCTAATGGATGATTAGAAAACCCTTGTGCAATCATGTTAGGTCTGCAATGCTGTAATTGCTGCAAATGGAGGATTCTTTGACGAAAGCAAAGTTTGAAGGAAAAAATTATTATTTCAAATACAAATCATTATTTCTAACCTTGTCAATGTCTTGACTATATTTTCTATTCATTTTACAACTCATGGTGGTAAATAAGTGTGACTTTTCATGGAAAACACAAAATAATTGTCTGGGTGACCCCAAACTTTTGAACGGTAGTGTATAAGTACCTGGGTGTTCATCTGAACAATAAACTAGACTGGTCACACAATACTGACGCACTCTACAAGAAGGGACAGCGCAGGCTGTTCCTACTGAGAAGACTCAGGTCTTTTGGTGTACAAGGGGCGCTGCTGAAGAAATTCTATGACACGGTGGTGACATCAGCCATCACTTTTGGAGTGGTCTGCTGGGGCAGTGGCATTACAGCAGCCAATAGGAAGAGACTGAACAAACTGATCGAGAAAGCTAGCTCTGTCCTGGGGCAGCGCCTTGACCCAGTGGAGGAGATAGGAGAGAGAAGGATGGTGGCTAAACTGTCATCTCTGCTGGAGTCCGAGTTCCACCCTATGCAGGACATACTGAATGCACTGAGGAGCTCATTTAGCAGCAGACTACATCACCCTAGGGGCACAACCAAGAGGTTTCGCAGGTCCTTCCTACCTACGGCTGTCAGACTGTACAACCTAAGCAGGGCTGCTCGCAGAGATAGCAAAAACACGTGACAACCTAATAGTTTTGAATGCAAAAGATGCAATAGACTTACACAATGGTCCTCTCCGGTATACAACTAGGAAAATACCGGTCGCTATGGAGGGTGAGAATATGTATGGGTACATAATCATACCATGTAGGATAACTAAGTAGACGGTTGTGCTGTTTCATTCCATCTAGCTACAATGCTCCGCACTGTGTGTGTTTATATATTTACATATTTATTCCATCTAGCTACAGTGCTCCTCACTGTGTGTGTTTATATATATATTTATATATTTACTCTATCTAGCAACAATGCTCCACACTGTGTGTGTTTATATATCTACATATTTATTCCATCTAGCTACAATGCTCTGCACTATGTGTTTATATATTCATATATCTATTCCATCCAGCTACAATGCTCCGCACTGTGTTTATATATTTATATATCTATTCCATCTAGCTACAATGCTCCGCACTGTGTTTATTTATATATCTACATATTATTCCATCTAGCTACAGTGCTCCGCACTGTGTTTATATATTTACATATTTATTCCATCTAGCTACAATGCTCCATACTGTGTGTGTTTATATATCTACATATTTATTCCATCTAGCTACAATGCTCTGCACTGTGTGTTTATATACTCATATATTTATTCCATCCAGCTACAATGCTCCGCACTGTGTTTATATATTTATATATCTATCCCATCTAGCTACAATGCTCCGCACTGTGTGTCTATATATATATATATTTATATTTATATGTACACATGTATACTTGCTGCTCTTGTTTTTTTTTTTTCTCTTGCCTTCTGATTGTTGCTCTGAGTGCTGCTATCCCTGTGCTGTTGCAATCCTGGAATTTCCCCATTGTGGGACTAATAAAGGCTTATCTTATCTTATCTTATCATAAAATAAGTATTTGGTCAATAACAAAAGTTAATCTCAATACTTTGTTATATACCCTCTGTTGGCAATGACAGAGGTCAGACGTTTTCTGTAAGTCTTCACAAGGTTTTCACACACTGTTGCTGGTATTTTGATCCATTCCTCCATACAGATCTCCTCTAGAGCAGTGATGTTTTGGGGCTGTCGCTGGGCAACACGGACTTTCAACTCCCTCCAAAGATTTTCTATGGGGTTGAGATTTGGAGACTGGCTAGGCCACTCCAGGACCTTGAAATGCTTCTTACGAAGCCACTCCTTCGTTGCCCGGGTGGTGTGTTTGGGATCATTGTCATGCTAAAAGACCCAGCCACGTTTCATCTTCAATGCCCTTGCTGATGGAAGGAGGTTTTCACTCAAAATCTCACGATACATGGCCCCATTCATTCTTTCCTTTACACGGATCAGTTGTCTTGGTCGCTTTGCAGAAAAACAGCCCCAAAGCATGATGTTTCCACCCCCATGCTTCACAGTAGGTATGGTGTTCTTTCTCCTCCAAACACGGCAAGTTGAGTTTTTACAATAAAGTTCTATTTTGGTTTCATCTGACCATATGGCATTCTCCCAATCCTCTTCTGGATCATCCAAATGCTCTCTAGCAAACTTCAGACGGGCCTGGACATGTACTGGCTTAAGCAGGGGGACACGTCTGGCACTGCAGGATTTGAGTCCCTGGCGGCGTAGTGTGTTACTGATGGTAGCCTTTGTTACTTCGGTCCCAGCTCTCTGCAGGTTATTCACTAGGTCCCCCCGTGTGGTTCTGGGATTTTTTCTCACTGTTCTCGTGATCATTTTGACCCCACGGGGTGAAGATCTTGCGTGGAGCCCCAGATCGAGGGAGATTATCAGTGGTCTTGTATGTCTTCCATTTTCTAATAATTGCTCCCACAGTTGATTTCTTCACACCAAGCTGCTTACCTATTGCAGATTCAGTCTTCCCAGCCTGGCGCAGGTCTACAATTTTGTTTCTGGTGTCCTTTGACAGCTCTTTAGTCTTGGCCATAGTGGAGTTTGGAGTCTGACTGTTTGAGGTTGTGGACAGGTGTCTTTTATACTGATAACGAGTTCAAACAGGTGCCATTAATACAGGTAACAAGTGGAGGACAGAGGAGCCTCTTAAAGAAGAAGTTACAGGTCTGTGAGAGCCAGAAATCTTGCTTGTTTGTAGGTGACCAAATACTTATTGTACCGAGGAATTTACCAATTAATTCATTAAAAATCCTTCAATGTGATTTTCTGGATTTTTTTTTCTCATTTTGTCTCTCATAGTTGAGGTATACCTATGATGAAAATTGGAGACCTCTCTCATCTTTAAAGTGGGAGAACTTGCACAATTAGTGGCTGACTAAATACTTTTTTCCCCACTGTACATGATGGAGAGCTGGGCAGACCAATAACAGAGCAGTGGGTGGGTCTTTAAAACTTCAGTGGGTGAGCTTTTTCAAGACTTGACATAGGAAACTTACCTGGAAGAGTCAAAAAAAAAACCATTTTCGGGAGTTTCTCTGAGAGAAAAATGAGATAAAGTGTGTGGGGGGGTTTCAGACTGTTGACTGTTTGGACATATTTTTGGCTAATTACGTGACCAGTTGACACATTTGAGAGAGTTAAAACCTACAAACA
Organism: Pholidichthys leucotaenia; assembly: GCA_020510985.1. Taxonomy (NCBI): domain Eukaryota; kingdom Metazoa; phylum Chordata; class Actinopteri; order Cichliformes; family Pholidichthyidae; genus Pholidichthys; species Pholidichthys leucotaenia. The sequence goes on along the minus strand of CM035844.1, from coordinate 296,641,962 downwards.
CACAATTTTTCAGTCAAGGACCCTTCCCACGTTCAACCACACGTTCTCAAAGTTGATGAATCTGAGGAACTGGAGTATGGGGCAGTGATCTGGAGCTGATCGGACTGAGCGCTGCTGAGATCTATGAGGACATGGATGGAGTATGCATCAGAGAAGATGTCCCTAGAGCTATTAAGAGTTGATCATTACCCCATACTCCACTTTCTTCAATTCTTCATGATACGTCTGATATTTCAGTTGGTCTGAATCTCATCTCTATCTCAGGACTAAATTCAGGGACACAACTTTAGATTTAGTATTAGATTTTTATTTTTTTTTTCAAATAGCAGAAATAACATTTGGTATGTGATAATGTAACACTATGCAGCAGTAATAAAAATAAGAACTATAGTAATTTGGATTTTTAGAACTTATATTGGTCCTTGAATTTAATCAAATTAATTTACATCTTATGCGCTGTGTATCCTCTCTCACCTACACTAGACGGACTCAGATGAATCTACGCCAAATTCACACCAGCGAGAAAATGACTACACTGAGCCGGGCTGGATTTTATCAAAGAGAATCTAATACAATTTTTTGATGTGATTTGTGCTAAAAATCACGTGATTTTTTTATTTGTTGCTGCCCCCTTTTTAATCATCTTTACATTTTAATTCTGTCTCAAAAAGGTTCATTTTGTCTTCTTATTGATAAAACTGGTATTGTTCTTTTATTTAGACAAAGCAAAGAGATGTCTCATACCTTGACATGTTTCGTCTGTCATCTACAGTCTTCTTCAGAAAGCGTCATCTGACATCCGTGACATGTCACATCAGCTGTTTTATCCTTTCTGATGGTGTGACCGACCTGACAGATTTGACAGACCTGCCAGGTCAGTCACACCCCCCGCCATGCAATGGCTTCTGGAGGAAAGAGTCCCAGGTGTGCGAGAGAATGAAGGCTCCATCATCTCACACAAACCAAAAACAGAAAACTGTGGGGAGAGGAATAACCAGCCCGAGCGTTCAGAGCAAATGAACTTTAGCCACTCTCTCGCGTCTTCCAGAATCAGAAAACATTAACCTCATGTAGCAGGGACTCTCTTTTCTATCACATCACTCACATGTCCCTGCTACCCAAAGTCCTGCATTACAGTTCATTCCCGCATGACAATTCCTTTTGTCCCCCAGCCTTTTAATCCCCATGCTCTTCTGTCAGAGGAAATTACTGCATCTCCATGTCTTTCAGTCTGAGATGAATACCACAGCATGGGTCCCCCATACCACCCCCCCAGAGTCTCAGACTGAGTGTTAACCCTCTCGTCCTCTCGGCTTCAGCCTCCGCCCATAGCGGCTGTAACAAGGGGTCTTCGGCTCCACGGCGCTGCTGTGCCGGTGGGGTGTTCCTGGGGGTGTGTACGTCTGTGGGTGGACAATGGGGGGGGGGACATTCAGCATGCTCGTGTGACTGCTCTGATGAATCGTTTACCTGGGGAGCTCTCAGGGGGGTCTTCCGCGCCGAGGAGCTCGGGCCAACACCACCTGCTCGTCTGCCACCACAAAGGCGGGCTTAAGCCTGTCTGTACAGATTCTCTCCCGGCAACCCCCCAAGTCTAACACAAAATGTTAGTCCCTGCGTTCCAACACTCTAAACGGGCCATCGTAGGGTGGGCGCAATGGGGGCCGGTGGGCATCATGCCTGACGAACATGAAAGCCGCGTCCTTCAAGGTTTTTGGCACAAAAGCGCAGGGAAAACAGTGGTGGGCCGGGCCAGGTAGCGTCCCTGCGTCTGCGCTATGCCATGAACGTGGGGACAGATGGGTGTTTGGCGCGGGGTTATCTGGTAAAAATTCCCCGGGGAGCCACAGCAGCTGAGAAAAAACCAGCTCTGCTGGGGAAGCCGCCAAATCCTATTTCGGTGCGGAACGCAACCCTAATAGAACCCATGGCAACCGGTCCACCCAATTTGCATCCGTAAGCGAAGCTCTGAGCGCTGCTTTCAGTGACCTATGGAAACGCTCACATAACCTATTGGCCTGTGGGTTGTACGCGGTCGTGTGATGGATTGAGATGCCCAGGCTCCGGGCCATCATGGACGAGAGGTCGGAAACAAACTGCGGGCCCCGGTCGGACGTGATGTCCGAAGGGGTGCCAAAACATGCCACCCATGTTGTCAAAAAAGTGCGTGCCACGTCTGTGGACGCGGTGGCAGCTAGCAGGACTGCTTCTGACCATCGTGTGGTGCGGTCCACCACTGTCAGAAGGTGTGTGAGCCCCTGCGATGGTGGGAAGGGGCCTACAAGGTCCACGTGAATGTGGTAGCAACTCCTAGCCGGGATATGGAATGGCTCCGAGGGGGCCTTTGTGTGCTTGTGCACTTTGACTCGTTGGCACGCTACGCAGGCTGCAGCCCACTCTTTCACCTGTTTGCTCAGGCTCGGCCAGACGAACTTTGCTCCCACCATTTTAACTGACCCGCGCACTCCTGGGTGAGCCAGGGAGTGAACCGACTCAAAAACGCGGCGGCGCCAAGTGCGTGGGACCACCGTGCCTGGGCATCCCGGGAGACGTCACAGATTAGGGGGGCCCCCCATCTTGCAGTACCCTGCTCTCCAGCCTTAACCCTGTTTGCCCAGACTGGAGTTCGCACACGTCCGCATCTCCGATCTGCTCTGCGGCCATGGCAGTGTAATCTATCCCTAAGTAGACTGGGGCCACTAATGCACATGAGAGGCAGTCCGCCACCACGTTGAGTTTACCGGCCACATGCTGAATGTCGGTTATAACCTCCAAGATCGCGGCCAGCTGTCTCTGCTGCCAGCCTGACCATGGTTCCGAAACCTTGGCCATCGCGTACGTTAGCAGCTTGTGGTCCACGAACGCAGTGAAGGTGCGCCCTTCCAGCCAGAACTGGAAGTGGCGTACGGCCAGGTGGAGAGCCAGTAACTCTCTGTCGAATGCGCTGTATTTACGCTCACTGTCGCGCAAAGACCTGCTAAAAAAAAGGCGAGCAGCTGCCAAGAACTGGCAACGCATTGGTCCACGACAGCCCCTATGGCCACGTCCGAGGCGTCAGTAGTGAGCACTATCCGTGCCGCCGGGTCCGGGTGCACCAGTAGTGCAGCATTTACCAGGGCTGTTTTATCCTCAGAGAATGCCTGCTCCCGTGTCCGCCAGTTTCCGTTTCTTGATTGCGGCGTACAACGGCTGCATGAGCTGGGCTGCACGGGGGAGGAAACAGTTATAAAAGTTAACCATCCCCAAAAACTCCTGCAGTGCCCTGACCGTCTGAGGCCGGGGAAAATTTACCACTGCGCACACCTTGTCTGGCAAGGATATCGCTCCCTCTGGTGAGATGCGGTGTCCCAAAAATTTGATCCCCGTCACGCCGAACTGGCATTTTGATGATTGATTATTAACCCATGCTCCTCTAACCTCCGGAAAACCGTCCTGAGGTAGGTTACGTGTTCGTCCTCAGAAGCGCTGGCCACCAGGATGTCATCCAGGTAGACGAACACAAACGGCAGATCGCACAACACCACATCCATCATGCGTTGGAATGTCTGTGCTGTGCCTTTTAACCTGAAAGGCATGCGTAAAAACTCAAACAGACCAAACAGGGTTATTACTGCCATTTTAGGTATGTCCTCCACGCGCACCAGGACCTGGTGGTAACCACGGACCAGGTCTATTTTAGAAAAAAATACGTGTCCTGGCGAGGTGAACGGAAAAATCCTGAATATGGGGGATCGGGTAGCGGTCGTGCGCTGTGGCGTTGTTTAATCTGCAGAAACCTCCGCAAGATCACCACGATCCCTCGGCCTTAGGGACCATATGTAGTGGGGATGCCCATGGGCTGTTTGATCATCTGATGATGCCCAGCCTTTCCAAGTTGGCAAACTCCTCGCCCGCTATGGCCAGTTTAGCTGTGTCCAGGCGCCAAGGTCGTGCGAAAATGGGTGGCCCTGTGGTGGTAATAAAGTGCTCCACCCCGTGTTTAGTGATGGCCACCGAAAACGTCGGGACCGTGAGTGCTAGGAACTGGGTGAGCAGTGTGTGGAACTTACCACCTAGAGCTGTGACGTTGGCTAGGATTGTTGGCCCGGTTCCTCGAGCTGTACAGGGAAGACAATCAAAAGACATTGCATTAATCAGGCGTCTGTTAGCAACATCAACTAGTAGTCCATGTGCACACAAAAAATCAGCGCCTAAGATTGGGAAACTGCATGCCGCTATGACAAATATCCACTGGTACGTACGGCCGTGCAGGGATACAGTCAGTGTCCTCTCACCAAAAGTCTTAATGTCTGAGCCGTTTGCGGCCGTCAGCTCGGGGCCGCTAGTTCCCGCTAGCCAGTCGGCGTAGGATGGCAGGATGAGGCTCTTTTGGGAGCCGGAGTCCACGAGGAACCGTTTCCCCGAGCATGAGTCTGTCACGTAGAGCAGCTTGCTTTCTTCACCGGTGGTCGCAGCCGCTACCGACTGCCGGTCCTGGTGTTTCCTGAACGCTTGAATTGGCATGGTGGCACGCATCAGCGTGCGTCCTCTCCAAAACAGCGGTGGTAGGGGCAGAGCGTGTCTCTCTGGCGCTTCCTGGCCCCCGCTGCCGCTACCATTGCTGGCTCCTCACTTCCGCTGGCCGTCTCGCTGGGTTCTGATGCTGCTACATTCACTGTGAGGGCTCTGGTGGTGAGGATGATCCGATCTGCCTCCTGGGCTAGCGCATGGTAGTCACGCACGGTCAGCAACGGCGAGTTGTCAAGGACCGCTCTGGCCACCGTTGGGAGGTTCCAAAGGAAAAGGTGGGCAAATAGAAAATGCCTGTCGTCTGTGCCCATCAATGCCAACATCTTCTCCATCAGTTCGACCGCCGACCCGTCTCCTAACTCGGAGCGCGTCAGGAGCCTCTACGCTCTCTCACAGTCCGAGAGTGTGTAGCGCCGGGTCAGCACGGTTTTGAGAGCCCCGTAATTGTCATGGGCTGTGGGCTGTTGGAGCAGGCTCGCTACTTGCTAAGTCGTGCGAGCATCCAGCACTGTGACCATGCAGTAATATCTGGTGTAATCTGCCATTATTCCCTGGAGCACGAACTGGGCCTCGGTGTGGAGGAACCAAGACTTCGGGTCGTGCAGCCAAAAGTCTGGTAGTTTGACCGAAATGGCGCACACATTGCTGGGGCTTCCCGTCTGGGTCGTCTCCGGGGTGTTCGCCTCATGTTCCATTATTCGTCAAGGGTCACCAATGTGGAGAGAGGAATAACCAGGCTGAGCGTTCAGAGCAGATGAACTTTAGTCACTCTCTCACATCTTCCAAAATCAGAAAACATTAACCTCATGTAGCAGGGACTCTCTTTTCTATCACAACACTCACATATCCCTGCTACCCGAAGTCCTGCATTACAATTCATTCCTGCATGACAATTCCTTTTGTCCCCCAGCCCTTTAATCCCCGTGCTCTTCCGTCAGAGGAAATTACTGCATCTCCATGTCTTTCAGTCTGAGATGAATACCACAGCATGGGTCTCCCATAAAACAGCAAAAACATATTGACCCTACCATAAATCCAGGGAATAACTGAACCCATACAAAGAATCATGAAAAAGCACAACGTAAACACGCCAATAAAACCCCATAAAAAAACTGTAGCAGCTGTTAGTTCACCCCAAGGACAAAATACAACCAAACAAAAGATAAGATAAGATAAGATAAGATAAGCCTTTATTAGTCCCACAATGGGGAAATTCCAGGATTGCAACAGCACAGGGATAGCAACACTCAGAGCAACAATCAGAAGGCAAGAAAAAACAACATCTAGTAAACATATGTCCATATTACTATAAATGTATATATATAGACACACAGTGCAGAGCATTATGGTTGGTTGGTGAATGTGCAGCAGAAAGTCTAAGCTCTCTCTCCGCGGATGCGGTGGGCCAGCTGGAAGTCTTTGGGCATGATGGTGACCCCCTTAGCGAAGAAGAGACCACCAGGTGGGCCTCGCTGGTCTCCTGCAGAGCCATGACGGCGAAGCTCAGGAAACGCAGGACGGTCTTGAAGTCCTGAGCGATCTCCCTCACCAGGCGCTGGACGGGCAGCTTACGGATGAGCAGCTCCGTGGATTTCTGGCAGCGACGGATCTCTCTCAGAGCCACGGGCCTGTGACGGCGAGGCCTCTTCACTCTGCCGGTGGCCGGAGCGCCTCTCCGAGCAGCCCTGGTGGCTAGCTGTCTCCTGGGGGGCTTCTTCCTCCAGTAGATTTTACGGGCGGTCTGCTTGGTTCTTGCCATCGCTCTTTATTATTCTGTCTTATATTTCTTGCACGCCGCCTAAACTCCAGCCCGGCACCCACGTCGTTTTCGCTACAGCTCCCGGTATGTCGAGTTTCCCATTAGCACTGGGCGGCGGCCAAGTGCTAGCTAGCACTAGCTCCTCCCCGCTGTAGCGTCTCCCGCTGCAAACAGTGGCTCCGTCCGCCGACCCGGGAGACCCCCGGGGCGATCCGTGCGTCCGTGATATATATACAGAGTGAAAGGTGTAGAAAGAAGAAGGAAGATTAAAAAAAGGCTGTTGCAATGGGCAGCCTACTCGTGTGGCGCCACCGGTCCGGCGGAACCGGAACCGGGTGCAACATAATTTATGAAATACCATGCAAATCATGTGAAAAAACATACATAGGAGAAACAAGGAGGATGTTTGCAATGCAAAAAAGGGAAGACTAAAAAGAATGTGAAAAAGAAACAGCAGGGTGACTCTCAACAAAAGAAAAGGCAGAACAGGAAAACCTCAAATCAGCAATATCAGACCACTGTAAGATAAACAACCACATCATGGACTGGAACAATGGAAAAATAATTGGATCAGAGGACAACAAACACAAACGCTGGATCAAAGAAGCAATTGAAATCTTGAAGTGAGCTCACAACACCATGAACTGAGATGATGGAGCCTTCATGCTCTCACACACACCTGGGACTCTCTTCTCCAGGTACCATCGCACGGCGGGGGCGTGACCGACCTGGCAGATCTGTCAAATCTGTCAGGTCAATCACGCCTAAGGAAAGGATGAAACAGCTGATGTGACATGTCACAGACGTCAGATGACACTTTCTGAAGAAGACTGCAGAAAAGTGAAACAACCACTAGGTGGCGCATAAACACGCAGCGGCCTCTCTTATCTCTTCGTGTTTTGTGCCACTTAGTGTTGTTTAAATTACAGTTTAAGTGTATATTCATGTGCTTAATGTACATATATGATGCTGCGCACAAGCTACAGTTGACACAGCCTCCTGGAGATAAGGAATATGACCAAACATTATGTCTTGTACTAGAACGTTACAGAGGATCTCCGTGGCCTGGGTATTCTCCACCAGTCCTCTTCACCCCCGGACGCGACTGTCGTGGCTCATCGCAAATGGAGATGCCGTAGACGGTGTGAGAGGCAACAAAAGAGAGGTAAATGTGGAGGTATTCGAATGAAGCTAACCGCTAGCCAGCACAGACTGATGATTCCTTCACCCATTCTGGCCAACATACGCTCACTAGACAACAAAATAGAACACATACAGCTCCTGAGAACTACGCAACGTGATGTGCGGAATTGCTGTGTTTTTATCTTTACGGAACCGTGGTTAAATGACAATATACCAGACTCTGCCATTCAGTTAGCTGGGCTAACATGCCATCGTAGTGACAGAATGCTCACGGAAGGTGGGAAAACCCGGGATGGAGGTGTGTGTGTTTACATCAGCAACACCTGGTGCTGAGATACAACTGTTGTACACAAGCACTCTTCTCCGTTGGTGGAGTTTATGATCATCAAGTGCCGACCCTTTTACATGCCGAGAGAATTTTCATCTGTCCTACTAGCCGCCATGTACACCCCACCCACCAGCACCAGCGAGAGGAGCAAAGCACTAAAAGAACTCTATCAGGCCATCAGTGAGACACAAACAGTGCACCCAGACGGATTTCTCATCACATCAGGAGACTTCAACCATGCAGATTTAAAGGCCCTCATACCAAACCTACACCAACATGTAGACTTTCCTACAAGAGGAGACAATTTGCTGGACCTGGTGTACACAACCCACAAGAAAGCATACAGAGCCCCCCCCCCCCCCCCCCCCCGGTCTCTTCGATCATGTCACCATCCTGTTAAGGCCGGAATACAAACCCAGAGTGAAAGCAATCAGACCAACAAAAAAGCAGGTACGTGTGTGGCCAGAGGGAGCCTCTGATGCTCTGAAAGGCTGCTTCAACGCTACAGACTAGGACACTTTCAAGCACGCAGCCACTCACAATGGACACACAAACCTAGAGGAGTACACTGAGGTTGTTGTAGCATACATAGCTAAATGCACTGATGTCACTCACTGCAAAACCATCACTGTTCATGCTAACCAGAAGCCATGGATGACGGCAGAGGTCCACAGACTCCTGAGGGTTCGGGATGCAGCCTTCAAGGCTGGCGACACTGCAGGACTAACAACAGCTAGGGCCAACCTGTCCCGTGGCATCAAGGAGGCAAAACGACAGTACAACAAGAAAATATCTGGCCACTTCAGCAACACCAGAGATGCACATTCCCTCTGGCGTGGTATACAGACCCTCACCAACTACAAACCTCCACCTCAGACCTATTCGAGTGACACCACACTGCTCAACGACCTAAACAACTTCTTTGGCCTCTTTGAAGCGCAAAACAGCACATCAGCACAGAAGACCACTCCTTCTCAGGACGAGCAGGCCATGAGTCTGGATCCGGCTAGTGTGAAGAGGACCCTGTGCAGGATTAACCCACGCAAGGCAGCTGGACCAGAGAACATACCGGGTTGCATCCTGAAGGACTGTGCAGAGGACCTCAAGAATGTCCTGGCCGACATCTTCAACATCTCCCTGACCCAAGCTGTTGTCCCCACATGTTTCAAAACTGCCACCATAATACCAGACCCAAAGAACCTTGTCCCATCCAGCTACAGTGATTACTGGCCCATAGCACTGACCCCCATTATAATGAAGTGCTTCAAGCAGCTGGTCATGCAGAACATCAAGTCCATCCTCCCTCCCTCCCACGACCCACCTCAGTTTGCATACAGGTCAAACAGATCCACAGAAGATGCCATTGCTGCTGCTCTCCATCCAGCCCTCACCCACCTGGACTCAAAGAACTCCTACGTGAGAATGCTGTTCTTGGACTTCAGTTCAGCATTCAACACAATCATCCCTCAGCACCTGGTACAAAAACTCAGACACTTGGAACTCAAAACCTCTCTCTGTAACTGAGTGCTGGATTTCTCACAGGGAGGCCACAGAACATGCAGATTGGCAGCAACACCCCCCAGACCATCACACTAAGCCTCCATTTCCTCCGCAAACTGAGGAGAGCACGATTCCCACCCCCCATCATGTGCTCATTCTACCAGGGCACCATTGAGAACATCTTTATCAACTGCATCATGGTGTAGTATGGAAGCTGCACCGCCTCCCACCAGAAGACACTACATCGCACAGTGAAAGCAGCCCGCAAGATCATTGGTGCCCCTCTGCCCCCTCTCTAAGGCATCTACCTCACCCATCTCACCCGCAGAGCCATCAGCATTGCAGGCGACACCTCCCACCCCTCACACTCCCTCTTCAGCCCCCTGCCCTTAGGGAAAAGGTACCGTAGCCTCCGGACCCGCTCCACGAGACTACTAAACAGCTTTGTTCATCAGGTCATCAGGACCCTGAACTCTGTCCACTTCTCTCCCCCCTATCCCCTCGGACTGTAATGCAATCACCCGCACAATAACTACCTCAGCTGTTGGCACAGAAAGACTGGCACACCAACAGTAATACATTTGCTGCTGTATGTGTCTGCACTTTAATTGCAACCATTTGCACAAATGCCATATCTGCTGCTGTCTGTCTGTCATTGCTATACTGATCATGTGCAGTCCTATCTGTCACTGTCTGCACCTACACTACCACACTGAACTGCAACTATGGGTATTACATCTCTAGCTTTCTGTACATGGGATTGTTGGGTTTTATCCTCATTTTATTGTTGTTAGTCGTTTATCTCTATTTGCACTATGGGAGATCTGAGTCTATCTTTTGTCACCATTTGCACTACGGGTTGCATTACTGTACATAGACTGTTGTTGTTGTTGTTGTTGTTGTTTTCTTTTTTCCCGGCCTTATTCCTTTTTCTTTTTTATATTGTGCACACCCCTAGAAGCCAGAGAGAAATGGCATTTCAATTCTCCTGTATTTCCTGTACGTATAGTAGTATTGAAAAATAAAATCTTTGAATCTTGAATCTTGAATGACAGTTGAAACATGTCAAAGCTATGAGACATCCCTTTGCTAAGAACAAGATCAGTTTTACTTTTTGATTGTTTTTATCTAGTGAGTTTGAATATGTTTTGAGAGTGATGAATGTGTTATATTGTTGTAGTCATGTCAAAGAAGAATTTTTGTCACCAATTAGGACAGATAATAAAGTCTGTCTGTCTGTCTGTCTGTCTGTCTGTCTGTCTGTGGTAGAGGAGATTTAAATATAGAGGCATTTTAGACAAAATACCCCATATTCTGTCACAGGGACTCAAATGTCACCAAATATTAAAAATGGCCCACTGCCTTTAGTGTTACTGTTGTATAATGATGACTGTTTCTGTTGTTTAAAAATGAAAATTAGTGATGCTCTGAATGAGACTGTTGCTGTGGGTGACAAACTGCCTCATGGAACTCTGGTAAAATGGATTAAAGCTGCATTTCAGGGACTGTGCAGTGTACGGAGCACAGAAACTGCTCATGAAACTTTAATCTGACTCCTGAGACTTTTTCTGCCTGTGCTCACTACAGTATTTAAGTTTTTCTTTGATCCCTTTTAGAGCTATCTATAAATTCAAGACATGTCTGTCTGAGTGTGTGTGTGTGTGTGTGTGTGTGTGTGTGTGTGTGTGTGTGTGTGTGTGTGTGTGTGTGTGTGTGTTCCTCAGCTATCGCTCAACCTGTTCGTCACACTGACCTAAGATTTTAAACGTGCTTTGCTGAAGCTACGAGGGTGTGCATTCCCGAAAATGGAGTCACTCAGTCAAAATATGTAATTTTTATCAATAAAACTTTGCCCACCGCTGTGTGACCGCTCAATGTCTTCATCCTCTGGCTTTAAGAAGTGCGGGCGGGGATTCAGATTGACTCCATGCTCATTGGAGAATACGTCGCATCACAACCATGCTGATTGGATAACACAGCATCACAACCTGTCTGTCATCACAACCTGTCTGTCACCACAATGCTTCGCAAACAAAGATTTTAGAAGTGCTTTGCTGCTGAGGTGTGCATCCACGATTATGGAGCCGCTCAGTCAAAATATAGACCTTAAGTCTTATTCATGCTGCATTTCCCTTCTGGTCCGCTTTGGTCCACATGCTCGCCAGGCTCGTCCAAAGTGCACGCACTGTACATGCTCACTTTTTTCATCTACCCAGGCCAAGCAGTTGACGCATGCGCACAACCATCATTTGTAGTTTCACTCCTGTCCTATAGGTAGTGCCAATGCACTGATGTGCCAGGATTTTCAACAAAGAAATGCGAGGGCAACGCACATCAACAACAATGGCATCGTTTAACCATCACTGAGAGGAAGAGGAGCTGCTGTTACTATATTCTGTGACAGAATTACAAAAAGTATGTTTATTTTCATCTTTCGCCTCCTCGTTGACTTCTTCGTCTTCTTTGTCTTTATATGTTGTGTCAATATCGCCACCTCATGAATTGGACGTTCAGTCTTGCGCATGCGCTGTCAACGTGTTCAGGTCATGGGCAAGCAGCGCGGTCACAAAATTTGGGCTGCACGCAGTTGTCCGCGATCGAGCACTCCGGGCACTAGCAGACTGGAGACGATGACGTAAATTTTGTGACACGAGGTTTCCAGTTGCACGTACGCGGGCAGCAGAGGTGCAGCATGAATCCAGCAATCAAGTTGCTGTGATTGTGTAGGTCTAATGGATATATTCGGCATAGAGAACAAGAGGTGTGTGTGTGTAGGGGGGGGCTGCCAGGGACCCGCTGCACACAGATTTTAGAAGTGCTTTGCTGCTGAGGTGTGTATCCACAAGTATGGAGCCGTTCAGTCAAAATATAGACCATAAAGTTGCTGTGATTGCGTAGGTCTAATGGATATATTTGCCATAGAGAACACGAGGGGGGTGTGGGGGGGGGAGCTCGGCATAGAGAACATGAGGTGCGGGAAGGGGGGGGGCTGCCGGGGAAAATGTGCCACAAATGACATCACTGGCACACGGGTCAAGCAGCAGCCGAGACTCCAGTCCCGTCCCACAGGGCGCTCCACGAACGTTCGGGGGGAGGCATGCCCAGCCTGTCCGGTCAGTGGTAGACAAAAGTCTCAACTTCTGCTCCACTGTGGAGCGGAATGACCAGATCAACTGCATATTACATGCGGACACATATGCATGCTTTGACTAAACGACAACAAGACGCAATAATGTCCAAATAACGAAATAAATCATTTTTATTTAAATATTTACAGACAAATGGGCAACACTGATGCAAAAGTTGTAGCCAAATGGCTCATTCTGCTCTGTGTGTGAGTGTGTGTGTGTGTGTGTGTGTGTGTGTGTGTGTGTGTGTGTGTGTGTGTGAGAGAGAGACACTGGTGAAGGGATTGGCACTGTACCGTGGATGCTTTGAATTTCCCTCTGGTGATGAATAAAGTATACAAGATACAAACACAAAAAAAATTCATAATAATAATGTTCGGTGTTTTGTACTTATAATATTGCTAAAATATAAAAGGATGCACTACATCCATCCATCCATCTTCTTCCGCTTAATCTTTTTCGGGTCACGGTGGGGCTGGAGCCTATCCCAGCATCTTAGGGTGAGAGGCAGGGTACACCCTGGACAGATCGGCAGTCCATCGCAGGGCCAACACAGAGAGACAGACAACCATTCACTCTCACAGTCATACCTAAGGAAACGTGTCCTGTTATAGTACTGTATGATTTATTGATGATAGACTATAAACTACACATATAAACTAAATTACAATGGTGACTGAACAACTCCCATTCCCCAAAGTGCAACATATAACATTTATGAATATAACTCATCACTCGTCGGCCTCCGTCGGTCTATGATGACCATGGAAGAGAATCCTAAACGTCTACTCTGCTGGAACAGCACCGCCTGTGGCTGAACAGGCCGATGCGCGAATGGCAGTCCCTGTCACACAGGTCGCACTTGTGGGTGGTCTCCGTGCTGCTGGGTCTGTGGCGGTTCTTCCTGCGGGTCCTTTTTTCATCTGCTGCAGCAGTCAGTCTCTCTTCACCCGCCTTGAGCTGTCTGGTCAGGGTGCCTCTCCATTTGGAGCGGTCCGTTGCAAGGTCCTCCCAGCGCTCTGTGTTGATCTCCAGGGCCTTCATGTCTCTCTTGCAGACGTCTCTAAAGCGCAGCTGTGGGCGGCCAACGTCTCTCCTGCCAGTTACCAGTTCTCCGTAGAGGACATCTTTTGGGATTCTGCCATCCTCCATACGGTGAACGTGGCCTAGCCAGCGGAGCCTGCGCTGCCTGAGTAGAGTGAACATGGAGGGAAGGCCGGCGCGGGACAGAACTTCTGTGTTGGGCACTTTGTCCTGCCAGGATATGTCCAGGATGTGGCGAATGCAGCGCAAGTGGAAGGAGTTCAGTCTCTTTTCCTGCCGGGCGTATGTTGTCCACGTCTCACTCCCATAGAGCAGTGTGCTGATGACGCAGGCGTTGTACACTGCCATCTTCGTCTTGACAGAGAGTTTGGGATTCTCCCACACTCGTGTGGTGAGGCGAGCGAGTGTGAAGGCTGATTTTCCAATCCTCTTGTTGATCTCTGTATCAAGGGAGAGGTTGTTGCTGATCGTGGACCCCAGGTACGTGAACTGATTCACGACCTCCAGCTCGTAGTCGTCGATGGTGATGGCTGGTGGTGCTTCCGTGCCTTGCGCCAAGACGTTAGTCTTCTTCAGGCTGATGGTAAGCCTGAAGTCCTTGCATGCCTGGGAGAAGCGGTCCATCAGGGTCTGAAGCTCCTGCTGTGTGTGGGTTGCGACTGCAGCGTCGTCTGCGAACAGCATGTCTCTGATTAGAGCCTCGCGTACTTTGGTTCTGGCTTTCAGGCGGGCGAGGTTGAAAAGCCTGCCGTCAGATCTTGTATGCAGGTAGATTCCCTCTGTTGCTGCGCTGAAGGCATGCCTCAGGAGCATAGCAAAGAAAATCCCAAAGAGGGTTGGCGCAAGTACACAGCCCTGTTTCACTCCGCTGCGTATGTTGAATGGCTCTGAGACGTTGCCATCGTGCTGCACTATCCCCTGCATGTTGGTGTGAAACGATTCGATGAGGCTTTGCAACTTTGGTGGGCATCCTATCTTTGGCAGGATCTTGAAAAGGCCCTCTCTGCTGACCAAATCGAACGCTTTGGTGAGGTCGATGAAGGCGACGTACAGGGGCATGTTCTGTTCTCTGCATTTCTCCTGTAGTTGGCGGATGGAGAATATCATGTCTACCGTCGATCGCGCAGCGCGGAAGCCACACTGAGACTCGGGGTAGACACGTTCGGCAAGCTTCTGTTGACGAACGAGAACAACTCGTGCGTAGACTTTGCCAACAACGCTGAGGAGGGAGATGCCCCTGTAGTTGTTGCAGTCGCTTCTCTCCCCTTTGTTTTTGTAGAGGGTGATGATCTTGGCGTCCCTCATGTCCTGTGGTACGGCACCTTCCTTCCAGCACTGGCAGAGGACGTCATGCAATGGCAGCATTAGGGCGGCCTTGCAGTGCTTGATCAGGTCAGGGGGTATGCCGTCGTTGCCGGGTGCCTTGCCAGCGGCCAAGCTATCAATGGCCTTGCTGAGTTCGTCGATGGTTGGCTCGGCATCAAGTTCGTCCATGGATGGCAGGCAGTCAATGGCATCAAGGGCTGACGGTGTCACAGTGTTCTCTCTGGAGTAGTGTTCCACCCATCTCTTCATCTGCTTGTTCTTTTCTGTGATCATCACCCCAGTGGAGGATTTGAGGGGGGCCGTCTTGCTCTGAGCCGGACCAAGTGCTTTCTTGATGCCATCGTACATGCCACGGATGTTCCCTGTTATGGCAGCGGTTTGAATGTCTTGGCTGAGCTGAGTCCAGTACTCGTTGGCACAGCGCCGAGCAGTCTGCTGAACTTTGCTTCTCGCAGCCCTGAGAATCTGGAGATTCTTCTCGTTTGGGTACTTCTTGTACTCAGCAAGTGCTGAGCGCTTGGCTTCAATGACGGGGGTCATCTCGGTCAACTTGGCATCAAACCAGTCCTGTGACTTCGAGGTCTTCCTCCCAAAGGTAGCCAAGGCTGTGCAGTGGATGGTGTTTTGCAGCACTTCCCACTTCTGCTTTGCAGATTCTCCTTCTTGTGGTACACCAAGTTCCTTCTCAAAGGTGGAGGCAAACTGCTCAACAAGTTCTGGTTGAGCCATCTTGCTGGTGTCAATCCGTGCCTTTCCAGGCTGTCTAGCACGATGGAATTTCTTCAGCTGCAGCTTGACCTTGCAACACACCAATGAATGGTCTGTGTCGCAATCTGCACTCTGGAACAAACGGGTGATTAGCACGTTCTTCAGTGAGGTGCGCCTGGTCAGGATCAAGTCCAGCTGGTGCCAGTGCTTTGAGCGTGGATGTTGCCAGGAAACCTTGTGTTGGGGCTTGGTCAATTCAATTCAATTCAATTCAACTTTATTTATATAGCGCCATTTCACAACAACAGTCATCTCATAGCACTATCAACTGTAGGGGGGAACCCCCACAGTTGCAGAAAGACCCCAGCAATCAGGCGATCCCCTGTGAGCAAGCACTTGGCGACGGTGGAGAGGAAAAACTCCCTTTTAACAGGAAGAAACCTCCAGCAGAACCAGGCTCAGGGAGGGGCAGTCATCTGCTGCGACTGGCTGGGGGGTGAGGGGATAGAGAAGAAGAAAAGAACAGACATGTAGAGAGCAAACAGCACGATGGGGACTCAATCTATGGGAGAGAACAAACAGATGTTAATGGCCAGCAAAAAAAATATTTCATAGAGAGTGAGGAAAGGAGTGAGGCCCAGTGCATTACCGGAGGTCCCCCGGCTGACTAAACCTATTAGCAGCATAACTAAGGGAGGGTTCAGAAACACATGATCCCTCCCTAATTGTAGGCTATATCAAAAAGGTAGGTTTTAACCCTATTCTTAAAAACAGAGATCGAGTCTGACTCCCAAATCCAGATTGGCAGCTGATTCCACAGGAGAGGAGCTTGATAACTGAAGGCTCTGCCTCCCATTGTACTTTTGGAGATTCTAGGTATTACAAGTAATCCTGCATTTTGGGAGCGTAGTGCTCTGTTAGGATAATACGGTAGTATCAGATCTTTTAAATAAAAAGGAGCCTGATTGTTTAGAGCTTTGTAAGTAAGAAGAAGGATTTTAAACTTAATTCTAAACTCTATGGGAAGCCAATGAAGGGAGGCCAGAACCGGAGAGATATGATCTCTCTTTCTAGTACCTGTTAAAACTCTTGCTGCAGCATTTTGGATCAGCTGAAGACTTTTTAAAGATGTTTTAGGACAGCCTGATAATAAAGAATTACAATAATCTAATCTCGAGCTAACAAAAGCGTGGATCAGTTTCTCAGCATCACTCTGAGACAAGATGCTCCTAATCTTGGCAATATTACGCAAATGATAGAAGGCAGTCTTAGAAACAAATTTAATATGTGAATTGAAGGACAAATCCTGATCAAAAATAACTCCAAGGTTCCTCACAGAGCTATTAAGAGAAAGAGTAACCGCATCCAAACTGAAAGTTTGATTTGGAAAGGAATTTCTAAGGTTTTTTGGACCAACAAGAATGACTTCAGTCTTATCTGAATTTAATAGCAGGAAATTACAAGTCATCCAAGCTTTGATTTCCTTAAGACAGGCTTCTAACTTGGCTAATTGATTACTATCATCTGGCTTCATTGACAGATATAATTGTGTGCCATCTGCATAACAATGAAAATGTATACAGTGCTTTCTAATAATGTTGCCTAATGGAAGCATATATAAACTAAAAAGAGTAGGGCCTAGCACAGATCCCTGTGGAACTCCATGACTAAGCTTTGAGTTGAAAGAAAACTCATTATTTACATGAACAAACTGGAACCTATCAGATAAATAAGATCTAAACCATTGCAACGAAGTTCCATTAAGTCCAACATAGTGTTCTAATCTATCAAGTAGAATATTATGATTGATAGTATCAAAAGCTGCACTAAGGTCTAAAAGGACAAGTACAGAAACTAGTCCATTATCAGATGCAATGAGGAGGTCGTTAGTGACCTTCGCTAAGGCTGTTTCAGTACTATGATGGATTCTAAACCCAGATTGAAACTCTTCAAGTAAACCATTTCCCTGCAGGTGGTCAAATAATTGCGTAGCAACAACTCTTTCTAAGATTTTTGAAATGAAAGGGAGATTAGAGATTGGTCTATAGTTAGCTAAAGCTCCTGGATCTAGCGTTGGCTTTTTGAGTAAGGGTTTAATTACAGCCGTTTTAAAAGCCTGTGGTACATGGCCTAAAGTTAATGAAGAATTGATTATATGAAGAATAAAGCTACCAATAAGTGGGAAGACTTCTTTAAATAACCTGGTAGGAATAGGGTCTAAAAGACAAGTTGAAGGTTTGGATGAGGAAACTATTTTGTCTAACTCCCAAAGGTCGATTGGAGTAAACTCATCAAGACAGACATCAATAGAAGGAGTTGTAGTAGTTACAGTATTTAAGTTAACTGTGGGAAGAATCTGATTGATTTTATCTCTGATGGATGAAATTTTATTATTGAAAAAGTTCATAAAGTCCTGACTAGTAAGCTAGTCTTGAAGAATGAGTTTGTGATGCACAGATCGTGATATGTGCAGAACTCGAGCAGCCGCTGTCCGTTGTCGTTCATTCTGCCCACGCCAAAAGGTCCAAGACAGGAGGGCCAGGAGTCGTGGTCAGCACCCACTCTGGCATTGAAGTCTCCAAGGAGAATGAGTTGTTCAGAGTTGGGGATGATCCTGACAGTTGTTGTGAGATTCTCGTAGAACTCGTCTTTTGCCTCTGGTGTGGCTGTCTGTGTTGGGGCATACACACTGACGAGGGTGACTGGGCCTTGAGTGGTGTTCAGGCGGAGGGTGAGGAGTCGTGCAGAGCCAGTGCTGCCCAGTTCCACCATCTTCAGCAAGGTGTTCTTCACTGCAAAGCCCACTCCGTGTTCCCTGTGTTCGTCGCTGCCCTTTCCCTGCCAGTAGAACGTGTAGTCCTTCTCTCTCAGTGTGCCTGCGTCAGCCAACCGTGTTTCCTGGAGAGTGACGATATCCACTCCCAGTCTCTTCAGCTCATTATTGATGATGGCAGTCTTCCTGGTGTCGTTGATGTCCTTGAGGTTAGCAGTGAGTCCTGTCATCATAGTGCGGACGTTCCAAGTTCCCAGTTTTAGAGTTGGTCTCTTTTGTTTTTTTGTCTTGCCTGGTGCGAAGGTTCTCAGCCTGCTGTTCGGACTTCTCCTCATCCCCATGTGCCCAATGAGGAAAGCAAGCTGTGGCGGGACAACACCTTATTGGCTAGGGGCTGCCCAGCTTGAGGCGGGCGGTAGCTGTCCAGTGAGATCCGATGATCCCTCCCACCGTCGGGAACAACCCCTGGCACCGCGCTCTACGCCAATTGAGCGGTGGCTTATAACCGGTAACTGTCATTCCCCGTGTTTTTTCTACGCCAAAGGGGAAGCTGGAGGGTCCTCTCCAGTGATCCGGTGTTCTACCTTCCAGCGTTGGCGTTGGTAGGATTCAAGCCTGGGCAGGAAGATATGGAGGACAAGATGTTGCCCATGCAGCATGTCCCCCCTCTCCACGTCACTGATGAATCCAAAGGAACAGCAGGGCTGCTACAGTTTGGCACCAGCGCCGTTGCAGGAGCTGCCAGAACGATGTTGAGCACAACATAGAACTGCCTTAGGGGCTCCGACTCCAGATTTTTCCTCAGGGTTGACTCCCGAAGCCTTTCCCATGACCGGGTATGCCGCAAGGCAGCGGAGGTTTGAAATCAGGGTTTACCTTCCCCTAGATGGGCTACCTTCCCAGGTTGATGAGCCACCATCTACCCGAAGCATCTGGTTTTAAGGCGCCAGAGATCCGCCCTCGCCCCTTCTCCTATTAGTAAAAGCAGTTCCGCCGGGCTTAGAGACTAAACCACACGGGCAGGCTAGGAGTTGGACTTAGTTGTCAGAGGCTTTTCGAGACGCACGCCATAAGGAGCATTTTATGAGCACTGGGAGCTTAACCCCAGTGCCGCTCCTGGCTATGACAACCTTGGAACCATAACTCATCAACCATAACTCATCAAAGATCACACAAATAAGTGATCTGACAAAAAATAAACAAGTGGTTCTTAAACTGTGGCTAATATTGGATGTCCCATTCATTTTCAATTATTCTGTAATTAATCTTCACACAATCAAATAAATCTCAGTTCAGTCTCTTTCATATATGTCAAAGTCTAACATGTGATTTCCTGCATATAGGCTACACCTCTGTGTTCCACTTTCAAACACAGCCTGCATTTGGGCCTGGAAAGCCTGATTGGATCCCTGTTTCAGACAGGAATACTCGCTTTCTACGGGCATGCACTGGTCCAATTTAATAACAGACTCCCCGATAACATTTCCTTCCGAGAGTCGTTTCACTCCCCCCCACTAGGGGGCCCCAAGATACAGGTTCACCCTCAACATTGTGGGGGGACAATTAAATTTACTCTCAACTTTCTTTCTCAAAAGTTTGCTACATGTTTCTTAAGATTAGCTTCTTTTTTTTTTTGGCATAAATTTCAATTATTTTTTCTTATAAATCAGCACCTTTAAAATTTGTGACTTTTTGTAAACTTGCAGATTTTTATCTTGTAAATTTGCAACTTTTTTCTCCAAAGTGTTCAAACTTTTTTCCTCTTAAACTTGTAGGTTTTTTTTCTTTATTTATATTTAAATTTGTGTCTTTTCTTGGAGAATTTTGCAACATTTTTCTCGTAAATGTGCAGCTTTTTTAACTTGTAAATTTACAACTTTTTTCCTTGTAAATTTGCAACTTTTTTCTTGTAGATTTGCAACAATAATGCAGACGGGGGTTACATTTTTATTCTGAGGAATGGTGTAATTTTTTTTTTTTTTTTTTTTTCTGTTCATCTAGACCAGTGGTCTTCAACCTGTGACTCTGGAGCTGCATGTGGTTTGCCCATAGCCAGTACCCCGAGGCCTTGACATAAACACTCACAAAAAACTCACAAATTTAAAAAAGAGAATTGTCATTTTAAAAAAAAACAAAATTTTATGCAAAATCTCTCTCAGATTTAGTTTAAATCTTGTCACAAAATTTCGGGGGGAAAAAAAACAAATTTACTGGAAAAGTTATTTTATGAGAAAAAAAATCACAAATTTATACGAAAAAATGCTGCAGTTTTACTTGTGAAAGGTAATAAATTTACAAAGAAAAATATAATTAATCTATGAGACTATACAATACTCAAAATTTAGGGAAAATATTGTAATTTTCAGATTTGCGAGAAAAAAGTCACAAATTTACTTGAAAAAGCTACAGTTTTATTAGAAAACTTTGTGTATAAATAATAATAATAATAATAATAATAATAATAATAATAATAATAATACAAAATGTGTGTGTAAATTTATGTGAAAAAGGCTGCATTTGTCCCCAAAAAGGTAACAAATTCACAAAAAAGACAAACTTAAGAGAAAAGCAGAGAAAAGTTATGCAAAAATCAAAATTTATGAGAAGACTCAGCGGCCATATTGCCGCTGCATCAAGGTACTCTTGGGAGATATATGAAAAGTTTTTTAATTTTTCTCAACAAATGTATTAAACTTGCAAAGGAAGAAAATGCTAAATTTATGAAAAAAAAAGCCAAACACATTTATGACAAAAATGTAACAACTTTTGGAAAAACGTTACTTTCATGAATGAATGAATGAATGAATGAATCTTTATTTTCGGATAGATAAAAGTACAGATTAAAAGAAACAGAATAATATAACAAAGGGGGAAGAAAATCCAACAAGGTCAGATTAGACAATAACTCCTCTGATTATACAGTTCAACATAAGTTATCCGAAATGGGTGATGGCTGAAGCCACAGCTTATATTGCCCACCCATATTCCATCCAAGAATTCAAAAGAAAAAAAAAGCAAGAGCGATTACAATTCAGAACAAAGCTAAGACAAAATGTGACATAAAAAACCTAAGCTACAACACAACGCAGACTGGATATGACAATCCTTATGTGATTTTACATGTCATCTTGTATATATTTTTGGAGTATTTCTTCCTTTAGTTTTTGTTTAAATTGTCCAAGCGTTGTACATGATTTTAATTCAGGTCCAAAATCGTTCCATAATCTGACTCCTTGCATTGAAACACAGTGTTGCTTGGTGGCAGTTCTCACTGAAGGTTTTTGAAATATACATGTTCCTCTGAAATGATATTGTTTCTCCTGTGGCACATATATTGAGTTCATATTTCCCACAAATGTATGGCTGTATGTTTATTGGGTGCTTCACGTCTCGCGGGACAAAGAAGGTCTGGGTCTGCAGAGATCTACAGGAGATGACGAGGAGGTGTGAGTTTTGGCCTTTGTCTCAGAGAGGATGCCCCAGAAGGATTCCCGGAACATCGAGGGATAAGAGACAATAGTGAAACATCAAAGAGTTGCATTGTGACTGGGATTAAGTACCATGTGATTGTATGTTTGCTAAAGCACCATGTGACTTAGGTTTCGTGGCTCCAGCAGTACAGTGATCCCTCGCTACTTCGCGCTTCACCTTTTGCGCCCTCAGTGCATCGCGGATTTTTCAAAAATATTCATCAAAAATTCAAAATTGAGAAAAAATGGGCGGGCGCTAGCAGAAGGCAGGGAGACTGCATTAGAACATCAGGTATCAACATGGAGAGACCGCACAACTCAAAATCCACCTCTCTGACCACCGCTCCACTCCTCTCCGCCCACCTCTTCACCCAGCTTCTCTCCCTGCCCAGCGCCCATACCCAGCGAAGGAAGACCGCATTCATTGTTCTTTATCGCTCGTGTTGCTTAGTGGCACTTTTCGCTGTTCTCTTGTGCCTTTTTGTGCGAAATAGTCTTCCCGTCGAGCTACTACGCCGCCTCCTGCAGCTGCCTTCAACGATCCTGCGCCTCTAGCACCTGACGATGAGGCGTCACCTGAGGAGCAGTAAAGCTCTCATTAACCTGTGCAGTAAATCTTCTTCATCTTGAGTTACATATCTTGTTATAAAAATAAAAGAGTTCTAAAAACATATTTATGTACACTTTATTTACATCTACTTATGTATGTACACTTACACACACACACACACACGTATCATATGAGAGAGAGAGTGAGAGAATGAACGTACGTATTATTTATGGGTGACGTCTTTAGGGGTGACGCTACTTTGCGGTTTTTCACTTTTCGCGGTCGGTTCTGGAACCCATTAACCGCGATAAGTGAGGGATCACTGTATAAGAGTGTGGTATTTCATTGCTCAGTCTCTTTTCTTGTTTAGAGGTTGCTAGAGATGTGTTCTCATAATAAAGCTGAACCTGAGAAATAAACTCAGCCTCATCCTTGAGCGCATTCTCTACACTCCCTCATTTGGAACAACTTTTGGATATTTGCGGGCAGTGATAGATTCTTCACTTTAAACATCATTACTGTAGTTTTAAAGTCAACCAGATCTTTCAACTTGAGAGCTTTTAATTTAAGAAAAAGTGGGTTTGTTGGTTCCCTGTAAGCAGCTTTGTTTATTATTCTAATAGCTCATGTTTTAATAGTTTTCAATAGTTTTCATGAGGAAAACACCCACACAAACTTTCAAAAAAAAAGTCACAAATTTTTTGCAAATCAAAAATTTATGGAAAAAGTTGCCCTTTTATGAGGAAAAAATGTCACAAATTTACAATTAAAAAAATTGCAACTTTATGACAACTCTCTTAGCCCAACTGCTGTAATTCTGCTGTTTTACCATAGTTGTCAGGCTTCAAAAAGGATTGGCTCTTTGTGAAGTGCAGGTTTACAGCTCCTGGTCTACTCAAGACAATGACTCAAGTTTATTTTTTTAATGTTTTTGTTGGGAAGAGACACGTTGTTTTTTGGTTGTTTTTTTTTTAATCTCAAAGGGTTTTTTCTAACTTGCTTTTATTATGAAGGACTCACGCCGGAAGTTGTCACCTGTTTATGTAACCCGTGACCGTTTTTCTTTGGTCCACCTCTACGGTCTGTTATCACGTTAACGGTGTTCTGTTAGGCTTCGCTCCTCCCTCAACAGTCGCTTGTCTGTGTTAGCTGAAAGTTTCCCTCCGTTTCTGCCGTTTAACGATCGGGACACCGGAACAGGTAACGGCAGACGGTCACTACGGTAATGGTCATTGGCGTTAATGTCTACAGTAACGTCTGTGTTATAGTTTAGCGGGGATTAATCCGTGAATTTAGTTAAAAAGTAGTAATATAGCGATGCAGTAGGTTAGCTTCAGTAGTTAGTTTATGAAGTTTGTTTCTGGGCATGCGCAGTTCTTTTCTTCAATAATGTGACACTGTCATGGTAGTGATTTTATTTATTAAAATTAAGGATAATTCAAAACACATCAAAGCTGTTTATGAAACTTAAATCTCTGTTTGGTTAACAGCTTCACTTTTTCGGGTCAAAGTCTAGATTTTATCCAGTCTGTGGATCATTAATGAGTCTTCAGTTAGTTCATATTTAAAAAAAAAATAAGGCTTTAAATCTTAAAATAACAGTTAAACCCGCCTTTTAAATGTGTTACAAATCCCACAGACATGTTTTCGTCTGTGTTCTTCTTCTTCTTTTAGATTTGATTAGCGGTTGGCAACCAGCTTACAGGTGCATTACCGCCACCTACTCTATCTTCAGACGTCACTCTACTCTATCTTCTGTGTGTATGGGGTGAAATCTTTATGAATTTAGTGGACTAGTGCATACCTGTGCATGGCCATAGAAAGCAAGTGTAAGCAAGCATTTCTGCATGCCCATGGAAAGTTACTGTTACCATGGCAACAGTAACCATGGTGAAACCTGCCTTTGATCTTTGACGTCACCACTCGTTCAGTGATGCCTGCCTTTGATCTTTGATGATGTCATAGCAAGTGCTATGATCATGAGTGATGCCTGCCTTTGATCTTTGATGATGTCATAGCAAGTGCTATGATCATGAGTGATGCCTGCCTTTGATCTTTGATGATGTCATAGCAAGTGCTATGATCATGAGTGATGCCTGCCTTTGATCTTTGATGATGTCATAGCAAGTCCTATGATCTTTTAGCGAGTCCTATGGTCGTGAGTGATGCCTGCCTTTGATCTCATAGTGAGTACTATGATCTTTTTGCGAGTCCTATGATCGTGACATCATGACATTGTGACAGACAGACAGAAAGACCTGCCTTTGATCTTTGACGTTACCCCTTGTTCAGTGATGCCTGCCTTTGATCTGTGAGGCCGGCCTTTGATCTTTGATGATGTCATAGCGAGTCCTATGATCTTTTAGCGAGTCCTATGATTGTGACACTCATATAGACGTCATGTAGACATCATAGGAACATCATAGGCGGTCCTATGATCTTTTAGCAAGTCCTATGGTCGTGACAGATTTCATATAGACATCATGTAGACAACATAGGAATATCATAGGCGGCCCTATGATCTTTTAGCAAGTCCTATGGTCGTGACAGACACACAGACAGACACACACACAGATTTCTTGAATTATAGAGCAACTAGTGCATACCTGTGCATGCCCATAGAAAGCAGGCATAAGCAGGGTGTAAGCAAGCACATCAGCACTCGTTCAATGATGCCTGCCTTTGATCTTTGATTGTGTCATAGCGAGTCCTATGATTCCAGAATTTGATCTTTGATGATGTTGTAGTGAGTCCTATGATCTTTGCTGATGTCACAGCGAGTCCTATAATCGTGAGTGACGCCTGCGTTGAGTGCGAAGAACAAAGATATAGAGTGAGATAGAGAGATGATATAGAGTGAAGTACATGGTGGTAATGCACCTGTAGGCTGGTTGCCAACTGCCAGTCAAATCTAAAAGAAGAAGATGCCTGCGTTTGATCTTTGATGATGTCATAGTGAGTCCTATGATTGTGAGTGACACCTGCCTTTGATCGAGTCCTATGATCTTTGCTGATGTCATAGCGAGTCCTATAATTGTGATGCCTGCATTCTAAAACCACCTCAAAAACAAATATGCATTGCCCAAAATAGTATATTGTGGGTTTTTTTTATCCACAAAAAAACCTTTCATTGCCTTAGAATTGCTTGGAAAGAGTTTTTCTTTTTTTAGATTTGATTGGCGGTTGGCAACCAGCTTACAGGTGCATTACCGCCACTGACTTGATTATTATCACTCTATATCTTTGGATGAGTTCTTGTAAGGAATTCTGAACCACTCGTTATGTGTGAAAAAATTATCCATCCTTGGGATAGTCTCCAGCCCCCCTGCGACCCGAAAAGGATTAAGCAGAGGAAGATGGATGGATGGAATGTGTCCTGTGACGTTTTCCTCATAGCTTTGTGACGTTTTCCTCATAGCTTCATCACTCTATATCTTTGGATGAGTTCTTGTAAGGAATTCTGAACCACTCCTCATGTGTGAAAAAATTATCCGTCCTTGGGATAGGCTCCAGCCCCCCCGTGACCCGAAAAGGATTAAGTGGAAGAAGATGGATGGATGGATGGACTGTATCCTGTGACGTTTTCCTCATAGCTTTGTGACGTTTTCCTCATTGCTTTGTGACATTTTCCTCAGAGATTTATGACGTTTTCCTCATAGCTTTGTGACGTTCTTCTTCTTTTTTAATCTCGTATCTGCGTCTCATCTCTATTCTTCTTCTAGCTGTAGTCTGTATCTGCATCTCATCTCATTATTATTATTATTATTCTTTTAGACTTGATTGGCGGTTGATCCAGTAGCTCATGATGTCTTTGAACTTAAAGATTCCCCACTTAACAAGTCTTCAACTGCTTCCCAATGTAGCCCCTTAATGCCAAGATATTTTTCTGCTGCTTTCACAATGATTTTGATTTTTTCTGTTTTCTTGGAAGTCTTTACAGTGCAGTTTATCACATCTACCACAAATAAGACAAAATTATTTTTCTTCAAAACCTGAGTATCTTCCTTAATTCTACTGCATGCACTGCAAGTCTGCACACTTTCCCTGTTTGAGTCCACTCCCACTTTTTTAGCTGGCACTTTTTTCGCAGCTTCTGCATATGTTAATCCCTGGGAGACTTTTATCTGCTGAATTTCTGCTGCTCTTTTGCTGGCTTCACAACCTCGGCATGCAGAGCTATGTTCACCACCTCAGTTATAGCACTTTAATTTAGCTCCTCTTTCACACTTTCCATATTCATGTTCACCGGAGCTTCTGACACATCGTTGTCTACCTTTGCATATCGCTGCTACATGACCAAACTTTTGACATTTGAAACATCTGAGTGGAGGAGGAATGTAAAGTCTGACTTCATAGCTCATGTAGCCAATATACACCTTACTTGGCAGTGTTGTTTCATCAAATTTTAACATTACCGACAGACTATCACATTTTTCGCCATTTCTGTTAGCTTTCAATTGCCGTACCTCTGTTACTTTTGCTCCAGTTAAGTTCCTCATTATTTCATCAGTTGAGACAGCCGTTGAAATGCCCAATATCACTCCTGTCATTGCCTTATTTCCTTCCAATACTGAACACTGCACATTTTCCCCTCCATCTGAGTGACTCTGATTGCTTTTCCTTGTTGAACACTCTCTTTACATGCAACCAGCAACGAACCACTACGAAGAACCCTTGCATTTAAAACTTCTCCAAGTAACCTATTAATTGCATTTGTGAGCTTAATTGGGTTCCACTCATGAAACGATGCCTCTTCCTGAGTAAGTTTAATGATTACTTTCCACTCCTTCTGTTCATTCCGGGATCATTCATCCTCTGATTCCTCAGCACTTGATAACGGTCTTGATTGAGTTTCTTGATGTCTACTTTTCTTTCTTTTAGACTCCACCGTGCTCCAAACTTCCTGTTCCTCACTTCCCATCTCCATTCTTCCTAGTTGAATTTGTGTCCTGGTCGAATCGCCTTCTTCTTCTTCAACAGAGAGTTGCCACCTCTTCATGCCGTGGCTCCTCTTCGTCCATCGACTGTGTCCTCTTCTCTGAAACAGTTTTTCTTCTTCTTCTTCTTCTTTTAGATTTGATTGGCAGTTGGCAACCAGCTTACAGGTGCATTACCGCCACGTACTTCACTCTATATCATTACTCTATCTGGTCAGCAACTGTAGTCCTTCTATCATCATTGCTGTGTCCAATCAAACCTCAACTCTATCTTCAGACATCACTCTTCTTCATCTCCTCGTACTTTACTCTATATCATCACTTCTTTCTATATCATCACTCTACACATCTTGGCCATGGAAGATGTCGGCCACCCAGGCCGGTTCCATCTTCCACCTACTTAAGTAAGTGCAGATCTATGAATATTCTAATTGGCTCCACCCATACTCCCGCCCACCAGTAGCAGATGCAAGGCCAGCCCTCCACTGTCCTCTGACCTGAGAACACCAAAGACTGCCTCACTAAACAACAATGGCTAGTCAAAACGTCATCGTGATTCAGCCGTACACATACATGCCGCCAACCCCTGCCAAAGCGAGCTGACTCCCGGCAGTCCTGTTGTGTCTAGAACTCCTTTAATAATAACCAGGCCAGAGGTGCAATGAACGTAGCTTTATTATAATAACAAGTGATAACAGTCAGTAGACTTACAGCGCAGTATGCTTGCCAGGGGTTGACGGCGGAAGAAACCTGACCTCCTTCTTCTTCTTCTTTTAGATTTGATTGGCGGTTGGCAACCAGCTTGCAGGTGACCTCTTCCTGCCATGCCCTTTATACCCCGGGTGACGCCACCACCGGAAAGGCGGTCCTTCACCCCCTACTATTCCCCGGGTATCCCAGCCGCCATATTACTACTTAACACCCCCCCCCCCAGTAGAAAAATGTCAAACACACAGATTTAGCCCTCCCAAAATTTGCAACCCCACTCACGTTCTAATAATAAAACCGTATGTACAAAAATAAATAAACATGCCTATCCATTCACACAGCATAAACTAGAGGGGCCAGGTAGACTGCTGGCGTTCCCTACACAGCCAAGCGGGTTATTCTGCCACCTTATTGGGCTGCACGGTGGCGCAGTGGTTAGCACTGCGGCATCACAGTTTACCCTTGGCCGGGGGATTGTGGGGATCGTGGGATCGTTGGTTCGATCCCAGCCCCCGACCAACAGTGATCTGTGTGGAGTTTGCATGTTCTCCCCGTGTTGCATGGGTTTACTCCGGGATTTCTCCGGTTTCCTCCCACATGCCAAAAACATGCATGTTAGGTTAATTGGCTGTTCTAAATTGTCCCTAGATATCTGTTTCCTATAGGCCCTTAGAATAGAGGGTTAGTATTAATGAAAGCGCTTTGAGTGGTCTTTGTGACTAGAAAGGCGCTATATAAGTGCAGGTTAGTTAGTAGTTAGTTAGTTATTCTAAACAGTCCAAAATAAAAATAGCCATGTTCCTAAAACGAAAAATAATCCCAGAACAATTACAATATATATATACCACAAACAATATACACACCCCTATTGGCGGCCCCCACCCCAACACACCCACCCCACACTCGGGCACATCACAAACGTCAAAACACACAGTGTTGGGTGACACAAATTACCACTTACAATTACTCTCTTTGCCTTTTCTTTACATTTTCAATTCAGTCAAAATGCCAAAGTATTATTATTTTTTATAATTTACTCAATTCAATTCTCTTTCTGTTGTTTTTTTTTTTTTTTTGCAAATCAAAATACTCACGGGACACAAACCCAATAGGTCCATGTGAAAACTACATACAATATGACATGGGGAAAATAAAACCAGAACACCTCTTTAAATACACCCCAGTCACTTCACAAGTCCCATAGAGGGCCCCCTCTTTGGATTACCATCTGGTGGTTCCCACCCAGAGCGCCTCTGGAGATTCAGATTCAGGTTACTGTGCCACCTCCTCTTCTCCACCACACGATGTAATTCATTGGGGCGCCTCCACGATTCATTAGACAAGCCCAAATAGCTTACTCTGGGCAGCTGTCATCTGCAGCCGCCCCTGGTCATCACGCTGTTTGCGACTTTTGTGGGTCCTTCTCAACCGAGCTTCAACCCTTGGGCGGAGCCTCCTTTTCGGAGCTGGCTGTTTTGCCAGCCCGGCCCGAAGCCTTCTTCGAAGGCCGTTGCATTTTAAAACTGCACCAGCTGGTCTTGCCCCGGTTTTCTTCAGCGCTGGCACCTCGGTCCTATCTGCCGTCTCGGGGATCCCGCTGTACCGTCCAGTTCCCACATGTTTTATGAAAATATTTAGACAGGTTCGTGAGAAGTCGGCACATAGAAAAGAATGTACACTGAGACAAAGTATTCACACTGAGACACGGCTGCTAGAATAAAACTGTATCTCTTTATTCCCCACAGACCATATCTCCATACACAAAAGAGAAATCATTGCATGTCACACATTTCCTTCACACACAAGGATCAATGCATTTCATGTCATTTCACAAGCTCTTACCGTTTGATACAGGTGACCGGGAGCCCACGGTCCGCAAGAAAGAGCGTGATTTCTCTTAGCCGGACGTTCTGCGCAAAAAAACTCACGGCAGACTCAACGTATTGAGGGAAAACCCCTGTTTTTAAAGGAAGGCTAGGTACAGAACAGAGTGGCCATCTCTGCTCCGAGCAAGCCCCCCCCTCCCATCATAGAATTGCGTGGGGAACAGGAAGGGCCAATTTCTGTTCCCAGGCAATTCCCAAAACATACAGGAACACCTGCTACATTTCTCCCAATACACATATAAGGAATAAAGGTCACACCTTCGTTTCATAAGCATGCAACAGTGATTTAAGGAGTGAGAAACTTGCTGTGCTAAGGAAAACTTGCTGTGTCTAAGAACAGGTCATACTGTCCAGGTCATGGTGTGCCTTAAGATAAAGAGAACTGGATTCATGGGAAGAGAACTGGATTGTTAAAACATATTAAAAACAACTGAGAAACAAATCAGGGCACACATTAAAAACACATTTATATTACATTCCACCCTTTGACCTTATTTGTGATCAGTTGTTAAGTTGGTGAAGATAATTGCTTTCTTCCCCAACTAAGTGCCTTCTTCCCCAACTGAAAAACAAATCAGGGCACACATTAAAAATATTTATATCACATTTTCCACCCTTTGACCTTATTTGTTCTATCAGTTGGTGAAGAACATTGGGTAATTACTTTCTTCTTGGGGAATACTTTCATCCTCGTAAGGTATTCCAATATCATTGTGGTGATTTAATTCCACCCAATTAATATTCCAAATGCATGTTACAACATGCCATAATAACTCATTTCTTGTGGTAAAATGTCTGGTGTACCAATTCCATTCATTACTCGGACCTGCAGCATAACTATAACATATCCAGTGACCAGGGGGTTCAGCACTCACCTCTACTTTGCAAGATGTGGTACCATATCCTCCATCTCGAAAGATAACTTTTATTTTCATTTTGCCAGAGAATTATATATTCTTCTACTTAAAACCTGTTTTACTCTTCTAATATAGCAGAAAGCACTGAAATT
This sequence comes from Pholidichthys leucotaenia, assembly GCA_020510985.1. NCBI lineage: Eukaryota > Metazoa > Chordata > Actinopteri > Cichliformes > Pholidichthyidae > Pholidichthys > Pholidichthys leucotaenia. Next base: position 296,611,184 of record CM035844.1, on the reverse strand, counting down.
GCATAGTGTTAAGACACATAGAACAGCAACTAATATAGCTAGGGGAGGCACCAGTGTTGTGCGAGCAGTGACTGACATGCCTGAGAATATATCCCACCAGTGATGAGCAGAAGCTTGCTCTATCTGATGGGCTGCATGCAATACCTTTCCTTGGGCCACCACAGTGGATATCACTGCAGCACGCACATTAGACATATGATCACCAATGAGCTGTTGTATCTCCGTGGATCCATTCAGTGCGCCTCTGAATCGATCCAGGGACACCTGCCATGGAACTTCCAGCACCCGCCATTGCAGGGCGGTCAGGTGGGCCTCACTAGAGAAGTTGGTAAGACGATATGTCCGATTATGCCATTGCCACATGTGAACACCATGCAGACACCCAGTGAAAGGTACCCTAGGCAACATTGGATGGGAGTTTAAAGTGGCTACACATAGAGTATGGGGCCCTATTTGCCACATCATGTCACAAGGTTTTTCTATTCTCCATTCACATAGTGCCTCTGTCATGGTTAAGCATGGTTCAGTATATATTGCTCGACTTAGGCATGCATATCCTTGGTCAGTCAAATCACATTCTGATAAATCATAGGTGTTATTCTGCCCTGGAGCAAACCATCCCCCTTTTAATTGAATAAACCAAAATGCTGTAGCAGTAATTACTGGTAACACATGATATTTGCACACATCAACAGCTTCTGTAACATTTAATTGAGTCCATTGCCCGCTACACATCGTGCTATTGCAGATGGTTTTTTCAGGATGCGGAATTAACCACCATTCTTCAGTGATGTTCCACACGTCTCGCCATTGTCGAGCGTGATTGGTAGTGACAATGCGAGTAAAACGTTCCAACTGCATGCGGATGTCCAAAACTTGAATGTTGCACACAGTCCAATTGAAAGTGCGAGTGATGTTTGTCATCAATTCACTCGTAGCATTCCACATGGTCAAATCCCAAGTCAAACGTTTTTGAAACAGATTGGCGGCCTCCATTTGAGGCCCCACCACTGTAGGCATCCAAAATCCAACTTGTTGAATGCCTAAAGACGTTTGATGTCCAGTATCTGCCAACATTGATCTGGTTACCTCGTTGTTAATGGTGTTGGAGATTCCCAAAACTGTGCCAAATCCTCCCAGCAACGTGTCATACCATGCTCTCTTCTTTCTTTTTGAACATTTGGGAATGGGTGGTATCTTTACCATCCAATTGACGGTGATATGGCTGGTTTGTGTGGCTACTGTTGTACATGTCGACAGTATGGGTGCCAGATTCGTCGGGGATGTATGCTTTGGGTTTTTGTCGACCACCAGAATAAGGTACACAAAGGGGATGCGTCGACCCTTTATGACTGTTCCATTCATCAAATACACTTCCTTATCTCCCGTTATGTTGATGGATAGCTTTGTACCATTTAAGGTAGTGTCACATTTCAGTAAGTCATTAACCACTTTGGCCACACATATGGTTACATTGGCAGTCAAGTTAACCATGCACCCCTTCTCCACCGCAGGCACATCATATCGGTATTCGATACATTTGGGGCATACGTAAATAGGACAGTGGCTGGTTAAGTTCAGTATCTTGCACTTTTGGTTTGATAAACAAAAGAAGCCGTCTTGACTCCGATTGGCACCGATCCGACTTTCCCTCCATTTCAGTGAGACAGGTTGGTCCACCTCAAACATTTCTTGGCCTGGTGTGGCGTGGATCTGGATCCAGCAACCGGCGATACTCATCCACAGGATCACAACGAGGGCAGGGCGGCATATGTCCCAGCAGACGACATAGCCATGTCCTCGGTGCTTGTGGGGGTGTTGAAGAAGACCCATGACGTGGCGGGTGCCCAATCACCAGTCTCCCCCCGAACATTCCTGCAAAGCAAGCACATACTTAGGAGAAGAGAAAACACACAATTAGTTCTCCCTTAGATAACATTTTGATATTGGTACATTTATCCAGGTTTCCTCTCCTGGATACAAAATGGTCACCACCTGATCCGTCCCTTGAGCTATGATCTCAGCCGGGCGGGGAGGACCATTTTCTTGCCTCACCCATACTTTGGCCCCAGATTTGTCTGTGGAACCAAAGCCTTTTTCGCCCCTTTGCGTCATCACAGCCGGCTTAGCAATCTCTTCAGGGTCAGTCATTAGGCATGGTATAATGACCAATTGGGCCACTTCATCCCCCTTATTCAGGGTTATGGGCTCTGATCCCAGTACAAAGCACACCACCCCCAGTTCTCCTTGATAATCACTGTCAATCACACCTGCTAGAGTCGTTAAACCTTTCAGGGATAATCCAGACTTTGGCAACATGTGACCATACATTCCATTCGGACATTTCAACCCTAGTCCGGTTTTTACCACAGTGGGTGTTCCTGGTACTAAGGTGAGAGTTTCCATAGCTCTTAGATCTAATCCAGCCGAGCCTTTCGTCGCTCGCACTGGCAGTGTTGCCTCTGGGTTAATTTTCCACATCTCAATAATTTGTCCTTCAAATTGTTCAAGATTGACAGTGATCATTCGGTTCAGTGGTGTTGTACCAGGTGCAATGGGTCTATCGTTTAGCTGTTTCAGCGCTTGTGGTAAGCGTTTTTTCCACCCTTCCAAACTATTGTTTGTCCCTCTTTTTTCAAGGTGGCTTTCAACAACCCATTCATTCTCTCAATTAAACCCGCAGCTTGGGGATGATATGGAACGTGATAAATCCATTCCACATGATTGTGTTTGGCCCAATCTTTCACCAGATTTCCGGTGAAATGGGTCCCATTGTCAGTTTGAATCTGTACAGGTAGCCCATAGAACCTTTCAATTAGTTCCACACAGGCCAGTGTGGCCTTCTGATTAGCCACTTTGGCTGGGTGTGCCACTACCACACCCGAAAATGTATCCACAGCCGTGCATACATATTTACATCGTTGTGACTCTGGAAGAGGACCAATAAAATCCATTTGCCAGATTTGTCCTGGGCTCTTTCCCCTTTGTATATGTCCAGTGAGATGTTGTGGGACACCTCTTCTATGATGCTGACAGACCTCACACTGTTCAACGGCTGTCTTTACATCATCAGTTTTCAAATCAATGCCTCTATCCCTGGCCCATTGGGTGGTAGCTTGAATTCCCCAATGTCCACTCTTTTCATGGGCCCACCGGGCCAAATCCGCAGTGGATTGCCTCTCCACTGACATTGCTCTAACCACTCCATCAATATAGCTATTGTGGAGGGCTTCTGAGTCCATATTTTGGGTATGGGCATCGACATGGGTGACATGGATAGTGACCCCTTGAACCTTTTGCCAGATTTCCTCCCACAACTCTTTACCCCACACCTCTTTCTTTTGAATCTGCCATTGATTGGACTGCCATGTAGGCATCCATGTGGTTAACCCATTAACCACTGACCAGGAGTCAGAGTAAATATATGCTCCTGACACACCCACATGTTGTATCACCATGTGCACAGCCTTCAACTCGGCCCATTGGCTGCTTTTTCCCTCACCCATTTCTTCCAAAATTTGCCCCAGATGAGGGTTGAAAGCCCCGGCTTTCCACCTTCGTTTTCCCGCTACCCACTGAGAAGAGCCATCCACAAACCACGCCCTGCTTTTCTGCTCTTCTGTAAGTTCATCATAGCGGGGCCCTGTTAACACAGACGACTCCTGCAGCTGTTCAACTTCAAAACAAGACTCATCTGCCTCTGGGACATCAGCAACCTGTTCATGCAAGACCGAAACTCCTTTTTGTCCAGATTTCACTCTTTCAGACACGTACCATTTCCACTTAATGATGCTACTCTCCTGGGTGGTACCTATCCGATGTGTGGTGGGGTTACTCATTACCCACGTCAGAATAGGTATCAATGGCCTCATGATCACCTCATGCCCTGCAGTTAATGCCTCTGTTTCCACCAAACTCCAATAACACGCCAATAATTGTTTTTCAAAGGGCATGTAACGAATTCCTGCACTCGGCAGCTTCCTTGACCAGAAACCCAAAGGTTTCCGTTGTTTGCCTTGTTTTTGCCATAAGCTCCAATTTGCATAATTATTCCGAGCTGACACCTGCAACTCAACCGGACCAGATTGCAGTTTTCCTAATGATAGAGCTTGCTGTATGGCCTCTTTGGCCATGTCAAAAGCCACTTGCTGTTTTTCTGTCCACTCAAACTGCTCTTTTTTCCTTGTCACTTGATATAAAGGCTGCAAAATTTGCCCTAAATGAGGAATGTGACTCCTCCAATATCCAAACAGCCCAATAAACCACTGCACATCCTTTTTGGTGTGCGGGATGGCAAAAGTCATTATCTTTTCTCGGGCTTTATCTGTGATTTCTCTTTCTCCCTTATTCCAGCAGATTCCCAGAAATTTCACCCTCTGGGAGAGCTTCTGCTTTGTTCCAAATCCATTAAAAACTGGATCAAACTGTCCTCTTTGTTCACTGTTGATTCCTATTGTTTTTATATTTCCTTTATGCAACTCAGCATCTCCCAAGCCTTGTGAGGCAGGCAGCCCCGCCTCTTGCATTCTTCACTTGCCAGCAAAGAAAATTCACCTTCTGTTTTTTTCTAAAGGCCAAACTTTGCCTCTCCCCCGCCCCTCAGGCAAAAGGAGAGAGGGAGGGAGAGAGAACTTCCCACGCCCGCCCCCTTTGGGAGAGCGAGGAACAGAGAGAGAGAGAGAGAGAGAGAGAGAGAGAGAATTATCCCTCACCCGCCCCCTTTGGGAGAGCGAGGAACACAGAGAGAGAGAGAGAGAGAGAAAGGAAAAGGAGGTTTATTTTTTTTTTTACATGTAGCGCTGCTCGCCTCTCCCCTTGCCGATGGGAGAGAAAGAACGGCTACTCACACAACACCGCACCTGCTGCTGAATTCCGCTCAGCGGAGCTTTTGGAGCAACTTCAATACCCCGTAGACACGCAGACATCACCGAAGGGGACCTGTCCCCTACCAAATCTGCCCATGGCGCTAATCTGCCACCTCCATCAGCTAAACACACACCAACCTGCTTCCATAAGCCATCCCAACCTGGAACCACACAATCGCCGGAAGAGCCCCCGGCTACACTTTGTTTCTGTCTGTTCTTAAACATGACTTTTTCTATGCACAGCTCCTCTTTGACCTCTATTAATTTTCCTCGAATCCTGTTCGTGACGCCAAAATGTTTTATGAAAATATTTAGACAGGTTCGTGAGAAGTCGGCACATAGAAAAGAATGTACACTGAGACAAAGTATTCACACTGAGACACGGCTGCTAGAATAAAACTGTATCTCTTTATTCCCCACAGACCATATCTCCATACACAAAAGAGAAATCATTGCATGTCACACATTTCCTTCACACACAAGGATCAATGCATTTCATGTCATTTCACAAGCTCTTACCGTTTGATACAGGTGACCGGGAGCCCACGGTCCGCAAGAAAGAGCGTGATTTCTCTTAGCCGGACGTTCTGCGCAAAAAAACTCACGGCAGACTCAACGTATTGAGGGAAAACCCCTGTTTTTAAAGGAAGGCTAGGTACAGAACAGAGTGGCCATCTCTGCTCCGAGCAAGCCCCCCCCTCCCATCATAGAATTGCGTGGGGAACAGGAAGGGCCAATTTCTGTTCCCAGGCAATTCCCAAAACATACAGGAACACCTGCTACATTTCTCCCAATACACATATAAGGAATAAAGGTCACGCCTTCGTTTCATAAGCATGCAACAGTGATTTAAGGAGTGAGAAACTTGCTGTGCTAAGGAAAACTTGCTGTGTCTAAGAACAGGTCATACTGTCCAGGTCATGGTGTGCCTTAAGATAAAGAGAACTGGATTCATGGGAAGAGAACTGGATTGTTAAAACATATTAAAAACAACTGAGAAACAAATCAGGGCACACATTAAAAACACATTTATATTACATTCCACCCTTTGACCTTATTTGTGATCAGTTGTTAAGTTGGTGAAGATAATTGCTTTCTTCCCCAACTAAGTGCCTTCTTCCCCAACTGAAAAACAAATCAGGGCACACATTAAAAACACATTTATATTACACCACACCAAGGGCAACTCGGACGCTGGCATCGGGTCCTTCCCAGGATGGCGCACCGTGGTGCTGAGCTTTTACGCCTCCCGTGATACCAGATCAATCACTGTCCCACACCGCATCATCTTCCTGCATTGTTTATTAGCAATGGAATGAGAATAAAGGCACTTTGACTTTGACTTCCACACACGGAGCAGGTTGGTCCCACAGCCCACAGCCCGACCACTCTTCTCCGGTGCTGCTGGTGATCGAATAGCCCAGGCCATAAAACATGTCACACCCCATGATGTTGGATCCCGCAACAGTTACTACGAAATGAATAGTCACCATCATCGCTGACTTGTATCTCGCCGTTAACTCCACAGACCCCACAATGGCCAGCCTGTTCATTCCATAGCCATAATAGGGAGTGGACAGTTTATTTATGCGGTAGTGGGGAAACAGACTCCCTACCGTTGCAAAATTCAACACAGAAGCCACAGATCATGTTCACCAGTAACGGCACTTCACTGTCATCCAGAGAAACGGTGCAGCAGATACGTCCATCCATAGCCAGGGAGACTGCGTGGATGACCATAGGAGTCCTCGTAGAGGGGCCTGCTTCTTGTCTTTGGTCTTCTCGCTCAAAGTTTTTGCAGGTTCTGGCAAAATAGTGCAACAGGCCACATTTGCCGCAGCGCTTGCCCTTCGCCGGACACTCTCTGGACTTATAGTTGTGCCTAGTGGACCCACAGGCGTAACATCTCAGCGTACTGGGAGCAGACCCAATCTTCACAACGGAGGCGTATTCATTGTCATCTCTGCTGTCTTCATTGTCGGGGTCCATCATCAGCGCCTTTAAACGAGGCTCATCTTGAGTCGGGGTTGACCTCCCACTGAGGTCTCTCACTATTGTTTCTGCTGCCTCGAATTGCTGTGCTACTTCGATAGCTGTGGCTAGTGTCAGTTTGCCCAGATAAGTTAGAAGCCTTGACCGAGCCACGGGGCAGTGTAAATGCTCCGCTAGCTGATCCCGGATCATCTCATCCTGCAGGGCTCCAAATTGGCACTCACCCGCCAGCTGACGTAGGTCTGCAATGTAGCGTTTCACTGACTCTCCCCTCCGCTGGTGGCACTGCTGAAACTGAATGCATCGGACTATGACGTTCTCAGGGGCGCGAAAATAGCACACCATTAGCTCCACCACATCATCAAAGCTATCGGCTCCTCACAAAGTATCGAGGATTCTCTGGCCCTCCATGCTAAGGTTATAGACTAAAATTGCCCTTGCACGCAGCTTCTCAAGCTTGCCGAGGTTAAGGTCCACCAGGTAGTTTGAAAAAGCCGCAAACCACCAAGGCCAGGGTACGGGTGGCTCACCTAGGGCCTCCAGAAACGGCCGAAAACTAGTAGCAGCTCGCTTCATCATCGTGTTCTCCTCGTCGCCAAATGTTGTGTCCATAACTCCTTTAATAATAACCAGGCCATAGGTGCAATGAACATAGCTTTATTATAATAACAAATTATTGCAGTCAGTAGACTCATGGCGCAGTATGCTTGTCAGTGGTCGACGGCAGAAGAGACCTGACGTCTTCCTGCCTTGCCCTTTATACCCCGGGTGATGCCACCACCGGAAAGGCGGTCCGTCACCCCCTACAATTTCCTGGGTATCCCGGCCATCATATTAATTCAATTCAATTCAATTCAACTTTATTTATATAGCGCCATTTCACAACAACAGTCATCTCATAGCACTATCAACTGTAGGGGGGAACCCCCACAGTTGCAGAAAGACCCCAGCAATCAGGTGATCCCCTGTGAGCAAGCACTTGGCGACGGTGGAGAGGAAAAACTCCCTTTTAACAGGAAGAAACCTCCAGCAGAACCAGACTCAGGGAGGGGCAGTCATCTGCTGCGACTGGCTGGGGGGTGAGGGGACAGAGAAGATGAAAAGAACAGACATGTAGAGAGCAAACAGCACGATGGGGACTCAATCTATGGGAGAGAACAAACAAATGTTAATGACCAGCAAAAAAAAATATTTCATAGAGAGTGAGGAAAGGAGTGAGGCCCAGTGCATTACTGGAGGTCCCCCGGCTGACTAAACCTATTAGCAGCATAACTAAGGGAGGGTTCAGAAACACATGATCCCTCCCTAATTGTAGGCTATATCAAAAAGGTAGGTTTTAACCCTAATCTTAAAAACAGAGATCGAGTCTGACTCCCGAATCCAGATTGGCAGCTGATTCCACAGGAGAGGAGCTTGATAACTGAAGGCTCTGCCTCCCATTGTACTTTTGGAGATTCTAGGTATTACAAGTAGTCCTGCATTTTGGGAGCGTAGTGCTCTGTTAGGATAATACGGTAGTATCAGATCTTTTAAATAAAGAGGAGCCTGATTGTTTAGAGCTTTGTAAGTAAGAAGAAGGATTTTAAACTTAATTCTAAACTCTATGGGAAGCCAATGAAGGGAGGCCAGAACCGGAGAGATATGATCTCTCTTTCTAGTACCTGTTAAAACTCTTGCTGCAGCATTTTGGATCAGCTGAAGACTTTTTAAAGATGTTTTAGGACAACCTGATAATAAAGAATTACAATAATCTAATCTCGAGCTAACAAAAGCGTGGATCAGTTTCTCAGCATCACTCTGAGACAGGATGCTCCTAATCTTGGCAATATTACGCAAATGATAGAAGGCAGTCTTAGAAACAAATTTAATATGTGAATTGAAGGACAAATCCTGATCAAAAATAACTCCAAGGTTCCTCACAGAGCTATTAAGAGAAAGAGTAACTGCATCCAAACTGAAAGTTTGATTTGGAAAGGAATTTCTAAGGTTTTTTGGACCAACAAGAATGACTTCAGTCTTATCTGAATTTAATAGCAGGAAATTACAAGTCATCCAAACTTTGATTTCCTTAAGACAGGCTTCTAACTTGGCTAATTGATTACTATCATCTGGCTTCATTGACAGGTATAATTGTGTGTCATCTGCATAACAATGAAAATGTATACAGTGCTTTCTAATAATGTTGCCTAACGGAAGCATATATAAACTAAAAAGAGTAGGGCCTAGCACAGATCCCTGTGGAACTCCATGACTAAGCTTTGAGTTGAAAGAAAACTCATTATTTACATGAACAAACTGGAACCTATCAGATAAATAAGATCTAAACCACTGCAACGAAGTTCCATTAAGTCCAACATAGTGTTCTAATCTATCAAGTAGAATATTATGATCGATAGTATCAAAAGCTGCACTAAGGTCTAAAAGGACAAGTACAGAAACTAGTCCATTATCAGATGCAATGAGGAGGTCGTTAGTGACCTTTGCTAAGGCTGTTTCAGTACTATGATGGATTCTAAACCCAACTCTTCAAGTAAACCATTTCCCTGCAGGTGGTCGAATAATTGCGTAGCAACAACTCTTTCTAAGATTTTTGAAATGAAAGGGAGATTAGAGATTGGTCTATAGTTAGCTAAAGCTCCTGGATCTAGCGTTGGCTTTTTGAGTAAGGGTTTAATTACAGCTGTTTTAAAAGCCTGCGGTACATGGCCTAAAGTTAATGAAGAATTGATTATATGAAGAATAAAGCTACCAATAAGTGGGAAGACTTCTTTAAATAACCTAGTAGGAATAGGGTCTAAAAGACAAGTTGAAGGTTTGGATGAGGAAACTATTTTGTCTAACTCACAAAGGTCGATTGGAGTAAACTCATCAAGACAGACATCAAAAGAAGGAGTTGTAGTAGTTACAGTATTTAAGTTAACTGTGGGAAGAATCTGATTGATTTTATCTCTGATGGATGAAATTTTATTATTGAAAAAGTTCATAAAGTCCTGACTAGTAAGCTCTAAGGGAATGCTAGGATTGACAGAGTCCTGACTCTTTGTCAACCTGGCTACAGTACTGAAAAGAAACCTGGGATTATTCTTGTTCTCTTCTATTAATGCAGAGTAATAACTCGTTCTAGCTTTTCTAAGAGATTTTTTATAAATTAAAAGATGATTTCTCCAAGCTAAATAGATTTCATCTAAATTAGTAGAGCGCCATTTTCTTTCTAACTGACGAGTCTTCTGTTTTAAGCTACGAGTTTCTGTGTTGAACCAAGGAGTTAGAAATCTCTGATTAGACTTTTTCTTTTTTAAGGGGGGCACCAAGTCTAGAGCCTGATGCAGAGAAGCTGAAACACTATCCACCATGTTATCAATTACAGAAGGAGCAAGCTGTCTATAGCTTATTTCCGTTGTGTTGACACATGGCATAGAGGAAACAATCTGCATAAATTTGGAAACAGCATCATCTGAGAGGCATCTACTGTAATAATATTTTTCTTTAGGAGCCAAATAGTCAGAAATGGTAAAATCAAAGGTTAACAGACAATGGTCTGACAGTATAGGGTTATGAGGAGACACTACAAGATTTTCTATTTCTATGCCATATGTCAGAACAAGGTCCAATGTATGGTGGAGGTAATGAGTAGAATTTCCTACTTTCTGAGAAAACCCAATCGAGTCTAATATTGAATTAAATGCCACATTAAGGCAGTCACTATCTACATCCACATGTATATTAAAGTCCCCTACTATAATTATTCTATCAGATTTCAGCACTAAATCAGCTAAGAAATCAGCAAATTCGGATAAAAATTCTGAGTAGGTTGATGGGGGACGATAAACTATGGCAAATAAAATTGGGTTTAACCTAAAATTGCTAAAGTGCCCAATACTGAGGACCAGGCCCTCAAAGGAATTATAACATGTTTTTTGCTTTACATTAACTAGTAATTTGGAATGGTAAATTGTTGCTACTCCTCCTCCACGACCAGAACTTCTGGGATTATGACAGTTTAAATAACCAGAGGGAGTTGATTCATTTAAACCAACATAATCCTCTTGCCCTAACCAAGTCTCTGTAAGGGAAATTAAATCAATCTGATGATCAATTAACAGATCATGGACTAACAGAGACTTGGGAGTTAGAGACCTAATATTTAGTAAACCACATTTAATTTTTAAATTATGAGGAGGAACAGAGGCCAAATCATTCAATTTAGAGGCTTTATGTTTAATTTGAGTTTTACCAATGTTTTGCTTTATCACTTTGGGATGCTTATGCATGATATTTTTATTTACTTTGGAGGGAGCAGACAACGATTCTCTGATGGGGAAGACAGGGGCTAAGCTGAGGGGTGGCGGATGAAGAGGAGCTGCAGAGAGGCGTGTAAGACTGCGACTCTGCTTCCTGGTCCCAACTCTGAGTAGTCATGGTTTTGGAAATTTGGATAAAAAAGATGCCAGATTGTTAGATAAATGAGAAGCACCATCCAAAGTGGGATGAATGCTGTCTCGTCTCATAAGACCAGGTTTTCCCCAAAAAGAGCTCCAGTTGTCAATGTAGCCCACGTCATTTTTAGGACACCACACAGACAGCCAGCGGTTCAAGGATGACGAGCGGCTAAACATGTCATCACTGGTCAGATTGGGGAGGGGCCCAGAGAATACTACAGTGGCAGACATCGTTTTTGCAAAGTCACACACCGATTCTACATCAAGTTTGGTGACTTCCGACTGCCGGAGACGGATGTCATTAATGCCGGCGTGAATAACAATTGTGAAGTATTTACAGTTACTTTTAGCCAGCATTTTCAGATTTGACTCGATGTCGCCTGCTCTGGCCCCAGGAATGCATTTGACTATGACCGCTGGAGTCTCTAGGTTCACGTTTCTGACTACAGAGTCGCCAATGATCAGAGTTTTTTCCTCAGCGGGTGTGTCGCTGAGCGGGGAAAAACGATTAGAAACGTGAACAGGTTGGTGGTGAACCGGGGCTTTGCGACTAGGCTTCCTTCTCACCGTCACCCACCCAGTCTCCTCGCTGCTGAGGAGAGCCGGGGAACCGCTGACAGGGGGGCCTAAGCTAGCTAGCTCCGCTGCAGCTAATGGGCGTCCGTCGAGATTAACTGGCGCAGACGGTGTTTCAATGCAGCGGAGCCGGGATTCCAAATCAGACAACCTCGCCTCGAGCGCCTCAAAAAGACAACATTTATTACATTTACCGTTATCGCTAAAAGAGGCAGAGGTGTAGCTAAACATCTGACAGAGAGAGCACACCAGAGAAGAGGAAAGAGAGCTAGTAGCCATAGCTAATAGCTGGAGAGCAACCACACAGGCAGACAGCAAAACAGGAAGTGACGATACGTTACGTTACCACAAGGAAGTGACGATCCTGTAGCTGTCACTGTCCACCGGGCAGCTCGCTGGACAGTTTGCAGCCACCCGCCACCCTGAAACCACGACCTCAGCGCGACCTCGTCCTGGCCGTTGCACCACGCGCCCCCAACTTTCCTTCCTCCTCCAGAGAGAGTGGGGAGTTTAATGTCTCCTCATCCAGCCTTCCTGGTGGGGACAGAATAGAACACCCAGGGGGTTTGTGTCCCCCATCCCATCCGAAAACCATTTCACCAGACTGAGTCAAACGGCTACAAAATGGACGGGTGGCGGTCTTGGCGCTTTCACCCCCCTAGTCTCTCTCTGGTTTGGCCTTCTGACCGTCTGCCTCCCATTCCTCCGGGAGCGCCTCCAGGACCCCGCACATGCAGGTGTGGCAGCCGATGGAGTCTGGTCCCTGTGTGTGCTACAGGGTTCCGGAATACTGTAGCCTCAGCAGTGGAAAACTACGGGCAGCCACGGTCGGTTTCACGCCATCCCCGAGAAGGGACGCTGACTGTCACCATGGTCAGTGGTAGGTGGACCGTGAGCCTCCGTCTGTGGAGCCACCACGACTCCTCCCTCTTTCCCTGGGGGAGTGAACTCAGGTGTATAGTCATGCCCAGTGCTTAGCCTGATTGGTTAGCAGGAATGTTTACGTAGCTAGAAACACTCTGTCCAAAGTTGCCTTTGGTGGGGGGGGACTTAACTGGACATTCACAACAGAAAAACAGACACAAAACAACATGTTACAGACATGTTAACAACAGAAAAAATGTGAGTTTTGGTGGAGTGTCACTTTAACATAAAATAATATGAGGAACTAATGTCAGTCATTTGTAATGAGTTTCAAGTTTTTGTTTAATTCTTCTGGCTTTTTTGTAATTAATTTAGACATTGCAACTGCTCAGTGTTAACAAAGTCAAATTCAGCAGATTTTAGACATTTTTTCCAGTACATTTGTGACTCTTTCTGGTAAAATTGTGAATTTTTCCTCATAAATGTGATTGTTTTTCTCGTAAATTTCTATATTTTTTTCTCCCTTGTAACTTCTGACATTTTTTTCTTATAAATTAGTGACTTTTTTAACCATTTATGATTTTTTTCCTTATAAATTTACAATTTTTTCTTTTTAAATTTGCAAAATTTTCATGTTAATTTGAAACTCATAAATTTGTGACTGTTTTCCATAAATTTTCAACTTCATTTAACTTGATTTTTTTAATGTTGCTTAGTTTTTTTTTATAAATTTGTGACTTTTTCCTCATAAGTGTGTAATGTTTTCATCCTATCTTGAGTATTTTCCTCATAAATTTGTTACTTTTTGTTTTGTAATATAAGATAAGATAAGATAAGCCTTTATTAGTCCCACAGTGGGGAAATTCCAGGATATATCCATTTTCTAGTGAATTTCTAAGTTGTTTTTTGTATCTTTTTTGTAGTAAGTTTGCAACATTTTTTCATTGTAACTTGTGACTGTTTTCCTCAATGTATGACTTTTTTTTAAATTTGCAAGTGTTTTGTAGTGAATTTTTAGAGTTTTCCTCATAAATGGACAGTTTTTCTGCATAAAATTCATTTTTTTTCCATTTGAGTATGCAACATTTTTTCTAGTAAATTTGCTATTCTTTTCTTGTAAATTTGTGACTTTTTTCCTCATAAATTTGCAATTTTATTCTTACTAACTTGTGACTGTGTTCCATCCATCCATCCATCTTCTGCCGCTTAATCCTTTCGGGTCGCGGGGGGGCAGGAGCCTATCCCAGCATCTTTGGGCGAGAGGCAGGGTACACCCTGGACAGATCGCCAGTCCATCGCAGGGCCAACACAGAGACAGACAACCATTCACTCTCACATCCACACCTAAGGACAATTTAGAATCCCCAGTTGATGCCAATTAACCTAACCTGCATGTCTTTGGCATGTGGGAGGAAACCGGAGTACCCGGAGTAAACCCACGCAGACACGGGGAGAACATGCAAACTCCACACAGAAGGGTCACTGATGGTCCGGGGGTGGGATCAAACCCACGATGGTCAAGGGTGGAATCGATCCCATGACCTTCTTACTGTGCTGCCACTGTGCTAACCACTGTGCCACCGTGCTGCCCGTGACTGTGTTCCTCTGAGTGTTGCTATCCCTGTGCTGTTGCAATCCTGGAATTTCCCCGTTGTGGGACTAATAAAGGCTTATCTTATCTTATCTTATATTTAAGAAGAAAAAAAAAATCAGAATTTTATTCCGGAAAAAGTTGCAAATTTATGAGGGAAAAAAACAGAAATTCGCTAGAAAAAATGGCAGAATTACTAGACAAAAGGTAATAAATTTATGTGACTGTGTTCCTCATAAATTTATTACCTTTTGTCTAGTAATTCTGCCATTTTTTCTAGCGAATTTCTGTTTTTTTCCCTCATAAATTTGCAACTTTTTCCGGCATAAAATTCTGATTTTTTTTTTCTTCTTAAATATAAGATAAGATAAGATAAGCCTTTATTAGTCCCACAACGGGGAAATTCCAGGATTGCAACAGCACAGGGATAGCAACACTCAGAGCAACAATCAGAAGGCAAGAAAAAAAACAAGCAAGCAAGAGCAGCTAATATACATATGTACATATTACTATAAAATATATATATACACACACAGACACACAGTGCAGAGCATTGTAGCTGGATGGAATAAATATATGAGTATATAAACACACAGTGTGTGGCGGTTCGTTTTAACCCCACAACAGACTAAGGACACTCAGCCCTCTTTTCTCTGGTTTTCCTGCTACACTACTGAGATGCAATGTGCCATTCATGTATTTGTGATGCAAACATGCATGTATTGTGATGTAATGCGCCATTCTGTATAGTGTGCATATGGCTTGTCCTTACTGTGCTTTTTCTGAGCATCTTACATATGTAGATGTGCTTTGGTGTATTAATGTCTACAGGTAGACGAGTTTCTTCTGTCTCACCTATGTGATGTTAATCGATGCCTTTCATGCATTGTATTCATGCGTCCTGTCCTTACTGTGACCTAGAGACTCAGATCAATATGTAGATGTGCTTGTTAGCCTCTTTGTCTTGCACTTAGAGCGAGGTCTAGCTAATCTGCCCATTGTGATGTATGGCTTACAAATGCAAATACCTCCTGCCTGTTCTGTTGTCCCTTTGATCATTCTAAACTGTGGGGTATGTGTCTTTCATGTATTGTTATGATCAAGTATTTAAGGTGCAACTCTGTAATGCAATTTTTCTCTCTCCCTCTCTCATCTGATCCTGCAACTGGTGGACACACTGTGTCCGCCTCTTCTTCACTGAGAGCCTGAGGAATTCGGCTTCAGCCTGCTCACGCTAAGGGCTGGAGCCGAGTTCCCGTGAAGGCAGTATGATTAATAAAACCTGCTTAAAACCACAGCACCGCTGCTTATTTTTTCATGCTGCTTCACTGGTGACCCCTCAAACACGCACACGTTTTGTGCGAATGCAACCTTCCGAGCTGGACAGCCGCACAGCTGCGTTGGTGACCCCGCCTGAAAGCACACGCTTTGTGCAAAGCAACTTCTGGTCTGGACCGCTGCAGTGACCCGACGCTGAAACGAACACGCTGCCAGCGAACGCAACAGCTCCCTTCTGCTTCAGGGAGATTTCGACGCAGAGTTTCCAGGTTGAAACCCTCCGGAGACCACCCACGACCGGGAAAGCTGCAGCAACGTTTCATGGTGAGATCTGCACAACCACGCTGGACCGGCCGCTCTCACAGAGAGCGCACGCACCTCGTCCTCTCTCCACGACGGCAACCTCCAGGGCCGATGGGGAGCGCAGCGCGTGGAACTGAACGCACCATGGCCGCACGAGCGACAACGATCGTCTCCTCCCTCTCACCGCTCCAACGCAGCTGCATGAGCTCGGGGCACAAAGATCGTCTATTGCCTCGCACCGCTCCAACGCGTCTCCACGAGCCCGAGGGACGGAGATCGTCTGCTTCCTCACACCGCTCCAACGCAGCTGCATGAGCCTGAGGAACATAAGATCGTCTATTCCCTCCCGCCGCTCCAACGCATCTGCACGGGCCTGAGGGACTAAAGATCGTCTATTTCCTCTCACCGCTCCAACGCACCATGGCCAATCTACAGCCACAGCTCAACCTGGATTTTACCGGCGCCGTCTGCGCCGTTCTCCACCAAGTTTCTGCACCCTGACTCGCCACTCCAGCGGCCCACCCACGCCACGGAACCCCCGCGCACGCTCGGGGAGTTACAAGGACGGCGCATCACGCACGGGACAAGTAACGGCTCCACAGACTGCTTTCCTCCTTCGCTGCTGCCTTTCAGGGCTGCACGCTCACCTGAGGCACGCATGCAGCATGATCGAAGGATTTGTTAACAGTCTCAGCCACGCCAGAGACCGCCATCATCCTCCGCCGCTGCTCACAGAACCTTCAGGGCTGCTCGTTCACCTGAAGCAAGCACGCAGCTCGCCACTGGATTTTTTAATGGTCTTAGCCACAGCACAACGGGATTTCAGCCGTCAGCTGTTCCCGGGAGCTTTGGGGTTGCTTCAGCACCCAAAGCCAACAGTCCCTATGCTTTGTTTACTTTTTCTCTTTCAGCCGCTCCTGCTTTTCTTCATGGCCACGAGAGGAGTCAGAAACTAATTTTTCTTCTTGTTGACCGCTGCACGTTCAACGGGACCAGCCCTTCGACATTGCGGACCCACAAGCAATTTTTGCACGGCTCAGGACGATTTCACAGCTCCTGCCGGCACTTACTACCCCT
Organism: Pholidichthys leucotaenia; assembly: GCA_020510985.1. NCBI lineage: Eukaryota > Metazoa > Chordata > Actinopteri > Cichliformes > Pholidichthyidae > Pholidichthys > Pholidichthys leucotaenia. The sequence goes on along the minus strand of CM035844.1, from coordinate 296,594,199 downwards.
CCCCTCCCTCCCCCTCCGCCTGCAGCGAGCTTCTCCCACAGCTCGCTCACACAGATGGATCATCGAGGTCGCGGCCCCCTGCCGCGTCCTCTGGGGGGGAGCGTGTGTGGCGGTTCGTTTTAACCCCACAACAGACTAAGGACACTCAGCCCTCTTTTCTCTGGTTTTCCTGCTACACTACTGAGATGCAATGTGCCATTCATGTATTTGTGATGCAAACATGCATGTATTGTGATGTAATGCGCCATTCTGTATAGTGTGCATATGGCTTGTCCTTACTGTGCTTTTTCTGAGCATCTTACATATGTAGATGTGCTTTGGTGTATTAATGTCTACAGGTAGACGAGTTTCTTCTGTCTCACCTATGTGATGTTAATCGATGCCTTTCATGCATTGTATTCATGCGTCCTGTCCTTACTGTGACCTAGAGACTCAGATCAATATGTAGATGTGCTTGTTAGCCTCTTTGTCTTGCACTTAGAGCGAGGTCTAGCTAATCTGCCCATTGTGATGTATGGCTTACAAATGCAAATACCTCCTGCCTGTTCTGTTGTCCCTTTGATCATTCTAAACTGTGGGGTATGTGTCTTTCATGTATTGTTATGATCAAGTATTTAAGGTGCAACTCTGTAACGCAATTTTTCTCTCTCCCTCTCTCATCTGATCCTGCAACTGGTGGACACACTGTGTCCGCCTCTTCTTCATTGAGAGCCTGAGGAATTCGGCTTCAGCCTGCTCACGCTAAGGGCTGGAGCCGAGTTCCCGTGAAGGCAGTATGATTAATAAAACCTGCTTAAAACCACAGCACCGCTGCTTATTTTTTCATGCCGCTTCAAGTGCACCATTTTTTGCACCATTGTTTCTGTTAAATTTGCTCATCTTTTCTTGTTAAAGTGCGATTTTTTTCCTCATTAATTACCTCCGCCAGACCGAAAAGGCCAGGAGGAGGTTATGTTTTTGCCGGCGTTTGTCTGTGTGTTTGTTTGTCTGTCTGTCTGTCTGTTTGTCTGTTGGTTAGCAAGATAACTCAAAAAGTCTTGGACGGATTTCCATGAAACTTTCAGGCGTTGTTGGAAATGGTACAAGGAAGAACTGATTAAATTTTGGGGGTGATCCGGTTCACCGTCTGGATACAGGAATTTTTTAAAGCATTTTTCATTCAACACTGTGACATACAGCCATTTTCAACATGTGCGCAGGCGCAATGGAGGGCGCTGGTCGTCGTGTCTGCAACACAAACTCTGCGTTCTTCAACGTTTTAGGCACAAAAGGACGCGGAAAACACTGCTGGCCTGGGCCCGCCAGCGTGCAACTGCAAAACCTCACACGGGCAGCTGTCCGCCGACGGATTCTTTGGCAGAAATTCACCGGCCAGCCATAGGCGCTGCGCAAAAACGAGCTCTCTGCCGGCGAAGCTTCTAAATTCTCGTTTGCCGCAGAGCGCAACCCCCCAAAAAATAATATTGTAGCGAACTCAATATGAGCACCCTACTTGGCTTGCCAAGTGGGTTGACCCTATTGGCGACACAGATAGAGTGCGGGACTCCGGAGCGGGAGGCATGAGTTCGAACCTCCCGGTGGGACGTCGCCATGTCGAGCAGCACGTTACAATATAATATAAAACCCACGCCAACCTGTCTACCCAATTTGCATCCGTCAGTGGAGGAGATGGACACAACAGCAACACTTCAGTTTATTACCTCCGCCAAGGAGGCAATGCTTTTACTACTGAACCACTAATCCTATCACTATCAGATTGATTGTCATTGATTAATTGTGTGTTTATTGCACTGTCCCTGTCAAATAAACAAATAATCATTGTGAATCCAATTGCTAGTCATATGTTTACATGCTCAAGGAATCTGAAAACGTACACACAAACACTGTATGGGGGGAATTGTGGCGCTTGGCGGAGGTCTGCGCTCTCCGAGTCCTTTTCTAGTTTACCATGTTTTATAATACATTTTCAGATTTATTCCTTATAAATCTGCTAGTAAATTTGCGGTTTTTTCTTGTAAATATATAACTTTTTACTCATAAATTGATGTCTTTCTTTCGTATAAATTTGCAAATTTTTCCTGGTAATGTGAGTTTTTTTCTTATATATTTACAACTTTTTTTAGTACATTTGTAGCTCATTTCCTCATAAATTTGAACATTTTTTGCTAGTAGTTTTGCAGCTTTTTGCATGTAAATTTGCAAATTTCTCCTTGTGACATGTGAGTTTCTTCTTATAAATTTGCAACTTTTTTAAAAATGAATTTGTATCTTGTGAAAAAGGAGTTTCTGTGCTTCCTCCCCAAACATCTGAAGCTGTAGCAGGTGCCTCTCAGCTCAAGGACATCACAATCATTATGGAAAGAGAGTCTGGAGCACACTGTCCAATTAACAGCCTTTATTAGTGCAACCGGATTGGTGGATCAGTTGGTAGAACATCCACCCCACCCGGGAAGCTGGGGTTCAAATCCCAGTTGGGTCATACCAAAGACCAGGTAAACATGGTACTTTCAGCTCTCTAGCTTGGTGCTCAGCATCATAGAACGGGGAAAGGCGGGCAGAGAGGAGTGGCCACCCCAGTCCTGTATAAGCCAAGAAAGTAGCACTTGTTCCCGAGGTGACTCGACCGCAAAAAAAAAAAAAATAGTGCAAGGACTGATGTGTCGACACCATCTGTGTCTTCTTCAGAGCCACATTAAACTGAACAAAATGGCTGCTGCTACATAGACAGAGTAGACCATGTGTGAGAAACTCATTAAGACCATAAAAGTTCAACTCCATTGGCTGATGGACTGGGGTGGGCATTGCCACGCAACCTTGATTCACCAAACCAATGAGAGACACACCTCTAAAAACAAAAGTGACATGGCATAACATGACATCTTCCAGACATTTTTGAACAACATACAAATATTTAAATTATCAAAGTTACATTTTACAAAATTGATTCAAAAATCTGTGATTTGAAGCTTTGTTTAACATAGCAGTTCCGGTCTATATGACCTTCTTCTGGTCACGCTATTTAAACAAGACGTGGGTTTGTTTAATGGCGCCATGTCAGAGTGACAGGGCGACGGCAAAAAGGAAGAAAGTCAGAGAAAATGACTAAAAGTATCTCAAGTCTGTGATGATTTCAAGCTCAAATTGAAGGAAAACATTGTGCAGTGTGTACACTGTAGAGCCGAGCAGCGAGCTAGCATACCACAATGTCAATGTTGCAGTGTCTCGGCAGACAGCATCCAGCCGCATCACGCACAAGCAGCGGACTGAGACAAGGTGCGTAACTGAGATTTTAAATTAAGATGAATGGAATGTAGTCGGCTCCGGTAGTTATGCTTATATGGCCAAAGAACATATAGCGATGGCTGCTATATGTTAGCTATGTTGCAAGTTGAAGGTAACACTACAAAATGGAACTTTATTGTGTAACGTAACATTTAAAGTTACGTTCTATGCAATAAGCATGGCAATAAATGTATATCTGTGTTATTGATTGTTTGGTACAATTACTACTGCTCTTTAGGAAAGAAAGTTCCACACATGTTCCAAGCGCCATCTTGGATCATGTATGATCCAAGATGGCGCCCACAGTGGCCGCCATGGGGCTTGGCTGCGCTTTAATTTGTATGTTTTTGTTCGTCAATTGTGTGTCTGCCTGCTCTTACACCCGTGAAGAGCTACTAAATATCAGGACTTTCACTTCCACGGACCTACTCCCAGTTTTTTTGGCTCCTGCCGCCGATCTGGTTCACTTTTTAGCCCAAAAAGTGAGACAGCGAAAGAGAGGAAGGCGAGCGGGCGCTCTCGTGCGGCTTCGTAGGAGAGGCACGCACACGGCCTTGCCTGGCATATTTCTGTCCAATGCCAATTCTCTCTTTAACAAGGTAGATGAACTGAGACTGCTGATGCGATTTAAGGACCTCTCTACCTCGTCTGCCCTCTGTTTTACTGAGACCTGGCTTAAGGAATCAACTCCGGACAGCGCGCTCCTCCTCGAGGGATTTCAGCTGTTTCGTGCTGATCGAGACACAGAGCTCTCCGGTAAGTCCTCAGGAGGAGGAGTCTGCTTTTACATTAACAGCAGCTGGTGCTCTGATGTAATGGTGCTCTCCCAACACTGTTCTCCCGCTCTGGAATATTTATTCATTAACTGCAAGCCTTTTTATTCCCCGCGGGAGTTCGCTTCATTCATCCTGGCCGCTGTTTACGTCCCGCCCGACGCGGACGCGTGCGAGGCTCAGCGCGCGCTCGCAGATCACATTCAACATACAGAGCGCACTTTCCCGGACTCTCTGGTTATTGTGGTTGGCGACTTTAACCAGAGCAATCTGAGCCACGATCTCCCCCGATACAAATGGTTTATTAAATGCCCCACCAGAGGAAAGAACACGCTGGATCACTGTTACACTACAGTTAAGGACGCATATTGCGCTGTTCCCCACGCTGCGCTCGGTCTATCTGATCACGTGATGGTCCACCTCATTCCCACATACAGACAGAGACTGAAGCTCACTAAACCTGTTGTGAGCACTACGAAGAAATTGACCAGTGAAGCTGGGGAGAAGCTGAGCACGTGCATGGAAATAACTGACTGGGGCATGTTTAAAGGAGCCACGCATGATCTGGATGAGTACACCGGACACTGTGAACTCATATATCCACTTTCGTGAGGAGAGCATTCTTCCATCGCGCACCAGGGTGAGGTACTCAAATGACAAGCCCTGGTTCACTGCTAAGCTCAGACAGATCAGGAAGGAGAAGGAAGCAGCGTTGAAAAGTGGAGACGGGGACTGCTACAGGGAGGTCAAATATCGGTTTAACAGAGAGCTGAGGAGCGCTAAATCTGTGTATTCTGAGAGACTCCAGCAGCAGTTCACTGCTAACGACTCTGCTTCTGTGTGGAGAGGACTGAGGCAAATCACCAACTATCGGCCTCAGGCTTCTAAAGGTCAGGATGACAAAGCCCTTTGTCAAAGACTGTCCCAACATTATGCCCGTTTTGACGCCTCGTCAGCTGTATCCATCTCCCCCCCTCCCCCCAGCGCCACTGCCTCCACGGTCCCTACTTCATCAAAGGCGGTCCCCCCTCCTCCCCCCCTGCCCTTGTCATCAGTGAGCAGGACGTGCACAGACAGTTCTCCAGACTGAACCCGCGCAAGGCCCCCGGTCCGGACGGCGTGTCTCCCTCCACCCTGAGACACTGTGCGAAATAGCTGACTCCTGTCTTCACAGACATTTTTAACACCTCCCTGAAGTTATGCCACGTGCCGACCTGCCTCAAAACCTCCACCATCATCCCTGTCCCCAAGAAGCCACGAATCACTGGACTTAATAACTACAGACCTGTAGCGCTCACCTCTGTAGTCATGAAGTCCTTTGAGCTCCTGGTCCTGCCCCACCTCAAGTCCATCACCACTCCCCTCCTGGACCCGCTGCAGTTTGCCTATCGAGCCAACAGGTCTGTGGACGACGCAGTCAACCTGGCCCTCCACTCCATCCTGCAGCACCTGGACTCCCCGGGAACCTACGCCAGGATCCTGTTTGTGGACTTCAGCTCTGCATTCAACACCATCCACCCCACTCTGCTCCGGGACAAGCTGTCCCTGCTCAACGTGCCTGACTTCCTCTGCAGGTGGATCACCGACTTCCTGACGGACCGGAGGCAGCATGTGCGGCTGGGAAAGACTGTCTCAGACTCTGTTAGCATCAGCACCGGATCACCCCAGGGCTGTGTACTTTCCCCCCTACTCTTCTCCCTTTATACCAACTCCTGCACCTCCAGCCACCAGTCTGTCAAGCTGATCAAGTTTGCGGACGACACCACCCTCATCGGGCTCATCTCCAACGGCGACGAGTCCGTCTACAGGAGAGAGGTGGCCCAACTGGCGTCCTGGTGCAGCCACAACAACCTGCAGCTGAACGCTCTGAAGACAGTTGAGATGATTGTGGACTTCAGGAAAGTCACAACCCCTCTGCCCCCCCTCACCCTCACAGGCTCTCCCATCACCACTGCAGATTCCTTCCGCTTCCTGGGCACCACCATCACCTGGGACCTCAAGTGGGAGCCGACCATCAGCTCCCTCATCAAAAAGGCCCAGCAGAGGATGTTCTTCCTGCGGCAGCTGAGGAAGCTCAAGCTACCCACCAAGATGTTGGTACAGTTCTACACAGCCATCATCGAGTCCATCCTCACCACCTCCATAACCGTGTGGTACGCAGGAGCCACTGCCAGGGACAGACTAAGGCTGCAGAGCGTCGTGCGCACTGCTGAGAAGGTGATCGGCTGCAAGCTCCCATCCCTCCAGGACCTGTACATCTCCAGGACCCGGAGGCGTGCAGGCCGGATCATAGCCGATCCTACACACCCTGGTCACGTACTGTTTGCCCCCCTCCCCTCAGGTAGAAGGCTTCGGTCCATTCGTATCTGTCCGTCTGCCTCTCTGTTTCAGCTTGCGTGGTCAAAATTAAGTGGAACTAAAGGCTTATATCATTGTATCGCCATATTTTCTCGGCTTTTAATTTGCCAGAATTATGAGACAAGGCTTTGTTTTCAAAATGATCACAAATTTAACACCATTTCTGTCAATGCAGCCATGAAAAAAAGGTATTGTAATAACTATGCCAGGCCACTAGAGAGGGCAGTGTGACTTTTTTTTTTTTTTACAGCACATGACAGACCACTTTTGTGACATCACTAGGTTGGTCAGTAAGCTTGGTGCTTAGAGGTCTGCCTCAGCTACTATGGAGAGTTTTTTACAAACACGAGGTTAATGGATGATTATTAGACCAAAATTAAAAACAAATGTAAGGGCAGTCATTATTCTATTACCCGACTGTAGTGGTACAGTGGTGTGAAAAAGTGTTTGCCCCCTTCCTGATTTCTCATTTTTTTGTTTGTCACACTTAAATGTTTCAGATCATCAAACAAATTTAAAAATTAGACAAAGATAACACAAGTAAACACAAAATGCAGTTTTTTAAATGAAGGTGTTTATTATTAAGGGTAAAAAAATCTAAACCTACATGGGCCTGTGTGGAAAAAGTGATTGCCCCCTAAACCTAATAACTGCTTGGGCCACCCTTAGCAGCAACAACTGCAATCAAGTATTTGCAATAACTGGCAATGAGTCTTTTCCAGCACTGTGGAGGAATTTTGGCCCTCTCATGTTTGCAGAATTGTTGTAATTCAGCCACATTGGAGGGTTTTTGAGCATGAACCGCCTTTTTAAGCTCATGCCACAGCATCTCAATCGGATTCAGGTCAGGACTTTGACTAGGCCACTCCAAAGTCTTCATTTTGTTTTTCTTAAGCCATTCAGAGGTGGACTTGCTGGTTTGTTTTGGATCATTGTCCTGCTGCAGAACCCAAGTGCACTTCAGCTTGAGGTTGCAAACAGATGGCCGGACATTCTCCTTCAGGATTTTTTTGTAGACAGCAGAATTCATGGTTCGATTTACCACAGCAAGTCTTCCAGGTCCTGAAATGGCAAATCATCCCCAGACCATCACACTACCACCACCATATTTTACTGTTGGTATGATGTTCCTTTTCTGAAATGCTGTTACTTTTACGCCAGCTGTAATGGGAGACACACCTTCCAAAAAGTTCAACTTTTGTCTCGTCAGTCCACAGAGTATTTTCCCAAAAGTCTTGGGGATCATCAAGATGTTTTCTGGCAAAACTGAGACGAGCCTTTATGTTCTTTTTTGCTCAGCAGTGGTTTTCCTCTTGGAACTCTGCCATGCAGGCCATTTTTGCCCAGTCTCTTTCTTATGGTGGAGTCATGAACACTGACCTTAATTGAGGCAAGTGAGACCTGCAGTTCTTTGGATGTTGTTGTGTGGTCTTTTGTGACCTCTTGGGTGAGTCATCACTGTGCTCTTAGGGGTAATTTTGGTCGGCCGGCCGCTCCTGGGAAGGTTCATCACTGTTCCATGTTTTCGCCATTTGTGGATAATGGCTCTCACTGTGGTTCGCTGGAGTCCCAAAGCTTTAGAAATGGCTTTATAACCTTTTGCAGACTGATAGATCTGTTACTTTGTTTCTCATTTGTTCCTGAATCTCTTTGGATTGCAGCATAATGTCTAGCTTTTGAGGATCTTTTGGTCTCCTTCACTTTGTCAGTCAGGTCCTATTTAAGTGATTTCTTGATTGAGAACAGGTGTGGCAGTAATCAGCTTGAGTGTGGCTCAAGAAATTGAACTCGGCTTTCCAAAGATGTGATAAATCACAGTTAATTTATGTTTTAACGGGGCAGGGGAGGCAATCATTTTTTCACACAGGGCCATGTAGGTTTTGATTTTTTTTTTACACCTTAATAATAAACACCTTCATTTAAAAACTACATTTTGTGTTTACTTGTGTTATCTTTATCTAATATTTAAATTTGTTTGATGATCTGAAACTTTTAAGTGTGACAAACATACAAAAAAAATGAGAAATCAGGAAGGGGGCAAACACTTTTTCACACCACTTTATATTTTATGTGGTCAAAACGAGAAGAGATCGCCTGTTTTATTTTATGACATCTTCAACAGCTGACTGATGTCTATATTAAAATGACGGCGCTGCCATTAGCTTCGATGCTAACATGTGCAGCGATCTTTTGTATTAATGACGGGGGGTTTTGAGTCAGAGGGACTGATGGTTCATCAGATAAAAAGGTCTCAAGTCTGATCCTACTATTCTCTGAATGATTTTTTCTCTGATAAAGTCTGGTGTCCACTGATCACTGCACAGACTGTTAGCATAGAGGTAATGAGTGCTAACATCAGTTCCACTCTTCAACTAAACTCTTTTTAGGTCACGTAGAAAGTACCCCCTCAGTGGTGATTTATGCGAAATAGATCACTGTTTTCTATTCTTTTTAAATGTAATAATTAGCTTATGTTTGTGGAGCAACTCATCAGTTAATAAACAGCTTTCTTACCTTTGATGAGGACCCCTAATATCACTGCAGTCTTTAAAAAAAAAAAATCCTTTCTCTCCCTCTGGTAAAAACTGATCATTTTAACAGGAACTTGGATTTGACTTCCATCCAGATGAATTAATTAAAAAATACTTCAACTGAATCCACTTTACCAAGAACACAAATCAATTATTTTATTGATGTCTGAAATTCAAAGATATAAAAATTACAGGGCTGAATATGATAATGGGAAGCTTAAAATATTTCAGTGAAAATCTGTGTAAAATATACAACATATTTTAAAAAACTGAAGAGAGTGAGAGACAACAATTCTAACCCATTATATTTATCTTCCAGGAGAAAAAATATGTCTATTACTATTTGAATGACCACAGTGTATTTAGCTTGTTATCAGTTCAAAGATAATAGACTGCAATAGATTTGGGGGGTGAAGGACTTCCTGTAAGGTTTTATTAATTATTTCTAGCACAACACTCATCCTCAGCCTGCTTGTAAATAAGAGGCTCAAATCATGAGTAAAGAGTTTAGAAACCTTTTTAGTTTGTGTCTCAGTCCATTTCCACATACGGCTTTGTTATCAAAATACACTATGGATGTTAAGTAGCCCTTGGTTTTCCAAAGGGCAAGGTGGCAAGTGAAGCTTAACCGCGTATTGTTTGAATCTGTACACATGACTAAGGTGTGGACTCCGTGGTCGATCGCGAGCTGCAATGTTATGAGCACGCCAGCGATTTCAGCATATCGGGATGACTGAGAGCCCAACCGAAAGCTGTCCGGCCTGAACATGCGCTTTGTGATGGAATGAGCATCCATCGACATAAGCTGTGACCACGTCTTGGTAGATGTTATGGTCGAAGTAGTGGCGGTTGGGATCTTCTGCAATGCCAGCGTGAGTCATGCCTGCTGATGGGCTTGGCATGTCGTTAGAACACCGTTAGCAGGCTGCCAGTTGGTGTCAAGAGGACTCTTGTATTGCCTGATGTGCGTTGGTGGGGCGTCAGGAGGGGTTGGGAGCAATGCGCCTTTTTTACCCCCCCCCCCCCCCCCAGGCACTGAGGCATCAGCGCCTTGGTGCTTTCATTTAAATATTTGTATATTGTTCAAAAATGTCTTTAAGATGTCTCCTTATGCCATGCCACTTTTGTTTTTAGAGGTGTGTCTATCTTTGGTTGGGTGGATCAAGGTTGCGTGGCAACGCCACCCCACTCCTTCAACCAGTGGAGTTGAACTTTTATGGTCCTAATTAGCCAATGAGTTTCTCACACATGGTCTACTAATGGCAGCCATTTTGATTAGTTTAATGCGACTCTGAAGAAGGTAGACTCTCTTTCCTTAATAAATGTGTATCTTATTTCCTCGTAAATTTTCACATTTTTGTAGTAAATTTGCAGCTTTTTTCTTGTAAATTTGTGACTTTTTTTTCTCATAAATTTGTGACTTTTTTCATGTAAATCTGCAAATTTTTCTTTGTAATGTGAGGTTTTTTTCTTTTAAATTTGCAGGGGTTTTTTTTTAAAGTAAATTTGCATCTTTTTTTCCTGATAAAGTAGCAACTTTTTCCCTTGTAAATGTGCTACTTTTCTCAGAAATTTGTGACTTTTTCTAGTAAATTTTCCATTTCTTTTCTGGTAGCTAAAACTTTTTGTTCTTTTTGCTGTTGTGTTGCCAGTTGTGTTGGTACGGTCTGGTTTCAGGTGTTTTAGTTTGGGATTTGTGACATGATCATAAACTTTATCCGTTTTACTTCGTCACCAGCGGTCCTCTGTGACGTACGATGCTCCAGCTGGTGGCGGTGATCGGCGCTGGAGCGGCTGGACTCTGCACGGCCCGACACATCCTGTCCCGCACCGACACCTTTGCCGCTCCGGTGGTGTTCGAGCTCAGCGACGATGTGGGCGGGACATGGCGCTACGAGGAGAACGGGGGAACAGACGGGAGTGGCCGCCCGGTCCACAGCAGCATGTACAGAGACCTGAGGTGGGTTCTGGTGGCTCGGTACCAGGAACACCTGCTGAGAAGCAAACCTGGATGTTGTTGTCCCTCAGTTAATCTGAATTTGTGTCGTCCCTACTCTCTTATCTACCAGGACCAACCTTCCTAAGGAGGTAATGATGTTCCCTGACTTCCCCTTTGACCCCCACCTCAGCAGCTTCCTGCCCCACCAGGAGGTCCAGCAGTACCTGCAGAGGTTCTGTCAGAGCCACCACATCGGCCCCCACATCAGGGTCAGTCTGGGACCAGGTCCAGGATTTTGTGAAGACACAAACGTTTGATTGTCTACTGTCTGGGCTTTAAGATAAGATAAGCCTTTATTAGTCCCACAATGGGGAAATTCCAGGATTGCAACGCCACAGGCATAGCAACACTCAGAGCTACAATCAAGAAGACAAGAAAAACAAGAGCAGCGAATATAAATATGTACATATAAATATATAAATATATAAACACAGAGTGCGGAGCATTGTAGCTAGATGGAATAAACAGCATAACCGTCTGCTTAGTTATCCTACATAGTATGAATATGTACCCATACATATTGTCACCCTCCGTAGCGACCGATATTGTCCTAGTTGTATACTGGAGGGGACCATTGTGTAAGTCTATTGCGTCTTTTGCATTCAATACTATTAGGTTGTCACGTTTTTTTGCCATCTCTGCGAGCAGCCCTGCTTAGGTTACACAGCCTGACAGCCGTAGGTAGGAAGGACCTGCGAAACCTCTCAGTTGCGCACCTAGGATGATGTAGTCTGTTGCTAAATGAGCTCCTCAGTGCGTTCAGTATGTCCTGCATAGGGTGGGACTCTGACTCCAGCAGAGATGACAGTTTAGCCACCATCCTTCTCTCTCCTATCTCCTCTACTGGGTCAGGGCGTTGCCCCAGGACAGAGCTAGTTTTCTTGATCAGTTTGTTCGGTCTCTTCCTATCGGCTGCTGTAATGCCACTGCCCTGGCAGACCACTCCAAAAGTGATGGCTGATGCCACCACCGTGTCGTAGAATGTCTTCAGCAGCGCCCCTTGTACACCAAAAGACCTGAGTCTCCTCAGTAGGAACAACCTGCGCTGTCCCTTCTTGTAGAGTGCGTCGGTATTGTGTGAGCAGTCTAGTTTATTGTTCAGATGAACACCCAGGTACTTATAGGATGTCACCATCTCAATGTCTGTTCCCTGTATGTTTACTGGCGCTGTGAGGGGTTGTCCTTGCCTGCGGTAGTCCACCACCAGCTCCTTAGTTTTCCTCGCGTTGATCTGGAGGCAGTTCCGATGGCACTGGTCCACGAAGTCCTGGATAAGTCCTCTGTACTCAGCTTCATCTCCGTTGGAGATGAGGCCGACGATCGCAGAGTCATCAGAGAACTTCTGTAGATGGCAGTGTGTTGTGTTGTGTGAGAAGTCCGCAGTATAAAGGGTGAACAGGAAGGGAGCCAAAACCGTCCCCTGGGGGGCCCCCTTGCTACCGATGATGGTGTCAGACACACAGTCCCGGGTTCTCACAAACTGTGGCCGGTTAGTGAGGTAGTCAGGATCCATGATGACAGGTGCTGGTCCTCCCCTGCACACAGCAGCTTGTCCTTCAGGATCATCGGTTGGATGGTGTTGAAAGCACTGGAGAAGTCAAAGAACATGATCCTCACCGCATTCCCGGGCTTCTCCAGGTGGGACAGAGAGCGGTGAAGAAGGAAGATCACCGCATCCTCCACCCCAATGCCATGCTGGTAGGCGAACTGGAGTGGATCCATCACTGGTCTCACCAGGGGGCGGAGGTGAGCAAGGAGCAGTCTCTCCAGGGTCTTCATCATGTGGGACGTCAGGGCCACTGGTCTGTAGCTGTTCAGGTCTTTGGGGTGGGAAGTCTTTGGTACAGGTACCACACAAGATGTTTTCCACAACTGTGGTACCCTCCCCAGCTTCAGGCTCAGGTTGAAGATGAGCTCCACAATCCCACACAGCTGGTCTGCACAGGACTTGAGGAGCTTTGCGCTGATGCTGTCCGGTCCCGATGCCTTCCTCGCCTTGATCTTCCTCAGCTCTGTCCTCACCTGGGTCTTAGTGAGGGTCATGTTGGGGGGCTGTGTGTTGGGAGTGGGGGGGGGGGGTGTTGGTGGAGGGGGGTGTGGGCAGCAGTACTCGGATGTCTTTAGAGGCAGCAGTGGTTGTTGTGCAATTGGGGGGGAGGGTGGTTGGTCAAACCTATTAAAAAACAGGTTCAGATTGTTCGCCCACTCCCTCCCCCCCGTGGCCTGGGGGGAGGTATTCTGGAGCCCAGAGATGGTTTTAAGATTTCTCCAGACACCGCTGATGTCGCTCTGTTGCAGCTTGTCCTCCATCCCACTGTGTGGGCTGCACGGTGGCGCAGTGGTTTAGCACTGTGGCAGCACAGTTTTACCCTCGGCCAGGGGACTGCGGGGATCATGAGATCGTGGGTTTGATCCCAGCCCCCGACCAACAGTGAGCTGTGTGGAGTTTGCATGTTCTCCCCGTGTTGCGTGGGTTTACTCCGGGATTTCTCCGGTTTCCTCCAGCATACCAAAAACATGTAGGTTTAGGGCGCTCGCGCACGCAGCGACCGGCAGCTGGTGGCTTGTCACCAGACTGCAAACCGAATCTACCTACGGGTACAAATAAGTAACAAAAAAAAAAAAAAAAAAAAAATCTTCTTCCTGAAGCTGTCCCTGCCTTCTCTGATCTTTCTCCTCAGCTCCCTCTGTACGGACTTCAGCATCTCCCTGTTCCCCGACCTGAAGATCTTCTTCTTCTCTCTCAGAAGTGTTTTTATCTCAGGGTTGATCCAGGGTTTGTTGTTCAAGTAACACCATATGGTCTTGGTGGGAACGGTGTTGTCCACACAGAAGCTGATGTAGTCCGTGATGGTGTGAGTGAGGCCATCGAGGTCCTCACCATGTGGATCGCAGAGCTGCTCCCAGGCGGTGGTTTCACAACAGTCCTTTAGAGCGATCATTGCCTCCTCAGACCATAGCTTCACTGCTCGCATGACCGGAGGTTGTCTGTGCACTAGGGGTTTGTACACCGGCAGGAGATGAACCAAGTTGTGATCCGATCTCCCGAATGGGGGGAGTTGTGATGAGATGTACGCCTCCTTAGTGTTTGTGTAGAATAAGTCCAGTGTTTTATTGTCTCTAGTGTGGCATGTGACATACTGGGTGAACGTGGGTAGAATGGGAGACAGTGAGATATGGTTGGAATCACCTGAGATGAGGAGAAGAGCATCTGGGTGTTCTATCTGCAGCCTGCAAGTTACTGAGTGGATGACGTCGCGCGCTGTCCCAGCGTTCACCGTCGGATTTGCATAAATAACAATGCACATCACGTGTGAGTATTCCCTCGGGAGATATGTAGGTCGCATGCTAACAGCTAGCAACTCCATGTCTTTGTTGCAGTGTTGTTGTTTAACGGTGATATGTCCCGGTCTGCACCAGTTGTTATTGACATACATCATCACTCCTCCACCCCTTGCTTTGCCACTGTCTGGTGTTCGGTCTGCCCGTATTGCGTGGAAACCCTCCAGTTCAATGTTAGCATCTGTTGCTAGTTCTGTTAGCCACGTCTCCGTGAATAGCATCAGGCTACACTCCCTGTATTTGCTATCGTAGCGGGAGATAGCCACTAGCTCATCTGTTATTCTGAGTAGCGATCGTATATTCCCCATAATAACGGATGGGAGGGCGGGTCTGTACCTTATATTCCTCGCCTGCCGTCTTATTCCAGCACGACATCCACGCCGTTTTCGTCTTATTTATCCCGGTATGTCGAGTTTTTGCGTTAGCATCATGGGCCGGTTAAGTGCTAACAGCTGGCCCCTATTGTGCTGCCTCCTGCGAGAAACAGTGGCTCCGTCCGCTGGCTCAGGAGACATTTGGGCGATCTACGTGTCTGTGATGGATCAAGGTGTCACCGAAACAGAAAGATTAGTAAGAGAGCCAGATAGTAAATAGAAATAGGAAGAAAATGATCCGCTGTTGCAAAAGGCAGCCTACTCATGTGGCGCCGGAAGTCTTAAAAAAAAAAAAAAAAAAAAAAATCTCAGCTGTAATCTGAGTTTTTATGTGAGATAAGATAAGATAAGATAAGATAAGCCTTTATTAGTCCCACAACGGGGAAATTCCAGGATTGCAACAGCACAGGGATAGCAACACTCAGAGCAACAATCAGAAGGCAAGAAAAAAAACAAGCAAGCAAGAGCAGCTAATAAACATATGTACGTATTACTATAAAATATATATATATACACACACACACAGACACACAGTGCAGAGCATTGTAGCTGGATGGAATAAATATATGAATATATGAACACACAGTGCAGAGCATTGTAGCTAGATGGAATAAATATGTAAATATATAAACACCCACAGTACGGAGCATTGCAGCTAGGTGGAATAAATATGCAAGTATATAAACACACACAGTGCGGAGCAATGTAGCTAGATGGAATAATATGTAGATATATAAATATATAAACACCCACAGTACGGAGCATTGTAGCTAGATGGAATAAATATGCAAATATATAAACACACACAGTGCAGAGCATTGTTGCTAGATGGAATGAAACAGCATAACCGTCTACTTAGTTATCCTACATGGTATGATTATGTGCCCATACATATTCTCACCCTCCATAGCGACCGGTATGTTCCTAGTTGTATGCCGGAGAGGACCATTGTGTAAGTCTATTGCATCTTTTGCATTCAAAAAACTATTAGTTTGTTACGTCTTTTTGCTATCTCTGCGAGCAGCCCTGCTTAGGTTGTACAGTCTGACAGCCGTTGGTAGGAAGGACCTACGAAACCTCTCGGTTGTGCACCTGGGATGATGTAGTCTGCTGCTAAATGAGCTCCTCAGTGCATTCAGTATGTCCTGCATAGGGTGGAACTCGGACTCCAGCAGAGATGACAGTTTAGCCACCGTCCTTCTCTCTCCTATCTCCTCCATCGGATCAAGGCGCTGCCCCAGGACAGAGCTAGCTTTCTTAATCAGTTTGTTCAGTCTCTTCCTATCGGCTGCAGTAATGCCACTGCCCCAGCAGACCACTCCAAAAGTGATGGCTGATGCCACCACCGTGTCATAGAATGACTTCAGCAGCGCCCCTTGTACACCAAAAGACCTGAGTCTCCTCAGCAGGAACAGCCTGCGCTGTCCCTTCTTGTAGAGTGCATCAGTATTGTGTGACCAGTCTAGTTTATTGTTCAGATGAATACCCAGGTACTTATAGGATGTCACCATCTCGATGTCTGTTCCCTGTATATTTACTGGTACTGTGAGGGGCTGCCCATGCCTGCGGCAGTCCACCACCAGCTCCTTAGTTTTCCTCGCGTTGATCTGGAGGCAGTTCCGATGGCACCAGTCCACGAAGTCCTGGATAAGCCCTCTGTACTCAGCTTCATCTCCATTGGAGATGAGGCCAACGATCGCAGAGTCATCAGAGAACTTCTGTAGATGGCAGTGTGTTGTGTTGTGTGAGAAGTCCGCAGTATAAAGAGTGAACAGGAAGGGAGCCAGCACCGTTCCCTGGGGGGCCCCCGTGCTACTGATGATCGTGTCGGACACACAGTCCCGGGTTCTCACAAACTGAGGCCGGTTCGTGAGGTAGTCCAGGATCCATGATGACAGGTGCTGGTCCACCCCTGCGCGCAGCAGCTTGTCCTTCAGGATCATCGGTTGGATGGTGTTGAAAGCACTGGAGAAGTCAAAGAACATGATCCTCACCATATTCCCGGGCTTCTCCAGGTGGGACAGAGAACGGTGAAGGAGGAAGATCACCGCATCCTCCACCCCAATGCCATGCTGGTAGGCGAACTGGAGTGGATCCATCGCTGGTTCCACCAGGGGGCGGAGGTGAGCAAGGAGCAGTCTCTCCAGGGTCTTCATCAAGTGGGACGTCAAGGCCACCGGTCTGTAGCTGTTCAGGTCTTTGGGGTGGGAAGTTTTTGGTACAGGTACCACACAAGATGTTTTCCACAGCTGTGGTACCCTCCCCAGTTTCAGGCTCATGTTGAAGATATACGTCACAATCCCACACAGCTGGTCTGCACAGGACTTGAGGAGCTTTGCGCTGATGCCGTCCGGTCCCGGCGCCTTCCTCGCCTTGATCTTCCTCAGCTCCGTCCTCACCTGGGTCCTGGTCAGGGTCAGGATGGGGGGCTGTGTGTTGGGAGTGGGGGGGTGTTGGTAGAGTGGGGAGTGGGCAGCAGGACTTGATTTCTTTAGAGGCAGCAGTGGTTGTTGTGCAGTCAGGGGGGAGGGCGGTTGGTCAAATCTATTGAAAAACAGATTCAGGTTGTTCGCCCACTCCCTGCCCCCTGTGGCCTGGGGGGAGGTATTCTGGAGCCCCGAGATGGTTTTGAGGTTTCTCCAGACCCCGCTGATGTCGCTCTGTTGCAGCTTGTCCTCCATCTTCTTCCTGAAGCTGTCCTTGCCTTCTCTGATCTTTCTCCTCAGCTTTAATCTGAGCTATAATAATCAGGGCTGTACGTTAACTTTTTTGCTCATAGCACTGGTGCTAAAGAAGTTCATAGTCTTGTAGTACGATAAAAACATCTGTTTCTTCTCTAAAACTGACTGCAAGGATGAGGACCTGTACTTATAGAGTTCTTTTCTAGCCTCCAAGACCACTCAAACTGTTCACTCGTACTAACCCTCTATTCTTAGGGCCTGTAGGAGACAGACACCTCTCACCCCTGCCAGTCTGGGGATTCAAACCTGGAACCATCTGTTAGCAGTGTTAACCCCTGAACCACTGTGCAAGTAGTGCAGTTTAGTTAAAAATATAGTATTTCATTTTATGATTAAGAACAACTTGTCAAGATCTAGAAATTATTTTAAGTTTACATACATTTCCCCATCAGCCATCAACAGTGTTGGCAGTAACACATTACAAAGTAACGTGTTACTGTGACACCACTACTTCTGCAGTAATGTGCTGTGTAACGAAATTACTGTTTAAGTAGAAAAGCACTCAGAGAGTGCATACCTCTGCCAAGGCTCCTTCCTTCCCTCCCTTTGTCCATCCATCTGTCCGCACCTCCCTGCCTCCATCCCACCATACATTGCAAGATAGGGCCTTGGTAGAGGTATGCGCTCATAGATCAGCTCCAAAATCTAATGGGTTCGTCTGTAACCCATGGACCTCCTCTGGTGAAGATTTCATCAAAACCCATCCATTAGTCTTTGAGTAATCTTGCTAGCATATTGTGAGAAGATAGCACCTTGGTGGAGGTATGCGCTCTCAGATCATCAACAAAATTTAATGGATTAATCTGTAGGCCCAGGGCCACCTTTGGTGAAAATTGCATCCAAATCTGTCCAGTAGTTTTTGCATAATCCTGCTATCAGACCGACAGACAGACAGACAAATGCTGGCGAAACCATAACCTCCTTTTCAGAGGTAAAAATTCAGTAATGCATTACAGTTACTGAAATTTAATCAGATGCATTACTGGTTGCCTGTTTTATTAATACAGGTAGCAGGGGCAGACTGGGATAAAAATTCAGGCCGAGAGTTTGACTCCATCACAGGTCATCCCACTGCTGTGCACCAGAAACCATTGCTGCTGTGTTTGTACATCACCATGTATGCATATCAGGTGTCAAACTAGTTATAAATAGGGTTACAACCTTTGGGTGGGAGGATAAATATCCATTTTTCTGAATGTTTTTTAGTCAATTAATCATTTTCTCATTTTGTGCTGGGCTCTGGACCTCCTTATCTCTCTGCACCTTTTGTTGCTCTGCAGAATGAGATAAAACTATAAATAGCATAAATGAATGAATAAATAAACCTGTACTTCTTGAGCCGTCAGTAATTCTGTGCACCCTGATTACATTCCATCTGATAGCATCCCTACATATTTAGGATCGTGGGTCTAAGTTGTACCTGAAGGTTCCTGCTCTGTGTCTGAACTCTGCACCATCTCAACTTCTGGACAAGTAGCACTGCTGCTGCTGCTTCCTTCTCCACCTTTTCACATAAACAGAAGCCACAATTTCAGTTTAGCTGACTGCTGTTTGCATTCAACCAATGTCTAAATATATGTTCTAGAGAAAAAAAATCATAATATTGTGCTATAGGCTACATTAACATCCAAAATAAGACAGTCTAATAACTGAAACCTTAAATTCTGGATTTCTGGTCTAAAGTGTTCCAACTCTTCTGAAAATGGGGTATGTACTTTAATTGAAATAAACATTGTATTGTAAAAAGCAATTATCACACAATTGTTGTGCTGAATCCAGCCACAGGGGGTGCACAAGCCAGTGTACTCCTAGTGCTGGCCCCAAGCCCAGGTAAATGGGGAGGGTTGTGTCAGTGAGGGCATCTGACGTAAAGCCTTTGCCATATCAAACATGCGGATCATGACGAATGAGACTTCCATACCGGATCAGTCGAGGCCTGGGTTAACGACTGTTAAACCAGGGTTAACCTAGTCTGGACAGTGGTTCAGATCGATCAGGTCCCACATCTCCAGACTGACAAGTTTCTTCCCCTGGGCCATCCGACCTGCAAATAGTCAGAGCACCCCCCCCCCCACCGAACGCGCACATGCTCAGAACTGAGGACCTTTTAATTATCACATTAACTCACCTGTCTTTGCACTCCTCACTTCATGTATATTGACCCATCCGTGAAACCATTATTATTATGTATATTTTACATAATCCTTGGGCCTTTTTTCCTCAATTGTGTGTCCTGCACTCTGCACTCTTATGTACATAGTTCCACCCACGTAGCCACTACCATACCTGTGTATCTTTCCATAATCCTGGGCCATTTTTTTATTCTCTCCACCAAGGAGGTAATGTTTTTACCGGCGTTTGTCTGTCTGTTACCAACATAACTCAAAACGTTATGAATGCATTTTGACCACATTTTTCAGGAAAAGTGTGTAATGGCACGGGGAACAGATGATTAGATTTTGGTGATGATCTGAGAGTGCATACCTCCACCAAGGGCTTTGTTTGTAGTTGTGCAGCAGGATTACACAAAAACTACTGGATGGATTTGGATGAAATTTTCACCACAGGTGGTTCTTAGCCTACAGAGGAACCCGTTACATTTTGGTGATGATCTGGGAATGCATACCTCAGCCAAGGCTCTTCTCACAGTGTGTCACCCACAATACTCCAAAACTAATGGACAGACTTCGATGCAATTTTCACCACAAGTGGCTCTAGGCCTACACACAAACCCATTACATTTTTGGAGGTGATCCATGACAGACTGAGGGAGACTTGGCGGAGGTATGCGCTCTCTGAGTGCTTTTCTAGTTATTTCAGTCATGTGTTTAATTGTGTGTTACAGTGTTTTATCTAATCCTTCTCCCTTACTTTATTGCGCAGTAGCCTGGTGGAGCACCCACAATTTTGTTGTACTGTACTACTGTACAATGACAATAAAGCCTATTCTAGTCTAACAACGACCACCACTGGTGCTGTTTACTAACAGGGTGCCAGTGGAAATTGAGCTACTGTTGGTCAAAGATCGAGGAGGAGGAGGGGGGAAGGCGTGTTAGGAGGGAGAGAGAGAAAAGGAAAGGTAGAAGTGTGGAGGTGAGAGTAGGGACGTTAAATGTAGGGACTGTGACTGGTAAAGGCAGAGAGTTGGCTGATATGATGGAGAGAAGAAAGGTAGATATACTGTGTGTTCAAGAAACCAGATGGAAGGGAAGCAAGGCTAGGAGCATTGGAGGTGGATTTAAACTATTCTACCATGGTGTAGATAGGAAGAGAAATGGAGTAGGAGTAATCTTGAAGGAAGAGTATGTGACGAGTATTCAGGAGGTAAAGAGGGAGTCAGACAGAATCATGAGTTTGAAGCTAGAACTCAAAGGTGTGATGTTGAATGTTGTCAGTGCGTATGCCCCTCAAGTTGGATGTCAGGTAGAAGAGAGAGAGGAATTCTGGAGTAAGTTGGATCAAGTGGTAGAGAGGGTTCCCATGGAGGAGAGAGTGGTGATTGGAGCGGACTTTAATGAACATGTAGGTGAAGGGAACAGAGGTGATGAGGAGGTTCTGGGTAGGTATGGTCTTAAGGAGAGAAATGTATAAGGACAGATGGTTGTGGATGTTACTAAAAGGATGAAAATGGCTGTGGTGAACACGTACTTTAAGAAGAAAGTAGGAACATAGGGTGACTTACAAGAGTGGAGGAAGGTGCACACAGGTGGACTGCATCTTATACAGAAGGAGAAATCTGAACGAGATCGGAGACTGCAAGGTGGTGGCAGGGGAGAATGTAGCTTGACGGCATCAGATGGTGGTCTGTAGGATGACTTTGCAAAGCAAGAAGAGGAAAACAGTGAAGGCAGAGCCAAAGATTAAGTGGGGGAAGTTACAGAAGGAAGAACGTACCACAGAGTTTAGGAAGGAGTTGATACAGGCTCTGGGTGGTTGGGAAGAATTATCAGATGACTGGGAAAGTACAGCAAAAGTATTGAAGGAAACGGGTAGAATGGTATGCGGTGTATCCAGTGGACAGAGGAAGGAAGACAAGGAGACTTGGTGGTGGAATGATGAGGTACAGGAAAGTATCCAAAGGAAGAGGTTAGCAAAGAAAAAATGGGATAGTCAGGGAGATGAAGAAAGTAAGACAGGAGTATTTGGAATCTAGGAGCATGGCAAAGAGAGAGTTGGCAAAGGAAAAGGCATATAGTGAGTTGTATTAGAGGCTAAACACTAAGGAAGGAGAAAAGGAGTTATATCAATTGACTAGACAGAGAGATCGAGCTGGAAAGGATGTACAGCAGGTTAGGTTGATTAAGGACAGAAATGGTAATGTACTAACAAATGATGACAGTGTGTTGAGAAGGTGGAGTGAGTACTTTGAAGAGTTGATGAATAAAGAAAATGAGAGAGAGAGGAGGATGGATAAAGGAAAGATGGTGAACAAGGAAGTCCAGAGGATTAGCAAGGCAGGAGTGAAGGCAGCTTTGAAGAGGATGAAGAATGGAAAGGCGGTTGGGTCCAGATGACATACCTGTGGAGGTATGGAGATGTTTAGGAGAGATGGCTTTGGACTTTTTAGATAGATTGTTTAACACAATCTTGGAGAGTGAGAGGATGCCTGAGGAGTGGAGAAAAAGTGTTTGGTACCAATTTTTAAGAACAAAGGTGATGCTCAGAGCTGTAAAGTTGATCAGCCACACTATGAAGATACAGGAAAGAGTTGTTGAAGCCAGGTTGAGAGGAGAGGTGACAATCAGTGAGCAGTAGTACGGTTTCATGCCAAGAAAGAGTACTACAGATGCAGTGTTTGCTCTAAGAGTGCTGATGGAGAAGTATAGAGAAGGTCAGAAGGAGTTGCACTGTGTCTTTGTCGATCTAGAGAAAGCATATGATAGGGTGCCAAGAGAGGAAGTGTGGTACTGTATGAGGAAGTCAGGAGTGGCAGAAAAGTATATGAGGGTGGGGCAGGATATGTATGGGGACAGCGAGACGGTGGTGAGGTGTGCTGTAGGAGTGACAGATGGGGTCAAGGTGGGGGTGGGATTACATCAGGGATTGGTTCTGAGTCCCTTCTTGTTTGCCCTGGTGATGAACAGGCTGACAGACAAGGCCAGGCAGGAGTCTCTGTGGACCATGATGTTTGCAGACGACATTGTGATCTGCAGTGAGAGTAGGGAGCAGGTGGAAAAGAACCTGGAGAGGTGGAGATATGCTCTGGAGAGAGGAGGAATGAAATTCAGTATAAGCAAGACAGAATACATGAATGTGAATGAGAGGGAGGCAAGTGTAATGGTGAAGATTTAAGGAGCAGAGGAAGTCGATGAGTTCAAATACCTGGGTGAACCATCCAAAGCAATGGAAAATGCACAAGAGAGGTGAAGAAGAGAGTGCAGGCAGGGTGGAGTGGGTGGAGACAAGTGTTGGGGTGATTTGTGACAGAAAGGTAGCAGCAAGACTGAAAGGGAAGATTTACAAGATGATAGTGAGAGCTGCAATTATGTATGGTTTGGAGACGGTGACACTGACAAAAAGACAGGAGATGGAGCTGGAAGTGGCAGAGTTGAAGATGCTAAGATGTTCATTGGGAGTGACTAGGAGGGACAAGATTAGAAATGAGTATTTCAGAGGGACAGTTCAGGTTGAGCGATTTGGAGACAAAGTCGGAGAGGCAAGGCTAAGATGGTTTGGACATGTGCAGAGGAGGGATAGTGGAGATATTGGACAAAGGATATAGATGGACAAAGGATGAAGATGGAGCTGTCAGGCAGGAGGAGGGGGAAGACCACAGAGAAGATTCATGGATGTAGTGAAGGAGGACCTGGAGAGGGTTGATGTTACAGAGAAAAATGAAGGGATAGGGTGAGATGGAGACCGATGATCTGCTGTGGAGACCCCTGAAGGGAGCAGCCGAAAGAAGAAGACACAATTGTGCTAAAAAAAAAAAAAAAGCTATTGTTAAAATGGTCTGAAATAAATATGGAAGGACTTAAATGTGAAAATGTGGCTCCTATAACTGTTTATTCAGTGCATTTATTTCATGCATGGCCTCTAGTGTCTGTTTTTGTAGATATGAAAGCTGTTCAGCGGCGATTTGAAAAAAAAATGTCGGGTGCGTTTTGCAGTCTTCTCCGTTGTAATGGAGGACAAAGAGCAGGAACCATTGAACTCTATATCTGTGTATCCCACCACTGAACTGCGCTGAGTCACTGAGGCGACAAAATTAAGACTTATAAAAATGCCGGTGATTCCATAGCAGCCTGTGTCCCCAGCTTGCAGGCTGACTGGAATACCGGCACAATCAGCAATGTGAGGACATAAAAGTTGATATCCAGGAGACATGCGCTGTTATCTTCAAGAGATTGTTGAGGTGTGAATTTATGCTGATGGGATTCACGACTGCAGCTCGCCAATTGTAGTTTTAAAGCAGCATAACTATAGTTTGAAAGTGGCTATACACACAAGCAGGTCGGTTTCTCTTGGCACCAGTGCTACTTCAGTTCATTCATTCTTCACACAGACCAATTTTCACATTGCATGTTCCTCATACAGTATGTCGCACTGTACAGCCCTAATAATAATATAAGAATCTTTCAGCTGCTCATTAATTTAATCCCTAATCTGATTTTTGAATGTAATCTATCAGTTCAACACTGCGGTGGAGAAGGTGAGGCCCATTGTCATGACAACAGACGAGGAGGAACAGAGGACGAGGTGGGAGGTGACGTCAGCGGATCTGTCCGGTCATCAGAAAACAGAGACATTTGACGCCGTCTTTGTCTGTACGGGGTCAGCACTGATTAATTATTATAACGAACCAGTAACCAATCATAATCATCATTAGTGATGCCAGCAGCTTTATTTCCATCTTCAGTTTAAATCACTTTGTTTCTGGTCCGCTAACCCGCAGTTCCTCTGATTTCCACCAGAGGGAGACATCTCACTGTTATTAGAAAAAAGTAACTTCTTCATTTAAAAAAAATTGGATTTGTCTGTTAGTTGTACCTCACAGTAAAAGCTGAAAATGTTATAAATAGTGTAAATATTGTGATTTATTGTTGTTTTTTTCTGTTTTCAGACATTATTCAGACCCTCACATTCCAGACATTCCAGGGATCAAAAACTTTAAAGGTAACTTTTATTTTCATTCATATACCAGCTGAGGAGGTACAAACTGGTTACATTACTCAGCTGCATTCATAGTAGTGGTAGTACTTTTACTGTGGAATACCTTTGACTCTTCAGTTTTATTAGGAAGAAAAATTTATTAAAAATCTAAACTGTGAAACTCAAAAATGTAGGACTTTTTCCTCCATGGATGTAGGACTTTTCCCCCATAAATCCATCCATCTTCTACCACTTAATCCTTTTGGGTCACGGGGGGTGGAGCCTATCCCAGCACCTTCTGGGTGAGAGGCAGGGTTCACCCTGGACAGATTGCCAGTCTTTCGCAGGGCCAACACAGAGAGACAGACAACCAGTCACTCTCACATTCACACCTAAGGACAATTTAAGAGCCTCAGTTGATGCCCGGTGGCCTAACCTGCATGTGGGAGGAAACCGCAGCACCCGAAGAAAACCCACAGGGAGAATATGCAAACTCCATATATCCCATAAATGTAGGACTTTTTCCACATAAATTTAGGACTTTTCTCCATCAATGTAGAACTTTTTCCCCATCAATGCAAGACTTTTTCTCCATAATTGTAGGACTTTTTCTCTATAAATGTAGGATTCCCCCCATAAATGTAGGACTTTTTCACTCATCAATGTAGGACTTTTTCCTCATAAATGTAGCACTTTTCCTCCCAAAATTTAGGACTTTTCTCCCACAAATACAGGACTTCCCCCCCCCCATCAATGTAGGACTTTTCTCCATCAATGTAGGACTTTTCTCCATCAATGTAGGACTTTTCCTACATAAATTTAGGACTTTTCCTACATAAATTTAGGACTTTTTCCCATCAATGTGGGACTTCTTCCTCCATAAATGTAGGACTTTTACCCATAAATTTAAGACTTTTCCCCATCAATGTAGGACTTTTCTCCCTAAATGCGCATTCAAATTTTGGTGCCCACCAAACAAGTGAAGTCCGGTCTGCCTGAAAACGGGGGCCTCTGTTCACTTGCAAACAAAGTGTAGTGTACTTCGCTTGCAGTGTGGGGCAGAAGTGCCCCTCGGCAAATTTCCGGTTCCGGCTCTGCCGGACCGGTGGCGCCACACGAGTCGGCTGCCTGTTGCAACAGCCTTTTTTTTAATCTTCCTTCTTCTTTCTACACCTTTCACTCTGTATATATATCACGGACGCACGGATCGCCCCGGGGGTCTCCCGGGTCGGCGGACGGAGCCACGGTTTGCAGCGGGAGACGTTACAGCGGGGAGGAGCTAGTGCTAGCTAGCACTTGGCCGCCGCCCGGTGCTAATGGGAAACTCGACATACCGGGAGCTGTAGCGAAAACGAAGCGGGTGCCGGGCTGGAGTTTAGGCGGCGTGAAAGAAATATAAGACAGAATAATAAAGAGCGATGGCAAGAACCAAGCAGACCGCCCGTAAAATCTACTGGAGGAAGAAGCCCCCCAGGAGACAGCTAGCCACAGGGCTGCTCGGAGAGGCGCTCTGGCCACCGGCAGAGTGAAGAGGCCTCGCCGTCACAGGCCCGTGGCTCTGAGAGAGATCCGTCGCTACCAGAAATCCACGGAGCTGCTCATCCGTAAGCTGCCCGTCCAGCGCCTGGTGAGGGAGATCGCTCAGGACTTCAAGACCGTCCTGTGTTTCCTGAGTTTCGCCGTCATGGCTCTGCAGGAGACCAGCGAGACCCACCTGGTGGTCTCTTCTTCGCTAAGGGGGTCACCATCATGCCCAAAGACTTCCAGCTGGCCCGCCGCATCCGCGGAGAGAGAGCTTAGACTTTCTGCTGCACATCCACCAGCCATAATGCTCTGCACTGTGTGTCTATATATATACATTTATAGTAATATGGACATATGTTTGCTAGATGTTGTTTTTTCTTGCCTTCTGATTGTTGCTCTGAGTGTTGCTATCCCTGTGCTGTTGCAATCCTGGAATTTCCCCATTGTGGGACTAATAAAGGCTTATCTTATCTTATCTTAAATGTAGGACTTTTCCCCGTCAATGTAGGACTTTTTCTCCATAATTGTAGGGCTTTTTCACCCATCAATGTAACACTTTCCCCCATCAATGTAGGACTTTTTCCTCACAAATGTAGGACTTTTCCTCCCAAAATTTCGGACTTTTCTCCCACAAATGCAGGACTTCCCCCCCCCATCAATGTAGGACTTTTCTCCATCAATGTAGGACTTTTCTCCATCAATGTAGGACTTTTCCTACATAAATTTAGGACTTTTCCTACATAAATTTAGGACTTTTTCCCATCAATGTGGGACTTCTTCCTCCATAAATGTAGGACTTTTACCCATAAATTTAAGACTTTTCCCCATCAATGTAGGACTTTTCTCCCTAAATGCGCATTCAAATTTTGGTGCCCACCAAACAAGTGAAGTCCGGTCTGCCTGAAAACGGGGGCCTCTGTTCACTTGCAAACAAAGTGTAGTGTACTTCGCTTGCAGTGTGGGGCAGAAGTGCCCCTCGGCAAATTTCCGGTTCCGGCTCTGCCGGACCGGTGGCGCCACACGAGTCGGCTGCCTGTTGCAACAGCCTTTTTTTTAATCTTCCTTCTTCTTTCTACACCTTTCACTCTGTATATATATCACGGACGCACGGATCGCCCCGGGGGTCTCCCGGGTCGGCGGACGGAGCCACGGTTTGCAGCGGGAGACGTTACAGCGGGGAGGAGCTAGTGCTAGCTAGCACTTGGCCGCCGCCCGGTGCTAATGGGAAACTCGACATACCGGGAGCTGTAGCGAAAACGAAGCGGGTGCCGGGCTGGAGTTTAGGCGGCGTGAAAGAAATATAAGACAGAATAATAAAGAGCGATGGCAAGAACCAAGCAGACCGCCCGTAAAATCTACTGGAGGAAGAAGCCCCCCAGGAGACAGCTAGCCACAGGGCTGCTCGGAGAGGCGCTCTGGCCACCGGCAGAGTGAAGAGGCCTCGCCGTCACAGGCCCGTGGCTCTGAGAGAGATCCGTCGCTACCAGAAATCCACGGAGCTGCTCATCCGTAAGCTGCCCGTCCAGCGCCTGGTGAGGGAGATCGCTCAGGACTTCAAGACCGTCCTGCGTTTCCTGAGTTTCGCCGTCATGGCTCTGCAGGAGACCAGCGAGACCCACCTGGTGGTCTCTTCTTCGCTAAGGGGGTCACCATCATGCCCAAAGACTTCCAGCTGGCCCGCCGCATCCGCGGAGAGAGAGCTTAGACTTTCTGCTGCACATCCACCAGCCATAATGCTCTGCACTGTGTGTCTATATATATACATTTATAGTAATATGGACATATGTTTGCTAGATGTTGTTTTTTCTTGCCTTCTGATTGTTGCTCTGAGTGTTGCTATCCCTGTGCTGTTGCAATCCTGGAATTTCCCCATTGTGGGACTAATAAAGGCTTATCTTATCTTATCTTAAATGTAGGACTTTTCCCCGTCAATGTAGGACTTTTTCTCCATAATTGTAGGGCTTTTTCACCCATCAATGTAACACTTTCCCCCATCAATGTAGGACTTTTTCCTCACAAATGTAGGACTTTTCCTCCCAAAATTTCGGACTTTTCTCCCACAAATGCAGGACTTTTCCGCTCATCAATGTAGGACTTTTCCTCATCAATGTAGGACTTTTCACCTGTAAATTTAGAACTTTTCCCCATAAATTTAAGACTTTTTCTCCATAAATGTAGGACTTTTCCCAAATAAATTTAGGACTTTTCCACATAAATGTGGGACTTCTTCCCCCATTAATATAGGACTTTCCCCCATCAATGAAGGACTTCCCCTCCATGAATGTACCACTTTCCCTCCCCCATAAATGTAGGACTTTTCCCACAAAAATGTAGGACTTTCCCCCCACAAGTGTAGGACTTTTCCCCCCCATCATTGTAGGACGTTTTCCCTCATCAGTGTTGGACATTTTCTCCCTAAATGTAGGACTTTTCCCCATAAATGTAGGACTTCCCATCCATGAATGTAGGACTTTTCCTCATCATTGTAGGACTTTTTCCCTCATCAATGTAGAACTTTTTCTCCTTAAATGTAGGACGTTTTCCCCATAAATTTAGGACTTTTTCCTCACAAATGTAGGACTTTTTCCTCACCAATGAAGGACTTTTCCCCCCACGAATGTACCACTTTCTCCTCCCCCACAAATGTAGGACTTTTCCTCATCAATGTAGGACTTTTCCTGCCATCATTATAGGACTTTTTCCCTCCTCAATGTAGGACATTTTAAGATAAGATAAGATAAGATAAGCCTTTATTAGTCCCACAACGGGGAAATTCCAGGATTGCAACAGCACAGGGATAGCAACACTCAGAGCAACAATCAGAAGGCAAGAAAAAAACAAGCAAGCAAGAGCAGCTAATATACATATGTACGTATTACTATAAAATATATACAGTATATATACACACACACACAGACACACAGTGCAGAGCATTGTAGCTGGATGGAATAAATATATGAATATATGAACACACAGTGCAGAGCATTGTAGCTAGATGGAATAAATATGTAAATATATAAACACCCACAGTACGGAGCATTGCAGCTAGGTGGAATAAATATACAAGTATATAAACACACACAGTGCGGAGCAATGTAGCTAGATGGAATAATATGTAGATATATAAATATATAAACACACCCAGTGCTGAGCATTGTAGCTAGATGGAATAAATATGTAAATATATAAACACACACAGTGCAGAGCATTGTTGCTAGATGGAATGAAACAGCATAACCGTCTATTTAGTTATCCTACATGGTATGACTATGTGCCCATACATATTCTCACCCTCCATAGCGACCGGTATGTTCCTAGTTGTATGCCGGAGAGGACCATTGTGTAAGTCTATTGCATCTTTTGCATTCAAAAAACTATTAGTTTGTTACGTCTTTTTGCTATCTCTGCGAGCAGCCCTGCTTAGGTTGTACAGTCTGACAGCCGTTGGTAGGAAGGACCTACGAAACCTCTCGGTTGTGCACCTGGGATGATGTAGTCTGCTGCTAAATGAGCTCCTCAGTGCATTCAGTATGTCCTGCATAGGGTGGAACTCGGACTCCAGCAGAGATGACAGTTTAGCCACCGTCCTTCTCTCTCCTATCTCCTCCATCGGATCCATTTTCTCCCTAAATGTAGGACTTTTCCCCCCACGAATGTAGGACTTTCCCCCCGTCATTGTAGGACTTTTTCCCTCATCAATGTAGGACTTTTTCTCCATAAATGTAGGGCATTTTCCCCATAAATTTAGGACTTTTTCCCCCTTCAATGTAGGACTTTTCCACATAAATGTAGGAAATTTTCTCCTCAAATGTAAGACTTTTTTCCCCCATACATATAGGACTTTTTTCTTATAAATTAGCAAGTTTTTTGCATGCAAATTTCTCACCCTTGTGCACATTAATAATGCATCAGATTTATATAGCGCCTTTCATGGACACTCAGAAACGCTGTACAAGGAATCCATTATTCATTCACTCCACAGACAATGGTCGTGGTAAGCTACTACTGTAGCCACAGCTGTCTTGGGGCAGACTGACGGAAACGTGGCTGAAAAGCCGTGCCAACGGCTTCTCCAACCAATACCAAACATTTATGCACATTCATACCCAGTGTCATGGACACTGGAGGCAAGGTGGGTAAAGTGTCTTGCCCAGGGACACAGCGGTAAGAGGGCTGAGGAGAGCGGGATTCAAACCGCCAACCTTGGAGGACCTGCTTTACTTTCTGAGCCACTGCTATTAACCTATAGGTGGGTCATTTTTTTCTTTCATGAATTGGTGCCATTTCTCATCCCAGCGTTCTGCCTCTGTCCTCCTGTGTTCTTGTTCCTCCTCAGGCTGTGTTCTCCACAGCCACTCGTACAGATGTCCGGAGCCGTTTTCCGGTCGCTCTGTGGTGATTCTGGGGGCCAGAGCTTCAGGGGTGGATATCTCCATGGAGCTGGTCAAAGTTGGAGCGAAGGTGACCAGAGAACAATCTCCCATCAGGGGTATTGCTAAGATCAGGGGTCTCCAACCTGGGGCTCCTGGAACCTTCAGGTTTCTGTGGGGAAATTTTCTAATTTCACTTCGTAGTTGGTCCAGAGATTTAATAATTTGCTGTTGTTGTGCATGGGTGCAAGGGTGCCTACAGAACACATGCACAACAACGACAAATTATTTGCAAATCTTTGGACCAAGATCTACTGTATATAGATCTACTGTATATAGATCTACTGTATATATACAGTAGATCTGATGCCGTTTTAATGGTCTGTTGCAGCTGCAGTTTAAGCTGTTAAATGTTAAATTAGAGCTGATGCTGTTGTTTTTATTTTCCACCGTCATCTCCATCCTGTATCAGGTGACTCTGAGCCATCGTCACCCACCCCTCCCCATCCCCCTCCCTCCTGCCATCACACAGTCCACCTCAGTGGCGTCGGTGCAGGACGACGGGAGCATCCGCTTCCAGGTTAGCTCAGTCCTTCAGCTGCAGAAGTCTGTGAAGTAAAAGGTTGACATTTGGGGTTAAAAACTCTCCCGTCACCTGAGCAGGAAAATGGCTTTGCCTTCATGTTAAAGGGGCGTGTCAGGATCGGTTTCCACGTGTTGACTCACCTCCCACGGGTGTTGATAAACTGTCTGTGACGTGATTGGTCGGGACACCTATCATGGCACTGGAAATGCTGATCAGCCTCACAACTTTTTTTCTTGCAAATTTGCAACTTTTTCTCATGAATTCACAACTTTTTTCTTGTAAAATTCCAACTTTTTTCCTCTAAATTTCCCACTTTTTTCTCATGAATCTGCAACTTTTTTCCTCATATACAGTATTTGCTAATTTTTCTTTCTCATGAATTTGCAACTTTTTTCTTGTAAAACTCCCAACTTTTTTCCTCTGAATTTCCAACTTTTTTCTCATGAATCTGCAACTTTTTTCTTGAGAATTTGCAACCTTTTTCATAAATTTGCTACTTTTTTCTTAGAAATTTCCAACTTTTTTTCTCATGAAATTGCAACATTTTTGGTCTAAATTTGCTACTTTCTTTCTTATAAATTTTTAACTTTTTTCTTGTAAATTTGCAACTGTTTTCCCATAAATTGTCAACCTTTTTCTTGTAAATTTGCATGTTCATTTGGATGCTGTTTAAATGTTTATTCTATGTAATTCAATTATAATTTGCAGCTTTTTAAAAGTTTAAAATTTTCGTCTTTTGTCATATCTTTGTGCCTGTATTCTTGCAAATTTGTACCTTATTTACATGTTTGTACTTCATGATAAAGTGGTGAACACCCCCCCCCCCATTAAAACATCTCACCTCTGGTGTTTAATACAGTTATTTTGTGTCCTCTGCTGTCTCTCCAGGACGGTTCCGTCTCCCAGGCAGACGTCCTGATGTTTTGTACGGGTTACAACTTTAAGTTCCCGTTCCTGGACCCGGATCAGCTGGGTCTGGAGATCCAGGACCACCTGGTGGCGCCGCTCTTCCTTCACATGATCCCCCCCGCCTTCCCCTCACTCTTCTTCCTTGGTGTGTGTAAGACCATCTGTCCGTTCCCCCACTTTGATCGTCAGGTCAGAACACTGATGTGAGCGGTTTACTGACTCCTGCTGGTCAGTCTGTTAACTGCACCCTACACATTTCTGACATTTTACTGATGAATGAATGAATGAATGAATGAATGAATGAATGAATGAATGAATGAATTTATTTCGGATAGTACATTACAGGTTAAAAGAAACTGTATAATATAACAACAAGGTCAAATTAGACAAAGACTCCTTCTACTATACAATTCCACGTGAGTTATCCGAAATGGGTGATGGCTGAAGCCGCAGCTTATATTGCCCACCCATATTCCATCCAAGAATTCAAAGGAGAAAAAAGAGAAAACAAGACAAGAGCGATTACAATTTAAAACAAGGCTAAGACAAAATATGACTGAGAGAAAAAGAAAACTGAGCTAGTCTAAGTTAAGCGGTTACTATTCAAAAACAAATCTAAGACATAGTGTCACAGAGAAAAAAGAAAAACTAAGCTATAACACAACACAGGCTGGAAATGTCAATCCTTATGTGAGTTTACATGTCGTCTTGTAAATATGTTTGGAGTATTTCTTCCTTTAGTTTTTGTTTAAATTGTCCAAGCTTTGTACATGATTTTAATTCAGGTCCAAAATCGTTCCATAATCTGACACCTTGCACTGAAATACAGTGTTGCTTGGTGGTTGTTCTCACTGTAGGCTTTTGAAATATACATGTTCCTCTGAAGTGATATCGTTTCTCCCTTGTTTGGAACAACTTTTGGATATTTGCGGGCAGTGATAGATTCTTCACTTTGAACATTATTATTGCGGTTTTAAAGTCGATCAGATCTTTCAACTTGAGAGTTTTTTGTTTAAGAAAAAGTGGGTTTGTTGGTTCCCTGTAAGCTGCTTTGTTGATTATTCTAATAGCTCTCTTTTGAAGCATAAAGAGTGGATATATGTTTGTTTTATATGTATTTCCCCATACTTCATTACAATATGTCATGTATGGGAGTATTAATGAATGATACAAGGTGTATAGTGTGGGTTGATTCAGCAAATTTTTCACTCTGTGTAATATTGCAATTGATTTGGATACTTTACCTTTTATATAATTAATATGTGGCTTCCAACACAGTTTGTTATCAATTATTACTCCAAGGAATTTAGTTTCGGATACCCTTTCAATCTCTACACCATTTACACTGAGTTTGGGTACTGGGTAGTTGTGATGGTTGTTAAAGACTATAAATTTTGTCTTGCTTAAATTGAGCGTTAATTTGTTTGAATCAAACCACAGTTTCAGCTTTCCTAATTCCTTTCCGAGTGTATCCAGAAGTTGTTCCAAGTTGTTTCCACTGCATAGCAGGTTAGTGTCATCAGCAAACAATATTAAGTCCATTTTTTCTGAAACTTTACATATATCATTTATATACATATTGAATAATAATGGTCCCAAAACTGAACCCTGTGGGACTCCACAGGTGACCTTCAGTAGCTCTGAGTTTTTGTTGTTAACACATACAAACTGATATCTATTCTTTAAGTAACTTCTTAACCAGGACAGTGCTACCCCTCTGATACCACAATTTTGTAGTTTCTTTAATAATAGATTGTGATCTACTGTATCAAATGCTTTTTTAAGATCCAGGAATACTCCAACTGAATACTCTTTATTTTCAATGGCTGTTGATATTTTTTCTGTAAATTCCATTAAGGCATATGCTGTTGTCCTTTTGTGTCTGAACCCATATTGCTGCTCACACAATAAATCATTCTTCAGTATGAAGTTGTCAATTCTCTCATAGAATATTTTTTCAAGTATCTTGGAAAATTGCGGTAATAGTGAAATTGGTCTGTAGTTGGAGAGTTCCCCTCTGATCGTTTTCTTCCTCTTTTTCTTTGAAATTGGTTTATTTTTCTCTTCATGTTGCACCGTTCCTTGTAAATTTACTGCATTTTTTCTTGAAAAATTGGCTTTTTTATTGAAATGTTCTTTTAAATTTGTGACTTTTTTCTTAATAATTTGGTCTTTCTTTCAAATTTGTGTTTTTTTCCGAAACTTTTGGCTAAAGTTAGTAACTTTAGTCTTAAAATGTACTTTAGTCTTTAAAATGTACTACTTTTTTCCTTGTAACTTTACTTTTTTGATTATCTTTTCTCTCATGAATTTTTGACTCTTTTTCATGTTAGTATTTTTTCCCTAAATTTGGGACTTTATTCTTGAAAATCTGTTTTTCCACTGTCAGTCACGATAGTTTTCTTTGAAAATTTGCATTTTTTCCCAAAATTATTCTGACTTTTTCCTAGATTTTTTTCTACTGAATTTTCTGATTTTTCTTTGAATGAATTTTTAAATTAGTACCTGCAGTTCCCACATCGGCCACCAGTGGTCACTAGACTCTCATAACTTCCTGATATTCTTTCTTATAATCTTTTTTTTAATTTGTGATTTTTTTTCTCTAAATATTACATTGTTTTCTCAAAAAATTACAGCTTTTTTCTTTTAAATTTGAAAAATCTTTTTTGTTATAAATCTGAAGCTTCTGTCTCATGAAACAGATTTTTTTTCATGGATTTGTGTCTAAATTTATTATTTATTAAATTGACAGTTTTTTCCTGTTAAATTTGTATTTTGTGACAGATTTTATGTGACTTTTTATTGTAAATTTGTGTTTTATTTTGTGAATTTGAAACTTTTTTCTCACAATTTTTGCAACTTATTTATGTTTAATTTTCCCCCCATACATTTGTGATGATTTTTCTTGTAAACTTGAGACTTTTTTCATAAATTTACTTTTTTTTTCTTTTTTTTTACTTTTTCACCTAAATTTAGTTAATTATTTCCATAAATGTCCAGATTTATACTCCTGGTAAATTTGTGTTCCTCAGTTCTTTTTTTATTCTAAATTTTACACGTTTTTCTTCTACATTTATTATCAGTTTTTCCTGTACAGTTTGTCCCATTTTTTAAAAATACATTTCTGGCTTTTGTCCTATAAATTTACAATTTTTTAATTGTAAATGTAGAAATTTGGAGAGAGGGGTGTAATTGTCCGATTTTTTTCTTAAATTTTGTAAATTTTTTCTCATAAATTTTCTTTTCCTGTAAATTTATGACGTTTAAAATATATTCCAGGCTTTTCTCCTTTAAACGTACAACTTTTAAATTTTGACAATTTTTTCCTCATAATTTTATTAGTTTTTCTGGACATAAGTGGCATTTTTAAAAATACATTTCTGACTTTTTTGCTGTTTATTTTCAACTTTTTTCTTGTAAATGTACAATTTTTTTGCTTAAATTTTGACTTTTTTCTCAGATTTTTTTTTCCTGTAACTTTATGACATTTAAAAAAAATACATTTCTGACTTTTTTCTATAAATTTTACAACTTTTTAATCTTGTAATTTTACAACATTTTCTTTTAAATTTTGACAATTTTTCCTCATAATTTTATTAGTTTTTCTGGACATAAGTGGCATTTTTAAAAATATATTTCTGACTTTTTTGCTATTTATTTTCAACTTTTTTCTTGTAAATGTACAATTTTTTTGCTTAAATTTTGACTTTTTTTTCCTCAGATTTTTTTTCCCTGTAGCTTTATGACATTTAAAAAATACATTTCTGACTTTTTTCCTATAAATTTGCAACTTTTTTACTGTAAATGTACAAATTCAATTTTTTCTTGTAAATGTGCAGTTTTTTTTCTCTTAAATTTTGACTTTTTTCTCATAAATCTATTACTATTTCCTGTAACTGACATTTTTTTTAAAAATAAATTTCTGCCTTTTTTCCTTTAAGTTTACAACTTTTTATATTGTGATTGTACAACATTTTCTCTTAAATTTTGAAAACAAATTCCTCATACATTAATTATAGGTTTTCCTGTCCATTTGTAGCATTTTTAAAAATTATATTTCTGACTTTTTTGCTATTTATTTGCAACTCTTTTCTTGTAAATGTACAATTTTTTTACTTAAATTTTGACATTTTTTCCCATAATTTTTTTTTTTATCTTTTGCCTGTAAATTTGTCATTTTTTAAAAAATACATTTCTACCTTTTTTCCTAAAAAGTTCCACTTTTCCCATTTTCTCCTCGTGTCTCTCTTTAATCCCCCCAGGTGCAGTTTGCCGTAGCGGTTCTGGATGGCTCCTTGTCCCTGCCGTCCCGGTCTGAGATGGAGCGGCGGGTCCGCTCAGATCTGGACGTAAAGCTGCAGCAGGGGGTGCAGCAGCACCACCTGCTGGTCTTGGATCGGGATCAGTGGGAGTACTACGACACTTTGGCTCAAGCTGCTGGCTTCACGCCACTGCCGCCGGTCATCCAGAGTCTCTACGAAGAAGCCTTTCGACAGAGGCGGGTTCACCCAGAAAACTACAGACGATTCAACTACAGGATCATCAGCGAGACGCAGTGGGAGGTCGTTGATCCAGAAAACACAAACGAATGTTTAATTTAGATGTGTGTTTGTGTTAACATGTTAATATAGTTAATTAACGACACTTCCTGTTATAGTGGAACTCTGAAACGTGGAACTGTCCCACCTGGACAGTCTTTGATGTGATACAATGTCACACAAACTTCTCGTTTTATTTAGTTCTGAGTGTTCAGATTAGTCTGCTGGAGTACAGCTGTCATACTGTGTGGACATTTGGAGCTTAGATTACATCCCCAACAGCGCACATGCATTCAGTCAACATTGGCCCAGCGTCATTACACCGATGTCTAGCCAACATCTTGCCAATGAGTAAACAACCTCTATAACATGTATTCCCAGTGTAAACTTGCTGACGTTGGGGATTTAATTAGACACTGAAACGAGCTAGCGTGGGGGATGACTCCTCAGCAAACGCAGTCGGCCAACCAGAAGTTAGTGTTAGGCTAGTTGCAGCAGACTTACTGTTCCCTCTGTTCTGTTTTAGGGCTGGCCGATACACCAAATATATTCATTTTATCGATACATTCTACTATGCGTGATACATAAAATGCCTCTATCGCGGGTGTCAAGCATAAATTGTCGTGGCAGTGAAGCTGTCAGCATTTATTTATCCAGTTGAAGTTCAGCCCCTCTTTCCTCTCCTTTCTCACAGCTGCATTCAGTCGTCCCCCCACCCCCACCCCCATGCGCCATATTTCATGTCAGGGTTGTTGCCAGGTCTGTTTTTTTTTTCTTGCTCTTTTTTTCTTTTCGTGGAGCAGAGACACTTGTTTTTTTATGCACAATCTGACAACACTGGCAGAGCGTGGGGAGAGGGGAAAAAATGAAATGACACACACACACCGGCAGCAATGGAAGCAAAATTGAACAAAATAATTTCAAGTCCAAAAAAATGCACCGGCTCTGCTGTCTGGCAGTGGTTCAGACTTCAGAAGGTAGAAAGTGAACAAAATACAGTTTTGTGCAAATTATGTCGCAAAGGCATTGTCTTTAAAGGTAGTAGTACCACTAACCTCTAGTAAAGCATTTGCCCCCCAACCGGGAGGTCATGCCAAAGACCATATAAAAGTGGAACTTCCTGCATCCAGCTTGGTACTCAGCAAAATTGCAATGGAAGAGGGAAATGTGGGCAGTAGTGGCTCATGAGATAGAGCGGGTCGTCCAATAACCAAAGGGTTGGTGGTTCAAATCCTGCTCTCTCCAGCCATCCTGCCGTTGTCCCTGGGCAAGACACTTTACCCACCTTGCCTCCAGTGTCCATGACACTGGGAATGAATGTGTATAAATGTTTGGTGGTGGTCAGAGAGGCCACTGGCACAGATTGGCAGCCACGTTTCCGTCAGTCTGCCCCAGGGCAGCTGTGGCTACAGTAATTACCACGATCAATGTGTGTCTGGAGTGAAAGAATAATGGACTCACTGTAAGCGCTTTGGGATGTCATATAAATGTAATCCATTATTATTATTATTATTATTATTTCACCGCTTGAGATGTCATCCACTATAATATGAAGAATGCATTAAAATCCACTCTTGAACAGTGAGGTGCGGTGAGGTTTGTGGGTGGTGAGGTGCTCACTATTTCAAAGTCAGATTTACAAATATATGAACACAATAGCATAAGTTTGAATTTAATTTCAATTGAAAGTTTGCATGTTTTATGATCTGCCAATTGTACATTATAAAATCAGATTGTATAAATAATTTATTAACAACACAACTAAGGCATTTTACTGAACTGCCTCTTGATAGACTGGGAAGTGGATTTACGTTCAGTTCTGCAATGCATGTCTAGAGCTTTTATTGTGAAGGGAAGAAGCAGAAATAGTAGTACACTCCAGTTGTTTTTGTTTTGCAGAAAGATGGTTAAAGTTCTGCTGACTAACTCCATGCCTCCATGTTTTCATTTCATTCAACTCTCCTGAATATAAACAAAATGCAAAGGCCCTTGCGGTTGGCCTTGGCCAGGGGATCCTGGGTTTGATCCCAGCCCCCCACTGTGATCTGTGTGGAGTTTGCATGTTCTCCCCATGTCTGCGTGGGTTTACTGCAGGATTTCTCCGGTTTCCTCCCACATGCCAAAAACATGCAAGTTAGGTTAATTAGCATCAAACTGGGGATTCTGAATTGTCCTTAGGTATGAATGTGAGAGTGAATGGTTGTCTGTCTCTCTGTGTTGGCCCTGCGATGGACTGGCGATCTGTCACCCAAAGATGCTGGGATAGGCTCCACCCCACCCCCCACCCCCCTGTGACCTGAAAAGGATTAAGCGGAAGAAGATGAATGGATGGAAGTTATTTTACAGGCAAATTTTGGGGGCCCAAAATTGATTATAGACAACTTGTTTCAGGCCAATGAAGAACTAAAATTGAATCGGTGAATTCAAAAAGGGCCCAAGTCCCCATTGAAAAAGTGTGGACTTGGGCTCTTTTTGAATTCACCGATTCAATTGTAGCGGCTCAGACAGCGTGTTTGCTGTGCACCCTGTAACTCCACAGTTCAGTACAAATAAAGCAAGTCTGCATGTCTTACCTCTACTTGTAAATGAAATCCATCCGCCTATCCCTCTGGACAAAAATCTCAATGACTTTGTTGTAAAAGTCCTCCTTGTCTTCTTTTAAATCTCTCTGTCTCAGTCAACATTACTGCCAGTTTTGAGTGAAAGTCCAATTTTGAGAATTTTTTTAAGTTTAGCTATAAATTCTTCCATTTTCAGTCTGTATAAAATAGAAGCACAAACGGAGTCCTCGGTACGCTTGACTTTCTGATTTTATCTTTAGCCAATTTGGCGTTTAGCCTCGGCGTAGAAGAAGAGCAGCAAGTACAAACCGGGACAAACTCCCGTGCCTACGGTGCTGAAGCACCCCCCCACACCCCTTCGTTGGAGCAACGTTACTGTGTAGCCTCTGACCGTGATCTTTAACGTTTTATGTCAGATTAAGAAGACTAAATATGTTATACACACATTAAGTTAATTACATACACTGTGGAAAAGGAGGACACACAACAAAAGCTCCTATACAAACATGACATCTTTGACATACACAGAGCTGTCACCAGGAATGCGCATCGTGCACGAGCTCTAACCAGACTGAGGGATTGCGCAATCCTTTTGAGGCTGCGTTTGTTGCTGCTCAATCTGGCCTCGCTCCCATGTATTTGAACAGGAAATGCGCAGATTTGGCGATTTTAAATACGGTATATACA
Organism: Pholidichthys leucotaenia; assembly: GCA_020510985.1. NCBI lineage: Eukaryota > Metazoa > Chordata > Actinopteri > Cichliformes > Pholidichthyidae > Pholidichthys > Pholidichthys leucotaenia. The sequence continues at coordinate 296,554,532 of CM035844.1, read as the reverse complement.
GTGGATATAAAAAGTCTACACGTCCCTGTTTCTAATGCCAGGTTTTTGTGATGTAAAAGATGAGACCGAGATAAATCATTGCAAAACTTTTTCCACTGTTAATGTGACCTATAACCTATACAACCCAACTGAAAAACTAAACTGAAATCTTTTAAGGGGAAAATAATAACCTGTTTGCATAAATGTGCACACCGTCTTATAACTGGGGACGTGGCTGTGTTCAGAATTAACCAATCTCATTCAAACTCATGTTAAATGGGAGCAGCACACACCTGCCAGCATTTAAAGGCCTCGGCCGGACAAAATTACAATATCGCTAAATCATATCTTAAATTTGTGTGTGAGACAAGCTAATTTGAACCGCACATGTTTTGGTGTCAACAAATGTCGCATAAGGTGACAATGCGCTATTGAAGTATGATTTCCTTGAGAGCTGTCTGTCTGCCAAGCAATCAGCGGCTAAAATGGCCACTGACTGTGTGACGTCAGGTCAGGGAGCGACCTGAGTAGGAGGAGGAGCACGCTGAGGAGCACGCGGTGAGTGTTTAGGAACTTCCCCTGCCTGGGAAAATCAGTACCGCATGGGTGAATTTCGTTCAGAAAACGCTAAAAAATTGGAATTATGTCGCAAAATCACCCAACATGTGCATTAGACATTTTGTTGACAGCGATTTTGAGAATAAGATGCAATTTGAAATGAAATTAGCAAAAAGATTGCTGATAAAAAAATCGGCTGTTCCAACTATATATCCGTTCATTTCAAAGTCCCACTCTCAGACAAGTGTCAGTGAAGTGGCGTGAAAAGCAAGGGTGATCTACCGATGCGATCTTTCTGACACTTTCTGACACCTCCTGCTTAAAACCCAAAAAGTCAGAAGGATCGTGAGGCCCCGCTTTCACGGTCTGTATTCATACTGAAAATCAAGATCAAGCGAGCTTTTGCCCTTCTGCTCCACGGGAGGTTTCTGTCCTCCCTGAGCTCGCCTTAGGACACCTGCGTTACAGTTTGACAGGTGTACCGCCCCAGCCAAACTCCCCACCTGCCACTGTCCCCGGAGCGGGTCACGCCCGGCATCAGGTCGTTTACGAGTTATTTAGCACCGGGTTCTCCACGAACACGCGTCCGTGAGCGGGGAGGGGCGGCCGCCTTCCGGCCGTCCCCCGGCCCGGTCGCGAGAGCCCTTCCAGCACCGGCCGGGGCCGGCTATCCTAGGCCAACCTGGGATATCCTTATCTTTCTGATCAACCTTAGATAAGTAAACAGGGTAATTTTTCTTTTTTAAATATTCACTGCCAATATTTACTAAAATTATTTACAAGCAATGAATTTCATTGCCTTAACAACTTATCAAATATTAGAATTTTAGGGTATTCATACTAATCAAATATGAAATATTCAGTGCTGTATAGGGAGGTGGTTGTGCCTGTTTGCTCAAGTTATATTTCTATATATGTAATCCAATTTGACACCTCTGGAATGAAATTATGTTGATCTACTGTTTTTGCAGATGTTATCCACTGTCACTCAACCTTCAAATACTGTGGATTTTTTTTTTTAATTTGATTATTCAGCAATTGTCCTCATTGCAGTCATCCATGTGAGGTAACAAGTCACACTAAAGGCTCTCTGTTGGTGATCAAACAACATTGTCCACATTGTGTTGAGGATCGATCCTGGCACAGCCAGCCGATGATCAGGGACATGCCAGCTGGTAACATACAGCTTTCATCCGCCATTCTCTTCACTGGGGCGTCATATGTCAAGGTCCTCAGAGTTCTAAATGCAGCCGGTATCGTTGGAATTTCCACGACCACTTACAAGGAGCTTTCGATTTCTAATTTTTATTAAATTAATTTTATTTCAGAATATGTGGATGATCTGATGAATACTCTTTTCGACAAAACCTTGGTTGATCCAACCCACTTATTGGAGCAGTGGCACTCTGTACAAGCCAGAGTTCCCGCAACATTGAGTGCCAAATTTCAGCGTCCCATCAAAGCTGATGCTGTTGAGCAACATGTATCTAGATTTTCAAAATCAAACATGTAAAAGTAGAATAAATTTCCAATTAGCAATGAAAGTTCAGCTTTCAATTGTTAGGGAAGCAACATATTTTGCTAAGACAAAAAAATATAAGCCTAAGATTTTTAGAGAAATGTGCTTTTAAAAATTGCACACGAATTTTACACCATAAAATGGTAGAAAAATTACTCTAATGTATATGAGATCCGACTTTGATGAATGCTGAAATATTAGAATTATAAAATTGACATGCACATTAATAAACTCAATATATGATTTTAAAAAACTTTATTTAAATAACATTGATCACAAATCTAATCTTGGTAGGCAAAATCCCTTGTAGTGATCAGATGGGAATGTTTCTCTGATGAGGCTCACAGCACAGGCAGGCAACATAACCCTCACTTCTTCACCTTCAATACCTCCTGGCAGCACCGAGATTCAGTTGATGTTGGCATAATGTTGTATTTCTCACAAGTGCACCTGTTAAAAAAAATGGTATAATCAGATGCTTATAATAAACTAATGGCTCGTGGGAGTGCTATATAAATTGGTCTATGAAGTTTGATTAGAAAATATTTAAAACATGTAAAAAATTTTGAGCAGAAAGAGAATGTTTATAAGTCGCCAAGTAAGGCAGCGAGGGAAAAATTGGCAGTTTTATTTTGATAATTAAGTGTGTGACCATGCATATCGCCTAAAAAAAAAAAAATTTCAAAGCATATTTTACCAATATAAATCGGCGAGCCTCTCGTTCTTGCCTCTCGTCCTCTCGTTCTGCTCCGGTCGCTGTTTCGTCCGCGTCTTACGCCGCACCCTCGGGCTCGAACAAATACAGCTGAATAACCCCATCAGCACCACCCAAAACTACTTCATCATCAGATTCGTCAGTTTCAATATCATCACTTATATTGCGGTTGTCATACTCGATAAAATAATCGCTGTCCGAATCACTCTGCTGTCGTTCAGCCATTTGTGCAGGCAGGTGATCATCCATTTCCTGCAGGCATTTCCTGTTTCTCCCTGACCTGACGTCACTGCTGCACGCCCCTAGCGGGAGATGGCGGTACTGCAGCATCACTAAGTGAAATATGGGCTATTAACAAATAGTCATTTATGGAGGCTGGTGACACATTTTAAATCACTGGAATGGCCAGAATGGAATATTTTCATACAATCAGTTTATTGGTTCAATAAAAAAATGTCACCGTCCGAGGTCTTTAAAGTTCCTCTGATTAACCCCAAATGAAGTTCAGCTGTTCTAGTAGGCTTTTCCTGACATTTTTGTATTCACATCTTACAGCACAAGCCATGATCCGCAGAGAGCTTCCAGAACATCAGACAGGGATGAGAATCCTCCGCGGATCCGTGGAATTTCTCGGATTTGATCATGTCTAGGGTCATTCTCGTGAATCGTCTAAATTCGAGGAGAATTTTTTTTTTTTTTTTTTTTTGGGGGGGGGAGGTCTGTTATGAGCGGCAAGTCGTATTTTCAATCAGCTGCTAAAATCTACCATGCAGAACGTGCTACCCAGCAAGATCAGTAATGTAATGTAACAAGGCCACTGATTGGCTGATACTTACTGAAGCAACCAATTGGCGATTTTGTTAGATTTCCTTTGTCATATCCAACACGTGGAGCGAAATGCAAATGGCGGACAGTTCAATCAGTTCAATCAGCTGTTTTCCCGATTTCGTGAAAATGGTGAACCTAAAACTCACGAAAGACAACAAAACAAGAATTTTAGAAATCAACAAAGGGATAAGGAACAAGTTTCGTTGGGAATGGCTCAAAAAAACTGTGTCAATGACTGTAAAGATCAGTAAAAATACCGAAGTTGTGGTTGAAAAAATGGCCGACTTCATAGCAAAATGCGAAGTACCAGGGAAAGCCCAGTGTGTTTATTGCAACAATTTCTTGAGTTATGGATCTCGTGGTTGTGTTGCCTTTGTTGAACACTGTTCAAAACAGAAACATCTCAAAATTGTGGCTACAAGAGATCGAACTACTCGCTCGTGCTGCGTTCAAAACGATCGATGGACACGGTCAAATTCAGATGCCAGTCAATCAAAGTTCATCACAATCGGCCCCGATTACAGCAATTAGTGATCGGAAGACACATTCCGAGGTAAGATTTTTTTCTCGTTTAAGTAATGTACCTGAGAATTTTCTCGTAATGAATTTGTTATGAAATAGCATGTGTAAGTTGTGATGTCATGCCTGTTTTGAAACACTAATTTCATTTGAATGCTGATTATCGATTGTTATGTTATTACATATTTTCTCACAATTTGAAATGCAATCTAAGAATTTTGAATATAATTTATCATTTTTTGTTTCACTAGGAGGAGTTACATAATGCATGTGCAAGTTTTTTTTGTCATGGGTGGTGATGGGTTGCCTTTCCTAAGATATCTTTGCTTTTATTAGTAAACATAATTTCTTTATGGTCATTGCGTAAAAATATTAAACATCTTCTAGGTTTTACTTATTTTCTTAGATTATCTTTCAAATATTAACCTGTTGAACTCTGTTCAACTTCTCTAAAAACGCCTAAAAATAACATGCCCAAAGTAAATCAAAAGCTGTTATTCAACCCTTTGCAGCATCTTTATGGGGTTAGTCTCATTTAAAAGAAAACACTCTGAATTTTTTGGCATAACAGTCATAATCTCTCTAAGTGCTCCTGCCACTGAGTAACAAGAAAGTTGGCCTGGGTGTTTTTTTAGATACAAATGCTTGCAAATAACATACAGCTGTCGGATACCGGCTGGAAAACACAACAGAAATGTAGAACCAGGTGTTTTCAAACTCAGGTCAAAATTTTGTAAAAAAAAAATACCACAAAAAATGAATATATTACACAGCTTTTTTCTCAGGTTGTTACAAGGCTGTGTCTGTACTGGAAGACTGGAAATACAGCTTTTTTTTTTTTTTCAGTGCGCACTGAGACTCACTAAGATGCAGAGACGTGACCGCCCGCGGAATTCACAAGAGTTCAAGGGGTTAAAATATACTGATATGCAACTTTTTTTATATTCCTAGTAACACTAACAAATGCACATGTGTGCCTGGAATTTCTCAAAAAAGCGTCAACTGCATACATCAGTTGTGGAAAGCACATGCAGAAGCGACTGCCCCTCAACAACCCACTGCTTCAAGCAATGTCTGCCCTTGATCCTGCTGCTAAGGGACACAGTGAAGGTACCAAGGCCCTAGAGAAACTCAGTCAGCTCCTGGACCCTTTCCTGACAGACAAGGAGAAGGATTCAGTATCTATGGAAATCAGGAAGTTCCAGGTAGACTCGAGCCTGAAACAAACTTTGGAGGAAGGAAGAGTAGATGTCTGGTGGGGAAAAGACTTCACAACAAACAACTATCCAGCTCTCTCTAGAATGGCTATGGTGTCTCTTAAGCTGCTTCCATGAGCCTAGAGTTGAGTCATCATTCAACACCATGGGAGATATCATTGACATAAGGTCAACTAGAATGAACATTAACACATTCAGCTCAATTCAAACTGTGAAGTACAGTCTCAAGGCTAGAGACACATCATCACTTGCTTTCTTCAAGAAACATGATGTCAAGCACTCCAAAATTGATGAAAGGCTGTGTGTCAACTTCAAAAATGCAGCAAGTGCCTACAGGCATGAAAAGGAAGAAAGAGAAGGAAATGAAACAGAAAGAACTCAATCTTCAACATGATTGTGTGGCAAGCAAGGCAGCCATGAAAAAGAACAGAGAAGCTGCAGCTAAGCAGGCACTGCTTGCCCACAGAAAATCAGAGAAGAGGAAGGCTACAGAACGGCTCCAGGGTTGGTAGCCAAGAAGAAAAAATTGCACAATTAGATGTGAACAATACGTTGACTTGTACATAAGTTCATAGAGTAGTAGCACAGGCATGTAAATATGGAAGTGACATTTTCTGTTTCTCAATCAAGTGTGACACTGAATCAAAACAGTATTGAACATGATTACACATGTGATGCAGCAGCAGATTAAAAAGGTAAACTATAAATGCATTTGTACTTACTTCTAACTTTAAATATAAGACCACATTTGAGCATTCTAAAACACCAGATTTTGTTAGCTTCTGGGGGGGCGTTGCCCCCAGACCCCCCACCAAGGCTCTGCCTTGGATCAGGCTTGGGGGCCTGTGTCCCCCAAGACCCCCGGCTTAGTTTCCTCTTTTTTTCCCAAACCCCATTCTCATCCCTGATCAGAGGGATCTCATCGTTCAAAGGTATCAGTCAGGAGAAGAGTACAAAAGAACTTCCAAGGCATTAAATATAATAAAAGCCAAAGGTACTGCAATAATTTCACTGTCCCCCATTCTACCCACGTTCACCCAGTATGTCACATGCCACACTAGAGACAATAAAACACTGGACTTATTCTATGCAAATACTAAGGAGGCGTACACCCCATCACCACTCCCCCCACTCGGAAGATCGGATCACAACTTGGTTCATCATCTGCTGGTATGCGCACGGTGAAGTTATGGTCTGAGGAGGCAATGGACGCGCTAAAGGACTGTTTTGTGAAATCACTGCCTGGGAGCAGCTCTGCGATCCACATGGTGAGGACATCGATGGCCTCACTCACACCATCACGGACTACATCGGCTTCTGTGTGGACAACACCGTTCCCACCAAGACCATACGGTGTTGCTCGAACAACAAACCCTGAATCAACCCTGAGATAAAAACACTTCTGAGAGAGAAGAAGAGGATCTTCAGGTCGGGGAACAGGGAGATGCTGAAGTCTGTTCAGAGGGAGCTGAGGAGGAAGATCAGAGAAGGCAAGGACAGCTTCAGGAAGAAGATGGAGGACAAGCTGCAACAGAGCGACATCGGTGGGGTCTGGAGAAACCTTAAAACCATCTCTGGGCTCCAGAATACCTCCCCCCAGGCCACAGGGGGCAGGGAGTGGGCTAACAATCTGAACCTGTTTTTTAATAGGTTTGACCAGTCGCCCTCCCCTCGACTGCACAACAACTACTGCTGCCTCTAAAGTCATCGAGACCTGCTGTCCACACCCCACTCCACCAACACCCCCCCCCCACTCCCAACACACAGCCCCCCAACATGACCCTCACTAAGAGCCAGGTGAGGACGAAGCTGAGGAAGATCAAGGCGAGGAAGGCCGCGGGACCAGACGGCATCAGCGCGAAGCTCCTCAAGTCCTGTGCAGACCAGCTGTGTGGGAATGTGGAGCTCATCTTCAACCTGAACCTGAAGCTGGGGAGGGTACCACAGTTGTGGAAAACATCTTGTGTGGTACCTGTACCAAAGACTTCCTACCCCAAAGATCTGAACAGCTACAGACCAGTGGCCCTGACGTCTCACATGATGAAGACCCTGGAGAGACTGCTCCTTGCTCACCTCCGCCCCCTGGTGGGACCAGCGATGGATCCACTCCAGTTCGCCTACCAGCATGGCATTGGGGTGGAGGATGCAGTGATCCTCCTCCTTCACCGTTCTCTGTCCCGCCTGGAGAAGCCCGGGAATGCGGTGAGGATCATGTTCTTTGACTTCTCCAGTGCTTTCAACACCATTCAACCAATGATCCTGAAGGACAAGCTGCTGTGCGCAGGGGTGGACCAGCACCTGTCATCATGGATCCTGGACTACCTCACTAACCGGCCACAGTTTGTGAGAACCCGAGATTGTGTGTCTGACACGATCATCGGTAGCACAGGGGCCCCCAGGGAACGTTTTTGGCTCCCTTCCTGTTCACCCTCTATACTGCAGACTTCTCACACAACACAACACACTGCCATCTACAGAAGTTCTCTGACGACTCTGCGATCATCGGCCTCATTTCCAACGGAGATGAAGCTGAGTACAGAGGACTTATCCAGGACTTTGTGGACTGGTGTCATCAGAACTGCCTCCAGGTCAACGCGAGGAAAACTAAGGAGCTGGTGGTGGACTGCCACAGGCAAGGACAACCCCTCACAGCACCAGTAAACATACAGGGAACAGACATTGAGATGGTGACATCCTACAAGTACCTTGGTGTTCATCTGAACAATAAACTAGACTGGTCACACAATACCGACGCACTCTACAAGAAGGGACAGCACAGGCTGTTCCTACTGAGGAGACTCAGGTCTTTTGGTGTACAAGGGGCGCTGCTGAAGACATTCTACGACACAGTGGTGGCATCAGCCATCACTTTTGGAGTGGTCTGCTGGGGCAACGGCATTACAGCAGCCGATAGGAAGAGACTAAACAAACTGACCAAGAAAGCTAGCTCTGTCCTGGGGCAGCGCCTTGACCCAGTGGAGGAGATAGGAGAGAGAAGGATGGTGGCTAAACTGTCATCTCTGCAGGAGTCCGAGTTCCACCCTATGCAGGACATACTGAACGCACTGAGGAGCTCATTTAGCAGTAGACTACATCATCCTAGGTGCGCAACCGAGAGGTTTCGCAGGTCCTTCCTACCTACAGCTGTCAGACTGTATAACCTAAGCAGGGCTGCTCGCAGGGATGGCAAAAAAAAACGTGAGGACCTAGTAGTATTGAATGCAAAAGACGCAACAGACTTACACAAATGGTCCCCTCCAGTATACAACTAGGACAATATCAGTCGCTATGGAGGGTGACAATATGTATGGGTACATATTCATACTATGTAGGATTACTAAGTAGACGGTTATGCTGTCTATTCCATCTTGCTACAATGCTCCGCACTTTGTATATATATTTATGTGTACGTACACTACCGTTCAAAAGTTTGGGGTCACTTAGAAATTTCTTTATTTTTGAAAGAAAAGCACTGTTTTTTTCAATGAAGATAACTTTAAAATAATCAGAAATACACTCTAATATCTAATATATATTGCTAATGTGGTAAATGACTATTCTAGCTGCAAATGTCTGGTTTTTGGTGCAATATCTACATAGGTGTATGGAGGCCCATTTCCAGCAACTATCACTCCAGTGTTCTAATGGTACAATGTGTTTGCTCATTGCGTCAGAAGGCTAATGGATGATTAGAAAACCCTTGTGCAATCATGTTAGCACAGCTGAAAACAGTTTAGCTGGTTAGAGAAGCTATAAAACTGACCTTCCTTTGAGCAGGTTGAGTATCTGAAAAAAATTATTATTTCAAATACAAATCATTATTTCTAACCTTGTCAATGTCTTGACTGTATTCTCTATTCATTTTACAACTCATGGTGGTAAATAAGTGTGACTTTTCAAGGAAAACACAAAATAATTGTCTGGGTGACCCCAAACTTTTGAACGGTAGTGTATGTATATCCACTGCTCTTATTTATATTTTTCGTATCTTCTTAATTATTGCTCTGAGTGTTGCTATCCCTGTGCTGTTGCAATCCTGGAATTTCCCCATTGTGGGACTAATAAAGGCTTATCTTATCTTATCTTACAAAGTATTAGTTTAAGGATGTGCATATTTATGCAACCAGGTTATTGTACGTTTTTTTATTTTTCCCCTCTAAAGATTTCAGTTTGTTTTTCAATTGGGTTGTACAGGTTATAGGTCACATTAACGGTGGAAAAGGTTTTGAAATGATTCACCTTGGTCTCATTTTTTTACATCACAAAAAAGCTGGCATTTGAACAGGGGCATGTAGACTTTTTATATCCACTGTAATTATTGTTGAAGATGATTGGAATCATTCAGAAATTACATTTAGACCTACAAGACAAATTAGTGGACAAATAATATGTTCATAATTCTTTATTTTTTCCACAATAACTCCCCTGACTGCACATCCCTGCTCTCAGCATCCCAGCTGGCCCCTACAAAAATAAAATAAAGGAACCAGTCCTAAGAAAATGACCACATGGCTTCTTCATTTGGAAAAGTTATGCCATGCAACAAACGTGCAAAATAGAAAGAGATCACAACTGCAGTCACAAATTATACTGCCAGAGACATGGCCCTTCTTGTTAAAAACATGACCAAACAGGAAAAGTGGACCTTGTGTATCTTTCTCTAGACTTCTTGCTTCATGCACGTTTTATTGTGTTGGGTCCTCTTTGTGTTTTGCTTTGATTACAGGCCATGATAGGAAGGCCTGCCATTATTCGTTCTCATTTGTTGCAAATTTATGAGTGGAGTTGTCTGACTGGTTCAATAAAGTTTGCTAAATTTGACTTGATTTTATCCCCCTCTCCCCCTTTTTGTATGCAATTTTTAAAAAATGCAATACATGGGTATGTTTCTGTTATCATGCCGGTGTCATTTTATGCAAAGGTTTTACATTTATACAGTGGTTCGGGGGCGATCTCAAGATATCGTGATATTCAAGATTCAAAGATTTTATTCGTCAATACTACTGTACGTACAGGACATACAGGAGAAATGAAGTGGCGTTTCTCTCTCTTTCTTCTGTGGTGTGCGCAATATAAAAAGAAAAAAGAAAAGGAATGAGGCTGGAAAACAACAGCAGTCTATGTATAGTGATGCTACCTGTAGTGCAAATAAACGATAAAACCCAGCAATCCTATATACAGAAAGGTAGAGCAGTAATACTCGTAGTTGCAAGTTCAATGCGGTAGTGTAGGTGCAGACAGTGACAGACTGGAACGCACATGATCGGTATTGCAGTTACAGACAGCAGCAGATATGGCATTTGTGCACCATATATATCGTGTGTCGTGATAAAACCCTAAATGTATCGCAATACATGTTAAAAGCCATATTGCCCAGCCCTATTCTGTTGGAAAATTTTTACTTTTTAGACGGAGCTAGAGAAAGAGGGAAGTTCACTCCAATGGACCAATTTTTTTTATTATTTTTTACAGCAATGGCGGGTCATGGAACAGAAAATAGTCCCCGTAAGTCAGCAACAAGCCCTAGCATCACCATAGAGCTACAGTGTAACGGATCGATTCTGAGCTACTTTTAAGTCGTGAAACGATTAAAGTTTAAGATTTTGTGTTGTCATGAGCAGTTTAGGATGTTTGTTAAATATTTCTCGCTGGATTAGTTAATTTAGGCAACATTAATAAATATTATGCTAGGATGACGTGTACAGTCAGCAGCACTACATAAACCACCATCAGGTTCTTAACAGAATAATAAGTTTGGGCTGAAATCACCCAGAATGTCCACTGAAGTAAATTTAAGGAATGTCTCATGCCAAATCCGCAACAGTCAATTTTGCTTTTGGGAGTCAGTAACAATATAAAAGCTGTGTGTGTTTTGATATTTTTTTCATAGTCACGTGACCAACACTCACCTTTCAGAAGGTTGAAACCTACAACAACACATTTTTTTTTAAAGTCAGTGAGGCTTTAAATTTGCAAAGTTGACAAATGAGACTCCAGACTGTTCAGAGAAGCGTTAACTGGAACTCAGGTGGCGCCTGGTTCAAAACTAAGATGTTGCCATTTAAAGGCAATAAAAAATTGCTTATAAATACTTGTTTTTCCATTGTTTTTTAATTGTAATTTTAGTGGTTAATTACGGTTAATGAATTAATTAGATTTAAAATTCTATTCATGATTAATCACAATTATAGAAAATGTGTGGCAGTAATTTGCTTTATTTTTTTTAAATCAGTCGGGGAGTATTGTGTGTGTGTTTTATTTTTTTAAGTACAAAAGACAAGGAATTATGACAAGTCCATTCCATCCATCCATCCATCTTCTACCGCTTTTCCGGAGGTCCGGGTCGCGGAGGCAGCAGTTCAAGCAGAGAAGCCCAGACTTCCCTCTCCCCAGCCACCTGCTCCAGCTCTTCAGAGGGGATACCAAGGCGTTCCCAGACTAGCTGGGAGACATAGTCTCTCCACCGAGTCCTGGGTCTGCCCCGGGGTCTCCTCCCAGTGGGACGTGCCTGAAACACCTCAAGTGGGAGGCGTCCAGGAGGCATCCTAATCAGATGCCCATACCACCTCAACTGACTCCTTTCAATGTGGAGGAGCAGCGGTTCTACTCTGAGCCTCTCCCGGATGACTGAGCTCCTCACCCTATCTCTGAGGGTGAGTCCAGCAATCCTACGGAGAAAGCTCATTTCAGCCGCTTGTATCCGCGATCTCGTTCTTTCGGTCATTACCCAAAGCTCGTGACCATAGGTGAGAGTAGGAACGTAGATTGACTGGTAAATCGACAGCTTTGCCTTAGAACTAAGCTCCCTCTTCACCACAACAGACCGGTACAACGTCCGCATCACTGCAGATGCTGCTCCAATCCGTCTGTCGATCTCTCGCTCCATTTTCCCCTCACTCGTGAACAAGACCCCAAGATACTTAAACTCCTCCACTTGGGGCAGGAGCCTGTCCCCAACCCGGAGAGGACAATCCACCTTTTTCCGGCTGAGGACCATGGACTCGGACTTGGAGGTGCTGATTCTCATCCCAGCCGCTTCACACTCAGCGGCAAACCGTCCCAGCAAGAGCTGTAGGTCATTGCTGGATGAAGCCAACAGGACAACATCATCTGCAAACAACAGAGATGAGATCCTGTGGTCACCAAGCATGACACCCTCCATTCCCTGGCTGCGCCTAGAAATCCTGTCCATAAAAATTATGAACAGGACCGGTGACAAAGGGCAGCCCTGGCGGAGTCCAACTCTCACTGGGAATGACTCCGACCGAGTGTTGGCAATGCGAACTAAACTCTCACAACGGTCGTACAGAGACCGAATAGCTCGTAACAACAAGCCCGATACCCCATACTCCCGAAGCACCCCCCACAAAAATCCACGAGGGACGCGGTCAAATGCCTTCTCCAAGTCCACAAAACACATGTAAACTGGTTGGGCAAACTCCCACGAACCCTCAAGAATTCTCGAGAGGGTAAAGAGCTGGTCCGATGTGCCACGGCCAGGACGAAAACCACATTGCTCCTCCTGAATCCGAGGTTCGACCAACGGCCGGACTCTCCTCTCCAGTACCTTGGCATAGACCTTCCCAGGGAGGCTGAGGAGTGTGATCCCTCTGAAGTTGGAGCACACCCTCCGGTCCCCTTTTTTGAAGAGAGGAACCACCACCCCGGTTTGCCATGCCAAAGGCACTGCCCCCGACCTCCACGCAATGTTGCAGAGGCGTGTCAACCATGACAACCCAACAACATCCAGGGCCTTGAGGTACTCGGGGCGAATCTCGTCCACCCCCGGGGCCCGGCCACCAAGGAGATTTTTAACCACCTTGGCGACCTCAGCCCCTGTGATAGGCGAGTCATCCCCCTCGTCCCCAAACCCTGCTTCCTCTGTGGAAGGCGTATCAGTGGGATTGAGGAGATCCTCGAAGTATTCCTTCCACCGCCCGACGATATCCCCAGTTGAAGTCAACAGTGTCCCATCCGCACCATACACAGTGTGGACGGGGAGCTGCTTTCCCCTCCTGAGCCGCCGAACAGTTTGCCAGAATCTCTTTGAAGCCGACCGAAAGTCTTGTTCCATGGCCTCACCGAACTCCTCCCATACCCGGGTTTTTGCTTCAGCAACCACCCGAGCTGCACTCCGCTTGGCCTGCCGGTACACCTCAGCTGCTTCGGGAGTCCCACAAGCCAACCAAGCTTGATAGGACTCCTTCTTCAGCTTAATGGCCCCCCTCACCACTGGTGTCCACCACTTGGTTCGGGGGTTGCCACCACGAGATGCACCGACCACCTTGCGGCCGCAGCTCTGGGCTGCCGCTTCAACAACAGAGGTGGAGAACATGGCCCATTCAGACTCCATGTCTCCAGACTCCCTCGGAATGTGGTTGAAGTTCTTCCGGAGGTGGGAGTTGAAGACCTCCCGGACAGGGGCCTCAGCCAGACGCTCCCAGCACACCCTCACTATACGTTTGGGTCTACCAGGTCTGAATGGCTTCCTCCCCTGCCATCGGATCCAACTCACCACCAGGTGGTGATCAGTTGACAGCTCTGCACCTCTCTTTACTCGGGTGTCCAAGACATACGGTCGCAGGTCTGATGATACGATAACAAAATCGATCATCGACCTGCGGCCTAGGGTGTCCTGGTGCCAGGTGCACATATGGACACCCTTATGCTTGAACATGGTGTTCGTTATAGACAGACTGTGGTTAGCACAGAAGTCCAATAACTGAACACCACTTGGGTTCAGATCGGGCAGGCCGTTCCTCCCAATCACCCCCCTCCAGGTTTCACTGTCGTTGCCCAAGCTCCAGCCCCTCTCCAGGAGACTGGTTCCGGAACCGGAGCTGTGTGTTGAGGTGAGGCCGACTATATCTAGCCGGTATCGCTCAATCTCGTACACCAGCTCAGGCTCCTTCCCCACCAGAGAGGTGACATTCCACGTACCAAAAGCCAGTTTAGAAAGCTTGGGATCAGTCCGCCAAGGTCTCCGCCTTTGACTGCCACCTAATCCACATAGCACCGGACTTCCATGATCCCTCCTGCAGGTGGTGAACCTACTGGAGGGCGGACCCATGTAACTCCTTCGGGCTGAGCCCGGCCGGGTCCCATGGGTGGAAACCCGGCCACCAGACGCTAGCCTTCGAGCCCCTCCCCCAGGCCTGGCTCCAGGGTGGGGCCCCGGTAACCCCATACCGGGCGGGGTACACTGAATCCTTGATATACAATTTATCATGAGAGTCTGTTGGATCGTTCTTCGTCTGGCCCTTCACCCAGGACCAGTTTGTCTTGGGAGACCCTATCAGAGGCAAATTGCCCCGGACAACATAGCTCCTGGGATCACTGGGGCACACAAACCCCCCCACCACGATAAGGTGACGATCCATGAGGGGATCAAGTCCATTCTTTTAATTTATTTTTTTCCCCATATTGGAATCAAGTGCAAACCAAACAACCCTTTCTTTGATAAAACTGATCAAAGGTGAATCTGCAAATTTAAAATAAAGTGGCAACTATTTATAAAATTAACTCATAAAAAAACAAAGGGCCCCTCCATCCTCTAATGTGAATCCACAGAAAACATGTAGTGCAGCTGAAGTTTAATGTGGACCAATTGGATTTTAATCTCCAGATTAGTGGAAATAAACAGACCCTGAAAATGTCAGAATTAAAGGTACAGCATGTAAAATTTTTTGTAATTTGAATTGCTAAATATAATGCAGCACAAAATCCTAATTTGGTTTTCATTTTAGTAAATTCACTTACAAGTAAAAGTTGTTAGATTTTCAGTAGCTTAAGATAAGTTTTTTTTTTTTTTTATACACAGAAAGAGGGTCCTTCTCCATGTAGGCGGCCATCTTGGACCACCTAAATGTCTAGTCAAGTGTTTATGTCACATGGCTTCAGCAGGTTCTGCTTTAAACTTTGGGGGAAAAATGGGCTTCCTGCTGGTCTCCCCCGCTGGTCTCCCCCACCTGCCAGCCTCCATGCCGGGCCATGCAGCGACTCTCCGCTTCACCAAGAATGATCCTTCCACAGGTTCACCTATGGAAACCTTGTTACGACTTTCACTTCCTCGCGTTGGATCGCCGCCTCAGAGCCCTCGCCTTCTTCCCACTACTGATGGGCGGGAGTGTGGGTGGAGCTAATTAGAATATTCATAGATCCGCGCATACGTACTGTAAGTAGGTGAAAGATGTAAAAGCTCTTTCCAAGCCATTCTCAGGCATTGGAAGTTTTTTTTTTGTTGTGTGTATAAAAAGCCACAATATACTGTTTTGGGCATAATACATTGGTTTTTGGGGTAGTTTTGGAGCCATTGAGTGCATCTTTAAATCAGCGTTTCAATGGCCTTAAAATCCCACAAAAAGTAACTAAATAAAATAAAAATTTAAAAAGTAAAATACTTATTTTTAAAATGTTAGAATTATTTAAAATTTAAATCAAATGTGGTTTTTTTTTCCTTTGTATGTTTGTAGCTTTTTTCTTTTCTCTATTTTTTTTTGGGGGGGGGGGTCATAAATTTTAAACTTTTCACAGTTTTATAAGACAAAATAAAGTAAAAAGTCACAAATTCATGAGGGGAAAAAAATGTCAAATGTGTAAGGAAAAATTCACAAATATATGCAAGAAAAACCCTTTCAAATTTACAAGAAAAACCAGTGAATTTAATTATTAGATTTATGAGAAAATGCTCACAAAAATTAACAAAATAAAAATTAAAACGTTTTCAATAAATTTGAATTATTTCAATTTAAATAAAATGTTTTCTTTCCTTATAAATTTAATTTTTCTGTCATAATTTTTAACTTTGCACAAATCTATAAGAAAAAAAATGAAGTACAAAGTTTCAAATTCACTAGAAAAATCTTTAAATTTTTAAAAA
This sequence comes from Pholidichthys leucotaenia, assembly GCA_020510985.1. Lineage (NCBI taxonomy): Eukaryota > Metazoa > Chordata > Actinopteri > Cichliformes > Pholidichthyidae > Pholidichthys > Pholidichthys leucotaenia. Next base: position 296,538,318 of record CM035844.1, on the reverse strand, counting down.
ATGCAAAGATTTGAGAAAAATTAACAAAATAAAATAAAAATGTAAAAATTAAAACTTTCAATAAAGTTGAATTATTTCAAATTTAAATCAGATATTTTTTTTCCTTATAAATTAATTTTTTCTTTGTCATAATTTTTAAACTTTGCACAAATTTATAAGGAAAAAAATGACACAAAAAGTCACAAATTCATGGGAAAATTTTGAAAAATTTCAAATTATAGAAAAAAGTATCAAATTTACTAGAAAAAGCAGTAAATTTAAAATAAAAAAGCAAAGATTTATGAGAAAATGCTCACAAAAATTAATAAAATAAAATGTAAAAATTAAAATTTTTCAGCAAATTAGAATTATTTAAAATTTAAATCAGATGTGTTTATTTCCATATAAATTAGCTTTTTTGTCATAGTTTCTAAACTTTTCACAAACTTATAAGGAAAAAAGTGAAGTAAAAAGTCAAAAATTCATGAGGGTAAAAATTAGAAAACTGTCAAATATGTTTCCTCATACTTTATCGGATCTGATTCAGATTAATTTTGAGCCTTTGCTCGAAAAATTTAAAATAGACATAGAGAGATGGTTGCCCCTTTTTTTGTCTCTTTGGGGCAAGGTCAATGTTATCAAGATGATTTGTGCACCCCGATTTAATTACCTTCTACAATCCCTTCCTCTTAGGATCCCAGTTGGTTATTTTCAGCAATTTGATAGGCTGTGCAATAAGTTTTTATGGAATGGTAAGCGCCCTAGATTAAAGTTGAAAAGACTACAAAAGACTACAGATTCAGGAGGTTTGGAGGTCCCAAATCTAGTTTTATATCATTACGCTTTTAGTCTTAGACATTTGATTCATTGGGCTCTCCCCCCCCAGAGAGCCCCCCCTTGGTTTCATTTGGAGAGTTATCTGAACAGCCCTCTTCCCTTAGTACATCTAATCACAATCAAACTTTCTTCTGAATTTCAGTCGCATCCTATTGTATCCTTTTTACAATACGTTTGGAAGAGGGTTGCTTCTATACTAGGGTTTAGCTCGCATCTTCATTCTATGGCTTCTATTTGGCTTAACCCAAGTCTCCACATTTGAAAAATCTCCGAAAAAGGACATCTTGATGCTAAAAGATCTATATGAAGGGGGAGCTCTCAAATCATTTGATGATCTACGGGAACAGTATGGACTAACACAGAATCAGTTCTGGAAATATTTACAACTTCGACATTTGCTGTGTCAAGTCTTTGGATCTACAACTACCCCTCCTCCTGAGGCAGATTGGCTCACCCAGGCATTGAGTTCCTGTGGTAAAAGATGTAAGGCCTCAAATTTTTATTCAATGCTCCTTAAGAGCTCAAATAAAGATTTTTCATCCCTTAAACACGCATGGGAAAAAGATCTGAATTCACAATTTACTGATGCTGAATGGGCAAATATTCTAAGGAATGGGAAGAAAGTGTCTAGGGAATTGAAAACCAGACTTGTTCAATTTAAAATTTTGAATCGATTCTACTGGACACCCCATAAAATGTTTAGAGCAAATCTTATTCATTCATCAAGCTGCTGGAGATGTCTACAGGGGAAGGGTACACTTATCCATATGATCTGGAGTTGTCCGGAAATACAGGACTTTTGGTTGGAGATCCATAGACATGACAATTGTTAAGCAAGACGTGCCTTTCACTCAGAGACTTTTTGTCCTTGGGGATCCATCAACTATTCAGGACCCAATCTCTGACGCCGAGTGGATTCAGACTGCTTTGATGGTGGGCCAAAAGTTGATTACCTCCTATTGGAAATCTTCCTTTGCCCCACCTGTAGCTCAGTGGCTAAGGGAGTTGGGCAAACTAGCTGCACTAGAACACCTTTCATATAAACTTTTGGACAGGATGGACAGCTTTTACAATAAGTGGGGATCCTATCTCACCTTTATAAGTGTTGTAGATTAAGCCAATCATCTTAGGAGTACTAGGGTGGAACTGGAATGTTTTATCCTCTCACTGGGTATATTCGTTCTTGATGGTTTTTTTGTTTGCTTGTTTGTTTGTTGGTTGTTTTATTTTCTAATTTGAAAACCCAATAAAATTCAAATCATAAAAGGAAAACTGTCAAATATATTAAAAAAAGTTTCAAATTTACTAGAAAAGGCAGTGAGTTTAAATTTTTTAAAAAATGGAAATATTTGAGAAAACCCTCAAACTACAGGCTGTACAGAGGGGATACATATGCTAAATCTGCAGCTTTAGCCTCATGTTTTTTACGATCAATTTCTGTAAATTTTCACCTCATCTGATTAACCCTTTAACTGCCCAGATTAAATGGACGGGTTGCGCTCCCCCAGTGGCACAGTGCAGCAACTGCATGTGTCAACTTATTGCCTGAGTTATGCAATTTATATAGCTGCTGCGACATTATGCAAATTAGATATGTAAATTTTTTCCTATCTAAAACTTTGGATCATATTCTACATCTTTCTAATTGACAGTAAGCCATTATCTCTTGTGACTTTCATGTTATAGCTTTGGAAATCTGAACTATTTTATTGACAAATTTTGTTACCACTCTTGACCACTAGGGGGCCTTGAGTTGCCTTGCATTGCCTCAGGCGCCACATGGCACCTAGGGCAGATAAAGGGTTTTAAATATCAGGTGTTTGTGTGTCATCTCTGATCGCTCATGGAGTGAGCTGACTAGACGGTCCGGTCCTCAGCTGGAGTCTGGGATGGAGGTGAAAACGTTTCAGCTGAAATGTGATTTGACTACATGAATGAGAACGGTGGATGTTCAGCAGGAGGACCAGCTGGGTTGGATCACACACATTTAATTATCACAGAGAGGAAGAAGACAGGTCTGACCACAATAAAAACATGCTTTAATCACACGACACGCCAACAACCAGCTGCTCACATGAAGACAGGAACACGGTTAAACGGCAGAAAAAAACATGGCTCGCTTTCATAAATAATCACCGGTTGTTGTTGTTATTGTCATCAGGGAGATTCTCTATAAACAAATGTGTGCCTCAGCGGTGACTAGTCTGTCCTGAATCTTTTCTACAGTAGTGAGGAACAAAAAACAAAATCAGTGCAACATTTTTATCAGCTTGGAGCCGGCAAACATGTCTGAAACAGCCAAGTTATTAGAATAAAACTGATCGCCCATAATCCAGAAGGAACATCTGAATATTAGTCATTTAGCTCATTTAAATGTGTTTACATGCACTTCAGTGATCAGTTTTCTGAAAAATCCCGTCAGCCTGTCATTTGCTGAGTTTTCACTACCTTCAACCCAAATTCTGGTGAAGTTGGGACATTGTGTAAAATAAAAAGAGAATACAGTGATTTAAAAATCCATTCCAACCAAAGTTCAACTGAATACACTACAAAGACAAGATATTTAATGTTCAAACTGATAAACTTTATTGTTTTGTTGCAAATTTTCACTCATGTTGAATTTGATGCCTGCAACACGCTTCCAAAAAGCTGGGACAGGTGCAACAAAAGCCTGGTGAAGTTGAGGATTGCTAAAAAAAAGACCTTTCTGGTGAACAGGTTATTTGGAAACAGGTGAGTGTCATGACTGGGTGTAAAAGGAGCATTCCTGAAAGGCACAGTCATTCACAAGCAAAGATGGGGTGAGGTTCACCACTTGACCGTGAACAGCTGCATGGGTAAATAGTCCCAACAGTTTAAGAACATTTCTCAATGTACAATTGAAAGGAATTTAAGGATTTCATCTTCTACAGTCCACAATATCATCAAAAGATTCAGAGAACAAGGCCAAAAACCAAAATTGAATGCACGTGACCACAAGCTGCACTGCATTAAAAACCGGTATCATTCTGTAAAGGATATTACCACATGAGCTCAGGAACACTTCAGAAAACCACTGTCAGTTAACATAGCTGGTCACTACATCTACAAGTGCAAGTTAAAAGCCTGTGCCCATGCCACATCTGTGAAGGCACCATTAATGCTGAACAGCACATGCAGGTTTTGGAGCAACATATGCTGCCATCCAAGCAACATCTTCTTCAGAGACATCCCTGCTTATTTCAGTAAGACAATGCCAAGCCACATTCTGCATGTGTTACAACAGCGTGGCTTCGAAGTAAAAGAGGGTGGTGACGAGACTGACCTGCCTGCAGTCCAGACTTGTCTCCCATTGAAAATGTGTGGAGCATTACGAAGCGCAAAATACGACAATGGAGACGCCAGACTGTTGAGCAACTGAAGTCGAGAGGTCTTCAGCTCCCATCTCCGGAAGAACTTCCACCACATTCTGAGGGAGTCTAGGGACATGGAGTCTGAATGGGCCATGTTCTCCACCTCCATTATTGAAGCAGCTGCTCAGAGTTGTGGCCACAAGGTCACTGGTGCATCTCATGGTGGAAACCCCCAAACCAAGTAGTGCACACCAGGGGTGAGGAGGGTCATCAAGCTGGAGAAGGGGTCCTGTCGAGCGTGGTTGTCTTTTGGGACCCCCAAAGCAGCTGAGGTGTACCAACAAGCCAGGCATAGTACAGCCTCAGTGGTTTCTGAAGCAAAAACTCGGGTGTGGGAAGAGTTTGGTGAGGCCATGAAATAAGACTTTCGGTCGGCCCTGAAGAGATTCTGGCAAACTGTCCAGCGGCTCAGGAGGGGGAAGCAGTTCCCTGTCCACATCATATATGGCGCAGATGAGGTGCTGCCGACTTCGACTGAGGCGTTGGGTGGTGGAAGGAATACTTCGAGGATCTCCTCAATCCCACTTACATGCCTTTCACAGAGGAAGCAGGGCATGAGGACGAGGGGGATGACTCGCCCATCACAGGGGCTGAGGTCACCGAAGTGGTTAAAAATCTCTTTGGTGGCCGGGCCCTGGGAGTGGATGAGATTCACCCTGAGTACCTCCAGCATTTCTCTGTGAAGAGAGGAGAACCTTTCAGAAGGACAACCATCTCTGCAGCAATTCACCAATCAGGCCTGTATGGTAGAGTGGCCAGACGGAAGCCACTCCGTAGTAAAAGGCACATGACAGCCTGCCTGGAGTTTGTCAAAAGGCACCTGAAGGACTCTCAGACCATGAGAAACAAAATTCTCTGGTCTGATGAGACAAAGATTGAACTCTTTGGCATCAATGCCAGGTCTCATATTTGGAGTAAACCAGGCACCGCTCATAACCATGCCAATGGTGGTGGCAACATCATGCTGTGGGGATGTTTTTCAGTGGCAGGAACTGGGAGACTAGTCGGGATAGAGGGAAAGATGATTGCAGCAATGTACAGAGACATTCTGGATGAAAACCTGCTCCACAGCGCTCTTGACCTCAGACTGGGGCAACGGTTCATCTTTCAGCAGGTCAGCGACCCTCAGCACACAGCCAAGAACTGGCTTCAGGACAACTCTGTGAATGTCCTTGAGTGGCCCAGCCAGAGCCCAGACTTGAATCCAATTGAACATCTCTGGAGAGATCTGAAAATGGCTGTGCACCAACGCTTCCCATCCAACCTGATGGAGCTTGAGAGGTGCTGCAAAGAGGAATGGGTGAAACTGCCCAAAGATAGGTGTACCAAGCTTGTGGTATCATATTCAAAAAGACTTCAGGCTGTAATTGCTGCCATAGGTGCATCAACAAAGTATTGACCAAAGGCTGTGAATACTTATGTACATGTGATTTCTTAGGGGTTTTTTTTAATTATTTTTAATAAATTTGCAAAAATCTCAAAAAAAACCCCAAAACAAAACAAAAAAAACGGTTTTTGCATTGTCATTATGGGGTTGTTTTTATTTTTGATTTTGTATACTTTATTGATCCCCAGAGGGGAAATTGAGGGCATCCACCTGGATGGATGAAGCAGCCACGGTACGGCGCTATCCCTTAACCATTCACACACACATTCACACCTACGGCCACTTTAGAGTCTCCAATTAGCCTAACCTGCATGTTTTTGGCCTGTGGGAGGAAACCGGAGAAATCCCGGAGTAAACCCACGCAGATACGGGGAGAACATGCAAACTCCATACAGCTCAATGTTGGTCAGGGGCTGGGATCGAACCAGGGATCCCATGGCCAAGGGTGAGTGGCTGTGCTGGTGCAGTGCTAACCACTGCTCCACTGCACCGCCCTTTGTGTAGAATTTTGAGGGAAAAAAAATCATTTAATCCCTATTGGAATAAGGCTGTAACATACAGTAACAAAATTGTAAAAAGTGAGGCGCTGTAAATACTTTCCGGATGCACTGTATAGAAATAGTACAGCAAGCATTAACTTGAACCACACCTGCCACATTGTCTATGACTCCACTGACCGGAGACGCGATGACACCCCTTACTCAGTGAAGGCAAGATTAACCTCGCCAGGGTATTTTTCCTTTTGTCTAAACGGGTGTGGAAACGTCTCTTTGGGCAGTTTATCATTCTCCAGGTGTGCAACAGTACATAGTACATCTCGCCCCTGTACTGCTACCTACCAGACTGGCGAAGTGGGCAAAAGCTGTCCTGAAGATCTTTATTGTCAGTCTAGAAGTCTGGAAGGCAATTTAACTCTGCAGGAGCTCTGCAGTGCCGCAATTTGTGATTCTCACAAGTACGGCACACATATGGTGATAGGGGTGACAGGGGGTTGGTGGCTGTGTGGCCATCATGCCTACTCACACGTGCCCATGAACTGGGGAGGGGTGTGTGTCCCCGTGGTGGTGACTGACCATACCATCATATTGTCGGCAGGGTGAAGAGTGTTGTTTCTTTTTCACCACATGATCCTATCTGGGGCACAGATGTGCCAGAAGAATTCAAGTTAGAAACCATTGGGGAGGAGGTACTTAATTCATCGTTCCCTTTTGTGGGAGTGGCTAAGAATACTTTATGGATTGAAACAACTAGTTACAGACTACACTCATTTGTGAATTTTTCTTTGTCTGCTTTTTCTGGTATAAATGAGGAGTTAAGAGCTCTTAGCCTTAGGCTGGACAAAATAAGATGGTTCTTGATCAAATAACTGCCACCCAAGGGTGTGTGTGTGTAATTGTGGGGGATTATTGTTGTACTTTTATCCCTGAAAATGATGCAGATGGTCACATGATTGCCTCAGCCATATGGAATTTGACTGCTTTCCAGGCTGCCATAGCCAAGGACAATGTCACTGATGAACATACCTGGTTAAGTTGGTTATTCTTTTCATGGAGAAGTCTCATAGTGAACGTGTTAATGATTTTTGTGTTAATATTTCTGGTCTTCTCTTGTGTCATTCCCTGCATCCGTTATATGATGATGAGACTTGTGCTTATTAATTTAGTGATGTACCATGGAGCAGTTGCCGGGGATGATGAACAAACAGTGTGAGCTCAACGTGTCTCTCCGTGACTCAAGTACAGAGTAAAAGTATGATTGACATGCAGAAAAAATGAAAGAAGTTGCATGATCATGATGTGAAGTTGAAATGTACTAAATACATTTATGAAGTTTGAAACATTATTTTATTTTTTCTATTTTATTTTATGTTACTTTTGTTTTTTATATTTTGTTATTTTTGTTTTATTTTCATCTTTTAAGTTTTGTTTTTAAACAAGCTGCAATGACACATATCCTTACTATCATCTTTACTTTATCATTTGATTTTAATGTTTTTTGTCATTAATTACTTTTACCATTAACTAGTAAGCTTCACTGTTCTATTTTTCCTCCTAAAGGACTAAATGTTAGCCGGTGCCTGGGGAAGCAGGGTCGATGGCAGACTTTCCCCATCATGGAGCTTAGCATAGCTGCCAAATGGGGTTTTAGATGTCATAACTTGTTATCACTTTTCATTTATGATGCCTTGCATGGCATTGGGGGGGAGGGGTGATAGAATAATTTTGTATTCTTTATCTTTGGTACCTCAGAGTCTGGGTGAAAATGTACAAGGACATCCAGTTGGACATTTATCTGGTTGTTCTCATGCGAACATTTTGTGCTGTTATGATTATGTCTAAGAAGGGAGACAGTTTGGAAGAAGCAGACTGAACCAGATATTCTCTCATGGACAGTTTTGAGATAACAGGATGCTTAAAGACTGAAAGTTGTGTATGTGATTCAGAACAATTTCCATAGGCAACTCTGAGTGTATCACTTATTGTCTCCACTGATCAGTGCAAATTAAATTTACTGAAACTTTAATCCTGCCTAATTCTTTGACTACTGGTTGAAGAGAATTTTTCCAACAAGACCCCAGGGCAGACCCAGGACTCGTTGGAGAAACTGTCTCCCAGCTGGTCTGGGAACACCTTGGTATCCTCTCTGAAGAGCCGGAGCAGGTGGCTGGGGAGAGGGAAGTCTGGGCTTCTCTGCTTGAGCTACTGCCTCCATGACCCGGACCTCTGGAAAAGTGGTAGAAAATGGATGGATGGATGGATGGGAGTGGTGGCTTAGAGGCAGAGCATCCACCCCACAACCAGGTCATGCCAAAGACCATATAAAAATGGAACTTCCTGCCATCCAGCTTGGTGCTCAGCAGAAATGGAACAGAGGAGGGAAATGTGGGTGGCAGTGGCTCAGGAGGTAGAGTGGATTGTCCAGTAATCAAGAGGGTTGGCGGTTCGAATTCCGCTTTCCCCAGCCATCCTGTCGTTGTGTCCCTGGGCAAGACACTTTACCCACCTTGCCTCCAGTGTCCATGACATTGGGCATGAATGTGTATAAATGTTTAGCAGTGGTCGGAGAGGCCGTTGGCGTGGATTGGCAGCCACATTTCCGTTAGTCTGCCCCAGGGCAGCTGTGGCTACAGCAGTAGGTTACCACTATCAATGTCTGTCTGTAGTGAAAGAATAATGGACTCACTGTAAAGCGCCATATAAATCTAATCCATTATTATGGATAGTGGATTCAATTGAATATCGGTTGAAAGGATTTTTAAATTATAATATTGTTTTTATTTACCTACTTCATTGGAATTTTGGTTTGTACGATATAATCTTTGGCTTTCTTCTTTATCTCACAGGAAATACCTTCATGTTTGTGATGGTATCAGGTCAGTTTAGTCTGATTACTCGCCTGTTCTTATCCTTTTTCAGTCTCAGACGTGTCTGTGGCTCCATGATAATTTTTTGGGATAAATTTGATAAAAGTCTGTTTTAACATCAGAGGTTCCTGACTCTGAGCTAAATTAAACCTGTCATAAACATCTGATTTTAGAAGATGATCCTGGAGGACTTGGACTCGTTCTCCACATGGATGTCCCTCTGGACGCCCTCCCCCTCCTCATCCTTCCTCAAGATCTTGAGCGGCCACCAGAGGGAGCCGCTGCGGTGGTCCCGGCGGACTGAGTGTCCCTCCGTGCAGCAGCACCAGCGAGGGGTGCTGTTGTCCCCCGTCAGGAAGTAGAGCAGAGCATTGAGCCAGGCGTTGCAGGAGGCCAGTGGCCGGGTGACCTTGTAGCAGATGGAGACGGTCTGGATGACACTGCAGCCACCCAGCTGGCCCCACCGCAGCAGTAGGAACAGCGTCCGCGTCACATGGAATGGCAGGAAGCAGAGTGCAAATAGCAGCGTGATGGTGACAATAGTTTTGATGGACTTACGGCGCCGCCGGATGTAGTGGGAGTACTGGGATCCAGAAATGGAGACAGAGGTTCTCTCCCGGTCCCGGACTCCATCTACCGTGCCGTCCCCCGCCGCCACCCCGTCCTCACCGCCCTCTACCGAGCTAGGTGGAGAGCGAAGCGTCTGAAATATGGTCCGCACCACCTGGGAGTAGCACCAGGCGATGACGACGAAGGGCACAAAGAAGCCCAGCAGGTGGAGGACCACGCCGTATGGGACGTAGTCGGCAAATTCCTCATCGATAGCGTCGTCCCAGCAGTTCGTGTAGCCCTCCTCAGTGGTGTTGCCACCATCCTCCACCATCACGCCGTTACCTCCTCTCATGACAAAGCCAGTCTGGGCGAACCTGAAGATGGGGCAAGTGAGGATGAAGACCACCACCCAGACCAGGGCGCAGGTCCCCTTCACCAGACGTTTGCTCTCCAGGGTGATGGTCCTCATGGGGTGGCAGATACCCAGGTACCTGAGGACAAAAACAGTTAAATGGCGTTACTGATGTCAGGGATGTTCAAAGTCTCCAGGGTGACGGTCCTCATGGGGTGAAGATCCCCAGGTACCTGAGGACAAAAACGGGTAAACTGTGTTATTTTTGTGAAAAAAAAAAAAAAAAAATTCAGCAGAGGGTGGACCTGGACCAAGGACCCATCAGACAAGTTTTAGTGGTGACCTGAGGCACCTCCTGCCAACAAGGAGCTGTAATTACAAACTGAACCGTCACAAAATAAATATATTCCAAAGTGGTGAAAGAATGAGGAGCCTTCTGAGATGTTTTCATGGTCACCATCAAATTCTCGGTGGAGGTTTGTGCCCTCCCTCCACTTTTTCTCCCCCCATCCCCGCCCCATCTTTACTCAGCAGGTTTGTCTCTGTTTTGATTCTGTCACCTAACTGGGCTTTTTTCCAGAACGACTTCCGACTGACTCAATGGTCAGGTGGCTTCATTAATAATCTTTGCTACCTTCTTCACAGATACTACACAGGAGGCCAAGGTTCAGACTGCAGCAAACATCACCATGTTTATGCCCGTAACCTAAATCCTCTTCTCTCTGGGGTCATGGGGAGGGAATTCATAATTATTTGTTGGTGGGGGGTTACTAGGAAGAATGTTGTCCTGGTTTTTGGTTTGTTTCCCTGTTTTTACATTTTCCCCTATTTTTTCCTCGTACTTCTTCCCCTGTCTTTACCCATTTCTTTGCCTTGTTTTTCTCATTATTTTCGCCCTATTTCTTCAGTACTTACCCTGTTTTTTGGGTTTTTTTACCAGCATTTTATACCGTTTTCAGCTTGTTTTATTTCTAGTTTTTAGCATTTTTTCTAGTGCTTATCCTGTTTGTTTCCCATTTTTTCCGTTTTACCCAATTTATTGTGGTACTTATCCTGATTTTCCCTGTGTTTACCCTCTTTATCCTGTTTTTTCCCTTGTCTTCATCTAATTTTTTTCCCAGTTTTTAGGAGTATTTACCTTGTATCGTCACTTCCTGTGTTGCTGGTTGTCGGTGTGGTTTGTGGTTAGCAGCACGGTGGTGCAGTGGTTAGCACTGTTGCCTTACAGCTAGAAGGTTCCTGGTTCGAATCCCCAGGCTGGCAGGGGTTGGAACCTTTCTGTGTGGAGTTTGCATGTTCTCCCTGTGCTGCGTGGGTTTACTCCAGGGGCTCCAGTTTCCTCCCACAATCCAAAGACATGCATGTTAGGTTAATTGGCTGTTCTAAATTGTCCCTAGATATCTGTTTCCTATAGGCCCTTAGAATAGAGGGTTAGTACTAGTGAAAGCGCTTTGAGTGGTCTTTGTGACTAGAAAAGCGCTATATAAGTGCAGGTTAGTTAGTTAGTAGCTCTCCTCAATCTCCTGAGGATTATTGCCTTTAATTGTATTTTAATCGCTTTTTTTTTTCTATCTACCGTCACCTCTCACTTGTGTTTAACAAGCCTCTTGCACCTGTGTGCACACTCAGTGTCACCTAATCACCTAATCGTCTTTTGGCTTCTGTTCACCTTTCCTCAGTGTTTGTGTTAGCTTCGGGTTAGCCACTAGCTATGGCTACTAGCTCTCCTTCCCCTCCTCCTCTGGTGTGCTCTCTCTGTCAGATGTTTAGCTACACCTCTGCCTCTTTTAGTGTTAATGGTAAATGTAATAAATGTTGTGTTTTTGAGGCGCTCGAGGCGAGGTTGTGTGATTTGGAATCCCAGCTCCGTTGTATTGAAACACCATCAGCACCAGTTAGTAATGACGGACTCCCCTTTGCTGCAGCGGAGCTCCCTAGCTTAGGGCGGTCTGTTAGCGGTCCTCCAGCTGCTACCTCTCCTGAGCAGCCAGGAGAGAATGGGTGGGTGACGGTGAGAAGGAAGCATAGTCGCAAGCCCCTGGTTCACCACCAACCTGTTCATGTTTCTAATCACTTCTCCCCACTCAGCGACACACCCGCTGAGGAAAAAACTCTGATCATTGGCGATTCTATAGTCAGAAACGTGAACCTAGAGACTCCAGCGGCCATAGTAAAATGCATTCCTGGAGCCAGAACAGGTGACATCAAGTCAAATTTGAAAATGCTGGCTAAAAGTAACTGTAAATACTCCACAGTTGTTATTCACGCCTGCATTAACAACATCCAACTCCGGCAGTCGGAAGTTACAAAACTTAACGTGGAATCGGTGTGTGACTTTGCAAAAACAATGTCTGCCTCTGTAGTGTTCTCTGGGCCCCTCCCCAATCTGACCAGTGATGACATGTTTAGCTGCTTGTCATCCTTCAACAGCTAGCTGTCTGTGTGGTGTCCTGCAAACAATGTGGGCTACACTGACAATTGGAGCTCATTTTGGGGAAAACTTGGTCTTATTAGACGAGACAGCGTCCATCCCACTTTGGATGGTGCGTCTCATTTATCTAACAATCTGGCATCATTTTTATCCAAATTTCCAAAACCTTGAGAACTCAGAGTTGGGACCAGGAAGGAGAGTCACAGTCTTACACGCCTCTCTGCAGCAACTCTTCATCCGCCACCCCTCAACTTAGCCCCTGTCTTCCTCATCAGAGAATCATTGTCTGCTCCCTCCAAAGCAAATAAAAATATAATGTATAAGCATCCCAAAGTCATAAAACAAAAAGTTGGTAAAACAAATTAAACATGAAGCCTCTATAAATTTAATGATTTGGCCTCTCTTCATCCTCATAATTTAAAAATTAAATGCAGTTTGTTAAATATTAGGTCTCTAACTTCCAAGTCTCTGTTCGTCCATGATCTGTTAATTGATCATCAGATTGATTTAATATCCCTTACAGAGACTTGGTTAGGACAAGAGGATCATGTTGGTTTAAATGAATCAACTCCCTGTGGTTATTTAAACTGTCAAAATCCCAGAAGTTCTGGTTGTGGAGGAGGAGTAGCAACAATTTATCATTCCAAATTACTAGTTAATGTAAAGCAAAAAAACACGTTATTTTACTTTGAGGACCTGGTCCTCAGTATTGGGCATGTTAGCAATTTTAGGTTAAACCCAATTTTATTTGCCATAGTTTATCATCCTCCCTCAGCCTACTCAGAATTTTGATCCAAATTTGCTGAATTCTTAGCTGATTTAGTACTGAAATCAGATGGAATAGTTATAGTGGGGGACTTTAATATACATGTAGATAGTGATTGCCTTAATATGGCATTTAATTCAATATTAGACTTGATGGGGTTTTCTCAGAAAGTAGGAAATTCCCATCATTTCCACCACACGTTGGACCTTGTTCTGACATATGGCATAGAAATAGAAAATCTGGTAGTGTCTCCTCATAACCCTGTACTGTCAGACCATTGTCTGTTAACCTTTGATTTTACTATTTCTGACTATTTGGCTCCTAAAGAAAAATATTACTACAGCAGATGCCTCTCAGATGACGTTGTTACCAAATTTATGCAGATTGTTTCCTCTATGCCATGTGTCAATACAACGGAGATAAGCTAGGGAGAGCTTGCTCCTTCTATAATTGATAGCATGGTAGATAATGTTACAGCATCAGATTCTAGACATGGTAGCCCCTTTAAAAAAGAAAAAGTCTAATGAGAGATTTCTAACTCCTTGGCTCAACACAGAAATTTGTAGCTTAAAACAGAAGACTTGTCAATTAGGAAGAAAATGGTGCTCCACTAAATTAGATGATATCTATTTAGCTTGGAGAAATCATCTTTTAATTTATAAAAAAAAATCTCTTCAGAAAGCTAGAACAAGTTATTATTCCGCATTAATAGAAGAGAACAAAAATAATCCCAGGTTTCTTTTCAGCACTCTAGCCAGGCTGACAGAGTCAGGACTCTGTCAAACCTAGCATTCCCTTAGACCTTACTAGTCAGGACTTCATGAACTTTTTCAATAATAAAATTTCATCTATCAGAAATAAAATCAGTCAGATTCTTCCCACTATTAACTTAAATACAGTAACTACTACAACTCCTTCAACTGATATCTGTTTGGATGAGTTTACTCCAAATGACCTTTTAGAGTTTGATAAAATAATTTCCTCATCCAAGCATTCAACTTGCCTTTTAGACCCTTTTCCTACCAGGTTATTTAAAGAAGTCTTCCCATTTATTATTAGCTCTATTCTTCAAATAATCAGTTCTTCATTAACTTTAGGCCATGTACCGCAGGCTTTTGAAACTGCTGTAATTAAACCCTGACTTAAAAAGCCATCGCTGGATCCTGGAGTTTTAGCTAACTATAGACCAATCTTTAATCTGCCTTTCATTTCAAAAATCTTAGAAAGAGTTGTTGCTATGCAATTATTCGACCACTTGCAGGGAAATGGTTTATAGGTTTAGAATCCATCATTGTGTTGAAACAGCCTTAGCGAGGGTCACTAATGACCTCCTTATCACATCTGATAATGGACTTGTTTCTGTACTTGTCCTTTTAGACCTTAGTGCAGCTTTTGATACTATCGATCATAATATTTTACTTGGTAGATTAGAACACTATGTTGGACTTAATGGAACTTCGTTGCAGTGGTTCAGATCTTATTTATCTGATAGGTTCTAGTTTGTTCATGTCAATGAGTTTTTTTCCAACTCAAAGCTCACTCATGAAGTTCCACAGGGATCTGTGCTAGGCTCTATTCTTTTTAATTTATATGTGCTTCCGCTAGGCAATATTATTAGAAAGCACTGTATACATTTTCATTGTTATGCAGATGACACAATTATACCTGTCAATGAAGCCAGATGATCGTAATCAATAAGCCAAATTAGAGGCCTGTCTTAAGGAACTCAAAGCATGGATGACTTGTAATTTCCTGCTATTAAATTCAGATAAGACTGAAGTCATTCTAGTTGGTCCAAAAAACCTTAGAAATACCTTTCCAAATCAAACTTTTAGTTTGGATGCGGTTACTCTTTCTCTTAATAGCTCTGTGAGGAACCTTGGTTATTTTTGATCAAGATCTGTTTTTTAAATTCACATATTTATTAAACTTGTTTCTAAGACTGCCTTCTGTCATTTGCATAATATTGCCAAGATTAGGAGCATCTTGTCTCAGAGTGATGCTGAGAAACTAATCCACGCTTTTGTTAGCTCTAGATTAGATTACTGTAACTCTTTATTATCAGGTTATCCTAAAACATCTTTAAAAAAAATCTTCAGCTGATCCAAAATGCTGCAGCAAGAGTTTTAACAGGTACTAGAAAGAGAGATCATATCTCTCCGGTTCTAGCCTCCCTTTATTGGCTTCCCATAGAATTTAGAAATAAATTTAAAAATCCTTCTTCTCACTTACAAGGCTCTAAATAATCAGGCCCCTTTTTTATTTAAAAGATCTGATACTACCATATTATCCTAACAGAGCACTATGCTCCCAAAATGCTGGATTATTTGTAATATCTAGAATCTCCAAAAGTACAATGGGAGGCAGAGCCTTCAGTTATCAAGCTCCTCTCTTGTGGAACCAGCTGCCAATCTGGATTCAGGAGTCAGACTCGATCTCTGTTTTTAAGAATAGGGTTAAAACCTTCCTTTTTGATATAGCCTATAATTAGGGAGGGATCATGTGCCTCTGAACCCTCCCCTCCCTTAGTTATGCTGCTGATGGGTTTAGACAGCCGGGGAACCGCCAACAATACACTGGGCTTCACTCCTTTCTTCACTCTCAATGAAATAATTTTGCTGGTCATTAACATTTGTTTGTTCTCTCCCATAGATTGAGTCCCCATCGTGCTGTTTGCTCTCTATATGTCTGTTCTTTTCATCTTCTCTATCCCCTCACCCTCAGCCAGTCACAGCAGATGACTGCCCCTCCCTGAGCCTGGTTCTGCTGGAGGTTTCTTCCTGTTAAAAGGGAGTTTTTCCTCTCCACCATCGCCAAGCGCTTGCTCACAGGGGGTCACCTGATTGCTGGGGTCTTTCTGCAATTGTGGGAGTTTCCCCTACAGTTGAAAGTGCTATGAGATGACTGTTGTTGTGAAATGGCGCTATATAAATAAAGTTGAATTGAATTGAATTTTTTTCCTTGTTTTTCACTATTGTTTTCTCTTTTTTTTTTTCCAATTTTTCTCCAGTTTTTCCCAGTTTATTTTCTGTTTCTTCATGTTTTTTTTTCTGGTACCTACTCTGTAATGTCTGGGCTGTTTCATAAAGAGTTACCAAACTTTACCCTAATAAATGTGCACTATTTTTCCCTGTAAATTCCCAACATTTCCTGCATGATGCCATCGTGTTTCTGAAGCACCGTACCTGTGGACGGAGATGCAGGTGAGGAAGAAGATGGATCCGTAGAGGTTGAAGTAGAACAGGAAGCGGACCAGGCGGCACATGAAGTCCCCGAACACCCAGCGGTCCCTCAGCATGTAGCTGGCCACCAGAAAAGGCAGTGAGAGGCCGTACATCAGGTCCGTGGTGGCCAGGTTCACCATGTAGATCAGAGACGTGTTCCAGCGCCGCCTGCTGCCACCACGGCAGGACCGCAGCAGGACCACGGAGTTCAGGCTGAGGCTGAACAAGAAGGTGAGGGAGTAGCAGACGGGCAGGAAGATGTATTTGTATGATTCGTCAATGCTGCAGGAGGGCGGAGCCAAGGAGGCAGACGAGTTAGGATGGTCACTCTCCACTGCTGCTGCTGCTGCTGCTGCCGCTGCCAAACCAAAGTCTGGAGTAACGCTGAAGCCTCGACTCAGCCCCATGAATCAGCTTTGAATGGCTGTTCTCTGCCCTGAAACATACAAAATAAAAGCTATTGCGCTGAATACAGCTAAAGAAAATGTAAGGTTATACATGTAACCACTGCTCCCCAAAGGAGGGAACTCAGTACAACTGTATGGGACTTGTATAAGCATCCCAATAAGGAAGCAACAACAACATCATTACAAATCCTTACAAAGAATGTGCTCTAATGAAGCGCATGCGGTTTCTCGTAGGGTGTGGACTGGGCCATTGATCGTGGATCAGGACGGAGCCGGCTCATTGGACAGAATAGGCGGCCCTGAGCAGCCTCTCTCGTCCCCAGTGTTTCACAGCAATGACACGTGGAGGGCAAACCATTGTGGCTCGTTGAAGAGGGGGTATCTGTCAGGGTCCTGAGCCCTGAGTGCCCCTAAAACAAACGTCCCTCTGCATTTTGTTGTCGCCAAAACCCAGGAGGCTCATCGAACTTCTTCCTCTGAACACCTATGCTGCCATGTTGTATGGCAACTGGCGCCCAACGGGCAGCCGGAGGCCAGTGCCAACAGACGTATTGACTGTGGGTGGGTAGAGGAATCGGTTGCACCAACCAGCAAGGTTTGCTTGGCAAGGTGAAAAGTTACTGGTCTGAGGATGTGCATGATGATGATGGGGTGCTTAAGGATAGGAATCACACCCACATCATCACGCAGACACCAGGATTAAATGTTTGCTTCAGCAATGTGCACATGGGCGTGCATTTCCCATATAGTTGTAATGAGTTTGAGGACCATGATGTGTATGCAAGTTTGAGACTTTTTAATGTGAAGTTGAGAGGGAAAAAACAGAAAAAAAATGTATAGAAAAAGGAAAAAGAATGGGGTAAGTACCACAAATGTCTGTCTATAAATTTACAAAGTCTCTGTGTGTTTGTGTGTCTCTGTCTGTTCCACACACATCTCTTGAACCGTTCCTCAGACTGACCTAAGATTTTAAACATGTTTTTCTGAGGTTACGAGGGTGTGCATCCCCGAGTATGGAGTCGCTCAGTCAAAATATGTAATTTTTATCAAAACAAGTTTAGCCACTGCTCTGTCACCGCTGTGTCTCTTCATGCCCTGGCTTCAAGAAGTGTGGGCGGGGTTTCGGATTGACTCTGTGCTGAATGGATAATGCACGGCATCATGACCTGTCAGTCACCCCAGTGTTCCCTGGACAAAACAAGGAAATGAAAAACGATAATACTTAAAAACGTTATACCATAAAGTTGCCATGATTGCGTAGTTCTAAAGGATAATTCGCCATATGTGGAGAATGAGGTGTGCGAGCAGATTGGGCGGAGCATCAATGGGGCCGGGTCTGACAAATCAACACAGAACATGCCAGGAGAAGCAGCAGCCAGACACAACATGGCTCAAAGGCACACTAACTGATGGCGATTAAAAAAAGTTATTTTCAATAAAGTGAAAAAAAGGATACTGCATGGAGTGTGCTTTTGCCCTGAGGATGATTTATCATAGAAAACAGCGGAGCTGTGGTTTGAGCGATCAGCTGACTGGATCTACCAGTGTGCTGACATTTTGGCATATCTATCAGAACAGCTGATGTACAGTGGAAAGAAAAAGTGCTTGCCCCCTTCCTGATTTCTCATCAGGAAGGGGGCACAACACCACAACACCGCACAACTGGATGACGACAACGACTCCACGAAGGCAGATCTGGTCAACACGCTGCACGGACCCCTCCGGAACATGGTGTCCCTCCAGGAGCTCCGGGCAGAGTTTAAACGGGACGCCACATTGTTACAACTATGCTCGGTCATCAGGGAGGGTTGGCCAACAAATGTACAGGGCAATCTGGCACCTTTTCACTGGTTCAGAGACAAATTGAGTTGCTGGAACGGGGTGTGTGTGGCAAGGGGACACTGCACATTGATCCTGGTGTCTCTGAGATCACGAGTTCTGACAATGCTCTGCGAGGGCCACCTGGATGTGGTCAGGGTGAAGCAGCATTGCAGGGATTCAGTTTGATGGCCTGGTATCGATAAGGACATTGAAACTATGGTGGAGAACTGCGTTCCGTGCTTGGAGAGTGGAAAGACCGGCGGGCCACCCCCCCACCCCACCCCTGCGACCATTACCGTACCCAGAGGGCCCTTGGAAGCACATGAACTACATACGGCACTCCCAAATAGCCATTTTTTGGTAGTGGTCTACGATCTGTTCTCCAAATGGCCAGAGGTGTTATCCACTAATTTGGTCACGACAGATGTGGTTACGGGTTTCCTACAAACAATAGCCCACAGTTAACCTCTGGGGGGTTTGAGGAGTTTTTGGGTGTTAGGGGCGTGGAACACATCAAAACTACGTTCTACCACCCCCAAGCAAATGGGGGCGTGTAGCATTTCAACAAGACTCTGCAAAACGGTCAGAGTCCATTTGGCAGACGGCTTCACATTCCCTGATGCCCTCCAGAGCACACTTCTCCACTACAGGGCAATGGCCCACACCACGACAGGGTGCTAGCCGGTGAAACTCATGCTGGGGCGTGAATTCCACCTGCCCCTGGATCAACTGAGGCCCCCCACAACCTCCCCTCTGGGGAACACAGACCCTCCACAAGACCAGATTGTCACCCAACAGCAGAAGATGAAACGACATTTCGACAGAGAGCACAGTGCGACGGCCCACGGACTTGATGTGTCAGACCAGGTCTGAATTAAGCATCCCAACCGCACGCATAAACTGCAGCCTTTCTGGACAGGGCCCCTACAGATCATGAGGCAGCGGGGCCGGCGCACGGTTGAGCTGTCGCACAGATCACGGTGGCATTCCAACCTACTTAGGAAGTCGTTGCCTGCACAGGGTCCAGGAGCTGCAGCAGAGGGGACTGATGAAGGTTGGGATTTATCTGGTGGGAGTGTTGGGGACTCTCTGGTGCTGAGCCTGGAGCAGGTCCTCCTCCGGTGAGGCGCTCGGCTAGGACGCGTCAGAGGCTCAAATACCTCGATGACTTTGTAGTTAAAGTAGCTTTAAGATAAGATAAGATAAGCCTTTATTAGTCCCACAATGGGGGAATTCCAGGATTGCAACAGCACAGGGATAGCAACACTCAGAGCAACAATCAAGAAGACAAGAAAAACAAGAGCAGCGAGTATACATATGTACATATAAATATATAAACACACAGTGCGGAGCATTGTAGCTAGATGGAATAAACAGCATAACCGTCTGCTTAGTTATCCTGCATAGTATGAATATGTACCAATACATATTGTCACCCTCCGTAGCGACCGATATTGTCCTAGATGTATACTGGAGGGGACCATTGTGTAAGTCTATTGCGTCTTTTGCATTCAATACTATTAGGTCATCACGTTTTTTTGCTATCTCTGCGAGCAGCCCTGCTTAGGTTATACAGTCTGACAGCCGTAGGTAGGAAGGACCTGTGAAACCTCTCAGTTGTGCACCTAGGATGATGTAGTCTGCTGCTAAATGAGCTCCTCAGTGCGTTCAGTATGTCCTGCATAGGGTGGGACTCGGACTCCAGCAGAGATGACAGTTTAGCCACCATCCTTCTCTCTCCTATCTCCTCCACTGGGTCAAGGCGCTGCTCCAGGACAGAGCTAGCTTTCTTGATTAGTTTGTTCAGTCTCTTCCTATCGGCTGCTGTAATGCCTCTGCCCCAGCAGACCACTCCAAAAGTGATAGCTGATGCCACCACCATGTCGTAGAATGTCTTCAGCAGCACCCCTTGTACACCAAAAGACCTGAGTCTCCTCAGTAAGAACAGCCTGCGCTGTCCCTTCTTGTAGAGTGTGTCGATATTGTGTGACCAGTCTAGTTTATTGTTCAGATGAACACCCAGGTACTTGTAGGATGTCACCATCTCAATGTCTGTTTCCTGTATGTTTACTGGTGCTGTGAGGGGTTGTCCTTGCCTGCGGCAGTCCACCGCCAGCTCCTTAGTTTTCCTCGCGTTGATCTGGAGGCAGCTCTGATGGCACCAGTCCACGAAGTCCTAGATGGGTCCTCTGTACTCAGCTTCATCTCCGTTGGAGATGAGGCCGACAATCGCAGAGTCATCAGAGAACTTCTGTAGATGGCAGTGTGTTGTGTTGTGTGAGAAGTCCGCAGTATAAAGGGTGAACAGGAAGGGAGCCAAAACCGTTCCCTGGGGGGCCCCCGTGCTACGATGATCATGTCGGACACACAGTCCCGGGTTCTCACAAACTGTGGCCGGTTAGTGAGGTAGTCCAGGATCCATGATGGCAGGTGCTGATCCACCCCTGCGCACAGCAGCTAGTCTTTCAGGACAAGCTGAAGCGTGTTGGGCATGGGCGGCAGGGTACCCTCCAACACAGGAGGGTACCCTGCCGGGAGGGTACCAAGGTTCCCATTTAGCTGGCTAGCCTTGTTGTTCTGTGTGATGTAAATAAAAACTGTCTATATTGCATGTGTTGTAAGGGTTTTTTCTTGCTAAATTTAAATGGGTGGGGGTTCTGTTTTGTATATATGTGTTCTTTATGGTACTTTTACGTTTTGTAAAGGGGGGAAATGTTGTATAGAGTTTGACCTTTGGGGCTTGCCGTAGCTGAGGCCAGGCAGTCGACATGGTTACGTCAGACTGGCTACAGCCAGTATGTATATTGAGTGTGACTCTCAATAAAGTTCCGTTCATTGCTCGGTTCAACATGGCTCAGGTCTCCTGTTATTAGGACATAACACACAACATTTCAAGAAAGGAACATCATACCAACAGTAAAATATGGTGAAGGTAGTGTGATGGTCTGGAGCTGTTTTGCTGCTTCAGGACCTGGAAGACTTGCTGTGATAAATGGAACCATGAATTCTGCTTTCTACAAAAAAAATCTGGAAGGAGAATGTTCGGCCATCTGTTTGTGACCTCAAGCTGAAGTGCACTTGGGTTCTGCAGCAGGACAATAACCCAAAACACACCAGCAAGTCCACCTCTGAATGGCTTAAAAACAAAATGAAGACTTTGGAGTGGCCTAGTCAAAGTATTTACCAGAATCCGATTGAGATGCTATGGCATGACCTTAAAAAGGCAGTTCATGCTCGAAAACCCTCCAGCGTGGTTGAATTACAACAATTCTGCAAAGATGACTGGGCCAAAATTCCTCCAGAATGCTGTAAAAGACTCATTGCCAGTTATCGCAAATGCTTGATTGCAGCTATTGCTGTTAAGGGTGGCCCAAGCAGTTATTAGGTTTAGGGGACAATTGTTTTTTCACACAGGGCATGTAGGTTTGGATTTTTGTTTCCCTTAATAATAAACACCTTCATTTAAAAACTGCATTTTGTGTTTACTTGTGTTATCTTTGTCTAATATTTAAATTTGTTTGATGATCTGAAACATTTAAGTGTGACAAACATACAAAAAAATGGGAAATCAAAAAGGAGAGGAAACACTTTTTCACATCACTGTATGTACAGGAAATACAGGAGAACTGAAAGGCATTTCTGTCTCTCTTCAGTGGCTAGAAAAAGAGCAGTCCATGTACAGTAATGCTACCCGTAGTGCAAATAGCGACAAAAGATAGACTTGTGGATGCATATGTTGGTTACATATGCTCCACAAATATATTGCTGTGTGTTTATTGTGTGCTGCACGTCTCAGGGAACAAAAGGACTGAGCCTCCTCAAGGTAACGGGAGAGTGCGAGATTTGGCCTTTGTTTCTAGGAGATGACTTGGAGAGATTTCCTGACCACCGGAGACGAAAGGATGAATGGTGTGAAGATCAGAGGAGTTACATTGTGGCTGGGATTAAGTACCATGTGACTGTATGTTTGATTAAACACCATGTGACTGTAGTTTTGATGTCTGGGGTATAAAGGACAGATGTGAGATTATTCATCCTCTTTTCTGCTTTGAAATTGTTGGAGTATGTGATTGTGAATAAAGCTGAACCTGAGGAATAAACTCAGTCTCATCCTTCAACACATTCTCCACACTGGTGACCTTACGACGAAGCATGAGCAGAGATAATTCTCCCGAGCGGGGCTCGGCAGAAGCCAGCCTGACGAATGCCGCCACTTTCCAGCTGCCGGACTTTTGGCAGCATAGTCCGCGCTCCTGGTTTAGCGCGGTCGAGGCGCAGTTCAACCTCCGGAGAATCTCGAGAGACGACACAAAATTCTACCATGTGGTGGCGAAGCTGGACAGCCACACAGTCCAAAGGGTGGAGAATCTGGTTAATCACCCGCCGGACAGCGACAAGTATAGCGCATTGAAGGCTGCGCTTATCAGCCACTTCAACCCCTCGGTGCAACAGCAAGCAGAGGGGCTCCTAACATTGACGGAGTTTGAAAACGACAGACCCGTAGACCTGATGGTGAAAATGCTGAGGCTGAGAGACTCCGAAGATGACAACTTTATCTTTGCCCACCTCTTCCTCAGAACCCTGCCGCCAGCGGTGAGAGTGACCCTGGCAGGCTCGCCTCTGATGGCCCAGCGAGACTACCATGGGCTGAGCCAGGAGGCGCAACGACTCGTCGACGCCCACAAACGGAGTGCGGCTTTGGCCGCGGCAACGGAGTTAGGCGCAACGTCTGGAGAAGGCATGGGGCCAGAGGCTGCAGCACCAGACTCACCGACAATGGCAGCAGCAAGGGCCAGGCGACACGAAGCGGACGACATCCTTTGCTTCTACCATCACCGCTTCGCAGAGAGGGGGCGCAAGTGCATCCCACCGTGCCATTTCAAGCGCTCGGGAAACGCCAAGACTGGGGGTCGTAGCAGCTGCGGCCCTCGGGGAGGACAACAAGCTGCTCTACCTGACGGATGCACGCTCGGGGAGGCATTTCCTCGTGGACATAGGCTCCCAGCTGAGCTTCATCACGCCTTCCTATGCGGACCGGCTGACGCCGTCCAAGGGTCCCCGGGTGTCAGCAGCGAACGGCTCAACGATTAAGACCTTCGGTGAGAGGACTCTGCTTCTGTCTTTGCAGGGCCGTGCATTTGAGTGACCTTTTGTTGTAGTGGCCGTCAATTTCAACATGTTAGGGGCTGATTTTTTGTGCTCACATGGTTTATTGGTTGATCTTGCTAATAGACGTCTGGTTAATGCACTCTCTTTTCACTCTATTCCCTGCACAGCTCGGGTGGCGCCGCCAACTGCACAAGCCAACGTCACAGCTGCGGGTGGTAAGTTCCACGCACTCCTCACTCAGTTCCCAGCACTCACAGTCCCAACATTTTCGGCGACAGTGGTTAAACATGGGGTGGAACATTTTATCACTACCACCGGCCCACCCATTTTTGCAAAAGCTCGGCGCTTGGACTCAGCTAAACTGACCATAGCACGCGAGGAGTTCACCAACCTGGAAAAACTGGGCATCATCAGATGTTCTAAAAGCCCCTGGGCTTCACCACTGCACATGGTCCCAAAGGCTGATGGCTCGTGGCGACCTTGCGGTGATTTCCGCAGGTTGAATAACGCCTCAGCACACGACCGCTACCGGATTCCGCATATCCAAGATTTTTCAGTTCATTTGGCGGGGGCGCGCATTTTTTCTAAAATAGACTTAGTACACGGTTACCATCAGGTTCCAGTGCACGCTCAGGATATACCCAAAACAGCGGTAATAACTCCTTTCGGGCTTTTTGAATTTTTGCGCATGCCGTTTGGGCTCAAGGGAGCGGCGCAGACGTTCCAACGCATGATGGACGCAGTCCTACGCGACCTCCCTTTCGTGTTCGTCTATTTGGATGACATTTTGATAGCCAGCACGTCCGAAGACGAACACGAAAGCCACCTCACAGCAGTTTTCCGGAGGTTGGCAGAGCACGGGTTAATAATTAACCCAGCGAAGTGTCAGTTCTGGGTGGCGCAGATTGATTTTTTGGGGCATCGCGTTTCGCCAGAAGGAGCGGTCCCGCTGCCCGATAAAGTGCGCATTCTCTCAAGTCAAATCAGCCCTGGCAAACGCTGCTTTGTTGGCTCACCCAGTCCCAACGGCCCGCATGGGGCTCACCACTGACGCGTCAGATGTAGCCATAGGGGCGGTCGTTGAACAGTACGTGGCTGGGGCCTGGCAGCCACTCGCGTTTTTCAGTAAAACCTTGCGCGATAGCGAGCGAAAATACAGCGCGTTCGACAGGGAGTTGTTGGCTCTACACTTAGCCATCCGCCACTTCCAGTTCTGGCTGGAAGGGCGCCGTTTCACCGCATTCGTGGATCACAAACCACTGACTTTTGCGATGGCCAAGATTTCGGAACCTTGGTCGGGCCGGCAGCAGAGACAGCTGGCCGCGATATCGGAGTTTACCACCGATATCCAGCATGTGGCAGGTAAATATAATGTAGTGGCAGACTGCCTCTCGCGTGCTGTGGTGGCTCCAGGCCCCATGGGGGCAGACTCTGCAGCCATGGCCGCGGACCAGGGTAGCGATGCGGAAGCGCGTGCAGCCCCGGTCCGCGTAGGGATAGATTATACAGCCATGGCCGCGGAGCAGGTTAGCGATGCGGACGTGCGCGCGCTCCAGTCTGGACCAACAGGGTTAAGGCTGGAGGACAGGGTGCCGCAAGATGGTATGCCCCTCCTAATCTGCGATATCTCCACTGGACGGCCGTGTCCGGTGGTACCAGCCGCGTGGCGCTGCCGCGTTTTTGAGTCGATCCATTCTCTGGCGCACCTGGGGGTGCGCGCGTCGATCAAAATGGTAGGAGAGAAATTTGTATGGCCGGGCTTGCGCAAACAGGTTAAGGAATGGGCGACAGCCTGCGTAGCTTGTCAGTGAGCCAAAATACACAAACACACTAGAGCTCCCTTGGAGCCTTTTCACATCCCGGCTAAGCACTTTGATCATGTGCATGTCGACCTCGTAGGCCCCCTTCCGCCGTCACAGGGGTGCACACACCTTTTGACAATGGTGGACCGCACCACGCGTTGGCCGGAAGCGGTCCCGCTGGCATCAACCACAGTCGAAGAGGTGGCGCGCGCGTTTTTAACAGCTTGGGTAGCGCACTTCGGAGTTCCGTCGGACATAACGTCCGACAGAGGTCCTCAATTTGTCTCCGAGCTCTGGTCAGCGATGGCCCGCAGCCTGGGGGTAATGATCCACCGCACTACCGTGTACAACCCCCAGGCTAATGGTTTATGAGAACGTTTCCATAGGTCATTGAAAGCAGCCCTCAGAGAGTCGCTTACGGATACAAATTGGGTAGACAGGCTACCATGGGTTTTATTGGGGTTGCGTTCTGCACCTAACTCACCCAGCTGAGTTAGTTTTTGCACAGCCACTCCGGCTGCCCGGGGAATTTCTCCCGGACAATCCTGCGCCAAATTGCCCCCCCCCCCCCCCGCTCAGCAGTTGCAGAGCGACACGGGATCAAACACGCTTCCTGGCCCAGTTCATCACAGTTTCCGCGTTTTTGTGCCAAAAGCTTTAAAAAATGCGGAGTTTGTTTTTGTCAGACATGATGCACATCGCCCAAACTTACGGCCGCCGTATGATGGACCGTTTCGGGTGCTGGAAACAGGAGAGAAGCATTTTTTGCTAGATTTGGGAGACAGAAAGGAGGTAATTGGTATTAACAGACTCAAACCCGCTTTTGTTTTGGCGGATGAAGCTGTGCAGTTGGCGAGGGCCCCCCGTCGCGGCAGACCCCCTAGGGGGCATTCTTCAGAACACCCACAGAGATTGACTAACAGTTCTAATCCACAGGCAACAGTCCCACAGCAGGAGGACACTGCAGAGGCGGTAAAGCCGGCTTACAGCAAATACGGCAGAAGACTTAGGCCTAGACAACAGGTGGATTGATATGTAGTAATGTTATTATGTCATGCATCTCTAGTTATGATTGTTCCATTGTAGACGTTTGGGGGGGGGTCATGTGGACGCATATGTTGGTTACATATGCTCCACAAATATATTGCTGTGTGTTTATTGTGTGCTGCACGTCTCAGGGAACAGCAGCAGCTGAGCTGGTGGACTGCAGTCCTTCGCCGGTGCATGGGTAAAGCAGCAGTCGAGACTCCCATTAACCAGGCAGGCTGGGCTTGGCTTCCTGTGAAGGACTGCAATCCACCAGTTCAGGTGCTGCTTCTTCAACACCAGTGTCCGACCAAGTGCTCCACAACCATTTGCGGGGAGG
This sequence comes from Pholidichthys leucotaenia, assembly GCA_020510985.1. Classification (NCBI taxonomy): domain Eukaryota; kingdom Metazoa; phylum Chordata; class Actinopteri; order Cichliformes; family Pholidichthyidae; genus Pholidichthys; species Pholidichthys leucotaenia. The sequence continues at coordinate 296,511,529 of CM035844.1, read as the reverse complement.
CAACACATGCCTGGTCAGTGGTAGATGGCAGTTCCAACTGCTGCTTCATTGAGGAGCGGAATGTCCAGGTCAACTGCATATCATATGCGGACACATATGTACGCTTTGACTAAACGACAACAAGACGCAAAAATGCCCAAATAATGAAATAAATCATTTTTATTTAAATATTTTCAGACAAATAGGCAACTGCTGTGTGAGTGTGTGTGGGGGAGGGGTGGTGGTGAAGGGATTGGCACCGTACTGTGGATGCCCTGAATTTCCCTTTGGGGATCAATAAAGTATACAAGATACAAATACAAAAAAATAATAATAATGTTTGGTGTTTTGTACTTATAATATTGCTAAAATATAAAAGGATGCACTACAATGGGTCTCAAATATTTGTAATTGTGTTGCGTTTAATTCATACAGCATGGAAAATTATTGGAGTTAAAGAGTATTTACCCATGCAGATCTTACACGACCAGGCAGCCTGTAGACAAGCTCAAAAAATATTCAGTGACATGAGCCATGTACTAAACAATGAATATGTGCGGCTGCCCTCAGGGAGGAGATACAGAGTCCCCAAATGCAGGTTCAATAGATACAAGAACTCATTTATCCAGACGTCAGTAAAACTTTTAAACTCAGATAAATAGGTCAGGGACACTGATAACTCCTGTTCTTAATGACTGCTGTTATATATTTATGTATGTATGTACTTGTATTATTTATTGGGTTTTATTTCATTCATTATGTACTACATCCATTGTGTATGTGTGTATTGTGTGGTTGCAGCACGGGTGACAAGCCCAAGACAAATTTCCCCTTGAGGGACAATAAAGTTTATCTTATCTTATCTTAATGTGTCCTGTTATAGTACTGCATGAGTTTATTGATGATAGACTATAAACTACACATAAACTAAATTATAATGGTGACTGAACAACTCCCATTCCCCAAAGTGCAAGATACACTATTATGAACATAACTCATAAAAGATCCCATAAATAAGTGATCTAGCAAAAAATTAACAGGTGAACAGTGGCTAATATTGGATGTCCCATTCATTTTCTATTATTCTGTATTTAATATTCACGCAGTCAAATAAATCTCAGTTCAGTCCCATTCGTATCTGTCAAAGTCTAACATGTGATTACCTACATATAGGCTGCACCTCTGTATTCCACTTTCAAACACAGCCTACATTTGGGCCTGTAAAGCCTGATTGGGCTACCTGTTTCAGACAGGAATACTTGCTTTCTACCGGCATGCACTTGTACAGGGGGAAAAATGGGTGACAGCTGAGGGGAAAATGGGTTAAATTCCAGGAAAAATAAGGTAAGTACTGCAAAAATACAGGGGAAAAATGAGTAAAAATGGGCTTACTTACAGGGGTTAAATACTGGGAAAAACAAGGGAAATCTGGATTAAAAACTGGGGGGGATGAGAAAAAAATAGATAACAGGGGAAAATAACAGGGAAAAAAAACAAGCTACAGTGGTGTGAAAAAGTGTTTGCACCCTTCCCGAGTTCTCCTTTTTTTGCATGTTTGTCACACTTAAATGTTTCAGATCATCTTTTTTTGGTAGACAGCAAAATTCATGGTTCCATTTATCACAGCTCTACCACCACCATATTTTACTGTTGATATTCAATTCAGTTCAATTCAACTTTATTTATATAGCGCCATTTCACAACAACAGTCATCTCATAGCACTATCAACTGTAGGGGGGACCCCCACAGTTGCAGAAAGACCCCAGCAATCAGGCGGGATCTTTCTGATATGATGTTCCTTTTCTGAAATGCTGTGTTACTTTTACACCGGATGCAATGGGACACACACCTTCCAAAAAGTTCAACTTTTGTCTCCTCAGTCCACAGAGTATTTTCGCAAAAATCTTGGGGATCATAAAGATGTTTTGTGGCAAAACTGAGATGAGCTTTTATGTTCCTTTTGCTCAGCAGTGGTTTTCGTCTTGGAACTCTGCCATGCAGGCCATTTTTGCCCAGTCTCTTTCTTATGAGTCATGAACACTGACCTTAACTGAGGCAAGTGAGGCCTGCAGTTCTTTGAATGTTGTTGTGGGGTCTTTTGTGACCTCTTGGATGAGTCGTTGCTGCGTTGTTGGGGTAATTTTGATCAGCTGGCCACTCCTAGGAAGGTTCACCACTGTTCCATGTTTTCACCATTTGTGGATAATGGCTCTCTCTGTGGTTCACTGGAGTCCCAAAGCTTTAGAAATGGCATTATAACCTTTTGCAGACTGATAGATCTGTTACTTTGTTTCTCATTTGTTCTTGAATTTCTTTGGATTGCAGCATGATGTCTAGCTTTTGAGGATCTTTTGGTCTACCTCACTTTGTTAGACAGGTCGTATTTAAGTGATTTCTTGATTGAGAACAGGTGTGGCAATAATCAGGCCTGAGTGTTGCTCAAGAAATTGGACTCGGCTTTCCAAAGATGCAATAAGCCACAGTTAATACATGTTTTATTAGGGATGGGGGAAGGGGGAAAATCATTTTTTCACACAGGGCCATGTAGGTTTGGATTTATTTTACCCTTAATAATAAACACCTTCATTTAAAAACTGCATTTTGTGTTTACTTGTGTTATCTTTGTTTAATATTTAAATTTGTTTGATGATCTGAAACGGGCAGCGCGGTGGCCGAGTGGTCAGCACTGCGGCAGCACAGCAACTCACCCTTGGCCGGGGGCTCCTGGGTTCGATCCCAGCCCCCAACCAACAGTGATCTGTGTGGAGTTTGCATGTTCTCCCCATGTCTGCATGGATTTATTCCGGGATTTCTCCGGTTTCCTCCCACATGCCAAAAACATGCAAGTTAGGTTAATTGGCATCAAAACTGGGGATTGTAAATTGTCCTTAGTTATGACTGTGAGAGTGAATGGTTGTCTGTCTCTCTGTGTTGGCCCTGCGATGGACTGGCCATCTGTCCAGGGTGTACCCTGCCTCTCGCCCAAAGATGCTGGGATAGGCTCCAGCCCCCCGCCCCCCCCCCCCCGACCCAAAAAGGATTAAGAGGAAGAAGATGAATGAATGATAATCTGAAACATTTAAGTGTGACAAACATACAAAAAAATGAGAAATCAGGAAGGGGGCAAACACTTTTTCACACCACTTTAAGTATTAGAAAATGCAGTAAAAAAAAACTGAGTAACAACAGGGTAAGTACCTGTGTTTACCACTTTTTCTCCTGTTTTTTTCCCAGTTTTTCTTAATTTATGTCCAACACTTACCTTGTTTTCCCCCACATTTTTTCCTGTTTCTACTGAGTTTTTCTAGTATGTTTGTTTTTTCCTGTGTTTACCAAGGTTTAATGTAAAGTCTGGTAAAGCTAAAATGTTCTTCATTTCCTACCTGGACACTTCAGAGTCAGACAGAACCTCCACAGAAGACCACGGCCATGATGGATCACTCAGGTTCCCTCAGCTGGATCAGATCTGGATCCTCTGGTGTCATCTCGGCCTGTTTAGCCGCTCCATTTCAGGTATCTGTGGACCGATGGTTATCTGAGACAGAGAACAGACCACCGTGTTTCTTCGTTAGCCCGGCCAGGGTCTACTGCTGATTTAGATGTTTCACTCTATTAGCTCCTCAATCATTAACCAAAGTTCCCGGAAACCTCCGGGCCACTTTGTCTCACCAAGTCCGGAACAAAAGGAGGAAAATCCTGAGTCAGGAAAGGTTATTAATGTCACAGCAGAGGAGATTTAACTGACAGAACCAGAACCAGAGACAACCAGCAGGTGATTTGTCAGCAAAATCATTCCCCATGTTAACCTGCCATCTCCCATCCCCTTTCAAAAAGGTACAAGTTTCACAACTTTTTTTCATTTGCACATTTTTCAAGTATACCTGCAATTTTTTTCCAAAAGTGTGCAACTTTTTCAAAAATTTGCAGTATTTTTATCGTCTTTTTTTTTTTCAAAAGTTTGTAATTTTTTTTCTCAAAAGTTTTTCCTGTAAATTTGAAATATTTTTCCTCATAAATCTGCAAATTTTTCCCCTTAATTTGGAGGAAAAAGCCTGTAAATTGGTAGGGTTTTTTCTTGTTGATTTGAAAGTTTTTTTCTCATGGACATTGCCACTCCCCTCACTACCTGGATCACCAACTATCTGATGGGCAGATCACAGTTTGTGAGGCTGCAGCGCTGTGTGTCTGACCGTCTGATAAGTAACAATGGGGCCCCCCAGGGAACGGTGCTTTCTCCCTTCCTCTTCACCATCTACACTGCAAAATATTTTATAAATTATATTATGTTATATTATATTACATTATATTATATATAAATTATAATTTATAAATATTTTATAAATTTCAAATACTGTTCCGAGTCATGTCATCTTCAAAAACACTCTGATGACACGGCTATAGTGGGGTGTGTGGAGAGGGGGCGGGATGGGGAGTATCAAACACTAGTGGATGATTTTGTGAAATGGTGTGGGAAGAACCACTTACAGCTAAATGTGGATAAGACAAAGGAGATAGTGGTGGATTTCAGCTGCAGGAAGTTGACGCCTCTGCCCATTTCCATTGTGGGTGGAGAAGTGGAGCAAGTAACCATCTTACAAGTACCTTGGTGTTAACTTAAGCCCCTTTTCCACTAGTACCTACTTAGCCTGACTTGCCTCAACTTTACTCAACCCAGCTCACTTTGTTTTCCATTACAGTTGAGTACCGCCTGAAGTGGGTGGGATTTTTTTACAGCAAGGCAGCCCAACACTCCCGTGATGTAAAATATGCAACACAAACAAAATACAAGATGGAGGATTACGAGGCGACTGCTCGGTCTCTGGCTTTTTGTCAGAGTAAAGGCAAAAAAGGAGAGCTAGAGAAGGCTACAGGTGGTGAGACGAAACACTATGGAAAAGTACTGGAGTGTTTAGGAAGCCATGAAGATAAAGCTGAAGACATGAGGATATGAACTAGATCACATATGAGGGTAAGCTAATGATTGCTAATGCTAGTTTGCTTTAAGTCTGCCGTACTACATTGTAATGTTGGCAAGTTATTGCTATTAGGTACTAAAATATGTATACTGTGTGTGTGTGTGTGTTTCAGATGGCTCTGTTGTGGCAAAATTATCGCTTCAAACTGTGGGTCTGGTCTTTCAACCGAGCCTCCCAGTGGTGGGATGTCACCCCAGCGTCACAAACGCGCAGTGGTTACAGAACTTCAGAAAGTCTGTAGAAATGTTTAGCTTCCAGTGCAATAAATTGCTCCGATCTGTGTGAAAATCACAGAGAGACTGAGGAGACATCATGGGATGTACCTGCTCCAGCAACACTGAGTCTGTGGTGACATGGCAAAAAGTGACCAGCTGCCAAAAATTGATTGCCAGGTGCCATATTGTAGTTATGGGGTTATATTAGCCATAAAATATATATTTCAACAGGTAAACAGTTCTGAGCTAGGTATAATAAGATATATTTAGCAATTATGATGCATTTTTAACCCAAAACAAACTTGATCTAGGATTAAAAGCAATTAAAATAACGCAGTCACAAGGTTACATGGAGAAATACATAGATTTACTGGATATATACATGTAAATACTGTATAAATACATATTCTCTGCATCAACAATGCACTATGCATGTATTCATTTAGTATTGCACTAGGAATTTTGACAATAAACCTTTGTACTTTATGCAGATGTGTCTCCACTTTTGTTTTATGTGCGAAGGTTAGTGACATAAACTAAATGTTAAAATATTGGAAAAGCTCTCTGAGAACAATCCAGCAGTTTGAAAAATCACTTTTGGTTTGGTCTAAGTCTGTCAACAGAATTATGAACCATAAAGCAGTTTGTGCTAAAACGTTAAATCCCATTAAACCCTATCACAGGGGTGTCCAATCATGTGCCATGGAGGGCCAAGACCCTGCAGGTTCTCTCTTCTACCCAGTCTCTTCAGCAGGTGTTCTCACTGATCAGCAGTCAGTGGAAGAAATTTGGTGGAATCTGCTGTTGAAGACACTGGTTGGAGGTAAAGTCTGCAGAGTGTTGGTCCTCCATGGCACATGATTGGACACCACTGCCCTAACCCATTATGATAAAGTACAGATGCTAATATGGCCCAGAATTCCTCCATATATTGGTACTATCACTAAAGTGTGCAGTGTCTTCTGCACTGGCACATCCAGCAATACAGTCTTCAGTAAATAAAGTAATTGTTTTAGTTACTTTTTCTTAAAAATGAGCCATTATTTTCAACGTCACTGATAAATGGTTTGTACTGTTGATTCTTTTCCCACTGGTGTCTTAACAGACAAAATAGAAAATCATGATGCAAACACATAAGTCACTAAATTGTTTATTACAATCAGCAGCAAAATCCAGATTATTCAGAATGTGCAAAATTAAAACTCTACACTGTAAAAAAAAAATAAAACACTTGGAATGGGTCACACACACACCGGCCACGCTGCCTCACTGAGAAGCAACTGGATGTGCCGCTCAAGCTGGTCACAGTTCAGCAGATCTTCAGCCTGCATCTCTGTAAATAGTGAGGCAAGGTCCGGTTTGGGGTGGATTGTTTTCCTTTTGCGTAGATGAAAGACAGAAATGGGTGGTGGATAATTAAAGCAAGTTTAAAACATATTTGGGAAATACACTTGTTGCTAAAAGCTAGTGGTGGAATATGACAAAAAAGTACTTCATTGTTGTATTTTACCACAATTTTCATGTTGCTGCGCTTCAGTAAAGTAGATTGTCATGTGTCTGAACTCAGGTTTTCTCTGAGCTCAGACTCTCACTTGCTGTTTTGTATTATATGCCTGATTAGTTTGACTTTGTTAGTTTTCTGTATTTACTTTGGAGTTGTTTTCACTTGTGCCTCCCCTTTCCCAGACACTCCCTTCCACTGCTCACAGCCTGCCTTCTCAGCTCAGCTGTGGGCAGTTGGTTAACCAGCTGAACTCGGGGATTCCACGGGCGGTCACGTCTCTGTGTCGTAGTGCGCACTGAAAAAAAAAAGCTGCATTTCCATTCTTCCAGTACAGACACAGCCGTGAACAGAAAGCCAAAGGAGTGTTTGATTGGTTTAGATTTGATTGACCTCTCATTTGACTAATAAGAGCCTTGAACTGGGTTTCTGAAACCTTGAAGAACCAATGACTGAAAACCTAGCAAGAAGGACCTGCCTACCAACAACCGCGAATACAACGAGCCAATTGAAGCAGAGAAGTTCGACGATTGACATGACGTTTAGTTAACGAAATTCTGAATTCAGCAATACCTGACATAACGGAAACGGAAAAACTCGACATACCGGGAGAACTGAGGCGAAAACGCCGTGGTTGCCGGGCTGGAGTAAGGCGGAAGACAAAGAATATAAGGTACAGACCCTCCCTTCCATCCATTGTCATGGGGAATGTACGGTCATTACTGGGAAAGGTAGATGAGGTAGCGGCTATCTCCCGCTACGATAGCATATACCGGGAATGCTCTCTCCTTTTGTTTACCGAGACGTGGCTATCTGAACTAGCAGCAGATGGTAACATTGAGCTGGAGGGTTTCCATGCGATACGGGCAGATCGAACACCAGACAGTGGCAAAGCAAGGGGCGGTGGAGTGACAATGTATGTTAACAACAACTGGTGCAGACCGGGACATATCACTGTTAAACAACGACACTGCAGCAAAGACATTGAGTTGCTAGCTGTTAGCATGGCCTACATATCTCCCGAGGGAATACTCACACGTGATCTGCATTGTTGTTTATGCAAATCCGACAACGAACGCTGGGACAGTGCGTGACGTCATCCATTCAGGCTGGTAAATATGGATGTCACCAGACTGCAAAACAAATCAACCTACGGGTACAAATAAAGTACCAGATGGCAAGATGGCGGAATCCTAATGTTTTGCATTTTTCAGAAATCTCCAGATAATTTTTATTTAAATTATCTGGAGATTTCTGAAAAATGCAAAACATTAGGATGCACTGTCACGCTGGGACAGTGCGTGACGTCATCCATTCAGTAACCGGCAGGCTGCAGACAGAACACCCAGATGCTCTTCTCCTCATCTCAGGCGATTTCAACCATGTTTCACTGTCTCCCATTCTACCCACGTTTACCCAGTATGTCACATGCCACACTAGAGACAATAAAACATTGGACTTATTCTACGCAAACACTAAGGAGGCGTACACCTCATTACAACTCCCCCCACTTGGGAGATCGGATCACAACTTGGTTCATCTCCGGCCAGTGTACAAACCCCTAGTGCACAGACAACCTCCGGCCATGCGCACAGTGAAGTTATGGTCTGAGGAGGCAATGGACACTCTAAAGGGCTTTTTGAAACCACCGCCTGGGAGCAGCTCTGCGATCCACATGGTGAGGACATCGATGGCCTCACTCACACCATCACGGACTACATCAGCTTCTGTGTGGACAACACCGTTCCCACCAAGACCATACGGTGTTGCTCAAACAACAACCCCTGGATCAACCCTGAGATAAAAACACTTCTGAGAGAGAAGAAGAGGATCTTCAGGTCGGGGAACAGGGAGATGCTGAAGTCCGTACAGAGGGAGCTGAGGAGAAAGATCAGAGAAGGCAAGGACAGCTTCAGGAAGAAGATGGAGGACAAGCTGCAACAGAGCAACATCAGCGGGGTCTGGAGAAACCTTAAAACCATCTCTGGGCTCCAGAATACCTCCCCCCAGGCCACGGGGGGCAGGGATTGGGCGAACAATCTGAATCTGTTTTTCAATAGGTTTGACCAACCGCCCTCCCCCCTGACTGCACAACAACCACTGCTGCCTCTAAAGACATCAAGTCCTGCTGCCAACTCCCCACTCCACCAACACCCCCCCACTCCCAACACACAGCCCCCCAACCTGACCCTGACTAAGACCCAGGTGAGGACAGAGCTGAAGAAGATCAAGGCGAGGAAGGCGTCGGGACCGGACGGCATCAGAGCAAAGCTCCTCAAGTCCTGTGCAGACCAGCTGTGTGGGATTGTGGAGTACATCTTCAACCTGAGCCTGAAGCTGGGGAGGGTACCTCAGCTGTGGAAAACATCTTGTGTGGTACCTGTACCAAAGACTTCCCACCCAAAGACCTGAAAAGCTACAGACCAGTGGCCTTGATGTTCCGCATGATGAAGACCCTGGAGAGACTGCTCCTTGCTCACCTCCGCCCCCTGGTGGGACCAGCGATGGATCCACTCCAGTTCACCTACCAGCATGGCATTGGGGCGGAGGATGCGGTGATCTTCCTCTTTCACCGTTCTCTGTCCCACCTGGAGAAGCCCGGGAATGCGGTGAGGATCATGTTCTTTGACTTCTCCAGTGCTTTCAACATCATCCAACCGATGATCCTGAAGGACAAGCTGCTGCGCGCAGGGGTGGACCAGCACCTGTCATCACGGATCCTGGACTACCTCACGAACTGGCATCAGTTTGTGAGAACCCGCGACTGTGTGTCCGACACGATCATCGGTAGCACGGGGGCCCCCCAGGGAACGGTTTTGGCTCCCTTCCTGTTCACCCTTTATACTGCGGACTTCTCACACAACACAACACACTGACATCTACAGAAGTTCTCTGATGACTCTGCGATCGTTGGCCTCATCTCCAATGGAGATGAAGCTGAGTACAGAGGGCTTATCCAGGACTTCGTGGACTGGTGCCATCGGAACTGCCTCCAGATCAACGCGAGGAAAACTAAGGAGCTGGTGGTGGACTGCCACAGGCAAGGACAACCCCTCACAGCACCAGTAAATATACAGGGAAAAGACATCGAGATGGTGACATCCTATAGACCATATATAGACCATATAGACCATATATAGACCATCTCTGGGCTCCAGAATACCTCCCCCCAGGCCACGGGGGGCAGGGAGTGGGCGAACAATCTGAATCTGTTTTTCAATAGGTTTGACCAACCGCCCTCCCCCCTGACTGCACAACAACCACTGCTGCCTCTAAAGACATCAAGTCCTGCTGCCCACTCCCCACTCCACCAACACCCCCCCCACTCCCAACACACAGCCCCCCAACCTGACCCTGACCAAGACCCAGGTGAGGACGGAGCTGAGGAAGATCAAGGCGAGGAAGGCGTCGGGACCGGACGGCGTCAGCGCAAAGCTCCTCAAGTCCTGTGCAGACCAGCTGTGTGGGATTGTGGCATACATCTTCAACCTGAGCCTGAAGCTGGGGAGGGTACCACAGCTGTGGAAAACATCTTGTGTGGTACCTGTACCAAAAACTTCCCACCCCAAAGACCTGAACAGCTACAGACCGATGGCCTTGATGTCCCACTTGATGAAGACCCTGGAGAGACTGCTCCTTGCTCACCTCCGCCCCCTGGTGGGACCAGCGATGGATCCACTCCAGTTTGCCTACCAGCATGGCATTGGGGTGGAGGATGCGGTGATCTTCCTCTTTCACCGTTCTCTGTCCCACCTGGAGAAGCCCGGGAATGCGGTGAGGATCATGTTCTTTGACTTCTCCAGTGCTTTCAACACCATCCAACCGATGATCCTAAAGGACAAGCTGCTGCGCGCAGGGGTGGACCAGCACCTGTCATCATGGATCCTGGACTACCTCACAAACCAGCCTCAGTTTGTGAGAACCCGGGACTGTGTGTCCGACACGATCATCGGTAGCACGGGGGCCCCCCAGGGAACGGTGTTGGCTCCCTTCCTGTTCCCTCTTTATACTGCGGACTTATCACACAACACAACACACTGACATCTACAGAGGTTCTCTGATGACTCTGCGATCGTTGGCCTCATCTCCAATGGAGATGAAGCTGAGTACAGAGGGCTTATCCAGGACTTCGTGGCCTGGTGCCATCGGAACTGCCTCCAGATCAACGCGAGGAAAACTAAGGAGCTGGTGGTGGACTGCCGCAGGCATGGGCAGCCCCTCACAGCACCAGTAAATATACAGGGAACAGACATCGAGATGGTGACATCCTACAAGTGCCTGGGTGTTCATCTGAACAATAAACTAGACTGGTCACACAATACTGACGCACTCTACAAGAAGGGACAGCGCAGGCTGTTCCTACTGAGGAGACTCAGGTCTTTTGGTGTACAAGGGGCCCTGCTGAAGACATTCTACGACACGGTGGTGGCATCAGCCATCACTTTTGGAGTGGTCTGCTGGGGCAGTGGCATTACAGCAGCTGATAGGAAGAGACTGAACAAACTGATCAAGAAAGCTAGCTCTGTCCTGGGGCAGCGCCTTGACCCAGTGGAGGAGATAGGAGAGAGAAGGACGGTGGCTAAACTGTCATCTCTGCTGGAGTCCGAGTTCCACCCTATGCAGGACATACTGAACACACTGAGGAGCTCATTTAGCAGCAGACTACATCATCCTAGGTGCACAACCGAGAGGTTTTGCAGTTCCTTCCTACCTACGGCTGTCAGACTGTACAACCTAAGCAGGGCTGCTCGCAAAGATAGCAAAAAGACGTAACAACCTAATAGTTTTGAATGCAAAAGATGTGTTACGGGTCCCGGGAAGGTGACCACAATAACAAAAAGAAATAGTTTTAAAGCGTGAAAAGACGTGATCCTTCGCGTCTGCTCTTGGGTCTGTAAAATACAAAAAGAGTCTTTGAAAGACAGAACACAGGACCACTCGTGTCTTTCTCCAGATAGTACTAAAGGGGGGGCCGGAAGTGCACCCTATTTGTTTACCTGGGGTGGAACGACCGCAGTGCCTAAGGTTCCGCTGCTTACTCTTAAATATTTATACAGGGCTACATATCAAATGTTAATATTATTGATCGTCCACAATCTCAAAATATATTTAGATACTCTTAAAATAAAAATAAAATGACAGTCTCTCTGTATTATTTCCAAATGTGGTGCCCTATTTGGGTGTACCACACGCTCCCCAACAACAAAAGTGGCTCCTGACACTTAACAGTAACAAATCAAAATCTCAACACTATTAAAGTCTCTATTCAAAAGTCTCTGGAACGTCTTTCTTTTCATCTTCAGGTATTATCCAAGATCTGATTAGTTTAATAGCAAGGAATAGCATACTGACATGGCAAGTAGTTAGAGGTGAAAGGAGGAAGATAAAAAGGTTGAGGATAGAAAGGAGGGTAGCACATAAAAGGATATGGTGTTGACTGCTGGACACTGACAGTGTTCACCGACGGACGAGTCTGGAAGGCTGGCTGGCCCAGGGACGGATAGGTGAACACCATGTTGGGTCGTCTCTGTCTGGTGGACTGCCTCAGACGTGGTGGTGACTCAGGACGACGGTCTGGCTCTGGACTGGGCACCAGCTCAGGATGAGCTGCAGGTCCGGGACTGGGAGCAGGAACATCTTGGTGGATATGAAGCACTTCCCCGTCGTCGTCTGGTTGAAGTTGGTCCACGTTTTGTTCGCTTTCCCTTTGTATTTCTTGTCCTTCTTCCATAATATTGTCTCTGTCTTGTTCAGGTTGAATAGGAACTTGTACTTGTCTTTGCTGTGTTGTTCCCTGTCTTCTTTGTGACTCACATTGAACTTGGCTGACTGGACGTTGACTTTCTTGCAGGTGTCTGGGAACACGAAACCAATAGAGGGGTTCGTCTTCTTCTGAATCACTCGCTTCTGGACTGTTTGACTTTTCCAGTGTGTTTTGCCTGATATCGGTAGGTCTGTTGTTTCTCTTTTGTGACTTGGCAATTGGACTTTGAACGATGTCGACTGGTAAGTCGTTGACTTGGAGAAGTAAGTTTCTGTGCAGGGTACGGATGGGACGACCTCCTGTCTCTGGACTTACTTTGTAGACGGGGTTGTCTCCAACCTGCTCCCTCGCGATGTAGACTGTTTGTTCCCAGTAGGGCCTTAGCTTGCCAGGTCCACCTCTTTCACCCAGGTTCCGCACAAGCACTCTGTCCCCTACTTGCAGGACTACACCTTTGCATCGTTTGTCATAGTTTGTCTTTCCTTTGGAGCTTGACTGTCGACTGTTTGCACCTGCGATCCTGTATGCCTCTGTCATTTTCCTTCTATTGTATTTGACCTGCTTTCTCAGCTGCTTGCTCTGGTACTTGGGGCGCGGAGTTGAAGCTTCGACAGAGGAGGAGTTTACTGGCTGGGACTTTGACTCTGTACCGATCTCTGGCTGTCCCTTGACAGAGACCGATTCCCGTTTCCCTGATTTCTTGGGTCGCTTCAGACATCCAACCGCTCTGTGTCCCGACTCACTGCATACAAAGCAATGACTACACTCCTGTAAGCTTTGTTCAGTACATTTCGGACAGAGATAGGTTTTCTTTTGGTTGGCTGGAGGCTGAGAACGCTGAGGGGAGGAGTTTACAGCTTTCTGTTCCATGAAAGTCGCCACCATCTTGGTTAGAGTCTCTACTTGTGCAGCAAGTTGTTTGATTGTCTGTGAGACTTGTTGGTCTTTGGCTGTCGTGTCCTTTGTTGCAATCACAGCGCTTTGTGCTGACTTCAGACGAGGGGTTTGTCCTAACCTTTGCTGGTGCTCATTCTCATCACTGATTATCTTTGTGACCTCACTAAGAATCTCTACATCTGTTACATTGTTGTTTGATATAAGAGGTCTTAGTCGTTGCCGTAGGTCTGCATACTTCACTCCCAGGCCTTGATAGACTGTGTGCAGAAACACTTCCTGGATTGTCCTTGGGTCATACGAAATGTCTGCAGTGGCTTGTTTTGACTGAAAGATGAGTTTCTGTTTGAGCCCAATCATGCGATATAGGAATTGCTGAGGGGACTCCTGCTCAGTTTGTCGGGCGCACATTAACTCCTGGAACATCTCTGTTGTTGCCTTTTCTCCAAGGTGGGATCGGAGAAAGCCCTGAAGTTCAGAAAGAACCAGTTCATCTTTGAGCATGAGCATGTCCCTGAACGTGCCAGGCTTTACAATTCTCAGTACCCCCCTCATGACCTCTGCTTCAGAAAATCCTTCTTTTAATCCTTCATTGATCTGTCTCATGAGACTGTTATAATTGATTTCAGAGCTGTTGTCTCCAATTTGTCCTCCAAAAGCCTTGAATTCTCTCCGAGGCAGGTAGGAAAGGTCTTTGAGAGTGACATGCCTTTCTGGACTTCCTTGTTCCCTTGGCTGCGGTTGTGAGTGGCTCTGACGACTGGGTGTTACAGGTGGTTGGAGTGTCACAACTTCACACAGTCTTAGTCTTTCTCCCAGTGTCTCATATGCTTTCCTCAGTTCCTCTACAGACTCTGCGTTTGCGTTCACACTAACTTGGGTGCCTGGTGGAACAGCAGATGGTGATGGTGGATCTGGCAACATCTTGGATGGATGAGGACTTGACTTGGTTGGTATTGCAGCCTGATCAGCTGAATGCGTGGTGGAGCCACTCGTTTGTATCACTTTAGTGAGCAGGTCATCCAACATCAGCAACTGACTCATTCCCTCATCTTCAAGTTTCAGCAGAGTTGGGGACCGTAGATATGCATTGACATAGTCCATACAGCTCTCATTATCGTCTTCACTGAACTGTGTGTCTTTGTCTCCAGCTGCTAGGCTCTTTGTTAGCTCGAAAAGATCCTTACTTGAGAGGGCAAACAAGCGTTCTCTGATGCTCCATATCAGTTCTTTTCGTGCTGTCGACATGGTACTTTAGCTATCTGTAGTTCGAGTGTTGTATTATTTGTACAGTGACTAGGCTGCGTTTTACCTTCTTGACAGCAGTGCAGTTCCACTTTTGGTTGAAGATCCTTTCTTTCTCTTTGATCTTCCTCCTTGGACACCCACTGACTGACGTGTCTGATGTAGCAGCTTGGCAACCGTTGTCTCGTAGTTCTGGTATCACTGGATCTTCCCTCGATGACTGTAGAGGAGAGATCCCGGACGAGCCCCCACAGTTTGTTACGGGTCCCGGGAAGGTGACCACAATAACAAAAAGAAATAGTTTTAAAGCGTGAAAAGACGTGATCCTTCGCGTCTGCTCTTGGGTCTGTAAAATACAAAAAGAGTCTTTGAAAGACAGAACACAGGACCACTCGTGTCTTTCTCCAGATAGTACTAAAGGGGGGGCCGGAAGTGCACCCTATTTGTTTACCTGGGGTGGAACGACCGCAGTGCCTAAGGTTCCGCTGCTTACTCTTAAATATTTATACAGGGCTACATATCAAATGTTAATATTATTGATCGTCCACAATCTCAAAATATATTTAGATACTCTTAAAATAAAAATAAAATGACAGTCTCTCTGTATTATTTCCAAATGTGGTGCCCTATTTGGGTGTACCACAGATGCAATAGACTTACACAATGGTCCCCTCCGGCATACAACTAGGAAAATACCGGTTGCTATGGAGGGTGAGAATATGTATGGGTACATAATCATACCATGTAGGATAACTAAGTAGACGGTTGTGCTGTTTCATCCCATCTAGCAACAATGCTCCGCACTGTGTGTGTTTATATATTTACATATTTATTCCATCTAGCTACAATGCTCCGCACTGGGTGTGTTTATATATCTACATATTTATTCCATCTGGCTACAATACTCCGCACTGTGTGTGTTTATATATCTACATATTTATTCCATCTAGCTACAATGCTCCGTACTGTGTGTGTTTATATATCTACATATTTATTCCATCTAGCTACAATGCTCCGCATTGTGTGTGTTTATATAATTACATATTTATTCCATCTAGCTACAATGCTCCTCACTGGGTGTGTTTATATATCTACATATTTATTCCATCTGGCTACAATGCGCCGTACTGTGTGTGTTTATATATCTACATATTTATTCCATCTAGCTACAATGCTCCGCACTGTGTGTGTTTATATATCTACATATTTATTCCATCTAGCTACAATGCTCCTCACTGGGTGTGTTTATATATCTACATATTTATTCCATCTGGCTACAATGCGCCGTACTGTGTGTGTTTATATATCTACATATTTATTCCATCTAGCTACAATGCTCCATACTGTGTGTGTTTATATATCTATATATTTATTCCATCTAGCTACAATGCTCCGCACTGTGTGTCTATATATATATATATATATATATATATATATATATATATATATATTTATATATTTATATATTTATATGTACATATGTATACTTGCTGCTCTTGTTTCTTTTTTTTTTTTCTCATGCCTTCTGATTGTTGCTCTGAGTGTTGCTATCCCTGTACTGTTGCAATTCTGGAATTTTCCCATTGTGGGACTAATAAAGGCTTATCTTATCTTATCTTACATGCCTTTGTTATGTGTTTATATTGCCATTAAAACAAGTGCATCCCTGTGCGTAAAATCTATTTTGCCTAAGCCACTGGGTGACTCACATTGAGACCTGTGCGTAACGGTAGCATTAGCCACTCTTAGCCATTAGCCAGTCTTTTTTTATTTCTACTGTTCTTATTTGTTTTGAAAAATGGTTTGCAAAAACCGCAAGCATGGAAGCGGAGATGGTTTGACCGGGTTGGGTGACCAGAACCACGAGTCAGTAACAACCGGACCAGCTTCATGTTCGTCTGACAATGAAGAACTTCGACAACAGATGTTCGCCAACGACACTGCTGATGTGGACAGGTAAGTGTTATAAGCTAAATTATTCTTTATCGATGAAAATAGTAATAAAATAACTTTTGACCGATCGGTAATTACAACGGTCCCTCATGGCCACAAGTTTTTTTGTGTGCCGAGTTCCTTTCCTCTGTAGTGGGGATGGGGGGGGGTGTTAACCTCTACATTGCACATATTTTAGCATAATTTTTATTGCACTGTAGACTATTTTTCCTTGTAAAAAAAGCTCACACATTTTTTACGTGGCATGGTCCTTTGTGTGTGTGTGTGGGGGGGTGTTTGTTACCCTCTAGAAATGTAATAATATTTTAGTATAATTTTTATTGCACTGTAGGCTAGTTTTTCTTGTAAAAAAGGCCACACATTTTTTACGTGGCATGGTCCTTTGTGTGTGGGGGGCTTGTTTGTTCATTCATTCATTCATTCATTCATGAACAAACAAGCCCCCCCCACACACACACACAAAAGAGCATGCCACCTAAAAATGTGTTTGTTACCCTCTAGAAATGTGACAACATTTTAGTATAATTTTTATTGCATTTTAGGCTATTTTTTCTTGTAAAAACAAACCAAACAGGAACTGTGCTGTGTATGTGAACTCTAGGAAAATAGGAGAATAGTGAAAAACAAAAATTGAACTTTGTAAATGACTTTTTATTTTCACATAATAGACAAACTTCAGATGAAGACTCTGGTGAGGAGTGGGTGCCAGACGAGTACTCTCCGTGCCGCCTTGCGTAAAGAACTACAACAGGTATGTAATGATTTGAAAATGTAACAATTGGCTTGAGTAATATATTGAAGTGTTTTTTTCCTTTTATTCTAAAAATTATGTTTTTTTTGTCTATTCAGATGCATGGGTGGAGTGGACCTATCAGATGCCCTGATAGGCTACTACAGTGTTCTCCATAAGACCATGAAGTGGTATAAGAGCTTTTTTTGACCACTTCATGGACATTGCCATCGTCAATGCCTACATCCTCCACAAGGCACTCGTCTCTGGAAGAGGAGAGAAGCCACTGAGACAGAAGGCATTTCGGGAGACCCTTGCTAAGCAGCTGGCACAGGTGCGCTCTCGATCAGCCACACCCACACCCCCTCATCCTACACCCACTGCACATCACAAGACTGTCTTTATCTCAGGGCACCGCACAAATGGACGGGCACTATGCAGGCACTGCCGTAAAAAGACACCACTCAAGTGCTCCACCTGTGATGTGCTTCTCTGTTTGATCCCAAACCGAGACTGTTACAATAACTGGCATATTGCCAATAACATATAAAGGACTTCATATTCACATTTGTTGTTTGTAAATAGTATGTTTTGTATATTGACATTTTTGTTCAGTAAAGCGAGCTTATATTTTAAACTTCATTTTCTCTGTGTCTTTACTACTGACAGTGTTTATGGATATCTAACAAGATAGCCCTGAGTGTCACCTTTCATTAGAGCCCAAGATAAAGCTTCTATGTTGAAGCATTCAAAAGTTATAGATGTTTTTCCAAACTGTGCCAAACTGCACAGTTTGGCACAGTTCAAAAACGCCTGGGAACAACCTGAGAAAAAAGCTGTGTAATATATTCATTTTTTGTTTTATTGTTACAAAATTTTGACCTCAGCTTGATAACACTTGGTTCTACATTTCTGTTGCATTTTCCAGCCAGTATCTGACAGCTGTGTGTTATTTGCAAGCATTTGTATCTAAAAAAAAACACCCAGGCGAACTTTATTTTCTTCAAATTCAGTATGTTTAGATGATTGTTACTCAGTAGCAGGAGCACTTAGAGAGATTATGACTGTTTTGCCAAAAAATTCAGAGTGTTTTCTTTTAAATGAGACCAACCCCATGAAGATGCTGCAAAGGGTTGAAGAACAGCTTTTTAATTTACTTTGGGTATGTTATTTTTAGGCATTTTTAGGGAAATTGAACAGAGTTCAACAGGTTAATTAGGGTCTGATCACTCAGTGGTTCCACACCTGCAGCTCATTTACCTCTATGTATTTATGCACTGCCTTTCCACTACTCATTGTGGCTAAATTGGATATCAATATTGTTTTTGTCTCTATAAACCTACCTCTGTACCTCTACCTACGGGTACAAATAAAGTAACCTGAACCTCTGTATCCTCAACTTCACCAGCCTCTGAAGTTATCTTCTCCTGAGCTCTCCCTGCTCAGAGGCTACGGCCTGTAAGTTTATCTTGTTTGCATTTTGTGTTTTTGCACTATTTTGGACTCTTATGTTCCTTTTTGTTAAATGCACAAACACCATTCAGCACGTGGGTTTGTCTCTCCTGCCCCGAAGGGCACTCATGACAGAGTTTAGCCACCTGTGAAAAAACCCAGCTGTGGTGTTGGGTGCATTTTTTTTCCACTGTTTGTGTTTTTTTCACTCACCTGCCCGTTGGAGCTTGCAATAGATTCAGCAGGCAATCCAGTTGGGAGGAGGAAAAGGTGGAGTCGGGAAGAGTTAGAGTATGTGGCCATGATTGAGGACATGGCAGCCGGCGCCCGGAGCTGCAGGTCCCGAAAGGACGAAAGGCTATGCTGTGGTGGAGTAGCCAATTTGCTGGAGATTAAACCCAGCATGCGCTACCATCCTCGGGTGATGAAGCTCTCCCTTCCTCCACTCCCGCCGATGCCATCTGCTACCTCCTCGCCCACTTGGTCAGCTCCACAATGGCAACGTCATCCTGCTTCTGACCGCCGCAGGAAACAGCCCACCTCTTGGACAGCCCATTCTCCGACACCAATACGGAAGCCCTCCGCAGCAGTGCAGCCGCCCTCACTCTGTCTTTCAGCTAAACTCCCAGCTTTCCCCAGGTCTGTAGCTGCTGCCTCTTGCTCTTCCACGGCACCATTCCCTGCTGCTGAGAGGTCCATCCTGTTTTCCCCGGCCACTTCCATCTCCGTGAAAGGGGGGTGGCTCCTCCACAGTCCTCAGAGGGGCCCAAGCTCCCCATAGACACGGAAGGGGATGACTATTCCCCAGCTGCAGCAGATAACATTGCTCACCGGGATGACAGGCAAGTAACATTTCATTCTATTCCAATTTTTGATGATATGCCTTGCCTGCTTCCGGGTAGGGAGGCTCAGGGAATGCAGTCTCCTGAGCTCACCCCACCTGGTGCAGCAATTAACTGCTCACCAACTCTCTCTGTGTCCTCTTCCTTGGTGCCTGAGTGTCCGCCGGCCATGGAACAGAACTGCCGAATGAGGAAGGAGCCTGTGGTCCTGGAGAACCCAATTCCAGGGATCTCCAGACAGTCCCTCCAAGACGTTGCGGGATGTTTTTATGATTGTTGCCGGCCAAAAAGCCTGAATTTGCGAGAGCTTTTTTTAAAGGTTGCGATAAAAGTTGCAATATTTTTAGAGTGTTTTTTTGCACTAAAAGTTGTGGGAAGAATTTCAAATTTTAAAGCAGATGCTTTTTTCAAGTTTACTGCAGTGATATTCAACAGGTACATCTCAAAAAATTAGAATATTACATAAAATTAATTTTAAAAAATAGTTTTTTTTAATAGAAATGTTGGCCGACTGAAAAGTATGTCCATGTACGCACTCAATACTTGGTCGGGGCTCCTTTTGGATTAATTACTGTATCAATGTGTCGTGGCATGGAGGTGATCAGCCTGTGGTACTGCTGAGGTGTTATGAAGGTCCAGGTTGCTTTGATAGTGACCTTCAGCTCGTCTGCATTGTTGGGTCTGGTGTCTCTCATCTTCCTCTTGACAATCCTCCATAGATTCTCTATGGGGTTTAGGTCAGGAGAGTTTGCTGACCAATCAAACACAGTGATGCCATGGTCATTAAACCAGGTTTTGATACTTTTGGCAGTGTGTGTGTGTGTGTGGGGGGGGGGGGGGTGCCAAGTCCTGCTGGAAAATGAAATCAGCTTCTCCATAAAGCTTGTCAGCAGAGGGAAGCATGAAGTGCTCTAAAATTTTCTGATACACGACTGCGCTGACTTTGGTCTTGATAAAACACAGTGGACAAATGCCAGCAGATGACATGGTTCCTCAAATCATCACTGACTGTGGAAACTTCACACTAAACCTCAGGCAACTTAGATTCTGTGCCTCTCCACTCTTTCTCCAGACTCTGGGACTTTGATTTCCAAATGAAATGCAAAATTTACTTTTATCTGAACAGAGGTCATCTGCTGGTGTTGGTCCACTGTGTTTTATCAAGACCAAAGTCAACACAGTCGCCTACCAGGAAATTTTAGAGCACTTCATGCTTCCCTCTGCTGACAAGCTTTATGGAGAAGCTGATTTCATTTTCCAGCAGGACTTGGCACCCCCCCCCCCCTCCACAGACACACACAGACAGACACACACACACACACACACACACACACACACACACACACACACACACACACACACACACACACACACTCTGCCAAAAGTATCAAAACCTTGTTTAATGACCCAGCAAACTCTCCTGACCTAAACCCCATAGAGAATCTATGGAGGATTGTCAAGAGGAAGATGAGAGACACCAGACCCAACAATGCAGACGAGCTGAAGGTCACTATCAAAGCAACCTGGACCTTCATAACACCTCAGCAGTGCCACAGGCTGATCACCTCCATGCCACGCCACATTGATACAGTAATTGATCCAAAAGGAGCCCCGACCAAGTACTAAGTGTGCACATGGACATACTTTTCAGACGGCCAACATTTCTATTTAAAAACTTTTTTTTAATTAATTTTACGTAACATTACAATTTTTCGAGAAACTGAATTTGGGGTTTTCATGGGCTGTAAGCCATAATCATCAAAATTAAAATAAACATTTGAAACACATCACTCTCTGTGCAACAAATCTATATAATATATTGGTTTCACTTTCTGAAATGGGTGACAAAAAATATTGAACTTTTTCATGATATTCCAATTTTTTGAGATGTACCTGTATATAACAATACAAGAAAAGCTCAGGATTGTCAAACATTTCCTATTATAGTGACTTGTAAATTAAGCAGCAACTTCTGCTAAACAGAAAAACTCTTGTGCAACAGCAACTACAAACATTCACAGAATATCCATTACAACAGCTAAATTGCATTGAATGCACGTTAAAGAGTAGAGATCTGGAAATTATTAGCAGTTCCTTCATTTGAAAACTCCCTACAGTCCCCAACCACTTGGTACCGAGCGAAGAGGAAAAAATAACTAATTTTTCTGTTGCACTGTATTGGCTATTGGAGTCTGTATTTTTCTGAAAAAAAAAAAAAAAAAAAAAAAGAATATTCTCTCTCTTTCCATGCCTACCTGTCTGCTGCATGTTGGGCTTAACACACACACACCTTTCATTTACAGCAGAGGGCGGGGGGGGGGGTGTTGCGTTTGTCCATCCACACCATAGATTAACAGTTTTAAAACTCATTGACCAGATGTAGTTATGATTTTACCTCTAAATATGTATCACGCGCGTTCCTGTGACAGGGTGCTTTTGGGCAGGTGCATGTTTTTCAACACAAACCCAGCACTTCGTCCACACGGTCAGGACGAAGACGTGGCGAGGCGTCCACGGGCAGGCTGAGAGAGATGGAGGAAGGGACGGTGTTGAAAACCTCACGGGTGAGTGGGGTTTTTTTAAATCACACACTCTGTTTGCTGATGTGTTCCGTTACTCACTGCAAACATGGAAGTGAACGCGGTGCAGCAATGCATTTGATTGGTTAGACTGAGCGTTTCAGTGCATTGGAGACAAATTTGATTGGTGAAATTGGCGGAAGTTGATGAGGATTGGCCAAAATTGAGGAAAAGTTGCGGAGATTGGACAAAGTTGCAAGGTCACGCAATAGTTGCGCTGATTGGCTGATTTCGCATGAATTGGTGCGATTGCAACATCGCGAAATCCTGGAGGGCCTGGTCAGATGAGCCACCTGTGTGGGTTGCTCCACCTGGGGGCATCCAGACTGCAACTACCATTATGCCTGCTAACGGAGGCTGCCGCAGCAGAGCCAGCAACTGAGCTGGACCTCACTGAGACCGGGCCCGAAACGTCGTCCTCGTCTGCATCAACATAGTCCTGGATGGCGATGGAGCTCAAGCTCAGGCAAGTGCTCTCCCTTGTTTTTCTCTTTACTGTCTTGCCGGCTGCACCCGGCTCTCTCTTGGTGGAGAGAGCCGGGTGCAGCCGTCAGCTGCATCTGAGCTAACCCCGCCACTGCAGGTGACCCTGACTCTGATTCTCTCCCTGTTATTTCTGAGCCTCCTCCCAGGGTTGCCAGGAAAGAGCCATCCATCCTAGATGTCTCCGTGGTTTCAGACTCGCCACCTGAAGTTGTCGTAGGTCCAGCTCCCCCTGTTTAGGTCATCGCTGGTGCAGTTCCCCCTCTGCCTGAGGCTGTTGTGTGGGTCCCTCCTCGGTCCAAGTCTTTGTGGTTGCTGCGTCCCGGCCAGGGACCCTCATGGTTGCTGCGCCCCAGCCTCAATCCAACATGGGTGCTGAGCTCCAGTTTGGGTCCGCCATGGGTGCTACGCCCCAGCCCGGAGCCACCACGGGTGATGCATGGAAGAATTATTGTAATTTCCCAGTTTGGGATCAATAAAGTACATCTATCTATCTATCTATCTATCTAATTATTGTTGTGAATGTGAAATATAGTTGTAGCCATGTCGAAGAAGAATTTCTGTCACTGACTGGGACAGACAATAAAGTTATCTATCTGTGCAGATCCTCAGCCAGATGCCGTTGGGGTCTCCCATCCTTTTCCGCTCAACATCGCTGTGGGTCCTCCTATGGGAGGGCTGCCTCCTGGGTCATCCCTGTGGTCCAGGTGGCTAAAGAACTCAGGCCAATTGCCTGATAGACTGAGCCGCTGGGTTGGGTGGCCAGTATTCTCAGGCAGGCCACCTGACTCCTTCCACCTGGCTGTTCGGCTGGCCTGGGACTTCGGTCGGCTGCCTGAACTGGTTAGGGGGGCCCAGGTCCTTGGTGTAGCGCAGGTGCGGGTCATGAGCAGGTTTGTTTTTCCCTCCTAGCCTGTTTCCCCCACCTCCCTCCCGAGGTGGTTTTGTGATGTACCTCTTTCTCTCGGGGGGGGGGGGGTCTTTTGGATGTTACCTGGGGGTGTCTGGAGTCCACCCCTTAAAGGAGGGGCTCTATCATGTGTTCGAGTTCATACCCTCACTTGATGTTTTGCATCTGATTAGTTTGACTGTTAGTTTTCTGTATTTACTTTGGAGTTGCTTTCACTTGTGCTTTCCCTTTCCCGGACACTCCCTTCCACTGCTCACAGCCTGCCTTCTTAGCTCAGCTGTGGGCAGTTGTGTTAATTAGGCTCTGATCGCTCAGTGATTCCACACCTGCAGCTCATTTACCTGTATATATTTATGCACTGCCTTTCCACTACTCATTGCAGCTAAATTGGATGTCAATACTGTTTTTTTCTCTATGAACCTACCTCTGTATCCTCAACTTCACCAGCCTCTGAAGTTATCTTCTTCTGAGCTCTCCCTGCTCAGAGGCTACAGCCTATAAGTTTATCTTGTTTGCATTTTGTGTTTTTGCACTATTTTGGACTCTTATGTTCCTTTTTATTAAATGCACAAACACCATTCAGCACTTGGGTTTGTCTCTCCTGCCCCGAGGGGCACTCATGACATAGATTTTACAAGGGCTGCGTTTCGTTTAAAATCATTTTTTACTGTGGCCTCAGCAATCATAATGAGTTAATACATTCAGTTGAATGGAATCTAGTACTTTAACTATCTACCAGTGCATTGCCCATAGGATGCAAGTATTCCTGTCTGAACCATTCGCCAGACTGACCTGAGGTTTTATGCATGCTTTGCTGAGGTTACGAGGGTGTGCATCCCCGAGTATGGAGTCGCTCAGTCAAAATATGTAATTTTTATCAATAAAAGTTTAGTCACTGCTGTGTCTCTTCATGCCCTGGCTTCAAGAAGTGTGGGTGGTGTTTTGTCCTTGTATCGCTAAATTATAAAAGGATGCACTACAATGGGTCTCAAATATTTGCAATGTGTCCTGTTATAGTACTGCATGAGTTTATTCATGACAGACTATAAACTACACATATAAACTAAATTATAATGGCAACTGAACAACTTCCATTTCCCAAAGTGTAAGATACACTATTATGAATATAACTCATAAAAGATCACACAAATAAGTGATCTGACAAAAAAATAAAAATAAAAAAATAAACAGGCGGTTCTTAAACAGTGGCTAATATTGGATGTCCCATTCATCTTCAATTATTGTGTAATTAATATTCACACAAATAAATCTCAGTTCAGTCCCTTTCATATTTGTCAAAGTCTAATGTGTGATTGCCTACATATAGGCTACTCCTCTATATTCCACTTTCAAACACAACCTACATTTGGGCCTGTAAAGCCTAATTGGGCTACCTGTTTCAGACAGGAATACTTGCTTTCTACAGGCATGCACTAGTTATACTTCAAGTACATTCAAAAGTGAGCTCTGTAATATTTTTACTTAAATATTGTGCTACTTTGATTTTGGCACTTTATCTGTACTTTAACTTAAAAAGCAAAGGATTTGAGTACTTTCTCCACCACTGCTAAAAACAACGGTGTGCAACTTGTTCCTTACCAATCATCATGTCCTGCTAAATGTTGCCAGTGTCAAAGCAGATGCTGGTCGGACTCTAGAACAAAAATACACACAACTTAAGTACATGCACAGCACGAAAGTGCAACATGTAAAAAAACCCCACCTTTTTAAGCAGGATTAACACTAGCTTATTTCATCAGATATTGTCAACACAAGCGCAAAATACAAGCAGAGCACAGAGTTGGCATTGATGGCTAACTAGCTAGCTCATTGTCTGCATAAAGGAGACAACGCTGTTGTTTGTTCAAAGTGAGCTTTCCACTGCTGGAATAAATAATGTAAAAGATGCATAATATCACATCATATCACAACACTCACCATCCTCTATATCCTCTAATGTCATGGTTTTCAACTGTCGTGGTCGGGTCCTCCCATTACTTGCCAGTTGGTGGCCTTAAATTCATTTCGGGTGGCTCCATCTAGTTCTCTCTGGATTCTCTCATCAGCCAAAAGGCACAGAAAAGTCTGCTGGACCACGGTGTTGATTTCTGTGAAGGCATTCTATCATTGTTGTTTATACTAACGCTTGCTTGCTGGCTCGCGGACGAATCTTTGCAAATGGTGACTGGAGATTCTGTTGAAGACATTGCTCTCATGACAGTACATCCTGACCAGTCAGTGGCCTGCAGTCTGTGGACATCACATTTTCAGCTCGACTCAGCATGCTTGGTACCGGAGTCAGATGGGACCGAAAAAAGTACCTGGAAACAGGTGCCAGGTCCTAATGGAAAAGCCTACACAGCACACTGAGCCGAGGCGAGTAGGGCTAAGTAGGTAGTAGTGGGAAAGAGCTATAGACTGTAAGCTGGAGTGATCCACAGACACTGAGGTACTCTACAAAAAGGGCTTGAGCCGACACTATTTCCTCAGAAGGCTCAGGTCCTTTAATGTCTGCAACAGAATGCTCCACATGTTCTACCAGTTGGTAGTGGCCAGCACCACTTTCTTTGCTGTGGTGCATTGGGGAGCAGGGATCGGGGTGAAGGACAAGAGCAGATTAAACAAACTCTTTAAAAAAAAGCTGAGTCGGTTGTGGGCACCAGGCTGGCTTCACTGGAGGAGGTGATCAGAGACACAATTCTGTGTAAAATCAGAGCAATCTCTCAGCCCCTCTACAGCACACTGGACAGTCTAGGAAGCAGCCACAGCAGCACACTACTGCAGCCCAGATGTCTAAAGGAGCATCACAGCAAGTCCTTTCTGCCTGAGGCTGTCAGGCTCTACAACACACATATAAGATAAGACAAGACAAGTCTTTATTAGTCCCACAATGGGGAAATTCCAGGATTACAGCAGCAAAGGGATAGCAGCACTCAGAGCAACAGTCAACAACATAATAAGAACTGGTTAGCCAAAGCAGTAAATGAATATACATATGTACACAGATATATACACTGTGCAGGAGCATTGCAGCTAGATGGTATAAACAGCATTACGGTTTGTTAAGTTACCCTGCAGAATATGAATACTCTATGTACCCAGACAGTATGTTTTGCATTTGAATCAACAGTGTTGTTGTCACCCTCAGTAATGATTTTTATTGTCCTAGTTGTGTATTGGAGGGGTTGATCTCTATTGTGCAAAGTTGTTACATTTAATACATTTAATATGACCTCTATGAGCAGCCCTGGTTAGGTTTTAAAGTCTGACAGCTGCAGAAAGGACCTGCAGAACCTCTCCATTGTGCACCGAGGATGACACAGCCTACTGCTAAATGAGTTCCTCAGTGCGTTTGGTGTGTCCTGCATGGGGTGGGACTTGGACTCCAGCAGAGATGACAGCTTAGCCACCATCCTCCTCTCACCTAACTGCTCCACTGGGTCATGGTGTCGCCCAAGAACAGAGCTGGCTTTTTTGGTCAGCCTGTTCACTCTCTTCCTGTCGGCTGCCGTGATTCCGCTGCCCCAGCAGACCACTCCAAATGTGATGGTTGATGCCACCACCGAATCGTGGAGGATCTTCAGGAGTGCCCCTTGCACTCCAAAAGACCTGAGTCTCCTCAGGAGGAACAGCCTGTGCTGTCCCTTCTTATAGAGCATGTTGTTGTTGTGTGACCAGTCCTGTTTATTGTTCAGGTGAACACCCAGGTACTTGTAAGACGTCACTATTTCAATGTCAGTTCCCTGGATGTTTACTGGTGCTGTGGGGGGTTATCCTCGCCTGCGGCAGTCCACCACCAGTTCCTTAGTTTTCCTTGCATTGATCTGGAGGCAATTCGGTAGGCACCAGTCCACAAAGTCCTCGATAAGTCCTTTGTACTCTGCATTATCCCCATCAGAGATAAGGCCGACAATCGCAAAGTCATCAGAGAACTTCTGTAGATGGCAGTGTGGTGTGTTGTGCGAAAAGTCAGCAGTGTAGAGGATGGACAGGAAGGGAGCCAGAACTGTTCCCTGGGGGGGGGGGGGGGGGGGGGGGGGGTTATACTGCAGATGATGGTGTCAGACAAACGGTCCTGGGTTCTCACAACTGTGGTCGGTTTGTGAGATAGTCCAGGATCCACAATGACAGGTGTTGGTCCACCCCTGCGCTCAGCAGCTTGTCCCTCAGGATCACAGGTTGTATGGTGTTGAAAGCACTGGAGAAATCAAAGAACATGATCTTCACAGTGCTCCCAGGCTTTTTCAGGTGGGACAGGGAATGATGTAGGAGGAAGATCACTGCGTCCTCCACCCTGATGCCATGCTGGTAGGCAAACTGAATATATATAGCCTCCAGAACTGTATTTTACTGGACTACATTTTAGTGATTTGTTTTAAACTGCTTAGTTATGTTTATGTTGTGGTTTTTAGGTGTGTATGTGTTTGTTGGCTAAGACAAATCAATTTCTCCTCAGGATTAATGAAGTCTATCTATCTATCTATCAATAATTTTGAACTTTTTTCTCATGGTCGCTGCCACCTCTGGTTCTAGATGTGATTAACACTGTAGATATGAGAGACACAATTTTGTTTCTGCTGTACATGAGTGGCTGTATGGACTGAATGACCAAGTTGGCTTCTTCTTCTAAATTTACAGCTTTGTTCCTCAAAATTTTGCCGCTTTTTTCTTGTAAATTTTTCCTCACTAAAATTTGCTCTCCTGGATGTTATAAATATATAAAATGAAAATAAATAACGTGATTTTTTTCATAAATGTGTCACTTTATCATAGTAAATTTACAGGGTTTTTTCTTGAATCTCTCATTGTTTTTTCATGTAACTGAAACTTTTGTTCTTATAGCAGCACTGTATTGTAGTAAATCTACAAACTGACATTTTTTTGATTAAATTTGTGACTTTTTGTTGTTAACGTGTAAATTTTCTTCTTGGGAATTTTCATCTTTTTTTTCTTGTAAAGTTGCACTTTTTCACTTAAAAGATTTGTCACATTTATCTGCCAAATTGGTGACTTTTCCTTGTAAATATGCAACATTTTCCTTTCAAATTTGAATTAAATTTGGGACTTTGAAATTTCATTAGATTTTTAATCATGAATTTGCACATATTTGCTTTCAAAATTGCAACTTTTTTCTTTGCTTAAAATTTTCATTTTTTTCTCATAAATTTCAACTTTTTTGTTTACAAATTTGCAACATTTTTCTTGCAAATATGTAACTTTATTCTGTTAAATTTGTGACTTTCTTGTAAATTTGCAGTTTCCTGGTTAATTTACACTTCTTTCCTTACAAATTTGCAACTTTTTTCTTGTAAATCTGTAACTGTTTTGTGGTGCATTTGTAACTTTTTTCTCAAAAATTTGCCACCTTTTTCCTGATAATTTTTCAATGCATTCCGCCATCCTGCTGTGGTTGCCAGATCTGCAGACACTAAGAACTCACCACTGAGTTATAGTTTTCGCACCAATTTAATGCATTTAAAAAAAATACACTTATACTTCCACAGCATGTGGGACACCATGCGGTGTACAGGGGCAGCGCCTATCTCTGTTTCACTGACCCTAGGCTACACAGCTACTGTAAGAAGTGAAAACTACAGTGGGGGAGGGGGGTCAGTCCTCTGGTAGCTCTGTGTGTAAACTTTCCTTTCCCTATTCTATTATGCTAAGCACCAAACTAGAAGGTGGAAAGTACCATTTTTATATGGTCTTTGGTATGGCCCAGCTGGTATTTGAACCGATGATCTCCTGTTTGTGGGGCAGATGCTCTACCAATTAGGCCACCACTCCAGTTCGCTTATACAGTTTTTGATTAATTTGAAACTTTCCTCATGAATTTCTAACTTTGTCTTATAAATTCACACATTTTTTCCATGTAATTTCACCCTGGTTTCAGGTTAGCCCCTCAGAATGTCTGTGTATGTTACTGCGTCTACTGTTGGGCCAAATGTTTGACGCATAAGCATCATCTGCAGTTTCACCCCAGCCCTATAGGCAGTGTAAATACACTGATCCATGAGTTTGTTCACTGGCTAAATAAAAGCAAAGAAAAGCAAGAAGCACGCACATTTCTGCAACCACAACAGCACCCGTGCATAGGTGAGAAGCAGAGCTTCTGTGTTTACTACATTTGGTGGAAAAAGATGCTACAAAAAGAAAGAACGAGAACATCATCATCTTCGATTTTGTACGATTTGTCAGTGGTGCCACCTTTTGAGTGGGACACACCCACAAACTTTTGGCTGTACACGCCATGTTTGTGCAGACGTGCAGCACAAAAAAATCCAGCTGAACATAAATTAGAAGCAGTGACCTCTGTTCCTCTGTGGTGGTTTCACTTGGAGGACTGAAATTAATATTAACATTTTAGAATACCACTTTTTGAAATGCCCGCACCTTCACCACACAATTGTTTGGAGTCGCTCTCCTTTGGGGAACAGTGGTTACCTTTGTAATTTCACACTTTGTATCAGATTCAGAGGATCCACGCTCTAGAACTGCACCAACCTTTAGATAAACCTCCGTAGATTCTGGTCTTTTCCTGGCTTATTTACCTTTGATATATGTTGTCTAAATACATAAATAAGGAATAAATAAATAAAATACAGAATAACAGCATGGTAAGAACATAAGTAGCAACAAAGACTTTGGTAGTAAGAACATGTGTTTCTAGCAAGTTTTACCCTGATTCACAGTAATTCCATAGTACTTTACAGCCGTCACAGAGAGTCAGTGGTTCGCATGATGCTGTACAGCTGCAGGTTGGAGACCCCTGTAAAAGAGGTCAGAACTTAGAGCTGCAGCAGTAGAACTAACCTGCATATGACACAGAGACACGTCCAATTAGATCCATGATGAAGGTCCTACCTTCACCTGTCCTCTTGGTTCTGATCCTGGTCCCAGTCGTGGTTCTGGCTCTAGTCCTCATCTTGGTTCCTGCATGCCGTCAGAGTCTGTGAGTCTGTCCTCTGACCTTCAGCTGCTCTGTGAATAATTGATGATATTCATTCAGTCACATCTGCAGGAATGAAACTCAATACA
This sequence comes from Pholidichthys leucotaenia, assembly GCA_020510985.1. Lineage (NCBI taxonomy): Eukaryota > Metazoa > Chordata > Actinopteri > Cichliformes > Pholidichthyidae > Pholidichthys > Pholidichthys leucotaenia. The sequence goes on along the minus strand of CM035844.1, from coordinate 296,480,967 downwards.
GGGACTGCAGAGGAGGAGCAGGAGGAGGAGGAGGAGGAGGAGGAGGAGGAGGTGGAGGCACCAACATCACTGGAACTCTGTAGTTTTTCCTCTTATATCAGATTTATAATCAGAACAGTATAAAACGCCATTGTACCTATATGCAGTAGGTATGTTTTAACAAGGGGGGTGGGGGGTAATCACCAATTTATCATGAGGTACAAACGCATAAATGTAAATTAGCTGTAAATCTGCAAAAATAAAGGTGTGAAGATATGATAGAGGCCAACTTAAAAATTTAAAAAGTCACAAATTACAATTAATTTAACAGAATAAACATTTAACCAGCAAACAGATGAATGATGCAAATTTATGAGGAATAAAGTTCCAAGTTTTTCAATTAAAAAGTTGCAACTTAATGAGAAAAAAAGTTAAATATTTGAGGAAAAAAGCTGCAAGTCTACAAGAAAAAAGTCAAAAATTTACAGGAAAAAGTTGCAAATTTACAAGAATTACAAATTTATGAGAAAAAGTTGCAAATTTATGGAAAAAAGTTGAACATTTGAGAAAAAAGCTGAAAATTTACAAGAAAAAAGTTGAAAATTTACAAGAAAACAATTACAAGTTTATGAGAAAAAAGTTGTTTTTTTTTCAGAAAAAAGTTGCAAATTTGTAAGCAGAAAGTTGCAAATCTACCCCCCCCCAAAAAGCAAATCTATGAGAAAAAAAGTCATTAATTTTTGAGAAAAAAGTTGCAAAACTACGAGAAAAAGTTGAGAATATAATTCTTATATTTTATTGTATTTCTACTTAGAATTTAGTTGTTGGTGGGATTGGGGGCTGGCAGGTTAATGAGACAGATGATTTTAGGTCATTTTGCTCACAAGGAGGATAACATTCCACCTTAAACCACCTGCTGCCTGTATGTTTAAGGAAGTTGTATTTAAGTCTTTTAAGTAAGGGTGCTTCATCAAATTCACAACCAAAGCCTGATGTCACACCTGTTATGTCGGTAAAGCGAGAACCAAAGACGAGACTGAGTGTTGAACTGAACACGACTTTATTGTAGACTCACTCGTATAATACAAGGCGCTGCTGTCAGGCTGAGAGGAGGTCAAGAGACCGCCCCTCTTTCTCACAGTTCTCTTATACCCCGGGTGGCGGTGGAACCGGAAAGGTGGAGCCACCACCCGTGTCACACAATAATAAGACCCAATACAACATAACAACATCTTACATTGTTCCTGAAATTTGTTACAATTGTAAATTTTGAGGGATTATCAAGCTGCTGGTTCCACTGATTTCAGGAAACGTTTCTGAAGCTTAAATCCAAATAATTTGTTTAAATAACATGGAATGACTGATGCCATAAGAACCCAGACCCATAACGTTCCTTAAAGGAGAAATAGGTCTGGGTTCTTATGGGTTAACCCTTTAACTGCCCAGATTAAATGGATGGGTCACGTGCCCCCAGTGGCACAGCGCAGCAACTGCACGTGTCAACTTATTGACGTCCCCCGGCTATACTGACAATTTGTGCTAATCTCTATTGATCTGACAGTTTAGAAGGTAGCAGACACGTGCCTAAGGAGTCATGGCTGACATGGAATATAGTAAAGAAGGAGAAATCCTCATTATTATTCTTCCTTTTTCCGCTTTGAGCTCACACACCAATGTGGATGCTGCTGTGTTTGGTCATGGCGACAGCGATAATGACAGAAACTGCATGAAACGGGAAAAAGAGCCGCGTAATACAAACAAAATTCACGTGGGATAATCATAAGAGTTTGTAGATGTGGTACACGGGTGTAAATTACTAAGTAAACGTGTTACATCGAGGTCGATGTAACAAAAAACTGAGCTCCCAGTACCAAGATGGCGGCACCCACGGGCGGCATGGAGTCCCACAGGAATAATGCACCAAATAGAAAAAATAGCCATGTAATACAAGTGAAATTCATGTGGGGTAATCATAAGAATTTGTAGATATGGTACACGGTGTAAATGGCTGAGCAAGCACACAAACATCGGCTACGACGGACGAAAACGGACCGGTCACGTGGGCGGGCGAGCCCCCCTCCTGGTAACAGGTAAGAGAGAAATATTTTTTTTGACATTTTATTGATTTTCTGGTTCATATACTTTGAAGATAAGATAAAAACATACCCCTGTAGACAAATCAGCGTAAAAAAAACCACGAACCATTCTTTATGTAAATGTGTCCAAAGTCCACTTTTGACTGAGTTATGTAATTTATATAGCTGCCGTGACATTATGCAAATTAGATGTGTAAATTTATTCCTATCTGAAACTTTGGATCATATTCTACATCTTTCCAATTGACAGTAAGCCATTATCTCTTGTAGCTTTCAAGTTATAGCCTTGGAAATCTGAACTATTTTATTGAGAAATTTTTTACCACTCTTGACCACTAGGGGGGCCTTGAGTTGCCTTGCATTGCCCCAGGCGCCACATGGCACCTAGGGCAGTTAAAGGGTTAAAATGGAAGAACGTTAACTTAGAAATACTAAATCTGTGGGGAGACTTGAATAACGAAACCGAATTGTCTTTCATTCCAGTTTATTCAAGTAATCATTCCACTGTCTGCTCTCATTCTTGAGCAGCGAACAAAGAGAGTGAACACACCAAAGTTCTCTCCTTTAAACATTCTGACATCAAACCATTTCCCTCGCGGGGGAAATCACACATCTCTCTCAAAATCTCTTTATCCACATTCATTAGCCTTTTATTTACATAACTCCCCCTTCTCTCTTCTCGAGCCTCAGTGGTCAGGAAGTCTTCTGTCCCCTGGCCTCCGCAGGGGGTCCAGGCTCTGTGGCTCCGCACCGCAGGGGGCTGGCTCTCCTTCATCGTGGTTAAATCACATATGCAGTGTCCAACATATACATGTCTCACAACACAGCCATATAACCCCCCCCCAAACGATGAAGAACAGACTAATTCCTAAAATTAAATAGCACCTTACTCACTACTGAATAATCAACACCAACATTCAGTCTGTGCGCCGCTTGGGCTTCAGCCGTCTGCCGAATCTGCTGTGCGTTGGCCCCGCCTTGCCTGCGGTGCGTTTCTGCTTCGGGTCTGTTGACTGAGGGAGAGAGTGATTAATTGCCCCCTGCGGGGGCCTGCCTCGTCGAGGCGCCACCGCGACCGGTACAGACACGTCCTTCATGACAAAAGCAGGTTTTAGTCTGTCAATACTGACTGTCTCTTTTCTGTCTCCAAAATCTAGCACAAATTGCTTATCACCTGCCTCCAGCACTCGAAATGGCCCTTCGTAAGGTGGTTTGAGCATTGCTTTTAGGGCTTCGCGCCTGACAAAAACGAAATCGGCATTTTTCAAAGCCTTGGGGACGAAAACTCGTGGAAAAGCGTGATGAACCGGACCCGGGAGCGTGTCTGCCCCCGTGCCGACTAACGGTCCCAGAGCCGAGAGAGGTGGGGGCTCTGGGTGCTCTGGTAAAAACTCGCCCGGCAGCCTCAGAGTTTGTGCGAATACCAGCTCCGCTGGGGAGGCGTCTAAGTCCTCTTTAGGCGCAGAACGCAACCCTAATAAAACCCATGGAAGTTTATTCACCCAATCTGCATCCGTGAGCGACGCTCTGAGTGCTGCCTTCAAAGACCTATGAAAACGCTCGCATAAGCCATTGGCCTGAGGGTGGTAAGCCGTAGTGCGGTGAATTTTGGCTCCTAAGCCGTTGGCCATTGCTGACCACAGCTCAGAGATGAATTGCGGTCCTCTATCGGACGTAATGTCCGACGGAACCCCGAAGCGCGCCACCCAAGCCGTTAAAAAAACGCGAGCCACCTCCGCGGCCGTGGTCGTCGCAAGTGGGACCACTTCCGGCCAACGTGTGGTGCGGTCCACCATTGTCAAAAGATACGTGAACCCCTGTGATGCCGGTAGGGGGCCCACAAGGTCGACGTGCACATGGTCGAACCTTCTGGCTGGAATGCGGAACGGTTCTAACGGGGCTCTTGTGTGCCTGTGAATTTTGGCCCGTTGACAGGAAATGCAGGTTTTTGCCCATTCCTTCACGTGCTTGCGCAGGCACGGCCAAACAAACTTTTCCGCCACTAGTTTCACCGACGCGCGCACCCCCGGGTGCGCCAGTGAGTGGACCGAGTCAAAAACACGGCGGTGCCACGTGGCCGGAACCACCGGACGCGGGCGCCCCGTCGACATGTCGCAGATCAGGGGGGGCATACCGGTTTGTAAACACTTGCTCTCCAGCCTCAACCCTGTTGGTCCAGACTGGAGCGCGCGCACGTCTGCGTCCGCCCCCTGGTCCGCTGCCATGGCTGCGTAATCTATACCCACGTGCACCGGGGCTGCGCGCGCCACCGTGCCGCTCTCCTTCGGCGCGGTCACGGTGGCCCGTTCTGCCTCTGCGCGTGTTGAGGTCGTGAACGCGCGTGAGAGACAATCCGCTACTACATTGAATTTGCCCGCGACGTGCCTAATGTCAGTGGTAAATTCCGAGATTGCGGCCAGCTGCCTCTGCTGCCTGCCGGACCACGGGTCTGAAATTTTGGCCATGGCGTATGTGAGCGGCTTGTGGTCCACATAAGCGGTGAAGCACCGTCCTTCCAGCCAGAACTGGAAATGACGAATAGCCAAATGCAGCGCCAACAGTTCTCTGTCAAACGCGCTGTATTTTCGTTCAGCCGCGCTTAAAGATTTGCTAAAGAAAGCCAAAGGCTGCCAAACTCCGGCTACCTGTTGCTCAATAACGGCCCCTATGGCTAAATCTGAAGCGTCTGTCGTCAGCGCGATACGTGCTGCAGGGTCTGGGTGGGCCAGGAGCGCAGCGTCAGCCAAGGCTTTTTTAACCTCTGTGAACGCGCGCTCCCGCTCCGGGGACCATTCGACCGCCTGGGTCGGTTTTTGTTTTTTGAGCGCGGCATATAACGGTTGCATGATTTGAGCTGCGTGGGGCAGGAATCGGTTATAAAAATTCACCATCCCCAAGAATTCCTGTAGTGATTTGACCGTTTGTGGACGGGGAAAATCCGCTACCGCGCGTACTTTCTCTGGTAACGGAACCGCTCCCTCCGGGGAGACGCGGTGACCCAAAAAATCGATCCGCTCGACGCCGAACTGGCACTTGGCTGGGTTAACTATTAAGCCGTGCTCTCCCAGCCTCCTAAAAACTGCTGTGAGGTGCGTTTCGTGTTCGTCCTCTGAAGTACTCGCGACCAAAATGTCGTCGAGGTACACAAACACGAAAGGGAGATCGCGTAACACGGCATCCATCATCCGCTGAAATGTTTGCGCCGCCCCTTTGAGACCAAACGGCATGCGTAAAAATTCGAAAAGTCCGAACGGGGTTATTACCGCTGTTTTAGGAATGTCCTCCGGTTGGACCGGGACTTGGTGATAGCCGCGAACTAGATCAATCTTTGAAAAAATGCGCGCCCCCGCCAGGTGCACCGAAAAATCCTGAATGTGCGGGATGGGATAACGATCGTGCGCCGTAGCGTTGTTTAGCCTGCGGTAATCCCCGCACGGTCTCCAGGAGCCATCGGCTTTCGGTACCATGTGCAGCGGCGAAGCCCACGGGCTCTTCGACCTACGAACGATGCCCAGCCTCTCCAGGCTGGCGAACTCCTCGCGCGCAATGGCGAGCTTAACTGCATCCAAGCGCCGAGCTTTTGCAAACACGGGAGGACCAGAAGTGGGGATAAAGTGTTTCACCCCGTGCTTCGCGACCGTCGCTGAAAAAGTGGGCACAGTGAGCGCTGGAAATTGGGTGAGGAGTGTGTGAAACTTACCACCTGCTGTAGCGACGTGGGTCTGTACTGGTGGCGGGGACACTCGAGCTGAACAGGGGAGAGAGTAAAAAGAGAGTGCATTTACCAGCCGTCTATTAGCAAGATCAACTAACAGATTGTGTGAACACAAAAAATCCGCGCCCAACATGTTGAAACTCACCGCCGCTATCACAAAAGTCCATTCATATGTGCGGCCATGTAAGCATAAAGGCAAGGTCCTTCTCCCGTAGGTGTTGATGTTCGAGCCATTTGCCGCTGTAGCTCCGCTACCGTGGGGTCCAGCCACCCGGTCCGCGTATGTTGGGGTGATGAAGCTCACTTGTGCTCCGGTGTCGATGAGGAACTCTCGTCCGGAGCGCGCATCCGTGATGTAGAGCAGCTTGTTGCGTTCTCCGAGGGTCGAAGCTGCTAGCGACCCCCGGTCTTGCCGTTTCCCGAACTCCTGAAGATGCAGGGCGGCACACACCTGCGTGCCTTCTCTGCGAACCTCCGATGGTAAAAGCAGAGATCTTCTCCTCCGCTGTGTCGTGCCCGCGCCTCTGCCGCCGGGCTATTGGCTCCCCCTCGTCGCGGCCGTGTTGCCGCCGTCGTCGGCCAGTCTGGTTCTGCCGCCTCTGGCTCCCCGCTGTCTCGGGTCGCTGCTGTGGTTGCTTGCCCGCCGCAGGCGTCCAGGATCCCATCTGCCTCCTGGGCCAGCTCCCGGAACTCCTCCAGGGTGTGACACTTTTTGCCGGCCAGCGTGCTTCTCGCATGCGCCGGGAGGTTGGAGAGGAAGATGAACTGAAAAATGAAATCATCGTTGTCCAACCCTCTCAGCTGTATCATCTCCTCCATCAGAGCGCTCGGCCTGTGTCCACCTTGGTCTAGCAAAGACAGGATCCTCCTCGCCCTCACTTCAGCCGAGGGGGTGAAAAACTTGATGAGGGTGGATTTCAGCTTGCCGTACCTGTCGGTCGCGGGTGGCTGCTCCACCAAGCTTTGCACGCACCGAGCTGTGCTGTTGTCCAGTTTAGCGATGACATGGTGGAACTTAGTGTCATCCACCGTTACTCCTGCGAGCGCGAACTGCGACTCTGCTTGCAGAAACCACGACCGTGGGTTATCCTGCCAGAAATCAGGCAGCTTAACGGCCACTGCGCTCGCCAGCTCTGAGCGCTGTGAGTTCGGGACCCTGAGAATTTCTTTGTTCATTCTCAACGTCGTCAGTCACCAATGTGGGGAGACTTGAATAACGAAACCGAATTGATTTTCATTCCAGTTTATTCAAGTAATCATTCCACTGTCTGCTCTCATTCTTGAGCAGCGAACAAAGAGAGTGAACACACCAAAGTTCTCTCCTTTAAACATTCTGACATCAAACCATTTCCCTCGCGGGGGAAATCACACATCTCTCTCAAAATCTCTTTATCCACATTCATTAGCCTTTTATTTACATAACTCCCCCTTCTCTCTTCTCGAGCCTCAGTGGTCAGGAAGTCTTCTGTCCCCTGGCCTCCGCAGGGGGTCCAGGCTCTGTGGCTCCGCACCGCAGGGGGCTGGCTCTCCTTCATCGTGGTTAAATCACATATGCAGTGTCCAACATATACATGTCTCACAACACAGCCATAAATCAAATTTTAACACTATAAATGATAGTTTAAATACATTAATATAGAAGGTGAGAGAGTTTAAGCTGAAAGTTAGCTTTAAAATGCTAGCCTAATGGCTTAAAGTTATACAGGGTTAGTCTAAAAGCTGAGGTGGCTTAAATGGGAATGAAGTTAGTTTAAAAATGTGAAACAAAAGTTTAGAATTGATAATATGGCCTAACTTTACACAGTGTTGGTATTATATAGCTTAAAGCAAAAGCTTAAAAATGAAGAAAATTAGCTTAAAAATGCTAAATAGGGTGGTACCATGATGCTGATAGCTGTGTGAATTTGAAGCTCTATTTTGAACTACCTTTTAACCCCCCTTAATCCAGGAGAGTTATTTAAAAAAAAACGGTTCTACTGGTACATAATGCCGGGGGGAGAAGAAAAGGGTCTTGGCAAGACCCCAAGAAGCAAAAGGAAGGAGGCCGATACAGAAGAAAAAGGCTGTGGTAACGAGGCTACGCTAGCTGAGATGGTTACGCTAGCTTCCATCCGCGTGACTATTAATGAAGCCATGGCCAAAGCAATGACTGCATTTGAAAGCAAAATTACTAAACTGCTGGCAGATTTTCAGAGCAACTTTCAAGAAGATAATAAAAAACAGCTTGCTGAAATGAGAACGGATATCTACCAAAAAATGGGGGAAAGTGCGGGGCAAGTGGAAGCCATGATACAGAGGCTGGTAGAAGCAGAGCAATGCATTGGAGAGGTGGAAAATTGTGGAGAGGAGGTGAAAGACGCTTTAATTGAGATGCACAAAACTCAGCTTAAAATGAAAGCAAAGCTCACCAAGCTAGAGGGACACTCCTGCCGTAACAATATCCAGATTTATGGTATTAGAGTCGAAGGGACCTCAATGACTTGCTTTGTGGAGAACTTAATAAAAGGTGAATTGGGGGAGACCACTGGATTAACCGATCTGAGTATTGAACGTGCACATAGAGCACTTGGCCCTAAACCCACTGAGCCTGCTCCCCCGAGATCGACAGTTGTGAAATTCAGCAAGTACACAGTTAAAGAAAAAATTATTAATGCTGCCTGGAAGAAAACTATCACTGTGGAGGGGAAACGGATTTTCTTCGATCCTGACTACGCCACGAGAGTGATGGAAAAAAGGAGAGAATACCTGCCAATCAAGAAAATGCTTAAAGAAAAGGGGATCAGATTCCATGTGCACATGACAAACATACGCATTTTCCTCAACTCAGGGACTGTCACATATGATCACGTGGACCAGGCGACAGAGGATTTGAGGGCGAAAGGCTTCCCACTACCAATGAAGCCTAAAGGCGGTCCCAGCGAAGTATTGCAGCTGAGCTCACGCTGGGAAAAGGTGAAGGACAATCGGCACAGAAACAGCGGGGAATATCAACAAAGGATTTGGGGAACTTCCGGTTATGGCTGTCACGTAGGACGGACGTGTCTCGCTCTGCTCTGCTCCTGGAGAAAAAAATCGGCAAATAACTCTCTCATTTGGGACAGAACGTATCCCAGCATTTGAGCGAGGATATGTCGGCGAAGCCTAAGGCTGGAAAACCAGGAAAAGGAAAAAGCGAGCCGCCGAAACAGTCCAAATTAACGGACTTTCAGGTCTGTGACGCAGCAAACAAGGCTCCATATATGGCGGAGGAAGCTGGCGGCGGTGCGATTTCTGCGGGGAATGGCGCAGATGCGCTGATGGCTGCCATGAGTTCAATGAGAGCGGACTTTTCCTCTAGATTTGATGGGATTATGACAGCGTTGGAAGGAATAAGAAAGGAATTGGGTGACTGTGTAGAACGAACGGCGCAGATGGAGCTCCGTCTCGCTAGTGCTGAAGATGACGTCACCCGTCTTCAATTAAAGGTGCGCACTTTGGAAAAAAAAAATAAATCTCTGGAAGATAATATTTTGGATTTGGAATCTCGGTCGAGACAGAATAATTTGAGGCTGGTGGGTCTTCCAGAGGAATCAGAAGGTCGGGACGTATGTTCCTTTCTGGAAAAGTGGATTCCGGAGGTGCTGGGCAGCGAGGAGTTGCAATCAGCAGTGGTTCTGGAAAAAGCACATCGCATTGGCCCACGGAGAGATAAGGGACCGCCGAGGACCTTAATTATGAAGTTTCTTAGCAACAGAGACAGGATGAAGATCTTCAACGCTGCACGTGCTAAAGGAGAGATTAAACACCAGGACCAGCAGGTGCGGTTCTACCCAGATTTGGCCACAGGAATCCAGCAATTGAGGAAGCAGTTTGATCCCATACGTAAGGAGCTGCGCAACCTTGGGATTCGTCATGGTGTAATCTATCCTGCGAGACTGCTGACCACGTATGAGGGCAGAACCCACATCTTCAAGACCCCAGAGGAGGCGCAGGAGTTCATCAAGAAGATCAAAGAAGAAGAAGAGACTGGTGGGAGCTAAGCATGAACAAAATATAAGGTAGAATAATTAAGCATTTGCACAGGCATCTGACTGACTTGAAGTAAATAGTAAGTTTACAAAATATAGATTGTATTATATATTAAAAAAACAAAACAAAAACAAAACAAACAAAAAAAAAAAACTATGATGTACAAAGTTGTTAAAAATTTTGGAGTTAAGTTGGAAAACTACAGAGGAGAGTTAATGTTACGTCATTAAAAGCAGTAGAGTTAGGGTGATTGGGAGGATGAAGAAGGAGTGGCTTAGGCTGTTCCCCGTGGGTGTGGAACGGTCGATGGCTATATCGGGAGACAGAATTTTTCTTTTGATTTTGGGGGGTTTGCCACAAGTGTGGGAAGGGGAAATTTGTTTGTGTGTAGTTTGTAGGATGAATGTTCAACCACTCATGTTTTTGCTTCTCTGTATGAGCATGTTTACACTGCAAGGTAATCCTAAACTCTCTATTGATCATGGACCAAAGTGTTAATCTTAATTTAACTTCATGGAATTGCAGAGGTCTACAAAATTTAAAAAAACTTAAACAAGTTATGAATAAAATAAAGGACATGGGTTCAAGAATTGTGTTTTTACAAGAAACTCATCTGATAGAGGAGGATGTTAAAAGAATTAGGAGTAGATGGCAGGGAAGTGTATTCACCTCTTCATTTTCATCCCGAGCCAGGGGAGTTATGACTCTCATACATAAATCAGTTCCTTTTCAAGTGAAAAATGTAATTGGAGACAAATTTGGAAGATATGTAATCATTCAAGGTTCTTTGCTATTAGAAAATATAAATCTTGTGAACTTATATGGTCCCAATATAGATGATCAGAAGTTCTTTGCTAATTTATTTCTCATCTTATCATCACTTACAGGGCAACATATAATAGCAGGGGATTTTAATTGTACATTGAATCCAGGTGTGGATAGATCAACAGGACTGGACTGTACGCACATTGGATGTAGGATGACTATTAATCATTTTATGAAAGAATTGAGATTGTTAGATATATGGAGAGAAATGAAACCACAAGTTAAAGCCTATTCTTGTTATTCCAGTACCTACAAGACATTCTCACGTATTGATTATTTTTTGATTTCCACAGAATTAAGGTCCAAGATTCAAAACTGCTTTTATGATAACATCGTGATCTCTGATCATGCACCCTGTTGTCTAATATATGTAGATAAAAAATTGACAAAGGAATCAGGTAGATGGCAATTTCAGCATAAATGGCTTCAGGATGAGGAATTTGTCAAGTATATAGAAAAACAGATAGACGAGTTCTTTGACATCAATACTACACAAACATCAGCATGTGTAAAGTGGGAGGCTTTCAAAGCTTTTATTAGGGGACATATTATTAGTTATACAGGATCAAAATCTAAGAAGACTCGAGAGGAGAGAGCTAAATTGGAACATAAAATAAAAAATCTTCAGGAAAAAGTGTATGCAGGAAGTGACCCAAGGTTGGAGAATGAATTACTGATTTTGAGAGCTGAATACGACAAAAAATCAGCGAATAGAGCTGCCTCGAGTCTTCTAAGATTGAAACAATCTTTTTATGAACAAGGTGAAAAATCAGGAAAATTATTAGCATGGCAGATTAAACAATTGGAAATTAAAACACCAATTACCAGTATTATAAGTAATGGACAGGTAGTTATAGATCCTTTAGAAATTAATAGAGCCTTTAGAGATTACTATGAAAAATTATATGATACCAAAAATGAACCTGATTTAACAAAACTAAATGGGTTTTTGAACGAACTATCTATACCGTGTATTCCAAATGAAAACAGGGAGATATTGGAGTCTAAAATTAGTCAAGAAGAAGTTGGGCTAGCCATTGATAATATGAAATCAGGAAAAAGTGCAGGACCAGATGGTCTTCCAGTTGACCTTTATAAAAAATTTAAGAATAAATTAATAAAACCTTTTTTGGAAATGGTTTTAGAAGCATTTCAAAATAATAATTTACCATCATACATAAATAATGCCTTAATTATACTGCTGCCAAAACCAGGTAAGCCCTCTAATAAATGTGAAAATATGAGACCAATAAGCCTATTAAACGCCGACCTTAAGATAATCTGTAAAATTTTAGCAAGACGAATACAAGAAATTTTACCAAATATTATTAATCGAGATCAGAATGGCTTTATAAAGGGTAGACAAGGCTTCCATAATGTAAGAAGACTATTTAATATTATTTATTTTAATAAAGAAGCACCGGATACAGCTCTCCTATCATTGGACGCCGAAAAGGCCTTTGATAGAGTTGAATGGCCCTTTCTTTTTGAAGTCCTACAAAGGTTTGGACTTGGAAATAATTTCATAAAATGGGTTCAAATAATATACAATAATGCTACAGCAGAAATCCTAACAAATAACAATATTTCAAAACCAATAAAAATCAATAGAGGATGTCGACAAGGCTGTCCACTTTCACCTTTACTGTTTACTATGGCAATTGAACCTTTAGCGATAGCGATACGTTTACATTCACAAATATATGGAATTAAAGTTGGACCAACAGAACATAAAATCTCCCTGTACGCCGATGATATAATTTTGTTTATGTCGAATCTAAAAAAATCAATTCCAACCTTGTTGAATTTAATAAAGAATTTTGGGGAAATATCAGGATATAAAATAAATAAAACTAAATCTTCAATATTAATGCTAAATGAGACCCAGAGAAATTACCCAGCCCCTGAGGTAAATCAATTCAATGTTGTAAATCAGTTTAAATATTTAGGAATCCAAATTATGCCTAAGCTAGAATCAGTCGCCAGTGTCAACTATGAAGCCTTAATGTCAGATATCAGTGAGTTAACTCAGAGATGGATGTCACTACCAATGTCGATGATCGGGAGAATCAATATACTTAAAAGTAATATTTTACCTAAAATACTTTATTTATTTCAATACATTCCCTTATCACCACCTTTAGATCTATTCTCAAGAATAAAAAAAAAGTTAGTGGAATTTATATGGAACAACAGGAGGGCTAGATTACGTTTGTCTTTATTATATTTACCATTTGATCGTGGAGGTCTGAAATGTCCAAATTTTATGTTGTATTATTGGTCGGCACAACTGAGGTCTATGACATATTATTTTTCATCAAATGATCTCCCTCACTGGACTGAAATGGAATCATACAATTTACCTTTACCTCTTCCCATATTCATATACTCAGATTCGGCAAAAAAATTACAAAAACAAGTTAAAAATCCATTTGTAAAGCATATGATCAAAATATGGTGTGAAGCTAAAAACTATTTAAAAGAACCACAGTTATTGTCACAATTTAGTCCAATATGGGGTAATCAATATTTTAAACCAGGGAGAGCGGACGCTGTATTTAAAGTATGGAATTTAAAAGGGATACAAAAGATTCAGGATTTATATTTGCCATGTGCAGACAACATAATGTCTTTTGAAGAGCTGAGGATCAAATTTAATCTCAATAGAACACATTTTTTTAAATATCTTCAACTTAGAAACTTTATTCGATCAAATCAAAATAAAGCTCTCACTAGACCTATTTATTCATCCTTGGAAAAAATGTTGATGAAAGATAGTAAAAGAAAGGGTATTATTTCAGAGTTTTATAACTCATTGACACTATCTTCAAGTGAAAATTCACTGAAAAGATTAAACTACTGGAAAGAAGATCTGCAAATTGAAATTTCAGAGGAACAATGGGAATTGGCTTGTACAGAAGCTCAAACCAAATCAATAAATGCACGCCTTAAATTGATACATTTCAAATGGTTAATGCGGATGTATGTTACACCGGAGGAGTTAAATAGATATAACAAAAATATACCAGATACATGCACAAAATGCATGGAAAGTAAAGGAACCCTATTTCATTGTTTATGGGAATGTAGATTAATAAGAATGTTTTGGGAAGAGGTGAGGGTAACAATTGAAAAAATAATCTCAAAACAAATCATATTGAATCCTAAACTGTTTTTGTTGGGTCTGTACCCAGAAAAGCATAATTTTAATAAAAGTGAAAGAACATTCATAGACCTCAGTTTGCTTAATGCCAAAAAATGTATTGCACTATTATGGAAAAAGACTCATAGACCAGATGTGACTCAGTGGTTAAGACAGATGTTAACAAACCTTCCATTAGAAAGAATAACATATATACTAAAATCAAAGGAAATTGTGTTTGAGAATATATGGAGACCTTTTATTGATTATGTAAAAAATTTAAACATAACTCTTGAAGAAGAAGGTGAATGATGTGTGTGGACCTTGTAAATTCCAAACTGGTGAACATAATAAGTATACTAATGTATTGGATTGTCTAGACTAAACAGAGGAGCATTGTTGAAGACTTGATTTTGTTGGTGGTTGTTGGTGTTTTTAGTGCATTTTTTTTTTTTTGTAGTACTTTAGTGTTAGTGTTTGATTGTTTGTATCATGTTTGTTAAAAAAAAAAAAAGGTTCAATAAAGATATTGTGGAAAAAAAAACAAAGGATTTGGGAAAAACTCCATGGGTTCCACAGACCTACAGGGACGGACATTGAAGAGTACTAAACCATTTCACCACACTATTAAAATATCCCCAGGTCCCTGATTCGGCTGATATAACAAGTGGAATCAGGTTAGTAACGACAGATTGAATTTCCCGAAGACATTTGAGCACCTCTCTATGTATACATGTGCATGTATGTAAATATGTGTGTGTACGTATGTGTGTGTATATGTGCAAATGTGTGTATGTGTATATTGTGGCGACGCAGCACACTGCAGACGGACACTATCTCACACTCAGCAGGGCTGGAGGAAATGGAGGACAATTTACGTACGGACAGAGAGCCCCAGGGGGCAATCAGAACAATGGACTGTTACGTATACGTCCCCGGACGACGGAGAGGACATCCGGGCGCCAGCTGGTCAGGCTAATGATATGTATTGACTGATATGTATATCACTATGTTGATGTGCCATGCATTCTCTCTGTCTGTCTAACGTGCATAAAAGAGCTTGTTATACATGCCTCAGCAACGCAAAAACTTTCCTACCACACACATGGCCCCCAGCGGGCAACGCTGGGGTCCACTGGCTGTATTTATGTTAGAGGGTCAATAAAGAACCTGTGTCGACCTACACTTGTGCCTCACTTCCACATCCTTTCCTTACACCCTCTACATTGGTGACCTGACGTGAAATGGATTATCTCTCCCTTTTGCCGTGTTGTGGACTCCTTTTTCTCCACATTGGTGACCTGTCGGAGATGAACTGTCTCTCCCTTATGCCGCACACCACATGGTGACCTGACGTGGGATGACCATCTGCTCCCTTTCACCGCGCTGTGGATTCCAGAGACCGGGGATCGCCTACATCCTTTGCATCCACACTGGAGCACGCGTGTCTTATCCTCTCTCCACGATGGCAACCTCCAGGGCCGGATGGAGAGCGTGGCGCTGGGACCGAGATGCTCAAGGAGCAGCGACACTAGCAACACACAGAAACAGCCTGAATGGGGAAGATCATCGGCGCCATCTGTGTTGATTTCCACCAAGCTCCCCGACTCTGACTCACCTCCCGACAGCGGACTCTCTGCGCACAGAAGCCCCGCGCGCACACCGCAGGATTACGAGGACAGCGCAACTTCCAGCTATGTGGTCACTGCACCAGGCATGTGCCACGCACCAGGGACAAACCAGCTCCACAGACTTATACTTCGTCCTCTGCCGCTGCACAAGCCCGAGAAACATGGCCAATTGCCATCCTCGGAACCTTTAGGGCTGCTCACGCACCTGAAGCAGACATACAGCACGCACATGAGACTTTGTATGGGTTTCTCAGCCATGGCGCACAATAGGAATTTACCCGATTGCTTTGCCCGATGACTTTAGGGCTGCTTCGGCACCTAAACCACCCTGTGGTTCCAGTGCCACACAAGTTGGCTGCCTTTTGCAACAGCGGCTCAATTCTGAGTATTTTTATCTTCCTTCTTCTTTCTGATCCGGTGATAACTTTCTGATGCAGCACACCTTTCACTCTATATATATCACGGACACACAGATTGCCCCAAAGGTCTCCCGAGTCGGCGGACGGAGCCACTGTTTACAGCAGGAGACGATACAACAGGGAAGAGCTAGCTAGCACTCAACCGCCACCCGGTGCTAACGGAGAAACTCAACATACCGGGGAACTGAAGCAAAAACGACGCGGGTGCCGGGCTGGAGTTTAGGCGGCGTGCAAGAAATATAAGACAGAATAATAAAGAGTGATGGCAAGAACCACGCAGACCGCCTGTAAATCTACTGGAGGAAAAGCCCCCCCAGGAAGCATCTGGCCACCAAGGCTGCTCGAAAAAGCGCTCCGGCCACCGGCTGAGTGAAGAAGCCTCACCGTTACAGGCCTGGTACCGTGGTTCTGAGAGAGATCCGTCGCTACCAGAAATCCACGGAGCTGCTCATTCGTAAGCTGCCCTTCCAGCGCCTGGTGAGGGAGATCGCTCAGAACTTCAAGACCGACCTGCGCTTCCAGAGCTCTGCCGTCATGGCTCTGCAGGAGGCCAATGAGGCCTACCTGGTGGATCTCTTCGAGGACACCAGCCTGTGCGCCATCCACGCCAAGAGGGTCACCATCATGCCCAAAGACATCCAGCTGGCCCGCCGCATCCACGGAGAGAGAGCTTAGACTTTCTGCTGCACATCCATCAACCACAATGCTCCGCACTGTATATATATATATATATATATATATATACTGTATATATATATATATATATATATATATATATATATATATATATATAATATATATATTTATAGTAATATGTACATATGTATACTAGCTGCTCTTGTTTTTTCTTGCCTTCTGATTGTTGCTCTGAGTGTTGCTATCCCTGTGCTGTTGCAATCCTGGAATTTCCCCATTGTGTGGGACTAATAAAGGCTTATCTTGTGGTGAACACTCAATGGACCTGTTGGACCGGTTCTGTGACTCGCATTTTAGGTCAGAACAAAGGCAGGAATCTTAGCCTTGTTATGCAAGGCTGGAGACTGTGGGGGGTCGATTAAAGGATGCATGAGAGACAGTGGAAGTGATATAATGGAGTGAAATGCATTGTGACTGTCTTTATTATGCAAGGTGGTCTGTGTGACATGTGATCTATGAGGTGTGAAGTCCCTGATATTTAAGGACGAGAGTTGACTGTTTCATTCTCTTTTTTTCTGCTTTGAAATGATGGAGATGTGAATAAAGCTGACTCTGAGAAAGAACCCTGCCTTGTCATTTTCACATCTCACCAAGTCCCTCACACACTTCAGTTTTTTTTTCCACAGCCGCTACGCATCCTCTGGGAATTTGGCCGTTCACCTTCCCCACATCCTCGCAGGACTGAACTGCAAGAGGAGTTAGAGACTTAATTTTTTTCACAGCCACTGCGGATCACCGCCAGGTTTACCGGGAAAGTCCCTCACCATGGGGGATCCCCACGCAATTTATGTGCGGCCCAGACACTTTTGACGTCCCGGGCCGGCACTCAGTTATTCCCTCTCCCTCCTCCTCCACATCGCTCTTCCCGCACCTCACTCCCTAAAGCCGACCGATTGCCGGTTTCTTCCATTACGCACGACGCGCATCAGCCCCATGCAGCCACAATCCACGGGCATTCAACGTGCTGGAACTCAGAGCGGAGCACACTGTCTTTTCCACCCCTCCCCCATCCCCCCATAGACTGACATGCCCTCCGACACTCCTCTACAGCAGGACAGTTCTACTGGAGCTGCAGCCCAAATGACCGGAGAGGAGGGGGGGGGTCACAGCCCCTTCTGAGTGTTCTGGGGGGAGCCCTATGATGATCCAGCACGCTGTGGATGGACACCATCGTACACTCAGCAGGGCTGGAGGAAACTGAGGACATTTTACATATGGACAGAGAGCCCCAGGGGGCAATCAAAACAATGGACTGTTATGTATACGTCCCCGGACGACAGAGAGGACATCCGGGTGCCAGCTGGTCAGGCTAATGATATAAGATAAGATAAGATAAGATAAGCCTTTATTAGTCCCACAATGGGGAAATTCCAGGATTGCAACAGCATAGGGATAGCAACACTCTGAGCAACAGTCAGAAGGCAAGAAAAAACAACATCTAGTAAACATATGTCCATATTACTATAAATGTATATATATAGACACACAGTGCAGAGCATTATGGCTGGTGAATGTGCAGCAGAAAGTCTAAGCTCTCTCTCCGCGGATGCAGCGGGCCAGCTGGAAGTCTTTGGGCATGATGGTGACCCCCTTAGCGAAGAAGAGACCCACCAGGTGGGCCTCGCTGGTCTCCTGCAGAGCCATGACGGCGAAGCTCAGGAAACGCAGGTCGGTCTTGAAGTCCTAAGCGATCTCCCTCACCAGGCGCTGGATAGGCAGCTTACGGATGAGCAGCTCCGTGGATTTCTGGTAGCGACGGATCTCTCTCAGAGCCACGGGCCTGTGACGGCGAGGCTTCTTCACTCTGCCGGTGGCCAGAGCGCCTCTCCGAGCAGCCCTGGTGGCTAGCTGTCTCCTGGGAGGCTTCTTCCTCCAGTAGATTTTACGGGTGGTCTGCTTGGTTCTTGCCATCGCTCTTTATTATTCTGTCTTATATTTCTTTCACGCCGCCTAAACTCCAGCCCGGCACCCGCGTCGTTCTCGCTACAGCTCCCGGTATGTCGAGTTTCCCATTAGCACCGGGCGGCGGCCAAGTGCTAGCTAGCACTAGCTCCTCCCCGCTGTAACGTCTCCCGCTGCAAACCGTGGCTCCGTCCGCCGACCCGGGAGACCCCCGGGGCGATCCGTGCGTCCGTGATATATATACATGTATTGACTGATAAGTATATCACTATTTTAATGTGCTATGCATTCTCTCTGTCTGTCTAACGTGTATAAAAGAGCTTATTATACATGCCTCAGCAACGCAAAAACTTTCCTACCAGACACATGGTCCCCAGCGGGCAACGCTGGGATCCACCGGCTGTATTTATGTTAGAGGGTCAATAAAGAACCTGTGTCAACCTACACTCATGCCTCGCCTCCACATCCTTTCCTTACACCCTCTACAATACATGTATATATGGGTACATAGTATGTATGTTTGTACTGTATATATGGATGTACAGTGGGGCAAAAAAGTATTTAGTCAGCCACCAATTGTGCAAGTTCTCCCACTTAAAAGATGAGAGAGGTCTCCAATTTTCATCATAGGTATACCTCAACTATGAGAGACAAAATGAGAAAAAAAAAATCCAGAAAATCACATTGAAGGATTTTTAATCAAATCAAATCAAATTAAATCAAATCAAACTTTATTGTCATATTGCTGTACATACAACTGTAGTGCAGGCAAGATGAAATTGCGTTTCTCTCGGCATCCATATAAGAAGCACCATGATTAAGACACATTCCCACATAGCCCCCCCCCCCCACCCCCCCATCCATTCACGCATCCCTGAGACATACTTGGGGGAAAAAAGAAAAGAATAACTAACTATAATATACAAAATGTCCGTAGGTGCAGTAGTGTGTATGAGAGATTCCGGGTCAGTTGTTCAGCATCCTGACAGCTTGTGGAAGGAAGCTGTTGATCAGTCTGGTGGTTCTGCCTCTGATGCTCCGGAATCGTTTACCAGATGGAAGAAGTTCAAAGTGTTTATGTAGAGGGTGAGAACGGTCCTTGACAATGTTCAGTGCCCTGCTCCTACAACGGTTCTGAAAAAGTTCTTGGACAGAGGGGAGGGAGACTCCAATTACCCTCTCTGCCCCCTTGACTATCCTCTGCAGGGCTTTTTTGTCTGACATACTGCAACTGGAGTACCATGTAGCAATGCAGTACATCAGAACACTCTCCACCACACCTCTGTAGAAGGTCCTGAGGATGCAGATGGGGAGAGAGGCCTGTTTGAGTTTCCTCAAGAAGTGCAGTCTCTGCTGAGCCCGCTTCCTGATCTCCAAGGAATTCTTGCTCCAGGTCAGGTCCTGCGACCTGACCTGACCTTTTAATGAATTAATTGGTAACTTCCTCGGTAAAATAAGTATTTGGTCAATAACAAAGGTTCATCTCAATACTTTGTTATGTACCCTTCGTTGGCAATGACAGAGGTCAAATGTTTTCTGTAAGTCTTCACAAGGTTTTCACACACTGTTGTTGGTATTTTGGCCCATTCCTCCATGCAGATCTCCTCTAGAGCAATGATGTTTTGGGGCTGTCGCTGGGAAACACGGACTTTCAACTCCCGCCAAAGATTTTCTATGGAGTTGAGATCTGGAAACTGGCTAGGCCACTCCAGGACCTTGAAATGCTTCTTACGAAGCCACTCCTTCGTTGCCCGGGCGGTGCGTTTGGGATCATTGTCATGCTGAAAGACCCAGCCACGTTTCATCTTCAATGCCCTTGCTGATGGAAGGAGGTTTTCACTCAAAATCTCACAACACATGGCCCCATTCATTCTTTCCTTTACACGGATCAGTCGTCCTGGTCCCTTTGCACAAAAACAGCCCCAAAGCATGATGTTTCCACCCCCATGCTTCACAGTAGGTATGGTGTTCTTTCTCCTCCAAACACGACAAGTTGAGTTTTTACCAAAAAGTTCTATTTTGGTTTCATCTGACCATATGACATTCTCCCAATCCTCTTCTGGATCATCCACATGCTCTCTAGCAAACTTCAGACGGGCCTGGACATGTACTGGCTTAAGCAGGGGGACACGTCTGGCACTGCAGGATTTGAGTCCCTGGCGGCGTAGTGTGTTACTGATATAGCCTTTGTTACTTTGGTCCCAACTCTCTGCAGGTTATTCACTAGGTCCCCCCGTGTGGTTCTGGGATTTTTGCTCACCGTTCTCGTGATCATTTTGACCCCACGGGGTGAGATCTTGCGTGGAGCCCCAGATCGAGGGAGATTATCAGTGGTCTTGTATGTCTTCCATTTTCTAATAATTGCTCCCACCGTTGATTTCTTCACACCAAGCTGCTTACCTATTGCAGATTCCGTCTTCCCAGCCTGGTGCAGGTGTACAATTTTGTTTCTGGTGTCCTTTGACAGCTCTTTGGTCTTGGCCATAGTGGAGTTTGGAGTCTGACTGTTTGAGGTTGTGGACAGGTGTCTTTTATACTGATAACGAGTTCAAACAGGTGCCATTAATACATGTAACGAGTGGAGGACAGAGGAGCCTCTTAAAGAAGAACTTACAGGTCTATGAGAGCCAGAAATCTTGCTTGTTTGTAGGTGACCAAATACTTATTTTACCAAGGAATTTACCAATTAATTCATTAAAAATCCTTCAATGTGATTTTCTGCATTTTTTTTTCTCATTTTGTCTCTCATAGTTGAGGTATACCTATGATGAAAATTGGAGACCTCTCTCATCTTTTAAGTGGGAGAACTTGCACAATTGGTGGCTGACTTTTTTGCCCCACTGTATGTATATGTGTGTATGGGCATGTGTGTGTATATGTAATTGTATGGATAAGTAGGTGTGTGTGTGTGTGTGTGTGTGTACATATATATGCATATTTCTCTCCCTCCATTCTGAATGTGAACATGGCTTTCTCTCTTTGCTAGCTTATAATAGCCTTCTTGCTTTTACTTAGCTTTATATAACCCAAGAACAAGGTAGCTAATTATTTGAGTTGAAATGTTATCCACCGACACACTGATCCTGAGGGGGCCCCGCCATCTACTGGCTGGGATTTCCCCCTACACAAGAGGCTTAAGGATTACCTCTTTGATGGAAGACCACTCAGTGTTTAAAAGTTGTTTTTAGTGTTTTAGTTCTTTCACGTTTATTGTTCATAGTTTTTGTTACTTGTTTATGGGGATTACAAATGTTCATCTTATTGTAAACAGTTTTATAAGTGCATAATAAGGAATTTAAGGTTATCACCCTTAATGTTAATGGCCTGACTAGCCCATTCAAGAGGAGTAAGATGATAACTAAAGCAAAAAAGGAAAAGGCCCAAATTATATTCTGGTAAGAAACTCACTTAACAAACCAAGAGCATGAAAAGTTAAAGAAAATAGGGTTTAGACATAGTACTTATTATTCATCTCTTAAAACAGGACGTAAAAGCGGCGTTGTGGGCTATATTAATCATATATTTCATAACCTACATATGTTGAAGCATGTGGGAATGTTTGGTGATTACATATGTAAGGCGACTTCACACCTCAGAAAGGACAAAGACTCTCAACCGCCAGTGAAGAACAAAGACGTTCCCAGACACTGCGGTGGAGACCGGAGGAGCTGCCCTCACCCCTCAGGGCCATGAGGAGGAGTACGGAGACAATGGGGGGATTGAGATAATGAGGGATGTCAGCCTTTGATATGCATGTCTTTTGTTATGTGCAAGTATAAGTTCACAGAGCCGGAGGTATTCGGTCTCTTTTCTTGCTTCTGTTTCCACCCGTTTCCACGGGTTTTTGTCCCCCAAGCTCTAAAAAACGCTGAATTCGTTTTTGTTAGGCATGAAGCTTTAAAACCAACTTTCCGCCCACCGTA
Organism: Pholidichthys leucotaenia; assembly: GCA_020510985.1. NCBI lineage: Eukaryota > Metazoa > Chordata > Actinopteri > Cichliformes > Pholidichthyidae > Pholidichthys > Pholidichthys leucotaenia. Next base: position 296,458,631 of record CM035844.1, on the reverse strand, counting down.
CGATGGGCCATTCAGAGTGCTGGAACCTGGTGATAAACACTTTGTGCTTGATTTTGGGGATAGAAAAGAAACAGTCAGCATTGACAGACTTAAACCTGCCTTCTTGTTGAAAGACGAGCCTGCACAGTTGGCGAGAGCACCTCAGCGGGGTAGACCCCCCAAGAGAAAAGACTCAGCCCCCCTGCAGGGAACAAATAATCACTCTCCTCCCCAAGCTGCAGATTCCTTACAGGAAGGTCCCAGCAGGACGCCTAAGCGGACCCACAGCAGATTCGGGAGAAGATTAAAACCCAGACAGCACAGGGACTGATGCAAACTACTCAACAGTTGTTCACTAATTGTGCTGTAACAGTTTAGGACCGACTTGTGATTTTACTATGCTGTTATGATTACCACTGAACTCTCTTAGGAGCATGGCTGCTGGAAAGTTTCTTCTGTGGCAAGAGGTGTAGCAGTTAGTATGTCATAGTAATTATCTTAAACTGTGAATTTTTCTATTGTCCTTTTCTTAGTCGTTTGGGGGGGGGGGGCTGTGGGCTATATTAATCATATATTCCATAACCTACATATGTTGAAGCATGTGGGAATGTTTGGTGATTACATATGTAAGGCGACTTCACACCTCAGAAAGGACAAAGACTCTCAACCGCCAGTGAAGAACAAAGACGTTCCCAGACACTGCGGTGGAGACCGGAGGAGCTGCCCTCACCCCCCAGGGCCATGAGGAGGAGTACGGAGACAATGGGGGGATTAAGATAATGAGGGATGTCAGCCTTTGATATGCATGTCTTTTGTTATGTGCAAGTATAAGTTCACAGAGCCGGAGGTATTCGGTCTCTTTTCTTGCTTCTGCTTCTGCACTTAGATGAGACTTGTTAGAGGAGCTGATAATAAACTTTGGTTTATATATCGCACCGCCTCGTTCTTCCAAGCTCTTCTACAGCGTGGCTATTTTGATACCAAACTCTGCACATTTTGAGCCTCTATCTGAAACTAAAGATAAGGACGGCAGGTACATGTTGGTGAAAGGCAAACTGGATACCAAAGAGGTGATCCTGCTGAATGTGTATGCTCCCCCGGGTAGCCATAAGGCATTCTATAAAAAAAAAACACCTTGAATTAATTGTGTCCCAAACTGATGGAATTATGATATGTGCAGGTGACTTTAACATAATCTTGAACCCAAAGCTTGATGCAACTAACCAAAAAAGGAAAACTACTAACACTGAAAAATGGTTCAAAAGAAGAATTAAAGATTTAGGCCTGATAGACGTTTGGAGAGATTTTCATAACCAGGACAGACAATATACATTTTACTCAAATAGACATAATGCTTATTCAAGGATAGATTACTTATTTGTATATAACTCTGAAAGACATCGGCTGAAGGAATGTAAAATACACCAGAGAGATCTTTCAGATCACTCCGCTATCCACTTACAACTACATCTACAGTAGATAGCAGGCATAAGATGACTATGTGGAGACTGAATATTAGTCTGCTAAATATCCCTGGATTTAGAGAAAAAATAAAGAATAAGCTAATAACATACTTAAAGGACAATGATAATGGGAATACAAACCCAGTGATCGTGTGGGACGCAGCCAAGGCTGTCATGAGAGGAAAAATTATATCAGAAACTTCATTCTTAAAAAAAACAAAAACCCAAGAACTACAAAAACAACTTTCAGCCCTTGAACGACAACATATAACAAGTAACGATCCACATATACTTCAGTAAATGCGACCACTTAAACAAGAAATCGATGAGATTTATTGTGATGAGGTGCAGAAAAATCTCAGGTTTACAAAACAGGCGTACTACAAGGGAGGTTCTAAAGCCGCCAAAGTATTAGCTTGGAGACTGAATCAACAACAGTTAAAAAATATGGTATATAAAATTAAAGATTCTGTCTCTAAAGAGATTGCATATGAATTAAATAGAATACAAGCATTCAAAAATTTTTTATCAAGCTTTGTATACACAACCTGCACCGTTTGACGCCCGTACAGCTGAAGAGTTCTTAAGCCAGTTGAACCTAGCCTGTCTTGGGAAACAGCATAATGGCAAATTAAGAAAAGAGATTTCAGCTAATGAAATTAATAGGGCTAGTTCCTCCTTGAAATCCTCTAAATCCCCAGGGACAGATAGATTTCCAGGAGAATGGTATAAAGCATTTAAGGATCTGTTGTCACCAATACTGCAAAAAAGCTTTAACTATGCACTGCAGAATGGGGTTCTCCCCCCATCCTGGAGGGAGGCATTCATCTCAGTAATTCCAAAAGAGGGCAAAGACATTAGAGAATGTGGGGCATACAGACCAATTAGGATTATAAATTAGGATTATAAATTAGGATTATTACCAACCAGCATTATAAAATATCTGCCACTATTTTAGCAAAAAGAATGGAAGAAATTTTGTCTATTTTGATTGATGAGGACCAGTCGGGGTACATTCAAGGTAGACAGACTCAAGACAATATAAGGAGGAACCTCCACATCATCGAGCGTATAAATAAAAAAAAAATGCAGGCCATTCTACTGAGTATGGATGCAGAAAAAGCATTTGATTCGGTGGGTGGGGGATTTCTTTATAAAGTAATGGAGAAATTTGGTTTCCACCAAAAGTTTACCCAGAGCATTAGAACATCATATGCATCCCCAACAGCTAGAATTAAGGTGAACGGGAGTTTGTCCGGGACCATACATTTGCAACGTGGTTGTCGCCAGGGCTGCCCACTCAGCCCAGGGCTATTTAATTTATTTATTGAACCACTTGCTCAAGTAATAAGACAATGTCAAAGTTTGGATGGAATTATAATAAGGGGTACTGAGCACAAAATAGGTCTTTATGCAGACGATGTTTTGATCAGCCTTAAAGACCCAGAATCTGGTATTCCTAGATTAATGAACCTGCTGCAGATGTATGGATCCCTGTCAGGCTATACAATTAACATTGAAAAAACACAAGCCTCTGTGTTTAATTTCACCCATCTTTAGATCTTAGAAATAAGTTTACATTCACCTGGGACTTGGCTTCTATTAAATATTTGGGTGTGAATCTGACAAAGGATGTCTCTCATTTGTACTCACAAAATTATATGCAGATTAATACACAGATAAAAGAGGACCTTAACAGATGGACTCTTCTCCCACTAGATCTTGGTAATAGAATTATGGTGATAAAAACTAATATCTTGCCCAGATTGCTCTACTTGTTTCAGTGTCTGCCTGTATATCTTCCGGATGGCCAATTTAGAGAATGGGACGAGGTTATATCAAGATTCATTTGGAATGGCAAAGCTCCTGGAGTGAAGTGTAAAACCTCACAACTACCAAAACAAAAAGGGGGGATGGGTTTACCAAGCCTCAAAGATTATTACTTAACATCACAGATAAAACCACTGATACTCTGGTGCAATCAGAAATATGTGGCAAAATGGAAAGCCAGGGAGTCGTCTTCATCAGACAGACCTCTGCAGAACCTACTGGGAAGCCCTTGGGTAGCTAAACAATGTAAAATTCAGAGCCAATGGGCCAGGTTTTCCATAGATATATGGTCCAGCCTGGTGAAAGTGATAAAAGGTTCATACAATGGGGGAGACGAGGAGTTCCTGCCATGTGCTGCTGGTTGATAACTATCAGCTAATGGACTTTAAAGCTATGTCAGGAAAATATGGCCTTACCCACCAAGATTTTTACAGGTATCTCCAACTAAGACATTATTTTGACAATAATGTGAAAGGATTAATAACAGATATATCAAATATCACACAAATGTTCATTCAAGCATATAACTCCAAAACGTATAGTAAAATAATTGGAGCGTTATACAGACACATAATTGAAATCAGAGGCCATACAACAAATTATGTAAAAGTACAATGGGAAAAAGAACAGGGAATTGTAATTACCCCAGAGGATTGGGAAAATATAATTCATACACAAACCACAACTACAGCTTCAAATATATGGAGAGATTATTCATGGAAAAACTGTATCAGATTCTTTATAATTCCAAAACAAAAATCTAAACAGACCGGCGCACAGCCCAGATGTTGGAGGGGGTGTGACCGCGGTGTGGCAGACCACTCACACACATTCTGGACTTGCCCTAGTCTTAAAAGCTTAAAGCTTTTTTAAATGCTAGCTTAATATGTAAAATGGATTAAGCAAATTATATTATTATAAAAACTAAAAAAGTTAGATGAAAAAACATAAAAAGTATTAAAAATATATCTAACTAGAATGACTGCAGAATGGAGTTTTTAGTATAATATATGCAGAAGTAGAGAGTCGCTACTATTGTAATTAACAGGATCTGATGCTAATTAACTACAAACCAAATCTGATTAATGTGAAACTTCAATTTTCTCACAGAAAACTAAAACACTACTGTACAACAGCATATACATTTTTTATTTTTTAAATGATCAACATTTCCATCTGCTGCATTGAGTACATCGACCTCTGACCTTTAAGGCTTCTTGAGTCTCCATTCTGATCTTCCAGGGGTCTCCAACCTGCAGCGCTGGATCCACATGAGGCTCTTTTGTTCAGAATCAGTGAAATCATTCATTCACCTGTAAATTTGTCCAAAAAAAAGGTCAGTTTGTTAGAAAATAGTTGTAGTTGCAAATTTTGTTAGATGAGTAATAAATTTATCATTGATCGAGTTACATAAATGAGTCTAAAATAAAACGACAGATGAGATATGAAAGCTGTCACCTTTTCCCAAGGAGCTGCTGAAGTTTTAAATGTCTGATGATTGTGGCGCACCACAGATCCGCTCCTGCTCCTCCTGCTGCTCCTGCTGCTCCTCCATCATCACTGTCATCAGCGATGATTCAGTTTCTCACAGATAAAAACAGCTGTAGGAATAACCAACACTGATCACAGGTCAGATCTGATCGTTTTAATGGAAAACACATGAACAGGAACATCTTACAAACACTCATTGTAAATAGGATCATTTTTCCCCAGGTGTGTTTTTTTTATTATCAGTGTTTGCAACAGTTCAAATAGAATAATCTGATTGGACAATAGTCAGCTGGTGAATCATTATTTTTTAACAAGAAGGTGGATGGTATTCACTAATTTATCATGAAGTACAAAATTATAAGTGTAAATTAGATACAAATTTTCAAGAATAAAGGTGCAAAAATATGGTAAAACATGTCAATTTAAAACAAACATCCAAATGAACATTGTAAATTTCAAAGAAAAAAGTTGAAAATTTACAGAAAAAAAATAATTTTTTTGAGAAAAAGTTGCAAACTTTTTAGAAAAAAAGTCAGATTTATGAGGAAAAAAGGAGCAAATTTTTTGAGAAAAGGTAAAAAATTTACAAGAAAAATATAACAAATTTATGACAAAAAGTTACAAATTTATGAGCTAAAAGTTGCAATTTTTTTGAAAAAATTCACAATTTTACAAATCTGTAAATTTTTGGGAAAAGGTTGAAAATTTAGAAGGAAAAAATAAATTCATGAGAAAAAAGAGTAAACATTTTTTTAGAAAGAAGTGAAATTACGGAAAAAAAAAAGTTACAACTTTTGAGAAAAAAACTGAAAATTTACAAGAAAAAACTAATTGAAAATTTGCAACAAAAAATTACAAATTCATGAAAAAATTGCATTTTTTTGAAAAAAATCAAGATGCAAAATTTTTGAAAATAAACTCAAATTTATGAGAAAAAAGTTGCAAATTTATGAGAAAGTTGCAAATTTTGAGGAAAATGCACATTTTTGAGAGGAAAAAATGCTTTTTTTCATAAAGGTCACAAATTTATGAGAAAAAAATTGCAAATTTATGAGAAAAAGTTGCAAATTTTCTGAGAAAAAAAAATTGAAAAGCATAATGAAGATCCTCATGGATCATCACCTTATCGTGGTGGGGGGGTTGCGTGCCCCAGTGATCCCAGGAGCTATGTTGTCCGGGGCAATTTGCCTCTGGTAGGGTCACCCAAGACAAACTGGTCCTGGGTGAAGGGCCAGACTAAGAACTATCCACCAGACTCTCATGATGAATGTTAGAACAAGGATTTAGAGTACCTCGCCCAGTATGGGGTTACCGGGGCCCCACCCTGGAGCCAGGCCTGGGAGAGGGGCTCAATGGTTAGCGTCTGGTGGCCAGGTTTCCACCCATGGGACCCAGCCGGGCTCAGCCCAAAGGAGTTACATGGGTCCGCCCTCCAGTGGGCTCACCACCTGCAGGAGAGACCATGGGGGTCCGGTGCCATGTGGATCAGGGGGCAGTCAAGGGCGGAGACCTTGGCAGACTGATCCCAAGCTTCCTAAACTGGCTTTTGGGATGTGGAATGTCACCTCTCTGGTGGGGAAGGAGCCTGAGCTGGTGCATGAGGTTGAACGATACCGGCTAGATATAGTCGGCCTCACCTCAACGCACAGCTCCAGTTCCAGAACCAGTCTCCTGGAGAAGGGCTGGAGCTTGGCCTACTCTGGAGTTGCCCCAGGAAAGAGGCGATGAACAAGGGTGGGTATTCTTGTATCCCCCCACCTTGCTGCCTCTATATTGGAGTTTTCCCCGGTGGATGAAAGGGTTGTTTCCCTGCGCCTTCGGGTTGGGAAATGGGTCCTGACCATCATTTGTGCCTATGCACCAAATGATCATTCACCCTTTTTGGAGTCTCTGACTGGGGTGCTGGAGAGTGCTCCTCTTTGGAGACTCCATTGTTACTGGGGGACTTCAATGCGCACATGGTCAACGACAGTGAAACCTGGAGGGGGGGGGGTGATTGAGAGGAACGGCCTGTCCAATCTGAATCCAAGTGGTGTTCAGTTATTGGACTTCTGTGCTAACCATAGTTTGTCCATACCAGACACTATGTTCAAGCATAGGGTGTCCATACTGTATGTGCACCTGGCACCAGGACACCCCAGGTCGGAGGTCAATGATCGATTTTGTTGTCGTGTCATCAGACCTGCGACTGTATGTCTTGGGCATTCGGGTAAAGAGAGGTGCAGAGCTATCAACTGATCACCAGCTGGTGATGAGTTGGATCCGATGGCAAGAGAGGATGCCATTCAGACCTGGTATGAGGTCCTGGTATGAGAGGGTTTTTTTCTCCATAATCAAAATTTAGCTTACATAAGCTGTATTCTGATGTTGAAGTTTTTTTCTCTCACCCATTGTGTCTTTTTCCCTCCCCTTATCTTCCCTTATTCCCCATCTTTTTTGATTAGGCGCCATGATGGCTGCCGTGTCGTTGTGATATGCTTACACAGTGTTCCAATGTCAGGTCAAATTCCTCGTGTGTTTTCTACATGCTTGGCAATAAAGCTTTTCTGATTCTGATTCTGATTCTGGTAGACCCAAACGTATAGTGAGGGTGTGGTAGGAACGTCTGGATGAGGCCCCTGTCTGGGAGGTCTTCAACTCCCACTTCCGGAAGAACTTTGACCACATTCTGAGGGAATGGGCCATGTTCTCCACCTCCATTGTTGAAGCGGCTGCCCAGAGTGCGGCAGCAAGGTCGTTGGTGCATCTCGTGGTGGCAACCCCCGAACCAGGTGGTGGACATCAGTGGTGAGGGGGGCCATTAAGCTGAAGAAGGAGTCCTATCAAGCTTGGTTGGCTTGTGGGACTCCGAAGCAGCTGAGGTGTGCTGGCAGGCCAAGCGGAGTGCAGCTCGGGTGGTTGCTGAAGCAAAAACTTGGGTGTTTGAGGAGTTTGCTGAGGCCGTGGATTAAGACTTTTAGTTGGCGTCAAAGAGATTCTGTCAAACTGTAAAGCGGCTCAGGAGGGGGAAGCAGCTCCCTGTCCACACTGTGTATAGTGCAGATGGGGTGCTACTGACTTTGGGGATATTGTCGGGTGGTGGAAGGAATACTTCAAGGATCTCCTCAGTCCCACTGACACGCCTTCCACAGAGGAAGCAGGGCTTGTGGATGAGGGGGACGACTCGCCTATCACAGGGGCTGAGGTTGCCAAGTGGTTAAAAAACTCTTTGGTGGCCGGGCCCCCAGGGGTGGGAGAGATTCGCCCTGAGTACCTCAAGGCCCTGGATGTTGTAGGGCTGTCATGGTTGACACGCTTCTGCAACATTGCGTGGAAGTCGGGGACAGTACCATTGGCATGGCAAACCGGGGTGGTGGTTCCTCTCTTCAAGAAGGGGGGACCGGAGGGTGTGCTCCAACTTTAGAGGGATCACACTCCTCAGCCTCCCTGGGACGGTCTATGCCAAGGTACTGGAGAGGAGAGTCCGACCGTTGGTTGAACCTCGTATTCAGGAGAAGCAATGTGATTTTTGTCTTGGCCGTGGCACATCGAACCAGCTCTTTACCTTCTCGACAATCCTCGAGGGTTCATGTGAGTTTGCCCAACCAGTTTACATGTGTTTTGTGGACTTGGAGAAGGCATTTGACCACGTCCCTCATGGTTTTTTGTGCATTGTGCTTCGTGAGTATGGGGTTTCGGGCTTGTTATTATGGGGTATGGGGTATTGGGCTTGTTATTACGAGCTATCCAGTCTCTATACGACTGTTGTGAGAGTTTGGTTCGTATTGCCAACACTCGGTCAGACTCGTTCCCAGGGCCAGGGCCAGGGCTGTCCCTTGTCACCGATCCTGTTCATAATTTGTATGGACAGGATTTCTAGGTGGAGCCAGGGAATGGAGGGTGTCATGCTTAGTGACTACAGAATCTCATCTCTATTGTTTGCAGATGATGTCCTGCTAGCTTCATCCAGCAATGACCTACAGGTCTTACTGGGACATTTTCCTGCTGAGTGTGAAGCGGATGGGATGAGAATCAGCACCTCCAAGTCCAAGTCCATGGTCCTCAGCCGGAAAAAGGTGGATTGTCCTCTCTGGGTTGGGGACAGGCTCCTGCCCCAAGTGGAAGCATTTAAGAATCTCAGGGTCTTATTCACAAGTGAGGGGAGAATGGAGCAAGAGATTGGCAGATGGATCGGAGCAGCATCTGCAGTGACGCAGACGTTGTACCAGTCTGTTGTGGTGAAGAGGGAGCTGAACTCTAAGGCAAAGCTGTTGATTTACCGGTCAATCTACGTTCCTACTCTCACTTATGATCACAAGCTTTGGGTAAACCAAACGTGAACGGGCAGCATAAATCCATAGAAAATCTGAACCCTTAACAGTCACCTAGACCTGCCTGCTGCTGTACTTATGACTTTTTCTTTCATTTTTACACTGCGCATAACTCTCACTGTTGTCATTGAAGTCTTATTTAGATCTCACACCTGAACAAACAAGAGCAAGTTTAGTTTAGCCAAAGTCAAATTCCTTGTATGTGTTGCATACTTGGCCAATAAAGCTGATTCTGATTCTAATTCTGATCAATGGGAAGATGAGAGTACGCATGAATTTTTGTCGTCACGCGTTTGTGTAAAATTATCACCGTTGCAGAGTAAACTAGTTAGAAAATGAAACTCACTCACCGGGAGACAGGGGGACCGGAAACTCTTCAGCTCAATTGGGTTTTTGAAGTTATTTACCCACGGTTTCCGGCCAAGGACATCCTAGCAAGCTAGCTAGCAATGTAAACACGGGATCATCTGTGAAGTGTTGGAGGCTTGAGACATCATTTTCAGGTGAGCCCCCGGATGGATAATGTAAATCTAAGCATGACATTATTTTGGGAATTTCCACAGCAGGTTGAACACAGCTTCAGAAGTTTTAAAGACAACTTTGCCTAGTCTGCATCTCACTATTCATGTCTGTTGGTGTGTTTACATTGAGTTATAATGTAATTGTGCTGCGCGAAAAATTCACCTGTTCGCTTTTGGTGTGAACGCACCTTTAGAGAGAGGGTGAGGAGCTCAGTCATCCGGGAGAGGCTCAGAGTAGAACTGCTTTCCTCCACATTGAAAGGAGCCAGTTGAGGTGGTATGGGCATCTGCTCAGGATGCCTCCTGGACGCCTCCCACTTGAGGTGTTTTGGGCACGACCCACTGGGAGGAGATCCTGGGACAGACCCAGGACTCGCTGGAGAGACTGTCTCCCAGCTGGTCTGGGAACGCCTTGGTATCCTCTCTAAAAAGCTGGAGCAGGTAGCTGGGGAGAGGGAAGTCTGGGCTTCTGTGATTGAGCTGCTGCCTCCGCGACCTGGACCTACGGAAAAGCGGTAGAAGTTGGATAGATGGATGGATGAATGGATGGACGCATAATGAATAGCATGAGGTACAAATGTATAAATGTAAATTAGGTAAAAAAAAAATTGCAAGAATAAAGGTGCAAAATAAGGTGAAGAATCTTAAATAAAGGCATCAAACACCACATTTGTTTTTAAATATATTTCATTATCAGTTAAATTGCATTTACAAACATCCGTAAGTCATTTTATTTACAATATAAAATACATCCCTAAAGTCACAGTGAACTTAAATACAATTAAAAACAGGGCCATTAAAAATACCATTGAATAATTCCCAACAATTTAAAGGTTTTCCTGAACAAAAATTTTTATTAAAAACATTTCAGCATTATATCACAGTGATTAAAGAAAATTTATTTCAAATTGTTTGAATGTTGTTTATTAACTGTTACCTTAAAGTTGTCTTCAAAAACCTTTGGGGTAGTTTACATTCAAATCTAAAAAATTCTAAATATGTCACCTATATTTAATTTTACATCATAATAGTTGATTATTCCCTTCTGTTAAAAAATAAATGATAAAAATATAAATATGACTGTACCTGAAATATTTAGAAACATCCTTTTAATAACAGAAATTCTGACTTTTTAATGGAATTTTTTTCTGATTTTTGTTTGTAAATCAGAAACTTCTAGTAAAATTGTGACTTTTTTCTCAAAAATGTGACTTTTTTCAAGTAAATTTTTAACAGTTATTTAAATATCAAGTCATAAATTTGTGAATTTCTTGTAATTTTTTTTTTTTTTTGTGAATTCATGAGATTCAGTCATTTTGTGCCAAAGATCCACTTGTGGCTCCAGAGCCGCAGGTTTGACACCCCTGAATTAGTAGGACTAGCCCCAAAAACATAAAACAAATCACAGTTTATCCTTTCTGGGCAGTATTATAAATTAAAACTCGTTAAGGATTTTTAAATGGAGACAGTTAAAAAAAATTCAACTGAACTTCTGTAAACGTTTCACTGCAGTTCACCAACCAACCACCAGGTGTCAGTAAAGACTCAGTTAAAAAGTTCCACAGTTTAGCTTCAATATATCAATTATAAATATTTTTCATTTCCATTTTAACAACAGAGGACTTTGATCATGTGTAACATTAATGATTTTCATCCTAAAGTTTTGGTGAAATTCCACAGTTTTATAGAACTCATAACACCCAAAATGGTATCAGATCCATTTCACGGCTATTCTCCCCAGGTAATTCTCCACAGGCGTTTCCTCTTCCTCCAGGAAATTCCCCACAGGCTCCCCCTGGGCAATTTCCTTCCCAGGCAATACCCAGTGGATCTTCAGCTTCCCTCCAGGCAATTCCAATTCCCCTGAGGCATCCCCCACCTTGGATAATTTCCCAAGGCTTTTTCCCACTGGGCAGTCCCCCCCGGGCATTTCTCTCCCCCACCCAAAAGTCACCCCCCCAGTCCCCCAATTTGCTTCCCATTCTATCCTCTCCAGGCAATTCTCCATCAGCCTTCAGCTTACCCCCAGGAAATTCCAAATCTACCAGAGACTTCCTCCATCCTGTTTTTCCCCTCTGGGCAATTTTCCCCAGGAACCCCTGCCAGGCAATTCCGTCCCCCACATCTCCCCTGAAACCCGGGGCAATTCCTTCCTATTCTATCCCCCTCCCCCCAGGCAATTCCATTTCCCCTGAGGCTTCCTCCATGCTGGATAATTTCCCCCAAGACTTATTCCTCCTGGACAATCCCCGCCCCCCCCCCCCCATGTTTCCTTCCCTGGGCAATTCCCTCCCCCATATCTCCTCCCAACAGCCACCAAGGGCAACTTCCTTCCCATTCTGTTCCCTCCACACAATTTTCCACGGCCTTCAGCCCCACCCCCAGGAAATACTCCCTGGGCAACCCCACCCCAGGCTTTCCCCCTGGTTACTTCCCTCCCCCAAAGCAGAATTAAAGCACAGTCCATTATCTAATTCTACACTTAAAATGGCTTAATGGTGTAATGCTGTTTTGAGATGATTCTTGGTACAGAAAGTTGCAAATATTTAAAACTTTTTTCTTATAAAAATAAATAGAAATCTGGAAACTCATAATTCATAATTCCTGGTGTGTGACTGATTTCTTTGTTACTGCAGCAACTCTGGTGATATAGTATACACTATATTGGTAGATATGATAAATGTTGTTCTCGTGCAAGCGTTGTTCTGCATTCACTAAGACCGTCTCCATTCTACGTTGCATCTGCTCCACCGGGCCATTTGCTGAGGTGTACCTCTCCTTCATTTCCCACTTCACTAATTAATGTCATTTATTTTAATTGCCCTTGTCTTTTTGATGCCATTTCTTCTTTCATTTGTGCGGGTCTCCTTTCATGGGGGGGGGGGGGCAGTGAAACACGCCACCTGCCGTTCAAGAAATCGCATGCCACCCCCTCCCCCACTTTCTTCCCTCACCCACTAAGGAAACAATTTTTCAGAAAATGCACAAAATTCAAGACCTGCTATTTCGGATCCAAGTACATCAGTCTGGTTCTGGAGAAAATATTCTTGAGGGAAGAGGGGGAGGGGAGTCTGTTAGGGAATTGCCTGGGGGGGACACGTTTCCACAGCAGCATATAAAAAATTAATAATAAAAAATAATAAAACTTAAATAAGTTAGCCTTCTGTACGTCATCAGTTAATGCAGATGAACATGTGGATTTATTCTGAAGTAAAAATGCAGATGTATGAGCTTAAAAAAGTCCATCCTCTCCTGTGATTGGCTGCCCCTCAGCAGGCTTCCAGAACCTGTCCAATCAGAACCAAGCGGTCTTTTATTTGGTGGTCATTGGTTAGCAATGCCAATTTTTGTCTTCCTTTCCAGAACTAGTGGACTAGAAATCAGTTCTGCGTATCTGGGTCTCAGTCTGACCCTTTAGACCTATCTGGGCCCCGTCTCCTGATTGGTCAGTGGTGATGTGTCCGGAATCTAGGGGCTCAATCTGGTCCCAGAGTGGACAAATGTCCTTGCTGATGTGGAGATTAGATTCGACGCCATGGGGTGGTGCAGTCCTTTTCGTGGTGTAGATCAGGTCCTGGTCCTGGTTTAAGTCAGGTCCTGGACGTCCAGCAGCATGGCGTCCTGTTTGGTCCTCAGCTGGTCTCGTACCAGCAGGTGGGCCACAAGTTCAGAGCTCAGAGCTGGAAGGAGAACAACAAGACCGGGTCAGACAGGACACTTCTGTCACACCTTCACACCTGGTTCTGAGAGAACACTTGTTTATTGTTAGCGGGTCATGCACCACCTTAGCTAGGCTACTAGCACAGACATTTTTAGGCTGATTTTATAGCGACTTTAGGACATGACCCTTTAGAGGAACTACAGTATTTCAGGATTTTCATATCATTTCCACAAAGATGAAGAGCAGTTTTATGATGTCATCATGTAAGGACTTTGATGCAATTAGCTACTTTGGCTAAGGTTTAGGTTAATGTTATCGTAGCAGTGTGTTTATGTCAGTTAATAGCAACTAGCGCAGTGCCTGGTCACATGACCATATAAGGAGTTGTTCAGTTCCTGCTAAGGAGTTGTTTGGAACGCCATATAAGGAGTTAAGGTGGCTAAACTTTTACTGATGAAAATTACATTTTATGACTGAACAACTTGGGGATGCACACCCTCATAACCTCAGCAAAGCATGTATCAAATCTGAGGTCAGTCGATGAACAGTTTGAGAGAGATGCAAAGAACAGACAGACAGACAGACAGACAGACAGACACACACACACACACACATGCTGTATTTATAGATAGATTACAGGCAGGATATCTGCCACTGTGAGGATGTCAAATCTGAGACTGATGACTAGAGATGAACAGATATATCAACTTAACGTCAGTATCAGTTAATATTCACTGTATTGACTGATATCAGCTATTGGCAAATAAGATATCAGCAGTAGCCAATATTTATCCAGTGTGTTCCAGCTGTGTGCCGTTGGTTTTACCCTAAAACAGACAACAGTAGATGACAGCAGAAAACTGAGAAAAATGTCTAGCTATCAGTCAACTTCTGTTTGGTATCAGTGCCCTGGTGTCACCATGGGTTGAGATGCCGTCTCGGCACTGAGCCCATGTTTTCCCTCATCCCTGCCTCCCATTGAGCAGCGTCTCAGCTGGCCCCCAGCTGGCAGCATTATGGACGGCTGGGGCCAATTAGTCTTCATCAGCTGGGGCGCTGCCAATGAGGATAAATAGGAGCAGCCTCGATGACTCGGGGCTGCGACATAAGCACTGCTAGGCTGAAGCCCCTTCGTCTGGTGTCAGCCTCAACTCCCCTTGCAGCATTCCTGTGTTTGTATCCCGCTGTGAGGATGTACGTCTTGCTACCCCCACGTCCGGTACGAGCTGCTTACCTCTGCGCTGTGCAACCTGTGAGTGTACCTCTGCATGAGTATCTGTGCTCTCCTCATCCCTTATCCCTTACCCAAAATAAACCATCTCGACTCACTGGCTTGTCCCTGGCTCTGATTGCCCGGCTCCCTAGAGCCGGATATGACAGTATGTCGCAGCCCTGGAGGAGAAGTTCAGGGTTCGCAGCTCCCTGAACTCTCCCCACCTGCTGTAACCTGTATGCCTAATCCCGCATCCTCTGTGTCTCTCTCCGCCGAGCGGTCCCCGGCTCCGGGTCAACGTGGTGGGATATGGAGAGGGCCTGTGGTTCCGCAGCTACATTGCGGACGGAGGAGGGGGACTGACTGCTGCGTGGAGTCTCCGCCGACGACTGAGCGTCCCCGGGTCTCCACGGAGGAGCGGTTCGGTCCAGCGGGACGAGATTCTTCTGGCTTCACGCCGAGTGGATCGTCGGCGGGGTTACCTGAGCTGGAGGGATCTCAAGCTGCGCTGACCATCGTGCTGGCTGCGGGGCCCGACGCGGCTAGATGGGAGCCTGACAACGACCTCCTGACGACGGATCCTGGATCTTCGCAGTCCTGGACGGCGTCAGAACCCAAGATCAGGCGAGTGCTCTCCTTTCTTTTCTCTCTTTTTATCCCCGAGCACTTCAGCCTATCTCCAGGGGAGACGAGCCGGGTGCAGCCGTCCGCTGCGTCTGAGCTCGTCTCGCCGGGTTCTGGCGCTGCCGGTGATCCTGATCCCGGTTCTGTTTTCTCTTCTGAGCCTTCTTCCAGGGTCACCGGCAAGGAGTTGCTGTTCCTCGTGGTGCTGGAGGGTCCGGGTTCAACGTTGGAGGTCGGTTCTGGTGCAGTAGTCAACGTGGGATCGCCCGAGACCCAGTCGGGGTCCAACGTGGGTTCGCCTGAGGCCCGATCGGGGTCCGACGTGGGTGCTGCCCCAGTATTGTCCAGGTCCGGTGAGGAGGTGGCCGTTTCCCTGAGGCCCGCCGCCCTCGTCATCGGCTCTCCCCTGAGCCTCTTCCACCGGGATCCGCTCTGACCCTTCGTCCGTCTCAACGGTCCTGGTGGTTGAGTGATGCGGGTCGACGACCCGACCCGCAAAACTTTCGGTTCGGTGATCTGGTTCCCCCCACTGGTCTGTGTTTCCCTCTGGGCAGCCTGGTTCGGCTGCCGGTGGACTGGATTCCTGGGATCTGGGTCCAGAGTTCGCCGTCCGAACACTTCTCTTCCCCTGATTCGCCAGCTGGACAATGGGCGGGGAGATCTCCGGAGCCATCTCGGCTATTTTTGGACTCTGCCTGCCATACACCTCGGGTGTCACTTTTTCTTTTTTAAGGTCACTTGGGTGTAATGTCTGTCCTGTTGGTGGATGTGTATTTATAGTGCTGTGTGTTTTCCTTCCCTCGTACCCAGCATTTTATTTTTTGTACCATGTTTTTAGTCTCGTTTTTGCATTGTAGAGTTATGTTTTGTTCCCTTTCAGACCATACTCTGCAGTTGCCCATTCATTCCAGTCACTTTCATTTCTTTAGGTGACTGGGTATTTATATATTCATGTGTGTGGGTTTTTCTTTGCCTGCACTCAGTATTTCTTTTTTATGCCCTGTTGGTTCATTATAGAGTCATGTGCCTTGTTTTCCGTAACACCATGCTCTGTAATTGTCCATTTGTTCCAGTCACCCTCACTTTTCTTGGTGACTGTGTGTATGTACTTATATTGGTGCTGTGTATTGTGTTTTCCCTTTATTTGACCATACTCAGCATTTTTTGCCCTGTACCTTTTTGGTGGTTCTTTTTTTTTTTTCTTGCTCTGGGTCACGCATGGTTGGTACTCTCTGGGTAGTATGTAACCGGCGTGCTGACCCAGTTCTTCTCCCCATCTGTACCTGGGTTAATTATTCTGTTGTCAGTATTGTATTTGGGTTTTTCTTTCCCGCTACCCTACATTGCCCCATTGGTGTTGTCCTTCCCTTGGCTTCTTCCCCTCCGGTCCGCCTCCCTTCCTCCCACCCTAGGTGGGGGGGGGGGGGGGGGGCTGGGATGTTCCTGGTCGTTCAGGAGCCCGACCTTGAGGGAGGGGCTCTGTCACCATGGGTTGAGATGCCGTCTCGGCACTGAGCCCATGTTTTCCCTCATCCCTGCCTCCCATTGAGCAGCGTCTCAGCTGGCCCCCAGCTGGCAGCATTATGGACGGCTGGGGCCAATTAGTCTTCATCAGCTGGGGCGCTGCCAATGAGGATAAATAGGAGCAGCCTCGATGACTCGGGGCTGCGACATAAGCACTGCTAGGCTGAAGCCCCTTCGTCTGGTGTCAGCCTCAACTCCCCTTGCAGCATTCCTGTGTTTGTATCCCGCTGTGAGGATGTACGTCTTGCTACCCCCACGTCCGGTACGAGCTGCTTACCTCTGCGCTGTGCAACCTGTGAGTGTACCTCTGCATGAGTATCTGTGCTCTCCTCATCCCTTATCCCTTACCCAAAATAAACCATCTCGACTCACTGGCTTGTCCCTGGCTCTGATTGCCCGGCTCCCTAGAGCCGGATATGACACCTGGTATCAGCCCATCAGTATCAGTGCCTCGGTATCAGCCCATTGGCATCAGAGCATCAGTTTCAGTGCATCAGTATCAGCACATCCGTATCAGCGCCTCCATATCAGCACATCAGTATCAATGTATCATAACACCCAATCAGTATCACCTCATCGATATCAGCCCATCAGTATCAGCACATCAATATCAGTCCATCTGTACCAGTGCATCGTAGCACCCAGTCACTATCAGCGCATCAGTATCAGCCTATCAGTGTCAGTGTATCATAACACCCAATCAGTATCAGTGCATCAATATCAGTATCAGCCAATCAGTATCAGCGCCTCCCTATTAACCTCACAGAAGCTTGTCTTCTTGACCCAGACGAGCTAAAACCCAGACAGCTTTGTGAAATTCTGGATCATCTACATCAGTTTCCCTCTGAGATTCTCCCTACAGAAACATCGGCCACGGTCACAGATGAATCTGTCAGCAAAGAGGATCAGCGGCGCCGCCTCGTGTAGAAGAATGTCTACAGATGGCATTTCTGGACTGGAATTTAACCACGTGGCCCAGAGTGAGTGTCCGGGGTTTACCATGGATGTCGTGTTCCAGCGACGTTTTCAGACTGATCAGCTGCTGAACGGAACGCTGCTGCAGATCCAAACGCTCCAGATGTTTCCGCTTCACCACACAGCTGCTGCTGCTGGACAGATGCTGCAAAGGAGAAATACCCCAAATTTAACATTTAATCAACGTTCAACAAACTACATAGCAGGGGTCTGCAAACTGTGGCTCTGGAGTCACAATATGGCTTCAAAAGTCTTATTTACATAAAAAAAAAGGCTGTGAATTCATGAGAAAAAAAAATCACAAATGCAAGTGAATAAATTTACAAGAAAAACATCACAATTCTACATACAAAAAATTCATCTGTTGACAAGGGACAAAAGACGAGAAAAAACAAATGTATGGAAGAGAAAAGCTTCAAAGGTAATGGAAAAAAGTTTAAATTTTACGTGAAAAACAGCTGAGAAAAGTCTCTAATTTACTTACAAATTTAGAAAACTAAAGTTTCTTGTTCACAGCTGTAAAGTTGCAAATTTAAAAGGAAAAAAAAATTATTTTCAAAAAAGAAAACGTTGCAAATTTTGGGGGAAAAGTTTAATGTTAACAAGTTAAAAAAATTAAACTGTAGATGAAAAAATAACCCTTTCTTAGCATAAAGTGACAATTCTAAAAGAAAAATATATACAATAATAAAGGTGGCAAAGAAAGTTGCTAAAAGGTTTAATATTTCACAAACTTTTTTTTTTATTTTAGACTGTTTCACATCAAGTTTTTAAGCTGAAACGTGTTTAGCGGCTCCACAAGATTCAAAGAATAATCCGCCATTACAAATTTCTGAATTAAAAAGCTACAGTTTTCAAGTAAAAAGAAAAACTCTATAACCATTTTTTATAACCACTTTTCAGATTTTCTAACCGAATCTTTATTTTTGTTTCACCTCCTTCTCCTTCTGCTCCTCCAGCAGTTCATCTCTCAGCTTCCTCAGAGCCGCCACCACTTCCTGTTTCAGCCCAGCACCATGGCAACCGTCTCGTCCCTGAAAGAAGTCATAAATTAATGCAACTCTGCTACTTTTTTCCATTTTTCCTCTCATAAATTAGCAGCTTGTTTGTAAATTTGAGATATTTTGTGTTGTAAATTTACTAGAGTTTTCATATAAATAAGCAGGTGAATTTAAGTTTTTCTAAGTTTGCAAATTTAAGTCTTTGTTGTTGTAAATTTGTGATTTTTGGTACATTTTGTCATTAGTAAAAACAATGATTTACATTGTATTAAAATTTAAATAATTAAAATTAAAATGCGAAATAATCAGGGACTAAAAACCTTTGTTTTGCTTTCTTCCTCGTCTTCACTGTCGCTGTCATTGATGAAGCACAGCTGGAGGTTTCTGTGATTCTGAAATCTGAAAAAACACAAAAACATCCGAGGATCATTAACAAAATACAACAAATATCTATTTAAGCAGCATTACACAATAGGGAGTGTAGCATCAGTGAATATAGAAACTGCAGTGATTCATCAAAAGCCTGACTTGACTTTTTTTGCAAAATGTTGAATTTTTTTTTTATCATAAATTAGCAACTTTTTTCCTCAAGAATTTGACTTTTTTTTGCAAAATTGCAATTTTTTATCGTAAATTTTCAACTTTTTTCTGATAAATGTGCAACTTTTTTCTTGTAAATTTGAAACTTTTTCTCAGAAATGCACAACTTTTTGTAAAATTGCAAATTTTTTCCAATAATTTTGCAATTTTTTCCCCCAAATTGCAACTTTTTCACTGCAGTTCCTATATTCATTGATACCCTACTCCCTCTTGTGTAACACTGCTTTTATACAACAGTTCCACAACACAGTTTATTAAGTGACAGCAATACAAACTAGAAAAGCACTCAGAGAGCGCATACCTCCGCTAAGGCTCCTTGTGTCCTTCATGGATCACCTCCAAAATGTAATCAGGTCCATGTGTAGGTCAGGAGCCGGTTCTGGTGAAAATTCCAGCAAAGTCTGTCCAGTACTTTTGGAGCATTCTTGCTAACACACTGTGAGAAGATAAGAGCCTTGGCAGAGGTATGCATTCTCGGATCATCACCAAAATCTTATGGGTTCCTCTCTGGGCCCGGGAGCAGCTCTGGGGAAAATTTCATCCGAATCCATCCAGGAGTTTTTATGAAATCCTGCTGATAATCAGACGGATGGACTGACAAACGGACAAACCAGCCCGATTACGTTCCCTCCTTGGCAAGGGCAAATACTGTGGTTTTTGCTTGTTGAACCAGTTCTTTTGCGCCACCGAGAAAAATAGTCACTTCTACCTCCTGAGAGGCAGTGGCTCTGGAGGTAGCGCAGGTCGTCCAATAACCGGATGGTTGGCGGTTCGAATCCCGCTCTCCCCAGGTATCCTGCCGTTGCGTCCCTGGGCAACACACTTTTACCCACCTTGCCTGCAGTGTCCATGACACTGGGTATGAATGTGTATAAATGTTCAGTAGTGGCCGGAGAGGCCGTTGGCGTGGATTGGCAGCCACATTTCCGTCAGCCTGCCCCAGGGCAGCTGTGGCTACAGTAGTAGCTTACCACTACCATTGTCTGTCTGGAGTGAATGAATAGTGTATCTATTTGTAAAAGTGTCTGTGATAAAGCTATATAAATCTGATGCATTATTATTATCATAAATGTACCCATTTAACCTCAATGAGTATAATATAGAAAAGAATAGTACTATTGTCGAATCAGATCACTCAGCTGGAACTGTTGTTTAAGATATTAATATTCTCTTAATAATTATAATAAAATAAGATGCATGTTTTCTTAATCTTTATTTTGTTCATTTTTCTTTACATGGTAAAAAACTAAATAAAAAAGAAGAAAATATGAAACAGGACAAAAATGAAAAAAAAAAAATTACCTGGATGTGATGAGTCTGAACCTCCGTAAATCTTCTTCTTCCTCCCAGAATTCCCTCCATTTTGATCTCTGACCGCCCTCTGTCACCCTCTACAGGAAACCACAGTTATTACATATGTATTCATTAATATTAACTGCGTAAAACTTCAGTTATTAATGTTTTATTACACATTAATTATACTCAGTTTCTTTGGTTTGGATAACTGAAAAAAAATTACAGGGAAAAAATCTGCAAGGTTGCATCAAAAAGAAACTAAGAAAAGAGTCCAATCAAAAGGAAAAGTTGTAAATTTATGAGAAAAAAACTACAATTTTATGATAAAAAAAAGTTGGAATTTTGAAAAAAGTCACTAATTTACAAGGAAAAATTTGCAATTTTACAAAAAAAGTGTTGCAATTTGGAAAAAACGGCATAAATTTAGATGAAAAAGGTTGCAAATTTAAAAGAAAAAATTGCCAACTCATAAGTTAAGTTTTAATGTTTATTTGACAGGGACGTTACATACTAATGAACATTAATACAAATGTAAGTATGCCAGATTTAGCAATGCTGCTAATTTGCATCTGTAGTCCCTCAGTGGGCCACAAAAACACACAAACAAACAATCATACACGAGAAGAACAACTGCAATGAAACTGCACAAAGTGGATATGCTAAAGTGCAAGAGTTAAGGTGGTACAAAACAAAACATTCACACGTCACACGAGTGACGTGTGAATGTTTTGTGTTAAAGTTCTGTTAATGTTCTGTGTTAAAGTTCAGACGTTTGAATAATTCAACTGTAAACTCCACCTCAGTCCTCTCCTGCTCCTGTCGCTCCAGCTCACTGATCCGCCGGCTCAGATCCTCCCAGTGCATGATGGGAAAATCCTGCTGGTCCACGGAGGATGCGGCCAACATGTTACCATGGTGACCATCTTCCTCCTCCTCCTCCTCTTCATCTTCTTTTTCCTCCGCTGCCTCCCTCTCTCCCTCCATCCTCCACTACAAACATCCAAACATAACAGCACTTCCTCTTATCATCTCTATTATAGTTTTTAATTACATTTAACATATAAACAACATGAATACATGAAGTTTCTAAATAAAAACAAATCAGGAGGGCAGGAAAAGGAAGGTAAAAAATATCCCACATTTATCAGACTGGAACTTGTCTTTTTTCTTGTAAATTTCCTCTTTTTAATTGTTTGTGTGAATTTTTTTTTTTAGTAAATTTACAATTTTCGCATAAATTTGTGAATTTCTTAAAACTTTACAAAAAAATTCTTAAATTTGTGACTTTTTCCTCATAATTTAAATTTTTAAAATAAATTTGTAACTTTTTCTTGAAATTTACATTTCTCTAGTAAGATTGCGGATTTTTTCACATAAATTTCTAAATTTTCTTACAAATTTGTAATTTTTTTCATTAAACTTTTAACTTTGTTTCTCTCGCAAATTTGTGACTTTCTCTCATAAATAAGCAAGTTTTCCCACTCTAAGATTTGTGACTTTCTTCTCATAAGTTCGTATATTTTTCATGTACAGCTACATCTCAAAAAATTAGAATACCATGAAAAAGTTCATTTTTTTTTTGTCACTCATTTCAGAAAGTGAAACCCATACATTATATAGATTCATTACACAGAGAGTGATATATTTCAAGTGTTTATTTATTTTAATTTTGATAATTATGGCTTACAGTTCATGAAAACCCCAAATTCAGTTTCTCAAAAAATTAGAATATTGCATAAAATTAATTTTAAAAAATATTTTTTTAATAGAAATGTGGGCCGACTGAAAAGTATGTCCATGTACCACTCAATACTTGGTCAGGGCTCCTTTTGGATTAATTACTGTAACACTGGCCACAGTTGCATGGGCAAAATTTCTTCAATCTGATTACAATTCAGATCAAAACTTTACTGTTTACATGGATCCTGAAAAAGCTGATCTGATTAGGACGTGCGTTTCCATGTGTCACAAGTTTGAACGGAATAAATCATTCTGACATGCACACGTCAACATTCCAAAAATAGTAGAAGAAGAAGCAACTTCTGGTGTTAGCAAGCCCCGCTTCGTGTCAAAATGGGCCTGTATTGTGCTATTCAGACTGTACTTTTGCTTCTGCTGGTCTCCGTAATGAAGCTACAAGTACATACTTCTGCATATGACGAACAGAGGGAGGCAGCAGGACGATACAGACCAGTTTTGTTTTACTCCCGCCATGTTTTCCGCTAGCTGCTGTAAAGGCGGAAATACGTCATGTCAACGTGTGCCTGGCATACAGACATACAGACAGGCAGTAAACATATTTTCTGCCCAAGCTTTGGAATAAGTGTTTTCATGCGCACCATTCAGATTAACAATCGGCATAACCCACCCGTCTCAATCGGAATGAAATTTTGATCCGAATGAGCGTGATCGGGTCAGAATATTCAGATTGGCATGTTTACATGAAGCATTTTTATTCCGATCAGGCTTTTAATCCGGTAACTTACATGTAAACGTGGTCAATGTGGCGTGGCATGGAGGTGATCAGCCTGTGGTTCTGCTGAGGTGTTCTGAAGGTCCAGGTTGCTTTGATAGTGACCTTCAGCTCATCTGCATTGTTGGGTCTGGTGTCTCTCATCTTCCTCTCGACAATCCTCCATAGATTCTCTATGGGGTTTAGGTCAGGAGAGTTTGCTGGCCAATCAAACACAGTGATGCCATGATCATTAAACCAGGTTTTGATACTTTTGGCAGTGTTGGGGGGTGCCAAGTCCTGCTGGTCAATGAAATCAGCTTCTCCACAAAGCTTGTCAGCAGAGGGAAGCAGGAAGTGCTCTAAAATTTCCTGGTAGACGACTCCACTGACTTTGGTCTTGATAAAAGATAGTGGACCAACACCAACAAATGACCTCTGTTCAGATAAAAGTAAATTTTGCATTTCATTTGGAAATCAAAGTCCCAGAGTCTGGAGAAAGAGTGGAGAGGCACAGAATCTAAGTTGCTTGAAGTTTAGTGTGAAGTTTCCACAGTCAGTGATGATTTGAGGAACCATGTCATCTGCTGGTGTTGGTCCACTGTGTTTTATCAAGACCAAAGTCAGCACAGTCGTCTACCAGGAAATTTTAGAGCACTTCATGCCTCCCTCTGCTGACAAGCTTTATGGAGATGCTGATTTCATTTTCCAGCTGGACTTGGCACCTCCCCCCCCCGCCACCACTGCCAAAAGTATCAAAACCTGGTTTAATGACCATGACATCACTGTGTTTGATTGGCCAGCAAACTCTCCTGACCTAAACCCCATAGAGAATTTATGGAGGATTGTCAAGAGGAAGATGAGAGACACCAGACCCAACAATGCAGACGAGCTGAAGGTCACTATCAAAGCAACCTGGACCTTCATAACACCTCAGCAGAACCACAGGCTGATCACCTCCATGCCACAACACATTGATACAGGAATTAATCCAAAAGGAGCCTCGATCAAGTATTGAGTGTGTACACGGACATACTTTTCAGTCGGCCAACATTTCTATTAAAAATCCATTTTTTAAATTAATTTTATGTAATATTCTAATTTTTTGAGAAACTGAATTTGGGGTTTTCATTGGCTATAAGCCATAATTATCAAAATTAAAATAAATAAACACTTGAAATATATCACTCTCTGTGTAATGAATCTATATAATATATGGGTTTTACTTTCTGAAATGAGTGACAAAAAATATTGAACTTTTTCATAATATTCAAATTTTTTGAGATGTACCTGCAAATTAAAAAAAAACCTTTTTCCTCATAAATTTGTAACTTTTTATGTCATTTTCCCCCTCATAAATGTTGACTTTTTTCATGCAAATTTTAATTTTTTCCCCTCTCATAAATTTGCACCTTTTGTAAAACAATATAAACATTGACTTAACCCTTTGAGTATGAGAATTTGCTGCCCCTAGTGGCAGAGTGCAGCACTGCGCCTGCCTTCTCACTGACTTTGTCAAAAGGAAGTGAGAAATTTCTGTTTTTTTTTTAAATGTACTGATTTCTTGTTCATATACTTTGAAGATAAGATGATGAGGTACCTCTGTACAAAAAACGGTGTCCAAAGACTGAACCATTTTTTGTGTAAATACGTCCAAAGTCCAGTTTTGACTGAGTTATGGAATTTAAAGAGGTGTCGTGACATTATGCAAATTAGATGCATAAATTTATTCCTATCTGAAACTTTGGATCATATTTTACATCTTTCTAATTGACACTAAGCCATTATCTCTTACCACTTTCAAGTTATATCCTTGGAAATCTGAATTATTTCATTGACAAAAAATATTTACCACTCTTGACCACTAGGGGGTATGTCGCAGTTTGGCAACATACACACTCATAGGGTTAACATGTTGACAAGCGCCACCCGAAAAATTTGCACTTTTGCATTTGAACACCCCGTCACTTTGCTGTGTTGTACCGTGATGCTGGAGGTCACCAACAGGTGGGGCTACTCCCCTTTCTGCTAGCGTTGGCAGTACCATGATGTACAGCTTAGCTTTAGCTAACTCCCTGGCAATATGGCACATGGCTCCGCTATCTGTGTATAATTAGTCTATATGGTCTCGTCTGAACTGTAGAATGAAACAGAGAGGAAGTCCATATTAGCTATCATGCTAATGTGTTAGCCGTAACATGATAGCTGTCAGACAACACCCGTCAACAACAGAGCTCAGCAGTAATGATGGGGGGGGGGGGTTAGGACTCATTAGCGTTTCAAGCAATAAGCACTGAAATGGATCATGTTGAGGAGAGCTCCTTCTCCGTGTGTAAAATGGTGCTGTGATAATTAAACCCTGAGGTATTTTGGCCAAATCCTGTCACAGACATTTCATTAATGCCTCTGGGAGCTGAGTGGAGCAGGAGCAGAACAGAAGCGCTTTAAACATGATCAATTATCCATTTACCTAATTAATATGACTTTTAGTCTCCGGTTATTAAAGTTCATGACCGCAGTAATTACAACTTGCCCCTAATTTAAGCAGAGGAGTCCCTAATGTTGACTCCTGTCCGTCTCCTCCGTTGTTTACCAGCGGCAGCACCTCCTCACCCTCCTACAGTCTCCTCCGGGACTCCCCGGCTCTCCTCGTCATGTCTCCCCGCCTCTTGGCTGCTCCCCGCCGGCCTGTCCGTGCCCGCTGGCCGCTGCTCGGAGCTCCGGAGGATTTCTGCTCTTTTGATTTTATCCCTCAAACATGGAGTCACAAGTTTTGGGGCCTTTAAACTAGTTGGACGGTTGAGAGGAGGGAGGATCCTGCCCGGGTCCTCCTCCTGCTGCTCCTCCTAATTTAACCTCTTCAGAGGAGCTAAAATAAGCGGCAGGAGGAGCAGGAGGTCGCAGGGCTCTAAACCATATATAATATATACATCTGTGGCTGGTTTCCTTATATATTAGCAATTTTTTTTCCTCAAAATGTTTTGGCATTTTTCCTTGTACATTTGCTTTTTTTTAAATTATTTTTTTCATAAATATGTGACTTTTTTCTAGTAAAGTTGCATTTTTTTTACACAAATTTGCAACTTTTTTTCATGTAAATTTAATAGTTTTTTTCCCTATGAATTTATGGGTTATTTTCCTTCAGAAATTTGCTCTTGCTTTCCTTAACATTTTTACTTGTGAATTTTTAATTAATTGATTTATTTGGTCATGTGAATTCGTTTTTAAAACAAATTAGCACCTTTTTCATGTAACTTAGATTTCTTTTCTTATAAATTTGTGGCTTTTTTCCTTGTAAATTTACACTTTTTTTCAAAAAATTTTGACATTTTTCCTTGTAATTTTTTTTCTCATAAATTTGTGATGTTTTTCAAGTATATTTGCATATTTTTTAACACAAATTTGCAACTATTTTCATGTAAATTAAATGTTTTTTCTTATAAATTTGTGGCCTTTTCACTTGTAAATTTACCTTTTATCCTCAAAATTTTTGACAAGTTTCCTTCTTTTTTAAGTTCTTGTGAATTTGTTTTTATAAATGTGACTTTTTTCTTGTATAAGTGTTATTTTTACTGTGAATTTTTATTTATCTTAGAATTTTGTGACTTTTCTTACAAACATGAAGCCTTTTTCCATAAATTTGCAATTTTTTAGATTTTTAAATACAAATTTTCTACTAAATTTGTAATTTTTTTCTTCTTTAGTTACTTGCAGTTGACAAAAAGCCCACCAGGTGTCAGTGAAACCTTAAGTTTCCTCAAGTTCTTTTCCGGTACGGAAGGACTGAACTAAAACAATTAATGATCACTATTTAAATTAATATTCATAATTTAATTGTAAATGAAATATAAATGTTAAACACTTCATGCAGACTCAGATAATCGCGCTTGTTTGTTGTCTAATTTGATCTTGTTGGATTTTCTTTCCCCCTTTGTTATATTATTCAGTTTCTTTTAACCTGTACTTTTCATCTATCCGAAATAAAGATTCATTCATTCAAAGATTCATTCATTCAAATTCTTGGATGGAATATGGGTGGGCAATATAAGCTGCGGCTTCAGCCATCACCCATTTCGGATAACTTACGTTGAACTGTATAATCAGAGGAGTTATTGTCTAATTTGACCTTGTTGGATTTTCTTTCCCCCTTTGTTATATTATTCTGTTTCTTTTAGTCTGTACTTTTAATCTATCCAAATAATGATTGATTGATTGATTGATTGATTGATTGATTGATTGAGATTCATGCTTTTATTTTTCACGTTAAACACAAAACTCCTCATTTATGATGTAAACTGGATTTTGTTGGGCTGGACCGTACAGGAGGAACTGACTGATGAGAAGAAGAGGAAAAACAATGTTGTCAGTTTTACTGAAACAGTGAATTCATAGACTGGAGTCACAGTGAATCTTGTTCTCAGATTGTCTTTTATTGGATGGAGGACAAGCTGCAGCAGAGTGACGTCAGCGGTGTCTGGAAAGTTCTCAGAACCATCTCTGGGCACCAGGATACCTCCTCCCAGGCTGTGGGGGGTAGGGAGTGGGTGAACGACCTGAACCTGTTCTTTAACAGGTTTGACCAACCGCACTCTTCTCCACCTGCCCACCAACCCCTGCTGCCTCTGCCTTCATCTAGTCCCCCTGTCCCCCCCCCCCCCCCCCCCCCCCCCAGCACACAGCCGCCCTGCCCCAACCTGACCCTCACTACTCAGGTGAGAGCTGAGCTGAAGATGATCAAAGCAAGGAAGGCTGCAGGTCCGGACGGCATCAGTTCAAGGCTCCTCAAGTCCTGTGCAGACCAGCTGTGCAGGATCGTGGAGCACATCTTCAACTTGAGCCTGACGCTGGGGAGGGTACCACAGTTGTAACAAATATCCTGTGTGGTACCCGTGATGAAGACTCCACGCCCCAAGGACCTGAACAGCAACAGACCAGTGGCCCTCACATCACACCTAATGAAGACCCTGGAGAGGCTGCTCCTCACCCACCTCCACCCCATGGTGGGACCAGCGATGGACTGACTTCAGTTTGCCTACAAGCATGGCATTGGGGTAAAGGATGCAGTGATCTTCCTCCTACATCGTTCCCTGTCCCACCTGGAGAAGCCTGGGAGCACTGTGAGGATCATGTTCTTTGATTTCTCCAGTGCTTTTAACACGATCCAACCAGTGATCCTGAGGGACAAGCTGCTGAGCGCAGGAGTGGTCCAGCGCCTGTCATCATAGATCCTGGACTACCTCACAAACCGACCACAGTTTGTGAGAACCCAGGACTGCGTGTCTGATACCATCATCTGCAGTATGCGCCCCCCCCCCCCCCAGGGAACAGTTCTGGCTCCCTTCCTGTTCACCCTCTACACTGCTTTTCACACAATACACCACACTGCCATCTACAGAAGTTCTCTAATTACTCTGCGATCGTTGGCCTCATCTCTGATGGGGATGACACGGAGTACCAAGGACTTATCAAAGATGTTGTGGACTGGTGCCTGCAAAACTGCCTCCAGATCAACGTGAGGAAAACCAAAGAACTAGTGGTGGACTGCCGCAGGTATGGACAACCCCCCACAGCACCAGTAAACACCCAGGCAACAGATTGAGATGGTGACATCTTACAAGTACCTGAGTGTTCACCTGAACAATAAACAGGACTGGTCACACAACACCACCGCGCTTTACAAGAAGGGGCAACGCGGCATCACTGCAGCCGACAGGAAGAGACTGAACAGGCTGATCAAAAAAGCCACCTCTGGTCTGGAGCGACGTCTCGACCCAGTGGAGGAGATAGGTGAGAGGAGGATGGAGGATGGTGGCTAAGCTGTCATCTCTGCTGGAGTCTGAGTCCCACCCCATGTGGGACATGCTGAATGCACTGAGGAGCTCATTTAGCAGTAGGCTGTGCCATCCTAAGTGCTGGAGGGAGAGGTTCCACAGCTCCTTTCTACCTACAGCTGTCAGACATTATAACCTAACCGGTGCTGCTCATAGAGATCATATTAAACATTACAACTTTGCACAGTAGACATCGTCCCCTCTAATATACAACTAAGACAATTACAGTTATTATTGAGGGTGGCAACAACACTGTTGATTCAAATGTGAAATATACTGTCTGGGTCCATATTTACATTCTGCCGGGTAAATTAACTGCAATGCTGTTGATACCATCTAGCTGCAATGCTCCTGTGCTGTGTATATACTGTAACTATGTACATGTGTATATTTATTTACTGCTTTGGCTAACCAATTCTTATATTATTATCTTATTTATTATCACTCTGAGTGCTGTTATCCCTTTGCTGCTGCAATCCTGGAATTTCCCCATTGTGGGACTAATAAAGGCTCATCTTCTCTTGTTCAAAATCAATGTGACACAACGTACACTCATGTAAAATACAAACAAAAATATTAGGCAGACAATAGGGGATTCCTTTTTTTAACAAGGAGGATGGTCCAACAAACAAGATGAAAATGTAAATTAATACAGATTTGGAATAAAGGTCCAAAAAGTGATAATAGATGTTAATTTACAATTTAAGAAAGGAACTTCCGGTTCCGGGTGAGGACGAGCGAGGACACACAGGTAAAAGCTCCCAGTTCGTGTCTGCTTAAAAGGCAGTTAAACGCAGTTAAACGCAGTTTGGAGCTGGCGTTTTGAGCTTTTTTTTGTTGCTGCCGCTGGAGAGTGAACCTGTTCGTGAGGAATAAGGAGGAATTTGCCAGTAGTAGCTGGTGAAGCTCGTGAAGCAATTGGCCCCGCGCCCCCCGCCCCTCGCGCTCAGGGAAAACAAAGGGTTTCTCCCACGTGCGTTTTTTTCCTAAAAGCAAAATCAGCGATCATTGGACGGAATAATGGGTCCCAAGAGAGCTCTGCAAAATGAAGATGAAATAAAAAAAGCGCTGGATTTCTTGGCAGAAGAGATTTCTGCTCTAAAGTCGCAGCAAAGGAGCATCCTGGACCTAGTGGAGGAAATTAAAGCGCTGCGCAGCCAGAACGCCGAGAAAGACAAGAGGCTGGCGTATCTGGAGAGCAAAATGGCTGAGATGGACCAGAACACTCGGGCGAACGACGTGATCATCACGGGGCTCCACATCAAACCCCGTTCATACGCGAGAGCAGTTGCCGCAGACAGCAGTGGAAGTGAGCTGGATGAGGAATCCTCTGAGAAACAGGTGACGGCCTTCATGCAGTCGAAAGGAATCCAGCTGGACTGCAACAACATTGAGTCCTGCCACCCTCTGCCCAGGAAAAACGGCGACAAACCTGCTGTGATCATGAGGTTTGTAAACAGAAAACACAAGACGGCGCTACTGAAACAAGGTAGGAAGCTGAGAGGAACAAACATTTACATAAACGAGCACCTCACGAAAGAAAATGCAGAAATAGCCAGGAAAGCAAGATACATGAAAAAGCAGAAAAAAATTCAAAACACCTGGACATCAAACTGTAAAATATTCATCAAATTAAACGGATCGCCTGAAGAAGCCAAGGTCATTAACATCCGTAATATTATGGAACTGGACAATTATCAATGAATATTATGAACTGGAGTCACAGCAACAATTCAGACAACTATAGGACACTGAAGGATTTTACTCATCTGCAAAAAAACATTCAACAACATGAATCAAAAAATCAACATACAGGAACAACAGGAACTGAAAGTTTTTGAATACACAGATCACAACCCACAGGACGTAGAATATGACATAGACCCTGATAATAATTTTTTTTAACTCAATCAATAATGACTGTAATTATTACACAGATGAACAGTTTAACACAATGATCACATCTGATTTCAATATTTCTATGATCCACTTCAACAGCAGGAGTCTCTATGCAAACTTTAATAACATTAAAGATTATTTACATCAGTTTAAAGAGCCCTTCAATATTGTGGCAATATCAGAGACGTGGCTCAGTGAAGAGAAAGGAGTGGATTTTACCATGGATGGCTATGAATTAAATTATATAAATAGAAAAGTGAAAAAAAGGAGGAAGAGTTGCAATTTATGTTGACAAGAGATTGAAATACAAGGTTGTTGAAAATCTGACAGTAACTGTGGATGATTTATTTGAATGTATTACAATAGAAATCTGTCTGGACAATGTGAAGAATGTAGTAGTGAGCTGTGTATATAGAACACCTGGATCAAACATTGACTTATTTAAGGACTGGATGGAAAAAATGTATGCAAAACTAACTCATAAAGTTATGTTCATCTGTGGGGATTTCAGTATAGATCTGATGAACTCAAAACAACATAGTTTGACAGAAGAATTTATCAACACAATGTACAGTATGGGCTTACATCCAATAATTACCGGACCTAGCAGAATCACGTCACACAGTGCCACACTAATAGATAACATATTCACAAACATTATGGAAAATAATATCAGTAGTGGGCTCTTATTGAATGATATCCATGACCACCTGCCTTTTTTTGTTGTCTATCAATGTGATTATAGGAAGAAAAAGTATACCAAAAATATTAAATATAAAAGAATAAGAACCGAAGAATCAATGTATTTACTGACAAAGGAATTATTAATACAAGATTGGAAGATAGTTTATGATGAAAATGACATAAATAGAGCATATGATAAATTTTTACAAATATTTCAATCATTGTACAATAAATACTGTCCTATAAAAGAATACAGTGACAGACAAAAAAAAAAAAAATATTCCTTGGGTCACCAAGGGGTTAATAAATGCATGTAAAAAGAAGAATACATTATATAAACAATTCATTAAATGCAGAACTGTGGAAGCTGAGATCAAATATAAAAGATATAAAAATAAGCTTACTACTATAATGAGGACCTGTAAGAAAGAATATTACAACAGAATACTAGAGGATGACAAAAATAACATAAGAGGAATATGGCAAGTACTCAATGGGATTATTAGTAATCGTCCTAAGAATGCAAATTATCCAGAATATTTTATCAAAAATGGCAGTTTGATTAATAATATGGAAGATGTGGTCAGTGGATTCAATAAATTTTTTGTAAACGTTGGTCCTGAATTAGCAAAATCAATAGTGACACCGGAAACAAACCACAGTGGTTCTGTGAATGAAATAGAGGATAGAAATCCAAACACAATCTTTTTGGGTGCAGTTACTGAAAAAGAAATTATCGAGACTGTGAGTAAATTTAAGAACAAAAAATCAACGGACTGGAATGAAATTGACATGACAATAGTGAAAAAAGTAATTGAGGGAATTGTGAAGCCACTCACCCACATCTGTAACCTGTCATTTCAAACTGGTACATTTCCAGACAAAATGAAAATAGCAAAAGTAATACCTCTATACAAAACAGGAGACAGTCATCGCTTCACAAATTACAGGCCAGTCTCTTTACTCTCACAATTCTCCAAAATACTTGAAAAAATCTTCACTAAGAGACTGGATGATTTCACTGAAAAACACAACCTCCTTACAGATAGCCAGTATGGTTTTAGAGCAGATAAATCTACATCTTTGGCACTGATCGAACTTATAGAAGAAATTACTAGTTGTATAGATAAAAAAAAAGGTTGCTGTAGGGGTATTTATAGATTTAAAGAAAGCTTTTGACACCACTGACCACAGAATACTACTAAGGAAACTGGAAAGGTATGGGATAAGAGGAGTAGGACTGAGTTGGGTGGAAAGTTATTTAAGTAACAGACAACAATTTGTACAAACTGGAGAGCACAAATCACCCTTCATGGACATCACTTGTGGTGTGCCCCAGGGGTCAGTTTTGGGACCCAAACTCTTTATTTTGTATATAAATGACATATGCCAAGTATCAAAAACTCTGAAATTTATTTTGTTTGCGGATGACACAAATATCCTTTGCACTGGTGAGAATTTGCAGCAGGTTTTAGAGGTGGTCACAACTGAAATGGAAAAATTAACGCAGTGGTTCAACAAAAATAAATTATCTCTAAATCTAAAAAAAAAATAAAGATTATGGTGTTTAGAAATTATAAAATAAATCATGAAATAATGGTAACGATAGATGATACCAGAATAGAAACAGTACAGGAAAATAAGTTTCTGGGGGTGACGCTAGACAATAAAATCTGCTGGAAACCTCACATCAGTCACATCCGGGCTAAATTAGCAAAATGTATAGACATACTGGGGAAGACAAGACACATCTTGGACTATAAATCATTGGTCTTATTGTACAATTCACTGTTTTTACCTTATCTTAACTATTGTGTAGAAGTCTGGGGAAACACCTACAAGACCAACCTACAGGCAATATGCACATCACAAAAAAGAGCTATAAGGATAATAAACAATGCAGGATATAGAGACCATACCAATTCGTTGTTCTTAAAGTCACATGTCATAAAGTTCATCGATTTAGTTAAATTTAAGACAGTACAAGTAATGTACAGGGCAATTAACAATCAACTCCCAACTAATATACAAATAATATTTAAAAAAAAGAGACAATGATCATAATTTGAGAGGAGACTTAAACTTTACAAAACCCAAGATACATACAACCAAGAAAAGTATGTGCATATACTGTATGTCTGTGGGGTGGATTTGTGGAACAGTCTGGAGCCGGAACTGAAACTATGTACAAACAGAAATCAATTCAAAAAGAGGTATAAGCACCATTTGCTGAAAGGATATATGTTAGAAGGGTAGTATTTATATGTACGATTCATTATGTTCACTCTGGGACATTATGGGACACTATGGAATGGTGGGTGGGACAGCACTGTGTATATCTGTGTTGTTTGAGACTGGTTTTTGGATGTATGGACTTCATTGTATGTTAGAATGGATGGGTGTTAATGTTGATTTGTAAAAAATACAGTAAATTGTTTACTTGGGGTCTTAAAGGTGGTAATTTGTATAAAATTCACATGGGTGTATCTATGGAAAAGAGGAGTTGGAATTAATAAGTGTTCACTTCTTCCTTCTCCCTTCTCTACTGTAACTTTATTGCATTTGCCATTTGCTTGTTTTTTGCTATATTTTTTGTGTTCGAAATAAACTATCTATCTATCTATCTATCTATCTATCTATCTATCTATCTATCTATCTATCTAACAAATTTACCATAAGTCCTGATTTTGTGAGGAAAAACTTAAAACTCACAAACAACAACAAAAAATTGTTACTTCAGAATAATGAACATGGTAATTTACAAGAAAATAAGATGCACATTTAGAGGGAAAACCCTACTTATTATTAATGCTGTCCAGTTTATTATAATATGAATGTTTCTAATGTCATTATACAGTGCCATTTAGAAGAGTTTAAAGTTAATTAATGTCAGATGTGTTTGTGTAATGAAAGAGCTCAGTGACACTGAGGCTCCTGAGTACAAAAATTAGCGTCACACCTGCTTACATCACTGCATTTATATTCCACAAATTTTCAACATTTTTCTTGGACATTTGTATCTATCCTCTCACTCATTTCTGAAATTCTCTCTGAGAATGTTTTCACACCGAACCAGTCTGGTCTGGACTTTAGGTGTGGAAAACTCCCAGAACAAGGTCCCCCTTGGGAATAATAACAGAGTCAAACATATCTGGCATGTAACCATGAAGAAACATACAGTTAAAACACAACAGAATACACAAATTGAAATCAGCATTGATGAGGCATTCACTGGTGAGACAATCAGGGCCAGGGTCTGATCAGGGTCTGAAAAATGAGAAAACACGCTTTATCATGCAACAGAACCATGACTATGATGATTGCACTCTGCCATTCTGGTGACATGGTGTTCTGACATTTTGGCAAACCTATCAGAACAGAATACCCTGGGGTACAGCACATGCACGTGCATGCGTACAACAGAAATGTGCTGTACTGAACGAAAGTCCATAATGTCAGCATACAGCCAGTGACTTCATACAACTGACCAAAGGTAAGCAATTATGTAATGTTATAACTACAGTGGAGTTCAAAATTAGAGAACAATGTATTCAGATCAAAATCTTCTATTATCATTATACTGCAGTACAACAGAATTGTGTGCAGTCCTCTTCAGTGCAGGGGAAAAAGAATATATACAAGGTTAAAATAAGAATTGCAGTAGACAAGTGTAAATATATAGAGTGGGGAAAATAAGTAGTGAACACATCAACATTTTTCTCATTGAACATATTTTTGATGGACCCATTGTATAAATACATTTTTGTATAAAGTGGAATGACACAGGGAATAAGTATTGAACACACTTAGTAAAATTCATTTACTATTTAGTAGAAAAGCCTTTGTTGGCAATAGCAGTTTCCAGATGCCTGATGTATGGAGAAACTATGTGCAGGCATTGCTCAGGAGTGACTTTAGCCCATTCTTCTACACAAACTGTCTTCAAATCTTGAAGGTTCTGTGGGTGTCTTCAATGAACTCTGATCCTCAGTTCGTTCCATAGATTTTCAATTGGATTCAGGTCAGGTGACTGACTAGGCCATTCTAGCAGCTTTATTTTCCTTTTCTGGAGCCATTTGAGCATTTCCTTGGTTGCATTTCATCTTCAGCATCTTGACAGATGGCAACAGCTTCTTATCAAGAATGTCTCTGTACATTTGTCCATTTATCTTTCCTTCAATTATATGAAGTCTGCCTGTACTATGTGCTGAAAAACATCCCCACACCATGATGGGACGTGCAGTGCCATTTCTCCTCCAAACATGGTGTGTGTTGTGGCATCCAAAAAGTTCAATTTTGGTCTCATCTGACCAGACTGTATTCTCCCAGTATTTTACTGGCTTGCCCAAATGTTGTGCAGCAAACTTTAAACAAGCTTCAATATGCTTTTACTTCAGCAATGGAGTCTTGTGAGGTGAGTGGGCATCGAGCCCATGTCGGTTGAATGCAGTACTTGTTGTTTTCTTTGAAACAGCAGTACCTGCTAACTCTAGATCTTTCTGGAGCACTCCACGAATGGTCTTTGGCTCTTGGATAACTCTTCTGATAACACTGGTCAACACCAAATTTATTGTCTAAGTTTTTTTTTGTTTATTTAGGACAATTGTGATGTGCTGAATCAAAAAATCACATTGGTTTTGCTCAATCAGATCAACTTTTTGAACGATGGCCACATGTTGTTTTTTTACGTTTTTGTTTACACATACAGGTATTTTCACTTTATATGATGCAAAATTCTTTTTGATTTCTTGAAATTTCTCAAACTCTGAAGAGTTTGCATGTGCCAATTTATGACATGATGTCATAAACTGTCATGACGGCTGATTACTGTTGGACTCTGAAGAGAGACATTCCTGCAGCTGAGCATTCTAGAGGTTCGAATAAATGGAAGTTGAAACTCTGAATTTTGAACAATGATGACATAACATTCAATTTACATGTACTTTTGTAACCCATGACCAGGATGGTCATTCTTTTATGATCATAAAATAATTATAATTCTTTTGACTCCTCTGTCAGAAATGTCTACTATTCAATTTACAGTAATCGAAGTTTGTAACCTTTAATCAATAAATTGTGTTAGAAAATGATTTTTTTCTCTTAAAAATCTATTTCAGATGAGAAATACTAACAAAAATCAACCAATAATGTCACAAAAATGTAATCGATTTAATCAGAAGATCAGATTTTTTAAAAATCAACTTAGCATAAAAACCTGACCTGATTGAGAGAAACGGATGTCATTTTCGGATTCAGCGGTGCAAAATTGTCTTAAATCAGTTGAAAAAACACAGACAACTTACAAAAAAATTATTTTTGTAACCCATGACCAGGATGGTCATTCTTTTATGATCATAAAATAATTATAATTCTTTTGACTCCTCTGTCAGAAATCTTACGAGGAGCTCCTGGTCATGGCCAGTTTATGGTATAATGATGTTTTTTCCACTTCTGAATGATGGCTCCAACAGTGCTCACTGGAACATTCAGCAGTTTAGAAATTTGCTTGTAACCAATGCCATCATTATGTTTTGCAACAAAAAGGTTGCAAAGGTCTAGAGAGAGCTCTTTGCCTCTATCCATCATGAGTTCTTTGTAGTGTGGTAATCTGATATTCACAGACCTTTTTAAAGGCTATTAGTCAGGACTCAAGTTAATCCCTTCCACAGCATGTGGGACATCATGTGGTGTATGGGGCAGCACCCATCTCCGTTTCACTGACCCGAGGCCACACAGCTACTCTAAGTAATGAAAGCTACAGTATGGGGGGTGTCAGTCCTCTGGTAGCTCTGTGCATAACTTTCTTTTCCTTGACCTGGCCGGGATTTGAACCCACAACTTCCTGGTTGTAGGGCGGATGATCTACCAACTAAGCCACCACTCCGATAGGTTTACAAGGGGGGAAAAAAAAGCAAATTTACAAGTAAAAAGTTGCAATTTTACATTTAAAAAGTTGAAAATTTACATGAAAAAAGTACAAAATTTACAAAAAAAAAACGTTGCACATTTTTGAGAAAAAAATTCCAAATTTACAAGAATTTTTTTTTCTATTTTTTTTCAGTCAGGACTTAAACAGCTGAAATTAATTTGCACTGATGGGGGATGGGATGGCTTCCTAAATGCTGATGGATTTCAGCTGGTTTCTTGGCTTTCTATGCCTTTTTGTACCGCTTTCTCTTCGTGTGTTCAATACTTATTCTCTGTGTCATTTCACTTTATTAAATGTAACTTGTTTTGTGAACACAGTTGCCTTGACTTCTTTGTATGTACGGATTACTTGGGGTATTACTGATATCTGGTGAAAATCTCAGGTCAATGGCTCCATCCGAAATATGTTTAATGAGAAAAATGTTGATGGTGTAGCACCTTAGTGGAGCCAGATTATCTAGCATCTCAGACAGGTGGCAGGGATTAGCAGGGGAGAACAAAGAGCAGGAGGTTTCCAGGTGAGATAGCAGGAAGGAGTCAAGGATGAAGGGGGTTGAATACAGTTTGATGCAAATGTCGTGTTTTGTGTGATGTAAATACCATGAAGCTTAAAAGGAGAGTTTCTGTAGAGAGTTTCATTCTGTCTTTGCTTGTGAAGTGTGAGTGTGTAATAAATCGTCTGCAATGAATCTGCCTTTTCATTTACACGCTCCACAATGTGTTCAATACTTATTTTCCCCACGACAGACAGACAGACAGACAGACAAATAGATAGATCTAAGAACAATCCCAAGAACTTGATTTATTCTAACATGTTATTCTTGTCACGCCGCGCCGCTCATCAGCGGCGCCACCTGCTTGCACACCTGTTCACCATCAGCGGCGAGGAATATAAGCCGCCTCGCCCTGAGCTTCGGCCTGAAGCCGTCAGACTTCTCTCCCCGTGAAAGTGAAGCAACCTATTCTTCAGCACGACGCTGAGTGGTAAGAAACGCTCACCTCATCTTCTCCAGTCTGCTCCCCTGTGCACAGGTGGATTCCTCGGCGGCGGACAACTCCGGTCCCTCGTCCATCCTCGCTGCTGCACCGAGCCCTGCAGGTGGCTGTCTCCCGGGTTCCGTCCTTGTTGTGCCAGTCATCTGTCCCACGCAAGTAAGCTTCTCCCTCGCCTATTCTCCTCCTGTGTTGGTGTGTGCCCATCACCCTGTGTCTCTGTTCTCTCCCATAGGGTTGCCGGCTGTACGGTCTCCTGCCTCTGTGCCTGAAGCAGACGCCGCCACCAACACATTAACATTCCGCAGACACACACCCATACACCCCTGTTGTTAATAAACAGTTTGAACTACTCTGAGCCTGTGTGTGTGCGTCTCCTGAGCCGAACGTTATGTCAGTACGGCTTCAGCAGAGCGGCTCGGCAGACGGCGGGCTCGCACACCAGCTTACCACCCTCGAGGCTCGAGTGGATCAAGTTGTTTATCAGCAACAGGTGATCCTTAATCAATTAGTAGAAATAACTAACCGATTGAACCGCCTGGACCCCCAACAGCCGTTCCCCCCGGCTCACCAGGGTGGCGCGGCTCCTGCTGTTCCAGCGGCCGTCCAGCCGGCTCCGGTGGCACCGGTTCGGCTCACACCAATTCCGACCCCCGCCCGCTTTAGCGGTAAGCTCGGCGGAGCGTGGGGGTTCATCATGCAGTGTGAGTCCGTGTTTCACCGTGTGCCCGGAGATTTTCCATCGGATCACAGCCGAATTGGTTACATAGGGAATCTTCTGGAGGGGCGTGCGTTAACTTGGACTTACGCCATAATGGCGAAGCCCAGTTACGCCACCCTCACCTACGACCAATTCGTGAGGCGCTTCCTGGAGGTCTTCGACCATTCTCGAACCGAGACGGTCCAGGTCGATCGGCTTCTTGCTCTCCAGCAGGGAAGCCGGTCGGCAGCGGACTATGCGGTCGACTACCGGGTAGCGGCGGAGGAATTGGGCTGGGATGAACGCTCCCTCTGTGGTCTGTTCCTCCGCAGCCTCAATGATGATCTGAGGGATGAACTGGCTGGACGGGATATCCCTGGAACGCTAGCGGAGCTAACTTCCCTAGCCATCAGCTTGGACAACAGGCTGCACGAGCGCTCCTCAGGACGGAAGTCGTCTACTTCTCGTCCCCGGGGAGCCTCGCTGCGTCTGCCCCAAGCTCGCCCCCTGGCGACGCCGCCACCATCGCGCCCCGAGGAGTCGGAGCCGATGGTGACGGGCTGGACAAAGCTCTCCCCGGCAGAGAGACAACGCCGCCGTGAGTTGAATCTCTGTATGTATTGCGGAGACAGCCAACACACGGTGGAGCTTTGTCCACAGAAGCCAAATGGCGGGGTCCGCGAGTCACTGTAGGGGGCCTCGCGGACGTCAATTGGTTAAATCCCCTCACTCAATTGAAGCTGCCCATCCGTTTCTGCCACAACCCCACTGGGCACCTCACCCACGCACTGGTGGATTCGGGCGCAGAAGGCAGCTTCATTTCACAAAGCCTGGCAACCCGTTTGGGCATCCGCTGTCAGGCACTTAAGAATCCCATCTCCCTTGTCAACCTCTCCCGTGCCTCCCTTGGGAGAGTCTCACACCAGACCATCCCCATCCCGGTCATTATCTCAGGAAACCACCGGGAGGAGATGACCTTTTATGTTCTACCCAACTCTGTGTCGCCCGTCATCTTGGGGTACCCCTGGCTACGCCTCCACAACCCTGTCCTGGATTGGAAGTCAGCTGGGGTAACGGCATGGAGCACGTTCTGCATGGGCACCTGCCTTCAGTCCGCTGCCTGCTCTCCGTCCGCTTCTCCCCCCGCTACGGACGCTGCACCCCCGGACCTGTCTCTGGTGCCTCCAGAATTTCACGACCTGGGTATGGTGTTCAGTAAGACTAAAGCCATGTCTCTCCCCCCTCATCGGCCCTATGACTGTGCCATCAACCTCCGCCAGGGGGCTCCCTTACCTTCTGGTCGGCTCTATAGCCTGTCAGCGCCGGAGAAGGAGACAATGAACGCCTACCTAAAAGAATCATTGAACGCTGGGATAATCCGCCCATCATCGTCACCCGTGGGGGCAGGGTTCTTCTTCGTAGGGAAAAAGGATGGGTCCCTCCGCCCTTGCATAGACTACCGGGCCCTCAATGACATCACTGAGAAGGACCGTTACACCCTGCCCCTCATGGACACTGCCTTCCACTCCCTCCAGGGGGCGACCTGGTTCACCAAGCTGGATCTACGCAGCGCATACCACCTCGTCCGGATCCGGGAGGGAGATGAGTGGAAGACAGCCTTCCGTACCCCGAACGGCCACTTTGAATACCTGGTCATGCCGTTCGGGTTGACCAACGCTCCTGCCGTCTTTCAGCGCCTCATTAATGACATCCTCCGGGACTTTATCGGCCTTTTCGTGTTCATCTACCTGGACGATATTCTCATCTTCTCCAAGTCCAGGGACGAGCACCAGGTTCATGTGAGGCGGGTCCTCCAAAGACTGCTGGAGAATCGACTT
Organism: Pholidichthys leucotaenia; assembly: GCA_020510985.1. Lineage (NCBI taxonomy): Eukaryota > Metazoa > Chordata > Actinopteri > Cichliformes > Pholidichthyidae > Pholidichthys > Pholidichthys leucotaenia. The sequence goes on along the minus strand of CM035844.1, from coordinate 296,417,818 downwards.
TACGTGAAGGCTGAAAAATGTGAATTTTACGCTAGGACTACATCCTTCCTGGGGTTCATCATCGCCCACGACAAGGTGCTCCCAGACCCAGAGAAGGTGAAGGCGGTGGTGGAATGGCCTACACCCGCATCCCGGAAGCAGGTGCAACAGTTCGTTGGTTTCGCCAATTTCTACCGCCGCTTTGTCCCCAACTTCAGCTCCATCGTCGGACCACTGACCCGCCTCACGTCCCCTAAGGTCCCGTTCCGGTGGACCGAAGAGGTCGCTGCTGCCTTTCAGGCGCTGAAGGCGGAGTTCTCCTCCTCCCGGGTCCTTCGCCAGGTCGACCCCGCGCTGCAGTGCATTGTGGAGGTAGACGCTTCGGATACGGGAGTGGGGGCAGTGCTATCCCAGCGGTCGCCGGACGATGGCGCCAAACGGCCCTGCGCCTTCTTCTCCCGGCGCTTGTCCCCGGCGGAGAGGAACTACGATGTGGGGGACAGAGAGCTCTTGGCCATCAAACTCGCCCTGCAGGAGTGGCGCCACTGGCTAGAGGGGGCGAACCTGCCGTTCGTGGTCCTGACGGACCACAAGAACTTGGAGTATCTACGATCTGCCAAGCGCCTGAACGCCCGCCAGGCGCGTTGGTCCTTGTTCTTCGCCAGGTTCCAGTTCTCCATCACCTTCAGGCCTGGCTCAAAGAACGGCCTGCCTGACGCCCTCTCTAGGCAGTTCACCCCCGTGGAGTCGGAGGAAACGCCCCACACCATCCTGCCCAGGTCGTGCGTTGTGGGAGCTATCTCGTGGGACGTTGAGAGCAAGATCTGGAAGGCGCAAGAAGTGGAACCTGACCCTGGCGGCGGACCGGAGGGGAGGCTGTTCGTGCCATCCGCGGTCCGAGGAGAGGTCATCCACTGGCTGCATACCTCCAAGCTCACCTGTCACCCTGGCACCTCCCGGATGATAGACCCCCTCCAACGGTCCTTTTGGTGGCCAGGCCTGCGGAGGGACGCAGCCCGCTACGCCCGGGCTTGCCCAATCTGTGCCACCTGCAAGTCGGGAAATGCCCCTCCAGCGGGTCTGCTCCAGCCCCTGCCCGTCCCTGGCAGGCCCTGGTCGCACATCACGTTGGATTTCGTCACCGGACTCCCCATCTCCAACTCCTATGACACCATCCTGACCATCGTGGACCGTTTCTCCAAGGCTGTGCACTTCGTCCCCCCTGCGAGGCCTCCCTACTGCCCTGGAGACGGCGGATCTCCTCGTCCAGCACGTGGTCAGGCTGCACGGGATTCCGGTGGACGTGGTCTTGGACCGGGGCCCCCAATTTTCATCTGAGGTTTGGAGGTCATTTTGTAACGGCATCGGAGCCAAGGTGAGCCTCTCCTCCGGCCATCACCCCCAATCCAACGGGCAGTGTGAACGGACCAACCAGGAGCTGGAGGCTGCGCTCCGCTGTGTGACCTCATCCAAACCCACGTCCTGGAGCAACCATCTTGCCTGGGTTGAATACGCCCACAACACCGCTCGGTCTTCTGCTACAGGGATGTCCCCCTTCAAGGCGTCCCTGGGTTACGACCCCCCGCTGTTCCCGGTGCAGGAGAGTGAGGTAACTGTCCCCTCAGTTAGGGCGCATCTCAGGCAGTTCCGCTCCATCTGGGCTGCCGCGCGCAATGCGCTTTTACGCACAGCGGAGCGCAACAGGACGGTGGCGGACCGGCACAGAAGACCTGCCCCGGCGTACAGAGTTGGGCAACATGTCTACGTATCTACCCAGGACGTAACTCTAAAAGGCGAGAGGAGGAAGCTGGCACAGCGGTTCATAGGTCCCTACCCTATCATCCGGATCATCAACCCGGTGGCTGTGCGCGTGGCTATTCCCCCCTCCCTCCGCATCCATCCCACCTTCCACGTATCTAAGGTAAAGCTAGCAGTCTCCGACCCCCTTTGCCCTCCTCCTGCTGCACAACCCGCGCCCCGGATGATTGGTGGCCATCCAGCCTGGTCCGTCGCCTCCATCTTGGACTCCCGGCGCCGGGGTCGTGGGTTGCAGTACTTGGTGGACTGGGAGGGCTATGGGCCCGAGCATCGACAGTGGGTGCCCCCGTCGTTCGTGTTGGACCCATCGCTCATCGCTGACTTCCACCGAGCGCACCCAGAGAAGCCATCGCCAGGAGGCGCTGCTAGAGGGGGGAGTACTGTCACGCCGCGCCGCTCATCAGCGGCGCCACCTGCTCGCACACCTGTTCACCATCAGCGGCGAGGAATATAAACCGCCTCGCCCTGAGCTTCGGCCTGAAGCCGTCAGACTTCTCTCCCCGTGAAAGTGAAGCAACCTATTCTTCAGCACGACGCTGAGTGGTAAGAAACGCTCACCTCATCTTCTCCAGTCTGCTCCCCTGTGCACAGGTGGATTCCTCGGCGGCGGACAACTCCGGTCCCTCGTCCATCCTCGCTGCTGCACCGAGCCCTGCAGGTGGCTGTCTCCCGGGTTCCGTCCTTGTTGTGCCAGTCATCTGTCCCACGCAAGTAAGCTTCTCCCTCGCCTATTCTCCTCCTGTGTTGGTGTGTGCCCATCACCCTGTGTCTCTGTTCTCTCCCATAGGGTTGCCGGCTGTACGGTCTCCTGCCTCTGTGCCTGAAGCAGACGCCGCCACCAACACATTAACATTCCGCAGACACACACCCATACACCCCTGTTGTTAATAAACAGTTTGAACTACTCTGAGCCTGTGTGTGTGCGTCTCCTGAGCCGAACGTTATGTCAATTCTTAATTGTTCAGAATTTGACAGAATATCAGCTGTGGCTATACCACTGCTATATTAGCATGTTTTTGAAATAACCAGGGCACTTCAACACAAACATTTATTTTGTTAAAAAAAAAAAACAGTGAGCAGAATTAGAGAACAGTGACCACTGTGTCAGAAGAGAAGATTTAAACAATGTTTTGGGGTTTTTTAGACTTATATAAATAAAAAATGAATAGGAAGTGTAGAGGTCCTTGCTTTGAATAACTTCAGCACATCTGTGCCCACAGGACATCACTAGTTTTTCACACTGCTCTGGTTTGGGGGACAGGATTATACAAAGACTCTCAATGGGAAATCGGTTCAACACTGCAGCTGGAATTACTCACCAGTTCACTGCTGAATAGGGCAAGGATCTGTGTCAGCACACAGTGTCTCTCTGTTTAAGACAATGTGGACTCAAAGCTCACTCTGCAGTGACCAAACCTCTCATCAGCAGAAAGAATAAAAAGGCCAGACTATGGAAGTGAGGTTATTTCGCACCTCAGACAGAGACAATGAATACACTTGGGAGAACAATGCCCAAGAGGGTGAGAGGGGGTTGAATGAAGTGTAGTGTAGATATCATGCTGTATATGAGGAAGTGCCTTGAAGCTTGTGAAGGTGACTTGATATATAGAGAAGAGTGCTTGCTGTAACCAGTTAGTCTGTTCTGTGCTTGTAGATGTGTGTGTGTAATAAATCGTCTGACATGAAGCTGCCTCTTCATTTACACACACCACACTGGTGACCCAAGACGTATTATGGAACACGAGGCGAGAACCCCGGAGCCGGCCCGGTCAGGAAGCCCCAGCGGAGCAGCAGCCATTCCACAGACAGCCACGACTGGAACCCCCAGCAACGCGTGTGCAGTTTCAGTCAAGCTACCGGATTTCTGGTAGCATAACCCGCGCTCTTGGTTCCACCACACCGAGGCCCAGTTCGCCCTCCGGGGAGTAACGGCAGACGACACCAAGTTCTACCATGTGGTCGCAGCGCTGGAGTCCCGCACAGCCCAGCAGGTAGCGAGCCTGCTCGATCAGCCACCAGCCAGCAGCAAATATGAGGCACTCAAGGCTGCGCTCACCCAGCGCTACACGCTCTCGGAATGTGAGAGAGCGGAGAGGCTCCTGGCACTGACCGAGTTAGGAGATGGGTCGGCCATAGACCTGATGGAGAAGATGCTGGCGTTAATGGGCACGGATGACGGGCACTTTCTGTTTGCCCACCTCTTCCTCCGGAACCTTCCAACAGTGGCGAGAGTGGTTCTGGCCAATTCGCCGTCGCTGGCTGCGCTTGACTACCGTGCATGACTACCGTGTGCTAGCCCAGGAGGCAGACAGGATCATCCTTACCACCAGGGCGATCACAGTCAACGCGGCAGCGGCGGAGCCCAGAGAGACGACAAGAGGAGGCGAGGAGCCACCGACGGTAGCAGCAACGGGGGCCAAGGAGCACCAGAGAGACACGCTCTGTTTCTACCACCACCGCTTCAGAGAGGACGCGCGCAGATGTGAGCCACCGTGCCAATTCAAGCGCTCGGGAAAACGCCGAGGCCGGCGGTCAGTAGCAGCTGCGACCCTTGGTGAAGAGAACAAGCTGCTCTACTTGACGGACGCACGCTCGGGGAGGCGTTTCCTCGTGGACACCGAAGCCCAGAAGAACTTCATCCTGCCGACCTACGCCGACCGGCTGGCAGGACCTAGCAGCCCCGTGATGTTGGCAGCAAACGGCTCGGAAATTAAGACCTTTGGTGAGAGGACTCTGCTCTTATCTCTACACGGCTGTACATACGAGTGGACTTTTGTCATAGCAGCACTGAATTGCCATATCCTGGGGGCTGATTTTCTGTGTGCACACGGTTTACTGGTTGATGTTGCTAACAGGCACCTGGTTAATGCACTGTCCTTTGACTCTCTCCCCTGTATAGCTCGAGTGACCCAGCCAACAGCACAAGCCAACGTCACAGCTCCAGGCGATAAGTTCCACACACTGCTCACTCAGTTCCCAGCACTCACGGTCCCGACGTTTTCAGCGGCCATAGCTAAACACGGGGTGGAGCACTTTATCACCACCACCGGGCCGCTCGTTTTTGCAAGAACTTGGCGCTTGGACGCAGCTAAACTGGCCATAGCGTGCGAGGAGCTCGCCAACCTGGAAAGGTTGGGCATCATCAGGCGATCAAACAGCCCATGGGCATCCCCACTACACATGGTCCCTAAGGCTGAGGGATCGTGGCGACCGTGCGGTGATTTCCGCAGGTTGAACAACGCCACAGCGCACGACCCGATTCCCCACATACAGGATTTTTCAGTTCATCTCGCCGGAGCACGCATTTTTTCCAAAATAGACCTGGTCCGCGGTTACCATCAAGTCCCAGTGCGTGAGGAGGACGTACCCAAAACAGCGGTAATAACTCCGTTCGGTTTATTCGAGTTCCTGCGCATGCCATTCAGGTTAAAAGGAGCGGCACAGACGTTCCAGCGCATGATGGATGCAGTGCTGCGCGATCGCCCGTTCATGTTCGTCTACCTGGACGATATCCTGATAGCCAGTGCGTCCGAAGACGAACACGAAAACCACCTCAGGACGGTTTTCCGGAGGTTGGAGGAGCACGGGTTAATAATCAACCCGGCGAAATGCCAGTTTGGCGTGACGCAGATTGATTTTTTGGGGCACCGTGTCTCCCCGGAAGGAGCAATCCTGCTGCCTGACAAAGTGCGCGCTGTGGCGGATTTTCCCTGGCCTCAGACGGTCAGGGCGCTGCAGGAATTTTTGGGGATGGTGAATATTTATAACCGTTTCCTTCCCCGCGTGGCACAGCTCATGCAACCATTGTACGCCACGCTCAAGAGACAGAAACCCGCGGATGTGGTCGAATGGACCCCGGAGCGAGAGCGGGCGTTCTCAGAGGTTAAAGCAGCCCTGGCAAACGCCGCACTGCTGGCGAATCCGGACCCGGCAGCCTGGATAGCGCTCACCACCGACGCTTCAGATGTGGCCATAGGGGCTGTCATAGAGTAGCGCGTCGCCTGGGCTTGGCAGCCGCTCGCTTTTTTCAGCAGAACTTTGCGCAACAGTGAACGTAAATACAACGCGTTCAACAGGGAGTTGTTGGCCCTCCACCTGGCCATACGCCACTTCCAGTTCTGGCTGGAAGGGCGCAGCTTCACCGCGTTCGTGGATCACAAGCCACTAACGTTCGCGATGGCCAAGGTTTCAGAACCGTGGTCGGGCTGGCAGCAGAGACAGCTGGCTGCAATCTCAGAGTTTACTACCGATATTCAGCATGTGTTGGGTAAACTGAATGTGGTGGCGGACTGCCTCTCGTGCACCGTGGTGGCCCCGGTCTATGTGGGGATAGATTATGTGTCATGACTCGCTGCTCATCAGCGGCGCCAGCTGCGTGCACACCTGCTCCTCGTCAGCGGCGAGGTACTTAATCCACTCTGCCCTGGGCTTCGGCCTGAAGCCGTCTCTCTACTTCGGCATTGTTTGCTACAACGGTACTCAAGCCTTCTAGCAAGATTTTCTGGGTAAGCTCCCCTTACCTCTTTTCCTCCAGCCCTCTCCCCTGTGCACAGGTGGACTTCCCCGGTGGCGGACTTCCTCATCTCGACGCTGTCTCTACGTTGCTGCTACATGCACTCCAGGTCGCTGTCTCCCGGGCTCCGCCCTTGTCAACGCCAGCCACCTGTCCTAACCAAGTAAGCCAGCAAGACTATTATTATCCTCTGTGTTGGTGTGGTGCCCGTTACCCTTCTCCCTCTGCTTCTTCCCATAGGGTTGTCCGGCTGAACGGCCTCCTGCCCCCGTGCCTGACGCAGACGCCACCACCAACACATTCTTATTCCACAGACACGCAGCCACACATCCCTGTTGTCAATAAAGCTGTTAAATCTACCCTGAGCCTGCGTGTGTGTCTCCTGAGCCGTGCATTATGTCAGTACGGCTTCAGCAGAGCGGCTCGGCAGACAGCGGGCTCGCACGCCGTCTTTCCACCCTCGAGGCTCGGGTGGATTTAATAGCCCACCAACAACAGGTGATATTAAACCAATTGACAGTCATTACTAACCGATTAGACCGCTTGGACCCCCAGCAGCCATTCCCCTCGGTTCGTCTGGGTGGCGCAGCTCCCGCTGCTCCGGCGGCTGTCCAGCCTGCTCCGGGTGCGCCGGCACGGATCACACCAATCCCCACTCCTGCTCGCTTTAGCAGTAAGCTTGGTAGAGCTCGGGGTTTTATCATGCAGTGTGAGTCCGTGTTCCTTCGCGTTCCCGGAGACTTCCCCTCAGACCACAGCAGGATTGGCTATATTGGTAATCTCCTGGAGGGTCGTGCGCTTACCTGGGCTTACGCCATCATGGCGAAGCCCAGCTACGCCACCCTCACCTATGGCCAATTCGTGCGACAATTTCTGGAAGTGTTCGACCATTTGCGTTTGGACAGTGTCCAGGTCAACCGCCTTCTCGGCCTCCAACAGGGGAGCCGATCGGCGGCCGAATACGCGATTGACTTCCGGGTTACCGCAGAGGAAGTTGGCTGGGAAGAGCGTGCGCTCTGCGGCATCTTCCTCCGCAGTCTAAACTCTGGTCTGAGAGATGAGCTGGCCGGCCGGGATATCCCGGAGACTCTAGCGGAGCTGATCTCCCTTGCCATCAGCTTGGATAACAGGCTGCGTGAGTGTGCCTCAGAGCGGAAGCACACTTCTCGCTCGCGGGGAGCCTCTGCGCGCTTGCCCCAAGCTTGCCACCTGGCGTTGCCGCCGCCGGAGGTCTCCGAGGAGTCGGAGCCGATGGTGACGGGCCGGACAAAGCTCCCCCTGGCGGAGAAACAACGCCGCCGTGATCTGGGCCTTTGCATGTATTGCGTGGGTAGCCAGCACACGGTGGAGCATTGTCCGGAGAAGCCAAACGAGGAGGTCCGCGAGTCACTGTAGGGGGCCTCGCGGACGCTAATCGGTTAGATCCCCTCACACATTTGACGCTGCCCATCCGCTTCTGTCACAACCTCACAGGGCACCTCACACATGCACTGGTGGATTCAAGCGCGGAGGGTAGCTTTATTTCACAGAGCCTGGCAACCCGATTGGGCATCCGTTGTCACCCCCTCAACCCTCCTCTCGCCCTGGTTAATCTCTCCCGTGTCTCATTGGGAAAGGTGACCCACCGGACATCTCCCATTCCGGTGATCATCTCAGGAAACCACCGGGAGGATATCTCCTTCTACGTCCTGCCCACCTCGGTCACTCCTGTCATTCTCGGATACCCTTGGCTTCGCCTCCACAACCCCGTCTTGGACTGGAAGACCGGAAAGGTGTCAGCTTGGAGCACCTTCTGTATGGGCACCTGTCTCCAATCCGCTGCCTGCGCCCCGTCCTCGCCTCCCACAGCCAAGGACACCGCGCCCCCGGATCTCACCCTTGTGCCCTCAGAGTTCCACGACCTGGGTGCAGTCTTCAGCAAGTCCAAGGCGATGTCTCTTCCTCCTCACCGGCCCTACGACTGTGCCATCAACATCCGCCAGGGGGCGCCCCTACCCTCAGGACGCCTCTATAGCCTGTCAGCGCCAGAGAAGGAGGCCATGAACACCTACTTGAAGGAGTCGCTCAGCGCTGGGATTATCCGACCATCTTCCTCACCAGTAGGCGCAGGGTTCTTCTTCGTGGGAAAGAAGGACGGCTCCCTTCATCCTTGCATAGATTATCGAGCTCTCAATGACATCACGGAGAAGGACCGGTACACCCTGCCCCTCATGGACACTGCCTTCCACTCCCTCCAGGGGGCGACCTGGTTTACCAAGCTGGATCTCTGCAGCGCTTACCACCTCGTCCAGATCCAGGAGGGAGATGAGTGGAAGACAGCCTTCCGCACCCCTAACGGTCATTTTGAATATCTAGTGATGCCGTTTGGGTTGACCAGCGCTCCAGCCGTCTTCCAGCGCCTCATTAATGTCGTCCTCCGGGATTTCATTGGCCTGTTTGTGTTCGTCTACCTGGATGATATCCTCATCTTCTCCAGGTCCAGGGATGAGCACCGGGTCCACGTGAGGCGGGTCCTGCAGAGGCTGTTGGAGAATTGCCTATATGTCAAGGCGGAGAAGTGTGAGTTCTACGCCAAGACAACTTTCTTCCTGGGGTTCGTCATCTCCCATGACCAGGTGCTCCCGGACCCAGCGAAGATTAAAGCGGTGGTGGATTGGCCCACACCTACCTCTAGGAAACAGGTTCAGCAGTTTGTCGGGTTCACCAATTTCTACCGCCGCTTCGTCCCAAGCTTTGGAGCCATCGTCGGGCCTCTGACCCGCCTCACCTCCCCTAAGACCCCGTTCCGGTGGACTGAAGAGGCCACAACAGCTTTCCAGGCGCTGAAGACGGAGTTTTCCTCCTCCCGGGTCCTTCGCCAGGTCGATCCCGCGCTGCAGTGCATAGTGGAGGTGGACGCTTCGGACACGGGGGTGGGGGCGGTGCTGTCCCAGCGGTCTCCAGCCAACGGAGTCAAGCGACCCTGCGCCTTCTTCTCTCGACGCCTGTCCCCGGCGGAGCGTAATTATGACGTGGGGGACAGAGAGCTTCTGGCCATCAAGCTTGCGCTTCAGGAGTGGCGTCACTGGCTGGAGGGGGCCGCCTTGCCTTTCGTGGTCCTAACTGACCACAAGAACTTGAAATACCTAAGATCTGCCAAGCGTCTGAACGCCCGCCAGGAGCGCTGGTCCCTGTTCTTCGCAAGGTTTAAATTTAACATCACCTACAGGCCTGGCTCCAAGAACGGCCTGCCCGACGCCCTCTCCAGGCAATTTGCCCAGGAGGCCACGGAAGACGCTGTTCACACCATCCTGCCCAGGTCGTGCATCGTGGGGGCTGTTTCCTGGGACATAGAGGATAAGATCCGGAGGGCGCAGGAGTCAGAACCGGACCCTGGCGGTGGACCGGAGGGGAGGCTCTTCGTGCCATCTGCCGTCCGGGGGGACGTTATTCACTGGCTCCACACCTCTAAGCTCACCTGCCATCCTGGAGCTTCTTGGATGATCGACCTCCTCCAGCGATCCTTTTGGTGGCCAGGTCTGCGGAAGGATGCCGCCCGCTATGCCCGGGCCTGCCCCGTCTGCCCCACCAGTAAGTCAGGTAACGCTCCCCCTGCCGGTCTGCTCCAGCCCCTGCCTGTCCCTGGCAGGCCCTGGTCGCACATCGCCCTAGACTTTGTCACCGGGCTTCCTGTCTCCAACAACTTTGACACAGCTCTGACCATCGTTGACCGTTTTTCCAAGGCCGCCCACTTTGTGCCCCTATGTGGACTCCCCTCAGCCTTGGAGACGGCGGACCTCCTTATCCAGCACGTGGTCAGACTGCACGGAATACCGGTCGACGTGGTCTCCGATCGTGGCCCCCAGTTTTCTTCGGACATCTGGAGGTCCTTTTGCAACGCCCTGGGAGCTAAAGTTAGCCTCACCTCCGGCCATCACCCCCAGTCCAACAGGCAGTGTGAATGGACCAATCAGGAGCTGGAGGCTGCGCTCCGCTGCGTTACCACATCCAAGCCCACGTCCTGGAGCTCTCACCTCGCCTGGGTGGAGTATGCCCACAACACCTCTCGCTCGTCTGCCATCGGGATGTCTCCCTTCAAGGCATCCCTGGGTTATGATCCACCTCTATTCCCCGCACAGGAGGGCAAATTGGCTGTCCCCTCTGCCCAGGCGCACTTCCGGCGGTGCCGCTCCCTTTGGACTATGGCGCGCAATGCACTTTTACGCACGGCGGAGCGCAATAAATCCACGGCGGATCGGCACAGGAGACCTGCCCCTGCCTACCAGGTGGGACAACAAGTCTGGGTATCCACACAGGACATCAACCTAAAGGGTGAGAGGAGGAAGCTGGCCCAACGATTCATCGGCCCGTTTCCCATAACTAGGATTATCAACCCGGTGGCTGTGCGTGTGGCTATTCCCTCCTCCCTCCGCATCCATCCCACCTTCCACATCTCCAAAGTCAAACCGGTGGTCTCTGACCCCCTCTGCCCTCCACCTGCAGCGCACCCCACTCCCCGGATGATTGGTGGCCATCCGGCCTGGACTGTCTGAGATCTTGGACGCCCGGCGCCAGGGTCGCGGGTTGCAGTATTTGGTGGACTGGGAGGGCTATGGGCCCGAATGGAGACAATGGGTGCCTTCCTCGCTGGTGTTGGACCGGTCTCCCATCACTGAGTTCCATCGAGCGCACCCAGAGAAACCATCGCCAGGAGGCGCTGCTAGAGGGGGGAGTACTGTCATGACTCGCCGCTCATCAGCGGCTCCAGCTGCGCGCACACCTGCTCCTCGTCAGCGGCGAGGTACTTAATCCACTCTGCCCTGGGCTTCGGCCTGAAGCCGTCTCTCTACTTCGGCATTGTTTGCTACAACGGTACTCAAGCCTTCTAGCAAGATTTTCTGGGTAAGCTCCCCTTACCTCTTTTCCTCCAGCCCTCTCCCCTGTGCACAGGTGGACTTCCCCTGTGGCGGACTTCCTCATCTCGCCGCTGTCTCTACGTTGCTGCTACAGGCACTCCAGGTCGCTGTCTCCCGGGCTCCGCCCTTGTCAACGCCAGCCACCTGTCCTAACCAAGTAAGCCAGCAAGACTATTATTATCCTCTGTGTTGGTGTGGTGCTCGTTACCCTTCTCCCTCTGCTTCCTCCCATAGGGTTGTCCGGCTGAACGGCCTCCTGCCCCCGTGCCTGACGCAGACACCACCACCAACACATTCTTATTCCACAGACATGCAGCCACACATCCTTGTTGTCAATAAAGCTGTTAAATCTACCCTGAGCCTGCGTGTGTGTCTCCTGAGCCGTGCATTATGTCATTATGCAGCCATGGCCGTGGAGCAGATTAGCGATGCAGACGTGTGCGCGCTCCAGTCTGGACCAACAGGGTTAAGACTGGAGAGCAGGGTGCTGCAAGACGGCATGCCCCCCCCCTAATCTGCGATGTCTCCACGGGGCGCCCACGTCCGGTGGTCCCGGTCGTGTGGCGCCACCGCGTGTTTGAGTCGGTTCACACTCTGGCGCACCCAGGAGTGCGCGCGTCGGTCAAAATGGTGGGAGAGAAGTTTGTGTGGCCGAGCCTACGCAAACAAGTAAAAGAGTGGGCTGCAGCCTGCGTGGCATGCCAACGAGCCAAGGTACACAGACACACAAAGGCTCCCTTGGAGCTGTTTCGGGTACCAGCTAAGAGGTTCGACCACGTTCACGTGGACCTCGTGGGCCCCCTCCCGCCATCACAGGGGTGCACGCACCTCCTGACAGTGGTGGACAGCGCCACGCACTGGCCAGAAGCAGTCCCGCTGGCAACAACCACGTCCGTGGACGTGGCACGCACTTTTTTAACAGCATGGGTGGCGCGTTTTGGAGTCCCGTCGGACATTACGTCTGACAGGGGCCCGCAATTTGTCTCCGAACTCTGATCCGCGATGGCCCGCAGCCTGGGTGTTACAATTCATCACACAACCACGTACAAACCACAGGCCAAGGGGTTATGCGAGCGTTTTCATAGATCACTGAAAGCAGCAATTAGGGCTTCACTGATGGATGCAAATTGGTTGGACAGGTTGCCGTGGGTTTCATTGTGGTTGCGCTCCGCGCCAAAAGCGGATCTGGAAGCTTCCCCGGCAGAGCTCATTTTTGCGCAGCCCCTACAGCTGCCCGGGGAATTTCTGCCAGATAATCCCGTGCCGGACAGCTGCCCGTCTCAGCTTTTGCAGCGTAGCGCGAACACAGGCACGCTGCCCGGCCCGGCCCACCATTGTTTTCTGCATGTTTTCGTGCCTAAAACTTTGAAGAACGCGGAGTTCGTGTTTGTCAGACACAATGCCCACCACCCTCCATGGCGCCGACCCTATGATGGACCGTTCAGAGTGTTGGAAACAGGGGATAAGCATTTTGTGCTAGACTTGGGGGGTAGATTGGAGAAAATTGGCATAGATAGACTTAAACCCGCCTTTGTAGCAGCGGACGAGCAAGTGCTGTTGGCTATGGCCCCTCGGCGTGGAAGACCCCCACAGAGAGCTCCCCAGGGAAGCGATGCAACAGAGCAGCCACACGGACAGGGCGAAGTCCCCCCCCCATCGCCACGGCAAACCCGCAGTCAGACACACTCCCAGCAGCCCCCCACCAGCACAGCAGCGCCACGGAGGCAGTAAACCCCAGTTACAGCAGATATGGGAGGAGATTGAAGCTGAAACAGCATGTGGACTGAGATTCTATTGTTCTATCTAAGGGGCAGGGGGGGGCGGTATGGAAGCGAGGTTGGTTCCAAGGTTGTCATAGCCAGGAGTGGCACTGGGGTTAAGCTCCCAGTGCTCATAAAATGCTCCTTATGGCGTGCGTCTCGAAAAGCCTCTGACAACTAAGTCCAACTCCTAGCCTGCCCGAGTGGTTTAGTCTCTAAGCCCGGCAGAACTGCTTTTACTAATAGGAGAAGGGGCGAGGGCGGATCTCTGGCGCCTTAAAACCAGATGCTTCGGGTAGATGGTGGCTCATCAACCTGGGAAGGTAGCCCATCTAGGGGAAGGTAAACCCTGATTTCAAACCTCCGCTGCCTTGCGGCATACCCGGCCATGGGAAAGGCTTCGGGAGTCAACCCTGAGGAAAAATCCGGAGTCGGAGCCCCTAAGGCAGTTCTATGTTGTGCTCAACATCGTTCTGGCAGCTCCTGCAACGGCACTGGTGCCAAACTGTAACAGCCCTGCTGTTCCTTTGGATTCATCAGTGACGTGGAGAGGGGGGACATGCTGCATGGGCAACATCTTGTCCTCCATATCTTCCTGCCCAGGCTTGAATCCTACTAACGCCCAATGTTGGAAGGTAGAACACCGGATCACTGGAGAGGACACTCCAGCTTCGCCTTTGGCGTAGACAAAACACGGGGAATGACAGTTACTGGTTATAAGCCACCGCTCAATTGGTGTAGAGCGCAGCGCCAGGGGTTGTTCCCGACGGTGGGAGGGATCATCGGATCTCACTGGACAGCTACCGCCCGCCTCAAGCTGGGCAGTCCCCAGCCAATAAGGTGTTGTCCCGCCACAGCTTGCTTTCCTCATTGGGTGCATGGGGATGAGGAGAAGTCTGAACAGCAGGCTGAGAACCTTCGCACCAGGCAAGACAATAAAACAAAAGAGACCAACTCTAAAACTGGGAACTTGGAACGTCCGCACTATGATGACAGGACTCGCTGCTAACCTCAAGGATATCAACGACACCAGGAAGACTGCCATCATCAATAATGAGCTGAAGAGACTGGGAGTGGATATCACCACTCTCCAGGAAACACGGTTGGCTGATGTAGGCACACTGAGAGAGAAGGACTATACGTTCTACTGGCAGGGAAAGGGCAGTGACGAACACAGGGAACACGGAGTGGGCTTTGCAGTGAAGAACACCTTGCTGAAGATGGTGGAACCGGCCAGCACTGGCTCTGCACGACTCCTCACCCTCCGCCTGAACACCACTCAAGGCCCAGTCACCCTCGTCAGTGTGTATGCCCCAACACTGACAGCCACACCAGAGGCAAAAGACGAGTTCTACGAGAATCTTGCAACAACTGTCAGGATCATCCCCAACTCTGAACAACTCCTTCTCCTTGGAGACTTCAATGCCAGAGTGGGTGCTGACCACGACTCCTGGCCCTCCTGTCTTGGACCTTTTGGCGTGGGCAGAATGAACGACAACGGACAGCGGCTGCTCGAGTTCTGCACATATCACGATCTGTGCGTCACAAACTCGTTCTTCAAGACCAAGCCCCAACACAAGGTTTCCTGGCAACATCCACGCTCAAAGCACTGGCACCAGCTGGACTTGATCCTGACCAGGCGCACCTCACTGAAGAACGTGCTAATCACCCGTTCATTCCAGAGTGCAGATTGCGACACAGACCATTCATTGGTGTGTTGCAAGGTCAAGCTGCAGCTGAAGAAATTCCATCGTGCTAGACAACCTGGAAAGGCACGGATTGACACCAGCAAGATGGCTCAACCAGAACTTGTTGAGCAGTTTGCCTCCACCTTTGAGAAGGATCTTGGTGTACCACATGAAGGAGAATCTGCAAAGCAGAAGTGGGAAGAGCTGCGAAACACCATCCATCGCACAGCCTTGGCTACCTTTGGGAGGAAGACCTCAAAGTCACAGGACTGGTTTGATGCCAAGTTGACTGAGATGACCCCCGTCATTGAAGCCAAGCGCTCAGCACTTGCTGAGTACAAGAAGTACCCAAACAAGAAGAATCTCCAGATTCTCAGAGCTGCGAGAAGCAAAGTCCAGCAGACTGCTCGGCGCTGTGCCAACGAGTACTGGACTCAGCTCAGCCAAGACATTCAAACCGCTGCCATAACAAGGAACATCCGTGGTATGTACGATGGCATCAAGAAAGCACTTGGTCCGGCTCAGAGCAAGATGGCCCCCCTCAAATCCTCCACTGGGGAGATGATCACAGAAAAAAACAAGCAGATGGAGAGATGGGTGGAACACTACTCCGACCTCTACTCCAGACAGAACACCGTGACACCGTCAGCCCTTGATGCCATTGACTGCCTGCCATCCATGGACGAACTTGACACAGAGCCAACCATCGACGAACTCAGCAAGGCCATTGATAGCTTGGCCACTGGCGAGGCACCCGGCATTGACGGCATACCCCCTGACCTGATCAAGCACTGCAAGACCGCCCTACTGCTGCCATTGCACGACGTCCTCTGCCAGTGTTGGAAGGAAGGTGCCGTACCACAGGACATGAGGGACGCCAAGATCATCACCCTCTACAAAAACAAAGGGGAGAGAAGCGACTGCAAAAACTACAGGGGCATCTCCCTCCTCCTCGTTGTTGGCAAAGTCTACACACGAGTTGTTCTCGTTTGTCTACAGAAGCTTGCCGAACGTGCCTACCCCAAGTCTCAGTGTGGCTTCCGCGCTGAGCGATCGACGGTAGACATGATATTCTCCATCCGCCAACTCCTGGAGAAATGCAGAGAACAGAACATGCCCCTGTACGTCGCCTTCATCGACCTCACCAAAGCGTTCGATCTGGTCAGCAGAGAGGGCCTTTCAAGATCCTGCCAAAGATAGGATGCCCACCAAAGTTGCAAAGCCTCATCAAATCATTTCACACCAACATGCAGGAGATAGTGCAGCACGATGGCAACGTCTCAGAGCCATTCAACATACGCAGCGGAGTGAAACAGGGCTGTGTACTTGCGCCAACCCTCTTTTGGGATTTTCTTTGCTATGCTCCTGAGGCATGCCTTCAGCACGGCAACAGAGGGAATCTACCTGCGCACAAGATCTGACGGCAGGCTTTTCAACCTCGCCCGCCTGAAAGCCAGAACCAAAGTACACGAGGCTCTAATCAGAGACATGCTGTTCGCAGACAACGCTGCAGTCGCAACCCACACACAGCAGGAGCTTCAGACCCTGATGGACCGCTTCTCCCAGGCATGCAAGGACTTCGGGCTTACCATCAGCCTGAAGAAGACTAACGTCTTGGCACAAGGCACGGAAGCACCACCAACCATCACCATCGACGACTACGAGCTGGAGGTCGTGAATCAGTTCACGTACCTGGGGTCCACGATCAGCAACAACCTCTCCCTTGATACAGAGATCAACAAGAGGATTGGAAAATCAGCCTTCACACTCGCTCGCCTCACCACACGAGTGTGGGAGAATCCCAAACTCTCTGTCAAGACGAAGATGGCAGTGTACAACGCCTGCATCATCAGCACACTGCTCTATGGGAGTGAGACGTGGACAACATACGCCCGGCAGGAAAAGAGACTGAACTCCTTCCACTTGCGCTGCATTCGTCACATCCTGGACATATCCTGGCAGGACAAAGTGTCCAACACAGAAGTTCTGTCCCGCGCCGGCCTTCCCTCCATGTTCACTCTACTCAGGCAGCGCAGGCTCCGCTGGCTAGGCCACGTTCACCGTATGGAGGATGGCAGAATCCCCAAAGACGTCCTCTACGGAGAACTGGCAACTGGCAGGAGAGACGTTGGCCGCCCACAGCTGCGCTTTAGAGACGTCTGCAAGAGAGACATGAAGGCCCTGGAGATCAACACAGAGCGCTGGGAGGACCTTGCAACGGTCCTCTCCAAGTGAAGAGGCACCCTAACCACTCACAAGTGCGACCTGTGTGACAGGGACTGCCATTCGCGCATCGGCCTGTTCAGCCACAGGCGGTGTTGTTCCAGCAGAGTAGACGTTTAGGATTCTCTTCCATGGTCATCATAGACCGACGGAGGCCGACGATCTAAGGGGCTGGGGGGGTGGTATGGAAGCGAGGTTATTTTGCACCTCAAACAGAGACAATGAATACACTTGGGAGAACAATGCCCAAAAGGGTGAGAGGGGGTTGAATGAAGTGTAGTGTTAATATCATGCTGTGTATGAGGAAGTGCCTTGAAGCTTGTGAAGGTGACTTGATATATAGAGAAGAGAGCTTGCTGTAACCAGTTAGTCTGTTCTGTGCTTGTAGATGTGTGTGTGTGTAATAAATCCTCTGACATGAAGCTGCCTCTTCATTTACACACACCACAAGACTTGCCTTTGCTGAGGAGCATATTGTGTGGACAGAGGAGAACTGGTCCAGAGAGCACTTCAGTAATGAGAGAAAGTTCAATTTATTTGGGTCTGATGGGAAACAATATGTTTGGCATCAAACTGGGGAAAGACTGAATCAAAATTGTGTAAAGAAGTCAGTTAAGTTTGGAGGAGGAGGTGTCATAGTTTGGGAGATGTTTTCTGTATCAGGAGTACAGCTACATGGCAGGGTGAATACAAATGTTTATGTGAACCTCCTTCAGCAACATGCAACTGTCTCCCAATCAGCTTGCAATCTTCATGCAAGACAATGCCCCCGTCACACCCCAAAATGGGTTAAACAGTTCCTTGAATCTAACAATATTGAAACAATAAAATGGCCAGCCCAGAGTCCAGATCTAAACCCCATAGAGAATCTCTGGAAAATCACTTGGTCACAAAGTAATGGCTAAGAAACTAACTACAGTTACTGAACTGTGGAAGAGACTGAAGAAAAATGGACTAAGATCCAACCAGATCAGTATGAGAAACTAATGATGTCCTGTGGGTGCAGATGTGCTGAAGTCACTCAAAGCAAGGGCCTCTACACTTCCTGTTAAGATTTGAATCCTATAGCCCGAAAAAAAATATTGTTTAAATCTTCTCTTCTGACACAGTGGTCACTGTTCTCTAATTTTGCTTACTGTTCTATTTTTTAAATAAATGTTTGTGCTGAAATGCCTTGGTTATTTTAAAAAAAACAACATGCTAGTGTAGCAGTGGTATAGCCACAGC
Source organism: Pholidichthys leucotaenia (assembly GCA_020510985.1). Classification (NCBI taxonomy): domain Eukaryota; kingdom Metazoa; phylum Chordata; class Actinopteri; order Cichliformes; family Pholidichthyidae; genus Pholidichthys; species Pholidichthys leucotaenia. Next base: position 296,399,715 of record CM035844.1, on the reverse strand, counting down.
TGATATTTTGTCAAATTCTGAACAATGAAGAATAACATATGTTAGAACAAATCAAGTATTAATACATTGTTCTTTAATTTTGATCTCCACTGTTATATAGAGCTGCATATTGTTATCTCTGCTGTTGCAGTACATCTGTGATATATAACTTTAGTTAGATTGCAGTTAACTTAAAATTTAAGAATATGTAAAAAAAAAAAACAAAAAAAAACACTGTTGTACTGGAGAAAATAAGTGGAATATAGATCATTAACATAAGTGGTATATAGATCATTTTTGTAACTATAATTTTATTGACATCTAAGTTTTTTGGGGGTTTTTTGTATGTGAATGTATGATTAATTGTCTTGTTTATGTCAGGAGCCGAGCCGTCTTGGTTTCCCCCGGCTTGGCCCTGGCCTCTCTGTGGCTTAGGTGCCACTTTGCATGTATGTTAGTATGTATTTCTGTGTGCTTTACCGTACCCATAGCCACTGCTTTCTGGCCAGCAGTGGTGAGGCAGCCCCTTGGACTCCCGCTGGTGTGAGCGCTGTCTAACTATCTGCTGGTCCGACCACGCCCCCTCTCTTATTACCATCAGCTGTTCCCACTCCCGTTTGCCATCTCCCCGCTCCTGGCCCAGGTGCGACCAATTTACCATCCCCAGCAATGTGTGTACTTAAGGAGCCTTTCGCCAGTCACGCATTGCTGGGTCATTGCACTAGACATGCAGTCGTTAATCGCCGTATGGTGGTCAAAGTCGCTAAAGGACTGTGTTTCTCTCCATGCTTATTTGGAATAACTCGGACAGCTCCAGTTGTGTGAATATTTCCTGTGTGTGTTTTCCCCGGTCATCCTCACCTGTAGACTGTTGAGCGTCCTTGAGGACTCCTTGAGCTTCAAAGGAAACCACTTTGAAACTGTGTGTCAGTATCGTTGTGTTTAATAAATGTGTGAGTTGTAAAACCCCGCACGTAAATCCTCATCCTTTCACCCCTCGCCGTGCACAATGGAGAGACACACAGGAGGGTTCATGACAGTTTACTTCTACCACTGTATTAAACTATAGGTATGCCATTCTGTCAGTGTCAATTAACCTGTCAGAACATCATACCGCCGTATTAAACTAGTAGGCTTTTCTGTTAGCTTCAGTGTACCTACTGGAACATCATAACTTACACGCTATTCTGACAAAGTATGCTAACATGTCAGAACAACGGTATATTATCAAATGTAAGTTGCCTCCTAATATTTTCAGAAGAGTTCTGTCTGTCTTGATCACTTCATAAATTTATGTGAACATTTTTTCCACATGAACCTAATCTCTCCACTTAAAAAAAAAAAAACATGTTTTATACCACAAGTCATATTTTCATTAAATGTTCATTCATTTTTGTCCCTAAATTTGTTTCTCTCAAAAATTTTGCATTTTTGCCCCAAATTTCTAATTTTTGTAATGTAAATTTAGCCTTTTCTTATATAGTCACACAATTATTAATTTTTTTAATTAATTTGTTGACTATCATCAAGTTGCTACGTTTTTCTTGTAAATATACAGTATAGCTGTTTTTTTTTTATTTTTGTTGTTATTTTTTTACTAGTCTTGGACACAAGCGAGGGGACTCCATGGAAAAAAGGTTGGGAACCACTGATCTGGTGAATTCAGATGTAGGCGACTTCATAGTGAGCTCAACAGAACAATAAATACTGGAGCGTTCAGTTTTTTGTTAATGATGTAAATTCATCAATGTCATTAAAAAGTAAATACCTCCCTTGAGAATTTTGTAGTAAATATATACTAAATCAAATCCGTTTTCTCATGAGGCGCTCCTCTCACTGCTGCATTGGCTGAGCATTGCATGAAGGGATGCACTGACTCCACTGGCTGTGCACTACTTTTGCACTGTGGGCTATTTTGAGTGCACTATATAATGAATGAAATGAAGCAGTAACTTACCCTCGGCAACTTTTTTCCTTTTCCTCTCCTTTTCTGTTTCATTTTCAAGTTTCCTCTTAGAGGCTAGAAAAGAAAAAGACAAAACTAATTTACACACACAGGTTAAATTTAATGATGTTTTTATTTTATTTGACTAGACAGTTTGAAGGGGTGCTATTCCCCATGTTAGCAAAATGACCCCCCCCCCCATGCCCATAGTACGACAGAACATGCCAGATTGAAAATTAATCGTAACATTTTTTTAAATTTGATACAAAATGTGTTTCAATTTCTGAGTACAGAGACGGAAATTCTTGCGGAAAAAAATGTAAGAAATTTATCACAAAAAGTGGCAAATTTATAGGCAAAAAGTACTAAATTTATTAGAAAATTCACAAATTTGCTATAAAAAGTTACACATTTCCAAGAAAAATGCTACAAGTTTACAAGAAAGCTTCAAATTTCTCATAAATGTACCTACCTTTTCTCTTAAAATTTCTTTTTTCTTTGTAAATGTGCTACTTTTTCTTGTAACTTTTCAAGTTTTGTCTTTGAAATTTTTGCTTTTTTCATGTAAATGTGCAACTTCTTTCTCATAAGTTTAAAATTTTTATCTTTTATATATTTTTTGGTAAATTTGCAAGTCTTTTTCTTGTAATTTTGTGAGTTTTTTTTTAAATTTGTGACATTTTCTTGTAAATTTGCAGCTTTTTATGCACACATTTTAAAGTTTTATACATTTGGGATTTTTTCTTGAAAATTTGAAATTTTTCTCATAAATTTGTGACATTTTTTCTTATAATTGGTAACTATTTTTTTAATAAATTTTCAACTTTTGTCTTATAAATTTGTGATTTTTTTACATTGTGAATAAGCATCTTCATCTACAAATTTGTCCTTAATTTTGCATTTACACATTTATGCCTTATGCTAAAATTGTGACTACCCCCACCACCATCCCCCTTGTTAAAAAATAACAAATCGCTACCAGAGATACAGCGGGGTGAAAAAGTGTTTGTCCCCTTCCTGATTTCTCATTGTTTTGTATGTTTGTCACACAAATGTTTCAGATCAAACAAATTTAAACATTAGATTTTATCTAAATATTAGATGAAGAAAACACAAGTAAACACAAAAGGCAGTTTTTAAAAGAAGGTGTTATTAAGTATGTTATTAAGAAGGTATTAAGGGGGAAAAAAATCCAAACCTACATGGCCCTGTGTGAAAAAGTGATTGCCCCAAAACCTAATAACTGGTTGGGCCACCCTTAGCAGCAACAACTGCAATCAAGCGTTTGCGATAATTAGCAATGAGTCTTTTCCAGCGCTGTGGAGGGATTTTGGCCCACTCATCTTTGAAGAATTTTTGTAATTCAGCCACATTGGAGGGTTTTCGAGCATGAATTGCCTTTTTAAGGTCATGCCACAGCATCTCAATAGGATTCAGGTCAGGACTTTGATTAGGCCACTCCAATGTCTTCATTTTGTTTTTCTTAAGCCATTCAGAGGTGGACTTGCTGGTGTGTTTTGGATCATTGTCCTGCTGCAGAACCCAAGTGCGCTTCAGCTTCAGGTTACGAACAGATGGATGGACATTCTCCTTCAGGAATTTTTGGTAGACAGCAGAATTCATGGTTCGATTTACCACAGCAAGTCTTCCAGGTCCTGAAGCAGCAAAACAGCCCCAGACCATCACACTACCACCACCATATTTTACTGTTGGTATGATGTTCCTTTTCTGAAATGCTGTGTTACTTTTACGCCGGATGTAATGGGACACACACCTTCCAAAAAGTTCAACTTCTGTCTCGTTAGTCCAAAGAGTATTTTTCCAAAAGTCTTGGGGATCATCAAGATGTTTTCTGGCAAAACTGAGATGAGTCTTTATGTTCTTTTTACTCAGCAGTGATTTTCGTCTTGGAACTCTGCCATGCAGGCCATTTTTGCCCAGTCTCTTTCTAGTGATGGAGTCACAAACACTGACCTTAACTGAGACAAGTGAGTCCTGCATTTCTTTGGATGTTGTTGTGAGGTCTTTTGTGGCCTGTTGGATGAGTCATCGCTGTGCTCTTGGGGTAATTTTGGTCAGCCAGCTACTCCTGGAAAGGTTCACCATTGTTCTGTGTTTTCACCATTTGTGGATTATGGCTTTCACTGTGGTTTGCTGTAGTCCCAAAGCTTTAGAAATGGCTTTAGAACCTTTTCCAGATTGATAGATCTCAGTTACTTTGTTTCTCATTTGTTTCTGAATTTCTTTGGATCGCACCATGATGTCTAGCTTTTGAGGATCTTTTGGTCTACTTCATTTTTTCAAGCAGGTCCTATTTAAGTGATTTCTTGATTGAGAACAGGTGTGGCAGTGATCAGGCCTGGCTGTGGCTAGAGAAATTGAACTCAGCTTTCCAAAGATGTGATAAAATCATAATTAATTTATGTTTTAATGGGGGGGCAATCACTTTCTCACACAGGGCCATGTCGGTATGGACTTCTTTTTACCCTTAATAATAGACACCATTTAAAAACTGTATTTTGTGTTTACTTGTGTTATCTTTGTCTTATGTTTAAATTTGTTTGATGATCTGAAACATTTAACAAACATACAAAAAAAATGAGAAATCGGGAAGAGGGAAAACAATTTTTCACACCACTGTACATATATGTACCTGTGTGACATATGCATGACATATGCATATGCACAAATTTGCAACATATTTTTCTACTAAATTTTTTAACTTTCTTTGTAATTTTGCAACTTTATTCTTGAAAATTTGCAACTTTTTTCTTGTTACTTTGCACTTTTCTCCTAACAAATCTGTAACTTTGTCCTTATAAGCTTCTGAGGGCTCGGGACGCAGCCTTCAGGGCCAGTGACACTGCAGGACTAACAGCAGCTAGGGCCAACCTGTCCTGTGTCATCAAGGAGGCAAGTACAGCAAGAAAATATCCGGCCACGTCAGCAACACCAGAGACGCATGTTCTCTCTGGCGTGGTATACAGACCCTCACCAACAACAAACCTCCACCTCAGACCAGTGCGAGTGACGCCACACTGCTTAACAACTTAAATGACTTCTTCAGCCACTTTGAAACACAAAACAGCACATCAGGACAGAAGACCACTCCTCCCCCAGACGAGCAGACGATAAGTCTGGATCCGGCTAGTGTGAAGAGGACCCTCTCCAGGATCAACCCACGCAAGGCAGCTGGACTAGACAACATACTAGGTCACGTTCTGAAGGACTGTGCTCAAGAATGCCCTGGCCAACATCTTCAACATCTCGCTGAGTCAAGCTGTTTTTTCCCACGTTTCAAAACTGCCATCATAATACCAGTCCCAAAGAAGCCCGTCCCATCCAGCTACAACGAATACCGGCCCGTAGCACTGACCCCCATCATAATGAAGTGCTTCCAGTGGCTGGTCATGCAGAACATCAAGCCCATCCTCCCTCCCTCCCACGATCCATCTCAGTTTGCATACAGGTCAAACAGATCCACAGAAGATGCCATCGCTGCTGCTCTCCATCCAGCCCTCACTCACCTGGACTCAAAGAACTCCTACGTGCGAATGCTGCTCTTGGACTTCAGTTCTGCATTCAACACAATCATCCCCCAGCACCTAATACAAAAACTCAGACACCATCCATTCATCCATCCATTTTCTACCACTTTTCCAGAGGTCCAGGTCTTGGAGGCAGCAGCTCAAACAGAGAAGCCCAGACTTCCCTCTCCCCAGCCACCTGCTCCAGCTCTTCAGAGAGGATACCAAGACATTCCCAGGCCAGCTGGGAGACATAGTCTCTCCAGTTTAAAGCTTTGGAGCTTACAAAGCATCAGAGGGATCTCAGTGTTCAAAGGTATCAGTCAGGAGAAGGGTACAAAACAATTTCCAAGGCATTAAACATACCATGGAACACAGTGAAGACAGTCATCATCAAGTGGAGAAAATATGGCACAACAGTGACATTACCAAGAACTGTAACCAAGGTTCTGCAGGTCCTTCCTAGCTATGGCTGTCAGCCTTTATAACCTAACCAGGGCTGCTTGTAGAGGTAGATGTAAAGCTTGTAGAGGTCATATTAAATGTACTAAACATAACAACTTTGCACAATAGAGATCATCCCCTCTAATACACAACTAGGACAATAACAATCATTACTGAGGGTGGCAACAACACTGTTGATTCAAATATGAAATGTACTGTCTGGGTACATGTTCATATTCTGCAGGGTAATTTAACAAACCGTAATGCTGTTTATACCTCTACCTGCAATGTTCCTGTATAGATAGGAAGAGAAATGGAGTAGGAGTAATCTTGAAGGAAGAGTATGTGAAGAGTGTTCAGGTGGTAAAGACGGAGTCAGACAGAATCATGAGCTTGAAGCTAGAAGTCAAAGGTGTGATGATGAATGTTGTCAGTACGTATGCCCCACAAGATGGATGTCAGGTAGTAGAGAAAGAGGAATTCTGGAGTAGAGAAACTGAACTCAGCTTTCCAAAGATGTGATAAGGGATTTTTATTACCCACACTGTTTGATTCCCCCTGCGTGCATCAGAAGTTGAGGTGGGTAGTGGCTAGGTTGGATATCCTACCTTGTGGCTGTTGGCAAGTGGAGTGGAAGACGAGTTGACAGAAGGCGGTATTGGCATAATCTGGTTTGTGACTGATTCAGAATGGCAAGTAGTAGTGGGGGTTTGACTGATGATGATGATGATATGGAGACTGGAAGGAATTCAGTAGGGAGGAGGAGTAGGAAGAGTACAGTTGGAAAGGGCAAGAGTGAAGGAAATGTGAAGCAGACTGGCAAGCGGGCACAGTGACAGCATAATTAAATGCTGTAACTGTGGAGGGAATCACACAGCAGCATATGGAGGCTGTATAGTGAGAAAACAGGCAGTAGAAATTCAGTAAGTAAGACTAGAGAGAAAGCTGACATATGCAGAGGCAGCAAAGGCTGTGACTCAGTGGGAAAAAGTAGAAAGCATGGCCGGAAACAACGAAGTAAAAACACAAACCTGTCAGTCTAATATCACAAAAGACAAGCTTGTTCTAGTTCTAGCCTATGTCATCAACTGCTCAGAGCAGGCTAAGACTAAAACTGAGCTAATAAAGATCATTGTGAAAGTGGCAGAAAAATTCTTTAATACCAAAGATCTATCCTGGGAGAAGATACATGCAGAACTGAGTCAAGGAGAGGGAGCTGTAGAGGGGAGTCAACATGTTAATTCATGACAATCATCCTCCAATGGAACGCAAGGAGTCTGATTGCAAACGGGCAGGAATTCAAAGGATTTATTCAGAATTTGGAAACAAAACCAGCTACTACTTGTGTACAGGAAACATGGCTTAAGCAATCACTAGATTTCATTATTAAGGGATGTCCTGGTATGTGTAAACATAGAAAGGATGGGAGTGGTGGGGGATGTGCAGTTTTTGTTAGACAAGGGATTAAATATAGACAACTGGTCACAGTAGAAGAGCTGGAAGTAATAGTCATTGAAATATGGACTAAAGAAGGCAGTATGGTAATTATCAATTTCTACAATCCATGTAAGCAGTTAGTTAAAAGCTAGTTGGAGTCAATTCTCCAGGACTGGAGGGGCAGAGCTGTCTGGTGTGGGGATTTTAATGCACATAGTACATTATCGGAGGGAGCACAACAACACTAATGGAGAAGTTATAGAAGAGATAATGGATGACAAGGAGTTGGTGTGTTTAAATGATGGTTCAGGCACTAGGGTGAATTTGGCAAGGGGGACAGAATCGGCCCTTGATCTTACTTTGATTTCACAAAGCTTAGCTGGAAGATACAGGTGAAGGGTATCAAGAGAAAGCACTATAGGAAGTGACCATTACCCAATAGTAGCTGATGTTGGGAGTAGGAAATGATATTTATCAAGAAGAAAGAGAAGAGAGATGGGCATTTGATAAAGCAGGTTGGGGAAAATTTACAATTTTAAGTGAGAGAATTGAAAGAAGTAAATCTGTTACGTGTGGCCCTCGCGAGCCACACAATGAGAGCCGAGGGCGAGCCAGTAAGTTTGCGATGTTTTATTGTAACAGAGAACAGGGGATAAGGAACACGGCCTCGTGGGGCCAAAAGGCACAAATACTCTTACAGGTGTACACTCACAAATAATGCAGAACGACGAGTAGAGGACTGGCGCCGGGCGTAGGGGTTCCAGCCTTCGATGTGCTAAGTCACAGCCCCGAATGATCGGAGCTGCTCCTTCTTATGCTCATTAGCAGCGCCTCAGCTGATGAGGGTTAATTGGGCTCCAGCCGTCCCGTAACTGACAGCTGGGAGCCCGCTGAGACGCTGTCACAGAAAGAACAGGGCTGAGGGGAATATGGTCTGAGCACCGGATGACACGGCGTCTCATCCCACGTGACACAGCACCCCCCCCCCCCATCACGGTCGGACTACGAACGACCCGTAACATCCAAGACCCCCCCACCCCACCTAGGGTGGGCGGATGGGGTGCGGGTCAGGAGGGAGAGAATCAGAGAAAGGGGAGAAAAAAACCCCAACAATAAACCAATACTGTCATATCCGGCTCTAGGGAGCCGGGCAATCAGAGCCAGGGGCAAGCCAGTGAGTCGTGATATTTTATTCAGGGTAAAGGGGAAGGGATGAGGAGAGCACAGATACTCATGCAGACGTACACTCACAGGTTGCACAGCGCAGAGGTAAGCAGCTCGTACCGGACGTGGGGGTAGCAAGACGTACATCCTCACAGCGGGATACAAACACAGGAATGCTGCAAGAGGAGTATAAGCTGACACCAGACGAAGGGGCTTCAGCTTAGCAATGTGTTTATGTCGCAGCCCCGAGTCATCGAGGCTGCTCCTATTTATCCTCATTGGCAGCGCCCCAGCTGATGAAGACTAATTGGCCCCAGCTGTCCATAATGCTGCCAGCTGGGGGCCAGCTGAGACGCTGCTCAATGGGAAGCAGGGATGAGGGAAAACATGGGCTGAGTGCCGAGACGGCATCTCAACCCATGGTGACAGAGCCCCTCCCTCAAGGTCGGGCTCCTGAACGACCAGGAACATCCCAGCCCCCCCCCCCCCCACCACCTAGGGTGGGAGGAAGGGAGGCGGACCGGAGGGGAAGAAGCCAAGGGAAGGACAACACCAATGGGGCAATGTAGGGTAGCGGGAAAGAAAAACCCAAATACAACACTGACAAAACAGAATAATTAACCCAGGTACAGATGGGGAGAAGAACTGGGTCAGCACGCCGGTTACATACTACCCAGAGAGTACCAACCATGCGTGACCCAGAGCAAGGAAAAAACCACCAAAAAGGTACAGGGCAAAAATGCTGAGTACGGTTAAATAAAAGGGAACCTATACACAGCGCTAATTTAAGTACATACACACAGTCACCAAGAAAAGTGAGGGTGACTGGAACAAATAGACAATTACAGAGCATGGTGTTACGAAAAACAAGGCACATGACTCTAATGAACAAACAGGACATAAGAGAAATACTGAGTGCAGGCAAAGAAAAACCCCACACACACGAATATATAAATACCCAGTCACCTAAAGAAATGAAAGTGACTGGAATAAATGGATAACTGCAGAGCATGGTGTTACGGAAAACAAAACATAACTCTACAATGCAAAAACGGGACTAAAAACATAGTACAACAAGTAAAAATGCTGAGCATGAGCGATGGAAAACACAGCACTATAAAAATGAATCCACCAACAGGACAAAACATTACACCCGAGTGACCTTAATAACAAAAGAAAAAGTGACACCCGAGGTGAATGGCAGGCAGAGTCCAAAAATGGCCGAGATGGCTCCGGAGATCTCCCCGCCCATCGTCCAGCTGGCGAATCAGGGAAAGAAGTGTTCGGACGGCGAACTCTGGACCCAGATCCCAGGAATCCAGTCCACCGGCAGCCGAACCAGGCTGCCCAGAGGGAAACACAGACCAGTGGGGGGAACCAGATCACCGAACCGAAAATTCTGTGGGTCGGGTCGTCGACCCGCATCACTCAACCACCAGGACCGTTGAGACGGGCGAAGGATCAGAGCGGATCCCGGTGGAAGAGGCTCAGGGGAGAGCCGATGACGAGGGCGGCGGGCGTCAGGCCGCAGGAAAACGGCCACCTCCTCACCGGACCTGGACAATACTGGGGCAGCACCCACGTCGGACCCCGATCGGGCCTCAGGCGAACCCACGTTGGACCCCGACTGGGTCTCGGGCGATCCCACGTTGACTACTGCACCAGAACCGACCTCCAACGTTGAACCCGGACCCTCCAGCACCACGAGGAACAGCAACTCCTTGCCGGTGACCCTGGAAGAAGGCTCAGAAGAGAAAACAGAACCGGGATCAGGATCACCGGCAGCGCCAGAACCCGGCGAGACGAGCTCAGACGCAGCGGACGGCTGCACCCGGCTCGTCTCCCCTGGAGATAGGCTGAAGTGCTCGGGGATAAAAAGAGAGAAAAGAAAGGAGAGCACTCGCCTGATCTCGGGTTCTGACGCCGTCCAGGACTGCGAAGATCCAGGATCCGTCGTCAGGAGGTCGTTGTCAGGCTCCCATCTAGCCGCGTCGGGCCCCGCAGCCAGCACGATGGTCAGCGCAGCTTGAGATCCCTCCAGCTCAGGTAACCCCGCCGACGATCCACTCGGCGTGAAGCCAGAAGAATCTCGTCCCGCTGGACCGAACCGCTCCTCCGTGGAGACCCGGGGACGCTCAGTCGTCGGCGTAGACTCCACGCAGCAGTCAGTCCCCCTCCTCCGTCCGCAATGTAGCTGCGGAACCACAGGCCCTCTCCATATCCCACCACGTTGACCCGGAGCCGGGGACCGCTCGGCGGAGAGAGACACAGAGGATGCGGGATTAGGAATACAGGTTACAGCAGGTGGGGAGGGTTCAGGGAGCTGCGAACCCTGAACTTCTCCTCCAGGGATGTGACAGAGCAAATCATTAAGCAGGTGTGAAAAAACAATGACTTGCCTGCCCCCTGGAGGTTGAGTATCGCCTGCTGTAGTGGAATCTGCTTCTTCCTCTCCCCGCCCGGCGATAACGGAGGACCCCCCGGGAATTCGTCTGAGGGTCGCTCGCGTTGTCTCCAGCAGAGAGCTCACCAGGCCGGAATTCCAGGCACACACAGCGGTCAGGAAGCGCGTCGAGGAGGAGGGGGAAACAGCCGGGGTGAGCCAGCCCGAATGTCCAGGAATGACAGCGGGGGAACGAGGCTCAGGGGACGGGGCTGTAGAATCTCCACACTGACGAGGCGAAGGGATGACAGCTGCGTGGGAGGAACGGTCCTGACGATGACCCAGAACTGGATCCGGACGAGGTTCGTGCAGAGGTGACTCGGTGATGTGATGACGACTACTCCCAGGGGACGAAGCGAGGGGGAAACCCAGGATTCGCCGCTCCAGATCGGAGATCGAGACGAGGAAGGCGTCGAGCACGGGAAAGCTTCGTAGCCCTGAAGTCCTCACCATCAATCTCACTGCCGCCGCCACATGCCTGAAGGTGGTGACAGGAAACACAGTAGAGCTCGCGACAGCCACTCGACCCCGGACATAACTGCTGTCAGCTGCGGCTCCTAGAAGGGAATCCCGAGTGACGTGGCGCAGGTCGGGGGAAGTCCTCTGGTTGGCGCGAACTCCCGGACTGGAATAGCGGCAGGAACGGGACTCCGAAGCGGGGAAAGACGTCGCCCACTTCGACTCCCTGCCGGGATTTCCATCCACCCCGTGGAGCTTCTCTCGCTGTGTACCTGCAGCGTCTATCCTGGCACTGTCCTCCAGATGGTACAGAGAGTGAGGGTGACAGTCCAGGAGTTCCTCAGCACGGCCCGGATGCCAGCGTCTCGCGTTGGAGGCGTCGTGCAGGGTGAAGAATGTCCCGTCGACAGCCTCCGAGATGGACCTCAGCTCGTCGCCCTGGCGCCGGAAGTGACTCCTGGGAAACGGCATGCTAGCAGCGCTGACACCCGGACAGAAAGGTACATTTCCACAGCGACTCACGGCCGCCGGCAACTCTTCTGGCTGCGACATACTGTCATATCCGGCTCTAGGGAGCCGGGCAATCAGAGCCAGGGGCAAGCCAGTGAGTCGTGATATTTTATTCAGGGTAAAGGGGAAGGGATGAGGAGAGCACAGATACTCATGCAGACGTACACTCACAGGTTGCACAGCGCAGAGGTAAGCAGCTCGTACCGGACGTGGGGGTAGCAAGACGTACATCCTCACAGCGGGATACAAACACAGGAATGCTGCAAGAGGAGTATAAGCTGACACCAGACGAAGGGGCTTCAGCTTAGCAATGTGTTTATGTCGCAGCCCCGAGTCATCGAGGCTGCTCCTATTTATCCTCATTGGCAGCGCCCCAGCTGATGAAGACTAATTGGCCCCAGCTGTCCATAATGCTGCCAGCTGGGGGCCAGCTGAGACGCTGCTCAATGGGAAGCAGGGATGAGGGAAAACATGGGCTGAGTGCCGAGACGGCATCTCAACCCATGGTGACAAATACAGAGTACAAAGGGAAAACCCAAACACAATACTCCATACAACATGAGAAAAAAAAAACAGAGAAAGGGGAAAAAAAAACAGACAATAAACCAATATTTAGAGTACAAGGGAAAAACCCAAACACAATACTCCATAAACCATGTACAGGTCAAACAGCGAAAATCAACCCCGGGGCCCCCAAAATGAAAGGAGAACTCCCAAGGGCGAAAATTAACCATACAGCCATCCCTCACACAGGAGGGGAAAAAAAAAAAAAAAATCACGCTAAATGTGCAACAGTCATAACAGTTTAGCTGTACCCACCCAAACACAAGCACAGCAAAAGACATTCAGTTCGGGAGGTCTCCCCGCACCCAGCGTCCATACTGCTAACAGGGGTGAAGGGAAAAGTTCCGGCGGCCTACCCGAACCCCAGGCCAGAAAACACAGTTCCTCGGGAGGCCGAACCAGATCGCCGAACAGAAAGTCTAGCGGTCGGGCGGCCGCACAAGCGAGCCGAATGGGCACGGCGGACCCTCCGGAGGCCAACCCGCATCGCTCAACCACCAGGCCCGTAGGGGAGAGGGAGAGGTCCAAATGGGCCCTAGTGGAAGAGGCTTGGGGAAGAGCTGATGACGAGGTGGTCCAACGTCAGACGGCAGGGGATCTGCAGCTCCCTCACCGGACCTGGACACCGCTGGTGCAGAACCCACGTTGGACCCCGATTGGGTCTCAGGCAAACCCACGTCGGACCCCGATTGGGTCTCGGGTGAACCCACGTCGGACCCCGATTGGGTCCCCGTCGAACCCGCGTCAGACCCCGATTGGGCTGGCGCCGCACCAGAACCGACCTCGGACGTCGAACCTGGACCCTCTGGCACCACGAGTGATGGCAGCTCCTCGCCGGCGACCCTGGGAGAAGGCTCAGGAGAGAAAACAGAACCGGGATCAGGATCACCGGCAGCGCCAGAACCCGGCGAGATAAGCTCGGACGCAGCGGACGGCTGCACCCGGCTCATCTCTCCTAGAGACAGGCTAAAGTGCTCTAAGGTAAGGAGAAGAAAGATAAGATAGAGCACTTGCCTGATCTCGGGTTCTGACGCCATCCAGGACTGCAAAGATCCGGGATCCAGCATCAGGAGGTCGTCGTCAGGCTCCCACTCAGCTGCATCGGGCTCCACAGCTGGCATGATGGACAACACAGCTTGTGAGTCCTCCGGCACCAGTGCCCACGCCGACAGCCCACACAGCGTGATGGCAGGAGAACCTCGTCCCGCTGGACCGGACCGCTCCTCCGTGAAGACCCGGGGACGCTTGGTCGTCGGCGCAGGCTCCACGTAGCAATCCGCCCTCCTCCTCCGTCCACGGCGTAGCTGCGGAACCGGAACCAGGCTGTCCAGAACCGTAGGCCCCCTCCTCATCCCACGACATTGGCCTGGCGCCGGGGACCGCTCAGCGGAGGGAGACACAGAGGATGCAGGATTAATGACTACAGCTACAGCAGGTGGTGGGAGTTCGGGGAGCTGCGGACCACGAACTCCACCTCCAGGAGTTTGACAGAGCAAATCACAAGGTGATTGAGAAAAAACTGGGACTTGCCTGTCTCCTGGAGGCTGGATGGTGCCTGCTGTAGTGGACGTTGCTCCTCCCTTTCCCCGCCGGACGGTAACGGAGGGCCCCCTGAGAGGACGTCGGGGAGCCGCTCGTGTAGATTCCAGGAGGGAGCTCGCCAGGTCAGGACTCTGGACGCACACAGCAGCCGGGGAGCGCATCGAGGAGGAGATGGTGACAGCCGAGATGAGCCGGGCCCGAAGTGCTGGCGTAACAGCGGAGGAAGGAGGCTCAGGAGACGAGGCTGCAGGATCTCCTCTCAGACGAGGCGCAGGAGTGACAGCTGCGTGGGAGGATGAGACCTTGCGGCGACCCGGAACTGGATCCGGACGGGGATCAGGCTTAATAACTGAGGACGGGTGCACACCGGAGCGAGCAGCAGCCACTCGGTCCCGGACCTTAATAGCTGTCAGCTGCAGATCCTCCGGGGGAATCCCGAGTGACGTCGTGCTGGTTGGGGAAAACCCTCTGGATGGCGCGAACTCCCGGGCCGGAGTGAAGGCAGGAACGGGATCCCGAAGCGAAGGGTGACGTCTCCTCCTCTTCGGCTTCCTGCCGGGATTTCCCTCCAACCCACGGAGTATTTCCCGCTGTGTGGCTATGTCCCATCTCCTCACGCTCACCTCAGGATGACAGGCGAAGCGGGGAAGATAATCGAGTACCTCCTCAGCCTGGTCTAAGTACCGGTGCACGTCGCTACTGAAGTTGATTAGGGAAGCGGTGTTGAGGATGTCATCCACGCACTCAAGGGCGTCTGCGAGGACATCACTCGAACCCTGAGGGCAGGACCTCCGTGACGGCATGCTTCGCGACGGTACCTAGACAGGTAAGGGCAACAGTCAAAAGCAGCAAACTCACAGCCGCCGGCAACTCGTCTGGCTGTGACTTACTGTTACGTGTGGCCCTCGTGAGCCGCACAATGAGAGCTGAGGGCGAGCCAGTGAGTTTGCGATGTTTTATTGTAACAGAGAACAGGGGATAAGGAACACGGCCTCGTGGGGCCAAAAGGCACAAATACTCTTACAGGTGTACACTCACAAATAATGCAGAACGACGAGCAGAGGACTGGCGCCGGGCGTAGGGGTTCCAGCCTTCGATGTGCTAAGTCACAGCCCCGAATGATCGGAGCTGCTCCTTCTTATACTCATTAGCAGCGCCTCAGCTGATGAGGGTTAATTGGGCTCCAGCCGTCCCGTAACTGACAGCTGGGAGCCCGCTGAGACGCTGTCACAGAAAGAACAGGGCTGAGGGGAATATGGTCTGAGCGCCGGATGACACGGCGTCTCATCCCACGTGACAAAATCTAAATCAGACAGTTGAAGAGATGATTGTAGGAATAATGACAGCTATCATTAAAGCAGCAAAGGAAGCCATCCCAAGAAGAGGTAGGGGGAAAAAGGAAAAAAATTAGTTCCTTGGTGGACTCCAGAATGTTCTGAAGCAATTAAGAGATGGAATAAAGCTTTTAAAGCATTAAAAAATGTATTGAATATGGATAACTTGATTAATTATAAACGGGAGCAGGCTAAAGTACGGAGAATAATTAAACAGACCAAAAAGAGTTTTGGAGGAAATATTGCGATTCATTAGGAAGAAGTACACCCATGGAGAAGGTATGAGGAACAATTAAAAGGATGTCTGGTATAAGGAAGGTCCTAAATTATCCAATAATGGAAAACGGAAACAGTTTGATAGTAGATGATAATGAAAAGGCAGAACATTTAGTTAGAATTTTCAGTAAAATACATAAAAAGATACTATTAGAGTTATACAGCAAGATTTGGGAGGAAGGGATATTGCCTACTCCATGGAACGAAGCTGTTATTGTTCCAATATGCAAGCCAGGTAAAAGGTTTAAGAGAGAGTTAAAGACCCATCGCTTTTACATCCCACATTGGTAAAACTGGAAAAAATGATTAATGAGAGGTTAATATGTTATCTGGCATCTAGAGAGGCATTAAAAGGTTACCAAAGTGGCTTTAGAAAAGGGGGTGTACTACTGATCTTGCTGCTTGTTTGGAACATGAAATTAGGAAGGTCCAAGTAAATAGGGAAAGTGTAGTTGCTGTATTTTTAGATGTCGAGAAGGCGTATGACATGATGTGGAAAGATGGATTGATTATCAAACTTCATAAGCTAGGCATTAGAGGGAGAATGAAAAGATGGATTAAAATTTTTTTGAGTGACAGGAAAATTTTGGTAAGAATAGGGAAGCAGTACAGCTCAAGTCAAGTAATCGAAAATGGAACCCCACAAGGCAGTATTACTAGTCCAATTTTGTTTTCAGTCATGATAAATGATATTTTTTGTAGAGTTAAGAGTTCTGTCGGTGTCTCTTTGTTTGCAGACGATGGTGCTATGTGGACAAGAGGAAGAAATCTATCATTTATTGTTAAAAAGTACTAGTAGGCGATTGATAAAGTTGAGGCTTGGGCAGTGGAATGGGGATTTAGGTTTTCTGTGGGGGAGACAAAGGCTGTGGTATTCACTAGGAATAGAGTAAACAATCAAGTCAATCTTAAAACGTATGATCAAAACATAGAAACAGCTGCATGCTTTAAGTATTTGAGTGTGTGGTTCGATAAGAGTTGTTCTTGGAATATTCATGTTGAGAAAATTGTGACAAAATGTAACTAGGTTTTGAATATTATTAAATGTTTGAGAGGAAGAGAATGGAGAGCAAGTAGAGGTACTTTAAAAACATTATATGTTGCTTTAATTAGGCCAGTGTTTGCTTATGGGTGTATTATGTATGGATCAGCTTCAGAAACACTACTGAAAAAGTTAGATACAATTCAATACCAAGCTCTGAGATTGTGCTGTGGGGCCATAAAAACGACTCCAGTAGCAGCGCTCCAGGTGGAGATGGGTGAGATGCCTCTGGAGTTGGAAAGAAGTCAGATAGCAGCAACATACTGGACCAACATCAGAGGATTTAGTGACAGTCACCCAGTACACAATGTACTGAAGCCTTGTCAAGAGAAGGAAAAGAGGCAAATGAGAGGCTCTGAATGGATAATAGAGAATAAAATCAGGGAGCTAAGAGTTGCTGATAAAGAAGTATGTCCAACAGTCCCTATTTCTGCAGATCCACCATGGTGTCTGGCAGAAGTAACAGTAGATTTTAGATTATTAACAAAAGACAAAAGAGGGAGGATAAACAAGAATGAGGTCAATAAATATTTAGTAATTATCCTGACTTTATAAAGATTTATACAGATGTATCTAAATCAACAAAGAATATTGTGGGAATAAGATAAGATAAGATAAGATAAGATAAGCCTTTATTAGTCCCACAACGGGGAAATTCCAGGATTGCAACAGCACAGGGATAGCAACACTCAGAGCAACAATCAGAAGGCAAGAAAAAAAAACAAGCAAGCAAGAGCAGCTAATAAACATATGTACGTATTACTATAAAATATATATATATACACACACACACAGACACACAGTGCAGAGCATTGTAGCTGGATGGAATAAATATATGAATATATGAACACACAGTGCAGAGCATTGTAGCTAGATGGAATAAATATGTAAATATATAAACACCCACAGTACGGAGCATTGCAGCTAGGTGGAATAAATATGCAAGTATATAAACACACACAGTGCGGAGCAATGTAGCTAGATGGAATAATATGTAGATATATAAATATATAAACACCCACAGTACGGAGCATTGTAGCTAGATGGAATAAATATGCAAATATATAAACACACACAGTGCAGAGCATTGTTGCTAGATGGAATGAAACAGCATAACCGTCTACTTAGTTATCCTACATGGTATGATTATGTGCCCATACATATTCTCACCCTCCATAGCGACCGGTATGTTCCTAGTTGTATGCCGGAGAGGACCATTGTGTAAGTCTATTGCATCTTTTGCATTCAAAAAACTATTAGTTTGTTACGTCTTTTTGCTATCTCTGCGAGCAGCCCTGCTTAGGTTGTACAGTCTGACAGCCGTTGGTAGGAAGGACCTACGAAACCTCTCGGTTGTGCACCTGGGATGATGTAGTCTGCTGCTAAATGAGCTCCTCAGTGCATTCAGTATGTCCTGCATAGGGTGGAACTCGGACTCCAGCAGAGATGACAGTTTAGCCACCGTCCTTCTCTCTCCTATCTCCTCCATCGGATCAAGGCGCTGCCCCAGGACAGAGCTAGCTTTCTTAATCAGTTTGTTCAGTCTCTTCCTATCGGCTGCAGTAATGCCACTGCCCCAGCAGACCACTCCAAAAGTGATGGCTGATGCCACCACCGTGTCATAGAATGACTTCAGCAGCGCCCCTTGTACACCAAAAGACCTGAGTCTCCTCAGCAGGAACAGCCTGCGCTGTCCCTTCTTGTAGAGTGCATCAGTATTGTGTGACCAGTCTAGTTTATTGTTCAGATGAATACCCAGGTACTTATAGGATAGCATTCATCATTACAGAATTACAAGTCATGAAGAAGGAAAGGGTTAATGATAACTTAGCTATGCATACTGGTGAGCTTTAAGCAATCTTTTTGGCATTGAGGTGGGTGGATGAAGTAAAACCGAGAAAGGTTTTGATACGATCTGATTCTAGCAGTGCAATAGAGAGTATTAGGCAAATGCATTCAGAATCAAGACAGGATTTGGTAATGGAAATTGTACATTCAGTACTGAGAATTTCAAAGGCAGGCGTGGATATTAGGCTCATCTGGATTCCGGAACACATTGGAGTGGATGGGAATGAACTAGCAGATAAATATGCAAAATGTGCAACTAGAAAGAGACAAGTTAGCAGGAATGTGAAATATAGCAAGGCAGAGGTCAAGAGCATTATTAAAACCCTGTTATGATCTGGTGAGGGCACTCTCCCTCGTCCATCTGGCTCAACTTTCATCTACTCCACAGGCAATCATCTCCACCTGCATGATGAGACACACCTGTTACCTCTGACTCACCAGCACTTAAATAGACCTTCTCTTCAACACCTCGGCGCTGGCTCATTGGGTATATTACCTGTTTCAGCAGTAAGTTCTAATTTTCCTCTAACTTGAAAAACCTTCTGATCATTTGCTTACCTCCCCACAGGTTGCTACCTCCTCCGTGGTGCATCTCCAGGGTTGTTGTGCGCTCACCTGCCTCTTCCCCATCACCACGTCAGCAACCATCGTCACCCGGTCAGTCACCTCACCCAGCTCCACTTCTGCCTTCCAGCATCACCCTCTGGTTCGCTGTAGTGCTTGGTTCTTCTGCCAGGCTTTCTTTTACTCCCACGTGAGTGTTGTCCCATTTTTCCCTGTCTGAGTCTCCCTCCTAATCTAACTTGCTCTCGTCATTCTCCACAGGCTGGGTGTTCCCCTGGCGAGTGGCGTTTTTCTCTTGCAGAGCGTTTCTCTTGCATTAATAAAATCCAAGTCAAACTTGCTTCTCTGTGTCAGAGTGTGTTTTCTCTGTTGTCACTCCCTGCACGTGAGCTGTCAATTAATATCAATCATGACAGAACGAGCCAGCCACAGTGCAAGCTCAGTGGGAGTGGCATCAGCGGAGCACTCCGCTTTAGACCGTTTAGATGCTACAGAGAGGCAGGTGGCCTTGCTTACTCAACAGCTGCAAACCACTACGCAGCAGCTGGGCACGGTCGCCGAACATTTGGGCCATTTGTCTCAGCCAGTTCCCGTCCCTCCACCTGTTGCCCCAGTTTCTTCTACCATGCACCGAACTACCTCCCTTCCCTCACCTGCCCCATTCGTGGGGGAGGTGGGGAAATGTAGGGGTTTTTTTGTGCCATGTTCGGCTGTATTTGGGCCAGGTCGGCGGGGAGGGAGTACCCAGACGACACAGCAAAAATTCTTCTTTTTTTTTTTTGATTTTGTGCACTTTATTGATCCCCAGAGGGGAAATTGAGGGCATCCCCCTGGAAGGATGAACCAGCCACGGTACGGCACTATCCCTTAACCATTCACACACACATTCACATCTAGGGCCACTTTAGAGTCTCCAGTTAACCAAACCTGCATGTTTTTGGCCTGTGGGAGGAAACCGGAGAAATCCCGGAGTAAACCCACGCAGATACGGGGAGAACATGCAAACTCCACACAGATCACTGTTGGTCAGGGGCTGGGATCGAACCAGGGATCCCATGGCCAAGGGTGAGTTGCTGTGCTGGCACAGTGCTAACCACTGCTCCACCACACCACTCTGCTGCGGGATAGGGCCCCCAGTTTGGCCCAAGCCATTCTTGACAGCCCGGAGGGTCCCACTTATTCATTTGAGAGATTTGTGGCCAAATTCACTCGCGCGTTTGACCATACAGAAAGCGAGGGGAATATCATGAGCTGTTTAATGTCACTCCATCAGGGAAGCCGGTCTGCTGTCAACTACTCTGTGGAGTTCCAGGTCGTCACGGCGGACTCAGGATGGAATGACGTTTCGTTAAGAAGCATCTTCCTCCATTTGCTTACATCTCCACAGGTTGCTACCTCCTCCCTGGTGCGTCTCCACGGTTGTTGTGCGCTCACCTGCCTCTTCACCATCACCACATCAGCGACCATCGTCATCCAGTCAGACACCTCACCCAGCATCACCCTCTGGTTCGCTGTAGTGCTGGGTTCTTCTGCCGGGCTCTCTTATGCTCCCACGTGAGTGTTGTTGCATTTTTCCCTGTCTGAGTCTCCCTCCTAATCTAACTTGCTCTCGTCTCTCTCCACAGGCAGGGTGTTCCCCTGGCGAGTGGCGTTTTTCTCTTGCGGAGCGTTTCCCTTGCATTAATAAAATCCAAGTCAAACTTGCTTCCTCCAGGGTTTAAATGAACACCTCCGAGACGACCTAGCGGTTTATGCCATCCCCTCCTCCTTGGACGGTCTAATTGATCAGGCTGTCAGTCTCGACAACCGAAACTGCGAGTGCGCGAAGGAGAGTAAAGCCTCCTCCTACCTGCCCAGTGCACGCACACCCCCTTCGGCTTATGACACAGGTGGAGCCGATTCCTCCTCTGAGCCTATGGAGTTCGGCCGGGTCCATCTGACTCCGGAAGAGCGCCAGAGGCAAAGGAGAATCGGCGCCTGCATGTGTTGTGGCTCCCTCAAGCACACACTGCAGGGGTGCCAGCTGAAGCCAAAAAGATGCAGCCCGTCAGTAGCCGTGGGGGGTCTGACAGGCGGGAAATCCAATCACCGCCCCCCCCGGTAACTTCTCCATTTCGGTCCTCATTCAGTTGCCGGGGGTTAAGAGGATAGCTAAGGCTTTAATTAATTCAGGGGCAGAGCAGAATTTCATCTCTGCGTGCTTTGTGCGGGATGTAGGCATCCCCACAACCAAATTGCCCATGTCCCTTAATGTTACTCCATTGTCGGGCGAAAAAGTGGCCACCATCACCGAGAAAACAGAGCCGGTGGTCATCCTTCTTTCCGGCAACCACTGGGAGACTATTTCATTTTATATTCTCCCTAAATTGGGTCACCCAGTGGTTCTCGGTTACCCGTGGCTCAGGAAACATAACCCTATCATTAACTGGATGAATTATTCCATCTCTTCCTGGAGTCCGTATTTTTTGGCATCCTGTCTTAGGTCAGCCAAATGTTCACCTACGCTGTCCATCTCTTCCCCTCCGGTAGAACCACCGGACCTCAGCCTAGTGCCTGAGGTCTACCATGATTTCGGAGAGGTCTTTAGCAAATCTAGAGCGCTTTCTTTACCTCCCCATCACTCCTATGATTGTCCTATAGAGCTTCTCCTGGGTGCGCAGCTGCCATCCAGCTGGCTCTACAGTATTTCTGGGCTGGAGAGGGAGGCGATGGAGAGCTATATTAAAGATTCTCTGAATGCCGGCCTCATTCAGCCTTCATCGACTCCTCTTGGGGCAGGGTTCTTTTTTGTCAGGAAGAAGGACGGTTCCCTACACCCGTGCATTGATTATCATGAACTCAATGCAATAACAGTTAAAGACAAATATCCTCTGCCCCTGATAAACTCCACATTTGAGCTCCTTCAGTGCGCGTGAGTATTTACCAAGTTGGACTTGCGGAACGCTTATCATCTGGTTCGCATTCGTGAAGGGGACAAATGGAAGACAGCCTTTAAAACACACTTGGGGCAATTCAAATATCTGGTGATGTCAATCAGGCTCACTAATGCCCCCGCCGTCTTCCAACGTATGATCAATGACGTCCTCTGCAATATGGTCAGTCAATTTGTTTTTGTTTATCTCGACGACATGTTGATTTTTTTCACACACACCAGAGGAACACGCAGTCCACATCAGGGCCATTTTACAACGGCTCCTGGAGAATCAGCTTTACATAAAGGCCGGGAAGTGTGAGTTTTCCACCCGCTCTACTTCTTTCTTGGTCTTTATCATGGCTGAGGGAGAGCTGAGGCCCGACCCGGCCAAGGTGGAGGCTGTGCTAAATTGGCCTACACCCCACTACCGCAAGGAGCTTCAGCACTTCTTGGGGTTTGCAAATTTTTATCACCATTTCATTAGAAACTATAGTGGGGCAGCACAGCCTCTGACCACGCTGACCTCAGTAAAAGTGCCCTTTAGTTGGTCCAAGGCAACCGAGCAGGCCTTTCACAAATTGAAGGGTTTGTTCTCCAACGCTCCAATCTTGGTCCAGCTCAACCCCCACCTTCAGTTTATTTTAGAGGTAGACGCTTCTGACTCTGGCGTGGGCGCTGTTCTATTGCAGTGTTCAGCCTCAGATCAGAAGCTCCATCCTTGTGCGTATTTCTCTCGGCGGCTCACGCCTGCCGAGAGGAACTATGACATAGGAGACCGGGAGCTGTTGGCCATTAAGCTGGCCCTTGAGGAGTGGAGACACTGGCTGAAGGGAGCGGCCCAGCCCGTAATTGTGTGGACCAACCATAAAAATTTAGAATATCTTCGGTCGGCCCGCAGGTTGAACACCAGGCAGGCCCGCTGGGCCTTATTCTTTGCTAGATTTAATCTTACCATCACTTACAGGCCTGGCTTTTGCAATATTAAACCAGACGTTCTCTCCCAAAAGTTCTGCCCCGACCCTCCTACCCCTCCCTTTCTTCCCCAACCTATTGTCCCACCCTCCTGCTTCCTCAGAGCGCTCATGTAGGACATTGAGCAGAGGGTCCACGGGCGGGGTCCATGCCGGTCGACTGTTTGTCCCGGCCGCTCTCCACAGTGACATCACCAAGTGGGGCCACACCAGCTTCTTTGCATGTCATCCTATGATTACTGGGACTATCAACCTTATTCATTGGGTGTTCTGGTGGCCCACTCTGCAGACTGACGTCCAGGATTATGTCAGCGCATGTCAAGTCTGCTGCCACAACAAATCGGATTCCTCGCCCCCTTCTGGCCTTCTCCACCCACTCCCCATCCCTCACCGACCCTGGTCCCACATTTCCCTGGACTTTGTTATCGGACTTCAAGCTTCTCAAGGTAACATAGTTATCCTCACCTGCGTGGATCGATCTCTACGGTGATCCACCTGGTGCCCCTTCCCAAACTACCCTCTGCTTTTGAAACGGCAAATCTCCTCACCAACCATGCCATCCACTTACACGGTATTCCTATGGACATTGATGTCTGACCAGGGCCCTCAATTCACTTCCCAAATCTGGAAAGCCTTCTGTCACTCCTTAGGCACCACCATCAGTCTCACATCTAGGTACCATCCACAGAGCAATGGGCAGGCTGAGCGTGCCAACCAATCCTTGGAGGCCACCCTGAGGTGCGTGGCAGCCTGCAACCCGAGTTCATGGAGTACTCATCTGACCTAGGTGGAGTACTCCCACAATTCTGCTATATCAACAGCCACCGGGTTGAACCCATTCGAGGCATCTATGGGGTACCCCCCCCCCCCCGTTACCGATGGTGGAGAGGGACATGGCAGTTTCATCGGTGGGGGCCCACGCACACCGCTGTCACTGGCAATGGAAAGCCACTCGTGCTGCCCTCGCCCATTAAGCCGAACTCAACCACCAGTACGCTGATCGCAGGCGGACTTCGGCTCCAAAGTATTCCATCGGGCAGCAGGTGTGGTTGTCAGCAGACCAGGTGCCATTGAGGACGGAGTCCAGGGAGATTTCTCCTCATTTCCTGGGCCCATTTCCCATCTCTAGGATCATCAACGACATCACGGTCCACTTAAAGCTCCTGCCGGCAATGTGGATACACCCCACTTTCCACGTTTCAAAGATCAAACCCCTCTCTGCCAGCCCTCTCTGCCCTCCCCCGAAGCTGCCTCCTCCCCCTCGGATTATCGACGGCCAAACCACCTACACGGTTCAGAGGATCCTGGACGTTCGCCGTCAGGGCCGGGGGCTTCAATATCTCATCCACTGGAAGGGCTACGGACCAGAAGAAAGGTTGTGAATCCCTGGTTCCAACTTTTACAACAAGGAGATGGTCAGGGCCTTTCACAAGGCACATCCCACCAGGTCCAGTGGACCACTAGGAGGCAATCCTTGGGGTGGGGGGGGGAGCACTGTCATGATCTGGTGAGCGCACTCTCCCCCGCCCGTCCAGTTCAACTTTCATCTACTCCGCGGGCAATCATCTCCACCTGCATGATGAGACGCACCTGTTACCTCTGACTCGCCAGCGCTTAAATAGACCTTCTCTTCAACACCTCGGCGCTGGCTCGTTGGGTATACTACCTGTTTCAGCAGTAAGTTCTAATGTTCCTCTAACTTGAAAAACCTTCTAATCGTTTGCTTACATCTCCACAGGTTGCTACCTCCTCCCTGGTGCGTCTCCACGGTTGTTGTGCGCTCACCTGCCTCTTCACCATCACCACATCAGCGACCATCGTCATCCAGTCAGACACCTCACCCAGCATTACCCTCTGGTTTGCTGTAGTGCTGGGTTCTTCTGCCGGGCTCTCTTATGCTCCCACGTGAGTGTTGTCGCATTTTTCCCTGTCTGAGTCTCCCTCCTAATCTAACTTGCTCTCGTCTCTCTCCACAGGCAGGGTGTTCCCCTGGCGAGTGGCGTTTTTCTCTTGCGGAGTGTTTCCCTTGCATTAATAAAATCCAAGTCAAACTTGCTTCTGTGTCATAGTGTGTTTTCTCTTTTGTCACTCCCTGCACGCGAGCTGTCAATTAATACCAATCATGGCAAACACAAATTAAAAAGAAGTGGCAGGAAGAGTGGGATAGAGGAAATAAAGGACGGAGTTTGTGTGGCATACAAAAGAAAGTAGGGGAAGCTAGAGAAGTTCACAGGAGTAGAAAGGAGGAGGACATCATATCTAGATTAAGATCAGTTCACACAGGTCTGAATAGTACATTAGTTATAATGAAAAAACACCCAAAAGGAAACTGTGATTATTGTGGAAACAACATAACGATATTTCGTTTTTTCCACGATATTTCGCATTCGTTGTTTCCACGATATTTCGTTGTTTCCGCAATAATCAATAACGAATTTCAATGATGCCAATTTCAATAACGAAATTGGCATCAAACTGGGTAATTCTAAATTGTCCTTAGGTATGACTGTGAAAGTGAATGTTTGTCTGTCTCTCTGTGTTGGCCCTGCGATGGACTGGCGATCTGTCCAGGGTGGACCCTGCCTCTCGCCCAAAGATGCTGGGATAGGCTCCAGCTCCCCCGCGACCCGAAAAAGGATTAAGCGGAAGAAGATGGATGGATGGATGGATGGATGGAAAACAGGTCTCATTTCAAGGATATAGGAAGGTATTGCCATTCTGAATCACACGCCATTCCAGAAGGTGGTGGTAATGCACCTATAAGCTGTTTGCCAACTGCCAAAAAACAAGTGAAGAAGAAGACCACGAAGAAGAAGAAGAAGCACAGTTAATTTATGTTTTGGGGGCAATCACTTTTTCACACAGGGCCATGTAGTTTTAGATTTTTTTTTACCCTTAATAATAAACACCTTCATTTAAAAACTGCGTTTTGTGTTTAATTGTGTTATCTTTGTCTAACATAATTGTTTGATCTAAAACAATTAAGTGTGACAAACATACAAAAAAATGAGAAATCAGGAAGGGGGCAAACACTTTTCCACACCACTGTATGTTAGTCTGTAATTAGTTTATACTCAGTGTGAAACCGGGCCTGTTTAGATGAACACAGAGCTGATATCCTGGCAGGAACTGAAAAAGGCATAATTTTTTTTTTTTTGATTTTGTATACTTTATTGATCCCCAGAGGGGAAATTGAGGGCATCCACCTGGATGAATGAAGCAGCCACGGTACGACGCTATCCCTTAACCATTCACACACACATTCACACCTAGGGCCACTTTAGAGTCTCCAATTAACCTAACCTGCATGTTTTTGGCCTGTGGGAGGAAACCAGAGAAATCCCGGCGTAAACCCACGCAGATACGGGGAGAACATGCAAACTCCACACAGATCACTGTTGGTCAGGGGCTGGGATCGAACCAGGGATCCCATGGCCAAGGGTGAGTTGCTGTGCTGGCACAGTGCTAACCACTGCGTCACCACACCGCCCAAACCAAGGACGGTGATAAACCAAGCTCTTCCTCCACAGCTCAAAGTCTCTTTATTGTTTTAGATTTTCTAGCAGTCATCTTGAAAAGCCCCGGTTTTTCACATTAAAGTCACCCGTTTCTCCATGTGCTCACAGAGATGAACAAAACAGTCCCTGTTCTTCTGTTGAAGTGACGGGTGTTTTGTTAGGAAGAAGATATTTTAGCTTGCATGGGGTCATGGCACTGTTTTCCCCACTGCACCAAGCATAACGGCTTGGTGCAGTGGGATCCCAGTGGAAGTCAATCCAAAGGAAATGTAACTTCTGCTGTACTGCCTTGTCTTCATGGTCTTAGTTTTCTTTTGACATATTGTGGATTTTCTCCTTAATTAATAACTGTCCCTTGTGAATCTGGTGAAGGGATAAGGCGTGGAGTCAAAGATGCCTTTCTGGATTATTTATTTTTGGTCAAGAGGAAGATTTAATGCAGCAATTCAGCAGAAATGTTCACAGTTACAATAGTGTGGGCAGGTTATATACATCGAAACAAAGATAACCATGTAATGATAACGTTCTCTGGGAACACAGAATCTAGCCAACTCCTAGGCCGGACCTTGATAAGGCTAGAATCTCAGTGTTACAGAAACATGATTACCATGTCTAGGAACACAGTGTAATACTAACTGATAAAATAAATAGCTTCCACAGATAATTGCTCAACCCTTCATCTGGGTTAGAATTTGTCCAGGGCCCAGTTCATAGTCTCAACTTTCCCTCTTCAAACATGAGGGCAGTGGTGGCCTAATGGTTAGGGATGTGGACTGGTGTGCAGCGGGTCATGGGTTTGATCCCTGGACTGGCAGGATTAGATCTGGGTGGGACAGATAACACAACAGTGTTTGCCCCACCCTCCTTAACTCCACTGTGGTGCCCTTGCGCAAGTAGCCCCAACTGCTCCAGTGGAGCTACTCAGTGGCTACAGGTCAGTCTGTGGTTGTACTGGGCAGCTTCATAGTGTGAATGTGTAACTGTGTGAATGTGACCAGGGCGTCCTTGAAAAAGAGAGGTTGCCTCCCAATGGAACTACCTTGTATAAATAAAGGTTAGAATACAATAGAAATAAAGGTTAAATAAAAAATTTATCCATCGCTGTTTTTCATCTAGTCACCGCAACCTAGCACAGCTTAGCAAGGTCATTAATCTCCATAAAACATGAAGAAGAAGAAGACAGCAACCATGCTGTGTTCACACTGCCACCTACTGACATGGAAGAGCCGCTACAGAACTCATCCACAGCAACAACTTTTTGGACCAATTAAGAAGTGAAATTAGACAATTTCTCACAGACCCCTTAACATTCTCTCACGGAACCCCTGGGTTCCTAGCAACCCTGGATGAAAAACACTGGTCTAGGTACATGTCCTGTTCTCCTTCCTAAATGTCCAGCCTCTCATACAATTTATCTGCTTAAAAATAACCAGACTACTAACTACAATATTTAATCTTTGAAGATATAAATAGATGTGCACCACTCACAAAAAATTAGGGATATTTGGCTTTCTGGTGAAATTTCAGGATGCCCCTAAAATACACTATAATCTTTACAGGTGAACTTAATCTGTCCTTCTCTAACCTTTTGAATGCACATGTCCAACTGTTCAGTGTTTCAGTACCTTTTGTGTAACTTGCTGTTTTCTAACAAGGTGCTAAACAGCAAAATTCACAACAGGTGTTTGATCCATGAATCAACCAATAAATGTTCTGGTTCAATTAAAATTAGTATTTAAACAGTCGACGCCTCAAGTGGACGCCTTCCACTTGAGGTGTTTCAGGCACGTCCCACTGGGAGGAGACCCCGGGGCAGACCCAGGACTCGGTGGAGAGACTATGTCTCCCAGCTGGTCTGGGAACGCCTTGGTATCCTCTCTGAAGAGCTGGAGCAGGTGGCTGGGGAGAGGGAAGTCTGGGCTTCTCTGCTTGAACTGCTGCCTCCGCGACCCGGACCTCCGGAAAAGCGGTAGAAGATGGATGGATGGATGGATGGATTTAAACAGTCCTCTTCATCATGCTGTTCACATTTTGACATCATGAGACCAAGACAACACCAAACAATTGATCAACAGTACCTCGCCATTGCGAGGCTTCAAACAAGATGTTCTCAGAGGGAAGTGGCCACTGAGCTTAGAGTGTCACAGAGTGTCATCAGCAGGTTGCAAAAGAGATACAGAGAGACTGGAAGAGTCACAGAAAGGCATAGAAGTGGACGTCCTTTGGCCACATTCCACGCTGTTGGCCGCTTCATTGTGAACAGTGCCCTGCAGAATGAATCCCACTCAACTCCAGGCACATTTAAGGGAGGTGAGAGGCACCCAAGTGTCACATCAGACCATTCAAAACTGTTTACATCAGCGTGGTCTGCATGCTAGACGACCTGCAAGGGTACCTGACCACACCACCAGGCCTTATTGTCTTGCATGGGCCAGGGAGCATTTACGCTGGACAAGGGACCAGTGGGCCTCATTACAGTTCTCTGATGAAAGTTGATTCACATTGAGCAGAAATGATGGCGCCCACAGTGGTCACCATGGTGCTTCGCTGCGCTTTGTTTTGTTTGTTTTTGTTCGTCAGTTGTGTGTCTGCCTGCTCTTACACCCGTGAAGAGCTACTAAATATCAGGCCTTTCACTCCCCCGGACCTACTCCCAGTTTTTTTGGCTCCTGCCGCCGATCTGGTTCACTTTTTAGCCCAAAAAGTGAGACGGCGAAAGAGAGGAAGACGAGCGGGCGCTCTCGTGCGGCTTCGCAGGAGAGGCACGCGCATGGCTTTGCCTGGGATATTTCTGTCCAACGTCAATTCTCTCTATAATAAGGTAGATGAACTGAGACTGCTGATGCGATTTAAAGACCTCTCCACCTCGTGTGCCCTCTGCTTTACTGAGACCTGGCTTAAGGAAACGACACCGGACAGCGCGCTCCTCCTCGAGGGATCTCAGCTGTTTCATGCAGACCGAGACACAGAGCTCTCTGGCAAGACCACAGGAGGAGGAGTCTGCTTCTACATCAACATCAGCTGGTGCTCCGATGTAACTGTGATCTCCCAACACTGTTCTCCCGCTCTGGAATATTTATTCATCAACTGCAAGCCATTTTATTCCCCGCGTGAGTTCGCTTCATTCATCCTGGCCGCTGTTTACGTCCCGCCCGACGCGGACGTGCGCGAGGCTCAGCGCACGCTCGCGGATCACATTCAACAAGCGGAGCGGACTTTCCCAGAATCTCTGGTTATTGTGGTTGGCGACGTTAACCAGAGCAACCTGAGCCACGAACTCCCCCGATACAAACAGTTTATTAAATGCCCCACCAGAGGAAAGAACACGCTGGATCACTGTTACACTACAGTTAAGGACGCGTATCGCGCTGTTCCCCGTGCTGCGCTTGGACTATCTGATCACGTGATGGTCCACCTGATTCCCACATACAGACAGAGACTGAAGCTCACAAAAACTGTTGTGAGCACTACGAGGAAATGGACCAGTGAAGCTGGGGAGTAGCTGCTCACGTGCTTGGAAATAACTGACTGGGGCATGTTTAAAGGAGCCACGCATGATCTGGATGAGTACACGGACACTGTGAACTCATATATCCACTTTTGTGAGGACAGCATTCTTCCATCGCGCACCAGGGTGAGTTACTCCAACGACAAGCCCTGGTTCACAGCTAAGCTCAGACAGATCAGGAAGGAGAAGGAAGCAGCATTGAAAAGTGGAGACAGGGACTGCTACAGGGAGGTCAAATACCGGTTTAGCAAAGAGCTGAGGAATGCTAAATCTGTGTATTCTGAGAGACTCCAGCAACAGTTCACTGCTAACGACTCTGCTTCTGTGTGGAGAGGACTGAGGCAAATCACCAACTATCGGCCTCAGGCTTCTAAAGGTCAGGATGACAAAGCCCTTTGTCAAAGACTGTCCCAACACTATGCCCGTTTTGACACCTCGTCAGCTGTGTCCAACTCCCCCCCTCCCCCCAGCACCACTGCCTCCATGGTCCCCACTTCATCAAAGGCGCCCCCCTCCTCCCCCCCCTGCCCTTGCCATCAGTGAGCAGGAAGTGCACAGACAGTTCTCCAGACTGAACCCACGCAAGGCCCCTGGTCCGGACGGCGTGTCTCCCTCCACCCTGAGACACTGTGCGGTAGAGCTGACTCCTGTCTTCACAGACATTTTTAACACCTCCCTGAAGTTATGCCACGTGCCAACCTGCCTCAAAACCTCTACCATCATCCCTGTTCCCAAGAAGCCACGGATCACTGGACTTAACGGTACAGACCTGTAGCGCTCACCTCTGTAGTCATGAAGTCCTTTGAGTGCCTGGTCCTGCCCCACCTCAAGACCATCACACTCCCCTCATGGACCCGCTGCAGTTTGCCTACAGAGCCAACAGGTCTGTGGACAACGCAGTCAACCTGGCCCTCCACTCCATCCTGCAGCACCTGGACTCCCCGGGAACCTATGCCAGGATCCTGTTTGTGGACTTCAGCTCTGCATTCAACACCATCCGCCCCGCTCTGCTCCAGGACAAGCTGTCCCTGCTTAACGTGCCTGACTCCCTCTGCAGGTGGATCATCGACTTCCTGACGGACCGGAGGCAGCATGTGCGGCTGGGAAAGACTGTCTCAGACTCTGTTAGCATCAGCACCGGATCATCCCAGGGCTGTGTACTTTCCCCCCTACTCTTCTCCCTGTACACCAACTCCTGCACCTCCAGCCACCAGTCTGTCAAGCTGATCAAGTTTGCGGACGACACCACCCTCATCGGGCTCATCTCCAACGGCGACGAGTCCGTCTACAGGAGAGAGGTGGCCCAGCTGGCGTCCTGGTGCAGCCACAACAACCTGCAGCTGAACGCTCTGAAGACAGTGGAGATGATCGTGGACTTCAGAAAAGTCACAACCCCTCTGCCCCCCCTTACCCTCACAGACTCTCCCATCACCACTGCAGATTCCTTCCGCTTCCTGGGCACCACCATCACCCGGGACCTCAAGTGGGAGCCGACCATCAGCTCCCTCATCAAAAAGGCCCAGCAGAGGATGTTCTTCCTGCGGCAGCTGAGGAAGCTCAAGCTACCCACCAAGATGTTGGTGCAGTTCTACACGGCCATCATCGAGTCCATCCTCACCACCTCCATAACCGTGTGGTATGCAGGAGCCACTGCCAGGGACAGACTAAGACTGCAGTGCATCGTGCGCGCTACTGAGAAGGTGATCGGCTGCAAGCTCCCATCGCTCCAGGACCTGTACATCTCCAGGACCCGGAGGCATGCAGGTCGGATCATAGCCGACCCTTCACACCCTGGACACGCACTGTTTGCCCCCCTCCCCTCAGGCAGAAGACTTCGGTCCATTCAGACTAAAACCTCCCGCTACATGAACAGCTTCTTCCCCTCTGCCATCAGACTGCTGAACACTAAGTGACTTATTAGACTCTCGTGCACTACGTACAGCAGCTCAACCAGACTCATGATATTATCACTGTTTTCTTTTTGCACTACCGACTGCACTATGTGGAACTCCACAATATCTGCTGCTTGTTAATATATTTAAAAATTGCATAGATTAGTATTACTCATTCATATTCTACATTTCATTTTATTGCATGCATAGTTTTTTTATTTTTATCTTTAGTGCTACTCCATGTTTAATGTTGCAGCATTGCATCGAGACAAATTCCTAGTTTGTGTACTACATGAACAATGGCAATAAATCTGATTCTGATTCTGATTCTGATTCTGAATGATGGCCGCCAACGATGTTGGAGATGTCAAGGAGAGCGCTATGCATCAGCCACTGTTGTTACCAAACAAGCCTTTGGTGGCGGTGGTGTTACAGTCTGGGCAGGTGTGTCTAGTCAATACAGAACTTGTGAATAGTACAGTGACAAGCCAATACTACCTGAATAACATCATTAATCCAGTCATTGTACCTCTGCATGAACAACACAGGCCTAATTTCATCTTCATGGACGACAATGCTCCAGCTCATCGAGGTCGCATCATTAGGGAATGGCTGCTGGAGGCTGGGGTACCTCAAATGGAGTGGCCTGCACTTTCTCCAGACTTGAATCCCACAGAAACCCTATGGGATCAGCTGAGTCGCCGAGAAGAAGCTCATAACCCTACATCCCATAACCTCAATGACCTGAGGGCTGCCCTTCAAGAAGAGTGGAATGCCATGTCTCAGCAGA
Source organism: Pholidichthys leucotaenia (assembly GCA_020510985.1). NCBI lineage: Eukaryota > Metazoa > Chordata > Actinopteri > Cichliformes > Pholidichthyidae > Pholidichthys > Pholidichthys leucotaenia. Next base: position 296,367,044 of record CM035844.1, on the reverse strand, counting down.
CAATAAGTCAACTTGCAAACAGGATGAGACGTCATTGTCAAGCTGTAATTGATGCTCAAGGGCACATGACAAGTTATTGAGACATTGACATTTTTTGTTGTGGTATACCCACCACTGTTGTTGACTTTTGTTTCAATAAACTAGTGCATGCCCGTAGAAAGCAAGTATTCCTGTCTGAAACAGGGATCCCAATCAGGCTTTACAGGCCCAAATGTAGGCTGTGTTTGAAAGTGGAATACAGAGGTGTAGCCTATATGTAGGCAATCACATGTTAGACGTTGACAAATATGAAAGAGACTGAACTGAGATTTGATTGGGTGAACATTAATTACAGAATAATTGAAAATGAATGGGACATCCTATATTAGCCACTGTTTAACCCCTTGCACTCCGGTCAATTTTCCTAAAAACGCCAAAAAATAATGTGCCCAAAGTAAATCGAAAGCTGTTATTCAACCCTTTGCAGCATCTTCATTGGGTTGGTCTCATTTAAAAGAAAACACTTTGAATTTTTTGGCAAAATTTTTTGGCAAAACAGTCATAATCTCTCTAAGTGCTCCGGCCACTGAGTTACAGTCATCTAAACATACTGAACTTGAAGAAAATATATTTGGCCTGGGTGTTTTTTTGAATACAAATGCTTGCAAATAACACACAGCTTCAGATCCGGGCTGGAAAATGCAACAGAAATGTGGAACCAAGTGTTATCCAGCTGAGGTCCAAATTTTGTAACAATACCACAAAAAATGAATATATTACACAGCTTTGTTCTCAGGCTGTTCCCAGGCGTTTTGGAACTGTGCCAAATTGTGCCAAATGGCACAGTTTGGAAAAACATCTGTAACTTTTGAATGATTCAATGTAGAAGCTTCATTTTGGGCTCTAATGAAAGGTCACACTCAGGGCTGTGTCTGTGTGTGTGTGTGTGGGGGGGGGGGGTTGTCCCCCCCCCCCGCTACAGAGGACGGAGATCGGCCATCGCTACATGACGGATTACACTCGGATGTGGCGGTGTGGCCACAGCAGCGCTGTCACCGCGGCTCCCCCCCCCCACCGCTGCAGAAGAGGAGCGGGGGGGGGGCGTTCACGGTCCGAACATGGCAAATGAACTGTTTATTGCGGCGCACGCACTTCGTACTTCGTGCGCCGTACAGTTGTAATTTACCGATCGGTCAAAAGTCATTTTTTGATTACAATTTTCAGGGATAAATAATAATTTAGCTTATAACACCTTACCTCTTCACAGCAGCGTCCTGGCGAACTTCTCTTCCCCATTGTCAGACGAACGTGACGCTGGTCCGCTCGTGGATCCCGGTCAAAACATAATTCCATTATTGCGGTTTTGGCGAATGATTTACGACCTTTGTCGTCAGCCTCCGTCGGTCTATGATGACGGAAGAGAATCCTAAACGTCTATTCTGCAGGAATGAGTGCAGGTCGCACTTGTGGGTGGTCTCCGTGCTGCTGGGTCTGTAGCAGGTTCTTCCTGCGTCCTTTTTTTCATCTGGTGCAGCAGTAAGTCTCTCTTCACCCAGCCCGAACTTCTGTGCTTCAATTGGATCCTGCATTCACAGTAGGCGGGTCCTCCTTCCTAGGTTTTCATTCATTGGTTCTTCAAGGTTTCAGAAACCCAATTCAAGGCTCTTATTAGTCGAATGAGAGGTCAATCAGATGAACTAATCTGTTCGCGGCTGTGTCTGCAGCTTTTATTTTCAGTGCGCGCTTGGACGCCATACACCACCTACATCACCACCATCAGGATCTCCATCATGCGTCCTAGGGCGCCCTCGTGCGCTCTCTTGCCCATCCGCGGTACAACGGAGCACAAGAGGTTAAGAACCGCTTGTTTGTTTTTTTGTCAGATCACTTACTTGTGTGATCTTTTATGACATACTCATAAATGTCGCATCTTGCACTTTGGGGAATGGGAGGTGTAGTTTATAGTCTATCGTTGTAATGGTCTGCTTCAGTGCTCATTCCCTTCAGCTGCGCGCACACCTGTTCCTCATCACGACCTGGGCTATATTAACCATGGTGCCCTGGGTTCTGTGCGGAGTTGGCTGTCTACATTCCATACGACCTTCTCCTGCCTTCATCTTCGTTCCTGAGTTCCAGCCATAGTCTACCTGAGTCCTTGCTCCAAGCCTCCAGTCCTCCTGCTTCGGGAAGAAGCCCCCTTGGTCCAAGTAAGCCCTGCTCATTCCTAATAATAATTCTAATCCTTCTCCTAGTCCCCTGTGCACAGGCGGAGCTCCGTGGCGGCGGACCACCTTCCTTTCCCTTCCTGGTGGCGGACTACGCTGCACCTCTCATCCTGTACACCTTCACCTCCAGCTGCCGCAACGAGAATGGAGAACACTGTCTTCCTGGCCGTAGCCGCCGAGCTGAACCTGAGCAGCACAACATCTCTACAAACAGTAAGCCTTGAACTTAACTGCTCATTTCCATCGGTGATAACCCCTAACTGTCCCTGCTTTTGTGTATTCCCTGGGTTGCCAGGTTGTACGGTGTTCTGCTCTCCCCCCAGCGGCATCAGATTACACATTCACACACGCATACACTCACACATTATTGTTAATAAACTTAATTGTATCTATACCTGAGTCTGTGTCTGGTTACTGGGTCTATACACCATGTCAGTACGACTCCACCAAAACGACCCAGCTGACAGTGCTTTGGTGCACAAAGTTAACAACTTGGAGACTCGGATAGGTCAATTAGCTTATCAACAGCAAATTATTCTCACCCAATTAGCCCGTGTAACAGATCGGTTGGATCGCCCGGCAGGCCAGCAGGCATTTCCTGCCAGCAGGCGTTTGTCCAAAGCCCCCCTTGCCACAGTATCTCAGCAGACCGCCCCAGTGTCTGTCATTATCTCAGGGAATCATCGGGAGGAGTTGAGGTTTTTTGTGTTGCTGGTCTCCTCATCTCCTGTGATTCTTGGTTACCCCTGGTTACACCTCCATAATCCCTCCATCGACTGGCGCTCTGGGAATGTGATGTCTTGGAGCTCGTTCTGTCTCGGCGCTTGCCTTCAATCAGCCACTTGCTCGCCATCCATGCCCCTGGGTGCTCCCATTACCCCCCCCCCCCCCCGCCGCCGATCTGTTCAAAGTTCCTCTGGAGTACCATGACTTTGGAACCGCATTCAGTAAGATCCAGGCCCTTTCCCTCCCCCCTCACCGCCCTTATGACTACACCATCAACCTCCGTGCAGGAGCCCCGCTGCTGTCGAGTCGTCTGTACAGTCTGTCACCTCCGGAGCGGGTAGCCATGGAGGCTTATATTAAAGAATCTTTAGACTCTGGCATAATTCGGCCATCATTCTCAGCGGTGGGGTGGGTTTTTTCTTTGTTGGCAAGAAGGACGGTTCACTGAGGCCATGCACTGACTTTAGGGAATTAAATAACATCACTGTCAAGGATAAATACACCCTTCCTCTGATTAACACAGCATTCGATTACCTCCAGGGGGCCTCCTGGTTCACCAAGCTGGATCTCCGTAATGCCTACCATCTGGTGCGGATCTGGGAGGGCGATGAGTGGAAGACGGGGTTTCTGACCCCTTGCGGACACTTTGAGTACCTAGTTATGCCATTTGGTCTGACCAATGCCCCTGCTGTGTTCCAGCGCCCAATCAACGATGTGCTGAGGGATTTCTTGGGTGTTTTTGTGTCCGTCTATCTTGACAATAACTTAATTTTTTCACAGTCTTTGGAAGAGCATCGGGTGCATGTGAGGTGGGTTTTGCAGCGGCTTCTGGAAAATAAGCTATTCGTCAAGGCTAAGAAGTGCGAGTTCCATGCATCCAAGACATCCTTCCTGGGCTTCATAATCTCCCATAATGAAATCCTCCCAGATCCCAGCAAGACAAAAGTGGTGGTAGAATGGCCCACTCCCTCTTCCAGGAAGCAGCTCCAGCAGTTTTTGGAGTTCACCAATTTTTACAGCCGCTTCGTGCAGAATTACAGCATCATTGCTCTCCCCCTGACAAGTCTCACTTCTCCCAGGGTCCATTTCCAGTGGACGGAAGAGACGGCTACGGCCTTTGCGGCCCTTAAGAAGATGTTCTCTGACTCCCCCATCCTGGCCCAGGTGGACCCTGCGCTCCAGTGCCTGGTGGAGGTGGACGCCTCGGACTCGGGGGTGGGAGCCGTTCTTTCCCAGCGGTCTCCGACAGATGGCAGGATTTGACCGTGTGCCTTCTTCTCTCGTCGGCTGTCCCCGGCGGAGTGGAATTACGACATCGGTGACAGAGAGCTTCTGGCTGTCAAGTTTGCGCTGGAGGAGTGACGCCATTGGTTGGAGGGGGCCTCTCAGCTGTTCTTGGTTTGGATGGACCTCAAAAACCTGGAGTACCTCTGGACGGCCAAGCGCCTGAATGCTCGCCAGGCCCACTGGTCCCTGTTCTTTGGACGCTTTGACTTTACCATCACGTACCGCCCCGGGTCCAAAAACACCAATCCAGTGCTCTCTCTAGGCAGTTTGCCTCGGATGCTACTGAAGTCACTGATCATCCTATTCTCTCTCCTTTGTGTGTCGTGGGCGCTCTCTCGTGGGGCATCAGAGAGAAGCTCCTGAAGGCGCAGGACACCAAGGCGGATCCGGGTGGTGGACCAGCGGGGAGGCTGTTCGTACCATCGGCAGTTCGGGGCGAGGTCATCCATTGGGCCCACGCGTCCAGGTTCTCGTGCCACCCTGGGAGGGTCCGCATGGTGGTGCTTCTCCAGAGGATGTTTTGGTAGCCCTCCCTTCAGAAAGACGTTGGGGATTACATCCGTGCCTGTCCCCAGTGTGCCGCCGGAGAGACGTCTTCTTCCCCTCCAGCCGGGCTGCTCCACCCTCTTCCTACTCCCGGCAGGCCCTGATCCCATGTGGCGTTGGACTTCATCACCGGCCTCCTGCCTTCTAATAACCATACTGTTGTTCTCACCATTGTCGACAGGTTTTCCAAGGCCACTCACTTCATTCCCCTGCAGGGGCTACCTACGGCGAAGGAGACGGCAGACCTGCTCATCCAGCATGTGGTGAGACTGCACGGGATCCCCCTGGATATCATCTCCGACAGGGGTCCCCAGTTCATCTCCCAGGTATGGAGGTCTTTCTGCAACGCCCTTGAAGCTACGGCGAGCCTGTCGTCCGGATACTACCCTCAGACCAATGGGCAATGTGAGTGAGCTAACCAGGATCTGGAGGCTGCACTGCGGTGTGTGGCCACCGCCAACCCAACATCATGGAGCACGCATCTACCGTGGATTGAATACGCCCACAACATGATGGTCTCCTCGGCGATTGGCATGTCCCCATTTGAGGCTTTGTTGGGGTACAACCCTCCGTTGTTTCCAGAGGAGGAAGGAGACATTGCTGTCCCGTCAGTCTGGGCACACCTGAGGCACTGCTGCTGGTTGTGTAGAGCGACCCGGACCATGCTACGGCGCAGTGCAATTCCACGGTTGTCAACTGCCGCAGGACACCAGCCCCTTCCTACCAGGTGGGTCAGCAGGTATGGCTCGCCACCAGACATATTAATCTGAAGGCAGAATGTAAGAAAATGTCCCAACGGTTCATTGGGACTTTTGCCATCTCTTGTATCATCAACCCTGTCTATGTGCGCCTAGCTCCCCCCCCCCCCACCGCCCCGCATCTGTCCTACATTCCACGTGTCTCAGTTCAAACCCTTCTGTTCCAGCCCTCTGTGTCCCCCTCCCAGGTCTCCACCTCCGCCGATGTTGATCAACGGCGACCCGGCATGGAAGGTCAATGCCATCCTGGACATCCGTCGCTGGGGTCGCGGCCTACAATACCTGTTGGACTGGGAGGGCTACAGGCCGGAATGGAGGTCCTGGGTGCATCCCTCCTTTGTCTTGGATAAAGACCTCATCAGGGACTTCCATCGGGCACACCCAGGTAGGTTGGCTCAACCGCCGAGAGGTGTCTCGTAGGGGAGGAGTACTGTAATGGTCTGCCTCAGTGCTCATTCCCTTCAGCTGCGCGCACATCTGTACCTCATCACGACATGGGATATATTAACCATGCTGCCCTGGGTTCTGTGCGGAGTCGATTGTCTACACTCTATACGACCTACTCCTGCCTTCGTCTTCATTCCTGAGTTCCAGCCATAGTCTACCTGAGTCCTTGCTCCAAGCCTCCAGTCCTTCTGCTTTGAGAATGAGAATGGAGAACACTGTCTTCCTGGAAGTAGCCACCGAGCTGAACCTGAGCAGCAGAACATCTCTACAAACAGTGAGCCTTGAACTTAACTGCTCATTTCCATAGGTGATAACCCCTTACTGTCCCTGCTTCTATTCCCAGGGTTGCCAGGTTGTACGGTGTTCTGCTCTCCCCCAGCGGCATCAAATTACACATTCACACACGCATACACTCACACATTATTGTTAATAAACTTAATTGTATCTATACCTGAGTCTGTGTCTGGTCACTGGGTCTATACACCATGTCAATCGTCAATGAACTCATGCAGTACTATAACAGGAGATGTTTACAAATATTTGAGACTCACTGTAGTGCATCCTTTTATATTTTAGCAATATTATAAGTACAAAACACCGAACATTACTTTTTTGTTTTTGTATCTTGTATACTTCATTGATCCCCAGAGGGAAATTCAGGGCATCCGCGTACCGATCCCTTCACCATTCACACACACACACACACACACACACACACACACACACACACACACACACACACACACACACACACACAGGAGAATGAGCCGTTTGGCTGCAACTTTTGCATCAGTGTTGCTCATTTGTCTGTAAATATTTAAATAAAAATGATTTATTTCGTTATTTGAACATTTTTGCGTCTTGTTGTTGTTTAGTTAAAGCATGTGTCCGCATGTAATATGCAGTTGATCTGGTCATTCCGCTCCACAATGAAGCAGCATTCAAGACTGTCGTCTACCACTGACCAGGCAGGCTGAGCATGCCTCCCCACGAACGGTCGTGGAGCACCCGGTCAGACACTAGTGTTGCCCAGTTAAGGGAGTCTTGGCTGCTGCTTTACCCGTGTGCCAGTAATGTCCTTTGCGGCACCATGGGTCCCCACCAGCACCCCAATCCCCCCCCCAATTCTCCATGCAGAATTATCCATTAGACCTACGCAATCACAGCAACTTGATGGTATATATTTTGACTGACCGACTCCATACTTGGGGATGCACACCCTCGTAACCTCAGCAGCAAAGCACTTCTAAAATCTTGTTTGCGAAGCGCTGTGGTGACTTGTCGTGATGCTGTGTTATTCAATCAGCATGGTCGTGATGCTGCGTATTGTCCAATGAGCACGGAGTCAATCCAAAACCCCACCTCCACTTCTTGAAGCCAGGGGATGAAGACAGAGCGGTCACAAAGTGGTGGCTAAACTTTGATTGATAAAAATTACATATTTTGACCGAGTGACTCCATATTTGGGGATGCACAGCCTCATAACCTCAGGAAACCACATATAAAACCTTAAGGTCGGTGTGACAAACAGTTTGAGAGATATCAGGAACACAAACATACAGACATACACACAAACAGAGATATCTTGAATTTATAGATAAATTGTTTAAGATGAGGAAATCACCATTGCATGCTTCTACTTAAATGCCCTACTTTCATGATATTATATCACTGTAGGGTGAACTTTTTTCATTTTCCATAAATTTCACCCAAAAGTCAAATATCCCTAACTTTTTGTGAGTAGTGGAACTTTTTTCTGGAACCACAAATCACTGACATACCTGAAATACATAAACATCTTTTAATGTATGTGAAAATCACATTTAATACTTAATTATGAATGCATTTGTAAAGTATTTGTGTTTTTTTCTATCCACTTTATTCCAAGGCCCCATGATGCCTTGTGTGAATTAATGGCGCAACTTCTGGTACTAAATTTAGAACGTGTGGTTGTCACTGAAACGGGACATTTTTCCATGTTAACAAACAATGACTTTGGCATCAGAAATGCGGAAACACGGTCTTTTGCACCTCAAAAACTTTAATATAATCATACTACTTCCCACGACTATCGAGGGATAGGAAGATGACCTTAAAAAGAAGCCTGGCAGACTGTAGCTCCGTTTGTTAGCGCCACTGCTAAGATACTAACGCTGTAAACAAATAAAAGCTGTGAGATATATCAATGTCTCCACCACGATAAAGTCGGCTGCATTTTGTTAAAACATGTTGGACATTATGACATGAACGCCCCTTCAGGGCAGAGAAACAGATCCAAGCACTGAACTGTTTAGTACATTTATTAACAGAAAAAAACACAAAACAAACTGAGCACGGTACAAAAATGCAAACTTAAAGTAACTTACAAAAGTGGCACTGAATCCAGTCAGAGCCCAAAGAACCACAACACCGTGCTTGGGTGTTTTAATGGGGTAAATACAGACAACTGCAGCTGTTTGTTCTACCCCGAAATTAAAATGCTCTTGCTGCTGTCATGCCATGAATGCTTGTTATTTAACTTGACACATACCAATCAATCAATCAATCTTTATTTCAGATAGATTAAAAGTACAGATTAAAAGAAACAGAATAATATAACAAAGGGGGAAAGAAAATCCAACAAGGTCAAATTAGACAATAACTCCTCTGATTATACAGTTCAACATAAGTTATCCGAAATGGGTGATGGCTGAAGCCGCAGCTTATATTGCCCACCCATATTCCGTCCAAGAATTCAAAAGAAAAAACAAAACAAGAGTGATTACAACTCGAAACAAAGCTAAGACAAAATGTGACAAAAAAAAAACTAAGCAACAACACAACGCAGACTGGATATGACAATCCTTATGTGATTTTACATGTCATCTTGTATATAGGTTTGGAGTATTTCTTCCTTTAGTTTTTGTTTAAATTGTCCAAGCGTTGTACATGATTTTAATTCAGGTCCAAAATCGTTCCATAATTTGACTCCTTGCACTGAAACACAGTGTTGCTTGATGGTAGTTCTCACTGAAGGTTTTTGAAATATACATGTTCCTCTGAAATGATATTGTTTCTCCCTTATTTGGAACAACTTTTGGATATTTGCGGGCAGTAACAAAAAAAATACCAAAAAAAAAAATGATAGATTCTTCACTTTAAACATTATTACTGCAGTTTTAAAGTCAACCAGATCTTTCAACTTGAGAGCTTTTAATTTAAGAAAAAGTGGGTTTGTTGGTTCCCTGTAAGCAGCTTTGTTTATTATTCTAATAACTCTCTTCTGAAGCATAAAGACTGGATATATGTTTGTTTTATATGTATTTCCTCATACTTCAGCACAATATGTCATGTATGGGAGTATTAATGAATGATACAAGGTATATAGTGTGGGTTGATTCAGCAAATATTTCACTCTGTGCAGTATTGCAATTGATTTGGATATTTTACCCTTAATATAATTAATATGTGACTTCCAACACAGTTTATTATCAATTATTACACCAAGAAATTTAGTTTCGGATACCCTTTAAATCTCTACACCATTTACACTGAGTTTAGATACTAAGTTGTTGTGATGGTTGTTAAAAACTATAAATTTTGTCTTACTTAAATTGAGCGTTAATTTGTCTGAATCAAACCACAGTTTAAGCTTTCCTAATTCCTTCCCGAGTGTATCCAAAAGTTGTTCCAAATTGCTTCCACTGCATAATAAATTAGTGTCATCGGCAAACAATATTAAATCCATTTTTTCTGAAACTTTACATATATCATTTATATACATATTGAATAACAATGGCCCCAAAACTGAACCCTGTGGGACTCCACAAGTAACCTTCAGTAACTGTGAGTTTTTGTTACCAACACATACATACTGATATCTATTCTTTAAGTAACTACATAACCAGGACAGTGCTACCCCCCTAATACCACAATTTTGTAGTTTCTTTAATTCAATTCAATTCAATTCAACTTTATTTATATAGCGCCATTTCACAGTTCAGAAACACATGATCCCTCCCTAATTGTAGACTATATCAAAAAGGTAGGTTTTAGCCCTATTCTTAAAAACAGAGATCGAGTCTGACTCCCGAATCCAGATTGGCAGTTGGTTCCACAGGAGAGGAGCTTGATAACTGAAGGCTCTGCCTCCCATTGTACTTTTGGAGATTCTAGGTATTACAAGTAATCCTGCATTTTGGGAGCGTAGTGCTCTGTTAGGATAATATGGTAGTATCAGATCTTTTAAATAAAAAGGAGCCTGATTGTTTAGAGTTTTGTAAGTAAGAAGAAGGATTTTAAACTTAATTCTAAACTCTATGGGAAGCCAATGAAGGGAGGCCAGAACCGGAGAGATATGATCTCTCTTTCTAGTACCTGTTAAAACTCTTGCTGCAGCATTTTGGATCAGCTGAAGACTTTTTAAAGATGTTTTAGGACAGCCTGATAATAAAGAATTACAATAATCTAATCTCGAGCTAACAAAAGCGTGGATCAGCTTCTCAGCATCACTCTGAGACAAGATGCTCCTAATCTTGGCAATATTATGCAAATGATAGAAGGCAGTCTTAGAAACAAATTTAATATGTGAACTGAAGGACAGATCTTGATCAAAAATAATTCCAAGGTTCCTCACAGAGCTATTAAGAGAAAGAGTAACCGCATCAAAATTGAAAGTTTGATTTGGAAAGGTATTTCTAAGGTTTTTTGGACCAACAAGAATGACTTCAGTCTTATCTGAATTTAATAGCAGGAAATTACAAGCCATCCAAGCTTTGATTTCCTTAAGACAGGCTTCTAACTTGGCTAATTGATTACTATCATCTGGCTTCATTGACAGGTATAATTGTGTGTCATCTGCATAACAATGAAAATGTATATAGTGCTTTCTAATAATGTTGCCTAACGGAAGCATATATAAAATAAAAAGGGTAGGGCCTAGCACAGATCCCTGTGGAACCCCATGACTAAGTTTTGAGTTGAAAGAAAACTCATTATTTACATGAACAAACTTTAACCTATCAGATAAATAAGATCTAAACCACTGCAACAAAGTTCCATTAAGTCCAACATAGTGTTCTAAACTATCAAGTAGAATATTATGATCAATAGTATCAAAAACTGCACTAAGGTCTAAAAGGACAAGTACAGAAACCAGTCCATTATCAGATGCGATGAGGAGGTCGTTAGTGACCTTCGCTAAGGCTGTTTCAGTACTATGATGGATTCTAAACCCAGACTGAAACTCTTCAAGTAAACCATTTCCCTGCAGGTGGTCAAATAATTGCGTAGCAACAACTCTTTCTAAGATTTTTGAAATGAAAGGGAGATTAGAGATTGATCTATAGTTAGCTAAAGCTTCTGGATCTAGCATTGGCTTTTTGAGTAAGGGTTTAATTACAGCCGTTTTAAAAGCCTGCGGTACATGACCTAAAGTTAATGAAGAATTGATTATATGAAGAATAAAGCTACCAATAAGTGGGAAGACTTCTTTAAATAACCTGGTAGGAATAGGGTCTAAAAGACAAGTTGAAGGTTTGGATGAGGAAACTATTTTGTCTAACTCACAAAGGTCGATTGGAGTAAACTCATCAAGACAGACATCAATTGAAGGAGTTGTAGTAGTTACTGTATTTAAGTTAACTGTGGGAAGAATCTGATTGATTTTATCTCTGATGGATGAAATTTTATTATTGAAAAAGTTCATAAAGTCCTGACTAGTAAGCTCTTAGGGAATGCTAGGATTGACAGAGTCCTGACTCTTTGTCAACCTGGCTACAGTGCTGAAAAGAAACCTGGGATTATTCTTGTTCTCTTCTATTAATGCAGAATAATAACTCGTTCTAGCTTTTCTAAGAGATTTTTTACAAATTAAAAGATGATTTCTCCAACCTAAATAGATTTCATCTAAATTAGTGGAGCACCATTTTCTTTGTAATTGACGAGTCTTCTGTTTTAAGCTATGAGTTTCTGTGTTGAACCAAGGAGTTAGAAATCTCTGATTAGACTTTTTTTCTTTTTTAAGGGGTCCACCAAGTCTAGAGTCTGATGCAGAGAAGCTGTAACACTATCTACCATGCTATCAATTACAGAAGGAGCAAGCTGTCTATAGCTTATTTCCGTTGTGTTGACACATGGCATAGAGGAAACAATCCGCATAAATTTGGTAACAGCATCATCTGAGAGGCATCTACTGTAATAATATTTTTCTTTAGGAGCCAAATAGTCAGAAATAGTAAAATCAAAGGTTAACAGACAATGGTCTGACAGTACAGGGTTATGAGGAGACACTACAAGATTTTCTATTTCTATGCCATATGTCAGAACAAGGTCCAACGTATGGTGGAGATAATGAGTAGAATTTCCTACTTTCTGAGAAAACCCAATTGAGTCTAATATTGAATTAAATGCCACATTAAGGCAGTCACTGTCTACATCCACGTGTATATTAAAGTCCCCTACTATAATTATTCTATCAAATTTCAGCACTAAATCAGCTAAGAAATCAGCAAAGTCGGATAAAAATTCTGAGTAGGTTGATGGGGGACGATAAACTATGGCAAATAAAATTGGGTTTAACCTAAAATTGCTAAAGTGACCAATACTGAGGACTAGACCTTCAAAGGAATTATAACATGTTTTTTGCTTTACATTAACTAGTAATTTGGAATGGTTAATTGTTGCTACTACTCCTCCACGACCAGAACTTCTGGGATTTTGACAGTTTAAATAACCAGAGGGAGTTGATTCATTTAAACCAACATAATCCTCTTGCCCTAACCAAGTCTCTGTAAGGGATATTAAATCAATCTGATGATCAATTAACAGATCATGGACTAACAGAGACTTGGGAGTTAGAGACCTAATATTTAATAAACCACATTTAATTTTTAAATTATGAGGAGGAACAGAGGCGAAATCATTCAATTTAGAGGCTTTATGTTTAATTTGAATTTTACCAATATTTTGCTTAATCACTTTGGGATGCTTATATATTATATTTTTATTTACTTTGGAAGGAGCAGACAATGATTCTCTGATGGGGAAGACAGGGGCTAAGTTGAGGGGTGGTGGATGAAGAGGAGCTGCAGAGAGGCGTGTAAGACTGCAACTCTGCTTCCTGGTCCCAACTCTGAGTAGTCAAGGTTTTGGAAATTTGGATAAAAAAGACGCCAGATTGTTAGATAAATGAAAAGCACCATCCAAAGTGGGATGAATGCTGTCTCGTCTCATAAGACCAGGTTTTCCCCAAAATGAGCTAAAATTGTCAATGTAGCCCACGTCATTAATAATAAATTATGATCCACTGTATCAAATGCTTTTTTAAGATCCAGGAATACCCCAACTGAATACTCTTTATTTTCAACGGCAGTTGATATTTTTTCTATAAATTCCATTAGAGCAAATGCAGTTGTCCTCTTGTGTCTGAACCCATATTGCTGCTCACACAATAAATTATTCTTCATTATGAAGTTGTCAATTCTCTCATAGAATATTTTTTCAAGTATCTTGGAAAATTGCGGCAATAGTGAAATTGGTCTATAGTTTGAAAGTTCCCCTCTGTCACCCGTCTTGTATATCGGAATTACTTTAGCTATTTTCATTGCATTGGGAAATATACCTGTTTGGAGAGACAGGTTACAGATATACGTCAGTGGTTTCACTGAGCATTCAATAATAGTTTTGACTAAGAGCATGTCAATGCCATCACAGTCCGTAGATGTTTTACTTTTAAACGATTTAACAATTTCAATGACCTCTCTCTCATCTGTGTTCTTTATGAAAATTGAGTCTTTTATAGCAGTGTTTTTGCTTATTGTATCACCTGTAGGTGCCGTAACGGGTATTTCTCGAGCCAAGTTAGGACCAATGTTAACAAAAAAGTTATTAAATTCATCTGCAGGTGAAACTGCCTTCACACTCTGAGTCGTTTTATTATTTTTTGAAAAATTGGTTGGGTAGCTTGTATTTCTGTTTTTATTTCCAAGAATATTGTTAAGTATTGTCCATGTATTTTTAATATTGTCTCTGTTTTTCTCAAGTTCTTTACTGTAATAGTCTCTTTTACTACATCTTATTATATATGTTAATTTATTTTTGTATGTTTTATACCGCTGCTCTGCTTCTTTTATCCTTTTCTTTAGGAAAGCTTTATATAATAAATTTTTCTGTTTACACACTTTTTGTAATCCTTTGGTTAACCATGGCTTATCGACAAATTTATGTTTAAGCTTTTTCTTTACTAATGGACAATTTTTTTCATAAAGAGTGGTTACAATGTTTATAAATGTGTCATAGGCTACATTTACATCTGATACATAGACTTTTGTCCAGTCTTGCTTCAGCAAGTGTTCTTTAAAAGAACTGATTGCATTTTGTGATTTGTATCTGAACGATTTTAAGAAAAATTTCTGTATTGGCCCCCGTGTGGCCATGGATAAGTGCAAAGGTTGGCAATTTTTTTTTTTTTGTTACTTATTTGTACCCGTAGGTAGATTTGTTTCGCAGTCTGGTGACAAGCCACCAGCTGCTGGTCGCTGCGTGCGCGAGCGCCCCGTATCCCTAACCTGCATGTTTTTGGCATGTGGGAGGAAACCGGAGAAATCCCGGAGTAAACCCACGCAACACGGGTAGAACATACAAATTCCACACAGATCACTGTTGGTCGGGGGCTGGGTCAAACCCACGAACTCACGATCCTCGCGATCCCCCGGCCGAGGGTAAACTGTGCTGCCACAGTGCTAACCACTGCGCCACCGTGCAGCCCAAATGGTCACTTATATCATTTATCAATAATCCACTTTCTATTTTCTTATCAATAATATTAACAAACAGGTTGTCAATAAGTGTAGCAGTGTGAACTGTGATTCTACTGGGATGTGTTATTGTGGGATATAGACTCATGCTGTACATAGAATTCATGAACTCTGTAATTACATTTTGTTGATTTGGATTTAGTAAATCAATATTGAAATCTCCACAAATTACTACCATTTTCTTACTAGTAATATTATTGTACAGCTCGACTAATTTATCTCTGAATGTCTCAATGCAAGTTCCCGTCATTCTATATATACAACTTATAATTAGATTTTTTGTTTTATCTTGGTCAATCTCAACAGTAACACATTCCAAAATCCCTGGTAGTGCAAAGGACGTTCCATTTACAAGCTTACACCTATACAGGTCATCAATATACTGTGCAACACCACCACCCTTTTTTTGAGATCTGTTAATATGAAACATTGATGTGTGGACAGAAGATTCAGAGCACAGCCTCCAGGAATGCTTTGACTGTACAGACTGGAAGATGTTTATAATGGCCTGCGGGGATGATTTGGACTCTCTGGCTCAGCTCACATGCTCATACATGGCTTACTGTCAAAATAAGTTTGTTCCACGTAAACGTGTCAAAATATACCCCAACAACAAACCATGGGTTACTAAATCAGTTAAATCCTGCTTACAGAGGAAAGCTCTTGCCTTTAAACAGGGGTCTGTTTCTGCGCTACAGGTTGCCACCAAGGAGCTGAAGGCCGAAATTTTAAGAGCAAAACAGAATTATAAATCAGAGTTGGAAAGCAAGATGGCAGCAAATAAACTTGGTTCGGCCTGGGCCAGTATGAAAACTATCGCAGGCCTTCAGAGCACAGAGCGCAGTAATCGTGTGTTTTTAGATGGTTTTAGTTCAGACACAGAGCTGGCTAATGCTCTTAATTGTTTTTATGGTCGTTTTGACTCCTTTGATTTTAGCACAGAAATCCAAGATTTGAAACAGAAACTCAAAGACAATCAGCACTTTAATATTGAGATGCAGGATGTTAAAAGGGAGTTCCGCGCTGTAAAAGTGAACAAAAGTCAGGGCCCTGATAATATATGTGGACGCCTGGTAAAGTCCTGTGCACATGAACTGAGTCCTATATTTCATTATATTTTCAATAAGTCCTTACAGACACAACATGTGCCTAAGATCTGGAAAGATGCCGTGGTTGTTCCCGTTCCAAAATCCAGCTGTCCTAAAACGGTAAACGACTTTAGACCAGTTGCTTTGACTTCAATTTTAATGAAAATTTTTGAAAAACTGGTCAGACGTGAGGTCCTAAGGCAGACTGAACATGCATTGGATCCTCTGCAGTTTGCCTATAGGCCTCACAGAGGAGTGGAGGATGCCACTGTCACTCTGTTTGACATGCTTTTTAAACATCTGGATTTTAATGGGACACACGCCAGGCTTTTATTTGTGGACTTTTCTTCTGCCTTTAATACAATCCAACCTCATATTTTAGTTGAAAGGCTCCTGCAACAATTTGATTTAAGCAATAATCTGGTGGATTGGATTCTGGATTTCTTAACCAACAGGACGCAGAGAGTAAGGGTCAATGGCACATTGTCTGAACTAAAGTGCTCTTCTACTGGCTCTCCTCAGGGGTGTGTGTTGTCACCACTACTCTTCATCCTGTACACAAACATGTGTCGGAGCAGACATGACAACAGACACATTATAAAGTATGCTGATGACTCAGTCATTGTCAGTCTCCTCCAGGATGGTGAGAGTGGCCACGGCCCAGTAGTTGATGACTTTGTTCACTGGTGTGAGGATTCCTACCTGCAGCTGAATACAACAAAAACGAAAGATATGATTATTGACTTTAGGAGGAAAACTCCCAGGCACAAAGTCACCATACTAAAAGGCCAGACCACCGAATGTGTACAATCGTACAAATATCTTGGGACAATTATTGATAGTGGATTGAACTTTGAGGTGAACTGTGAAAGGGTGTGCAAAAAGGGTCAGCAAAATTTGCATTGTTTGAGGAAACTTGCACGCTTCCAAATTGACCGAACCATAATGACTATGTTCTATCGGGCTTTTATTGAATCTGTTTTATCCTTTTCTTTAATGTCATGGTTTGGTCAGATAAAACTGAAACAGAGGAAATCCTTGGATCAGGTAGTCAGATGGTCCAGTCGTTTGCTTGGTGAGTCACAGCTGAGCCTGACATCCCTGTACACCAGACAAGTACAGAGGATGGCCGACTCGATTTTAAATGATGACTCCCACCCTTTGCACTGCAACTTTCAGCTTCTTCCCTCCAGACGGAGGTTTGCTGTCCCAAAAAGTAGAACCCAGCGCTACAAAAACAGCTTTGTCCCTGCTGCTGTCAAAGAGTTGAACAAGCTATAAAAATTATATTGTACATATTTTATATTTACCTATTTTGTAAGATGTGTGCCTGTGTTTGTGTCTATGTTGAATGTAATTGTGGCTTGTAAATATGGATGTCACCAACTGCAAAACAAATCTACCTACGGGTACAAATAAAGTAACCTGAACCTGAACCTGAACCTGAACATCTGATATCCCTCTATTGCCATCAAGGGAGCCTGCTCTTCATTGAGCCAAGTTTCAGAGATTGCGATAGCTGTAAATTTTCTGTCTAGCTGTTTTAAATAGTCCTGAATCTGTGGAAAGTTTTTGTTAAGACTTCTGCTGTTGAAGTGTATTATTGGTAGTTTACCATCTAGTTGCACTTGACTTTTGAATTGCTTTTCAGTGTAATATTCACAATGATTATGAATATTTTTGAAAAAGTGGTTATCAGGAGCAATATCATTTTCCATTTCTTGTAGTTTATGTTCAGCATAATGGCATATTGGGTGAGGAGCTCAGTCATCTGGGAGAGGCTCAGAGTAGAACCGCTGCTCCTCCACATTGAAAGGAGCCAGTTGAGGTGGTATGGGCATCTGATTAGGATGCCTCCTGGATGTCTCCCACTTGAGGTGTTTCAGGCATGTCCCACTGGGAGGAGACCCCAGGGCAGACCCAGGACTCGGTGGAGAGACTATGTCTCCCAGCTGGTCTGGGAACGCCTTGGTATCCCCATCTGAAGAGCTGGAGCAGGTGGCTGGGGAGAGGGAAGTCTGGGCTTCTCTGCATGAACTGCTGCCTCCGCGACCCGGACCGCCGGAAAATCGGTAGAAGATGGATGGATGGATGGATGGATAATGGCATATTTTCAGAGTTTGAATTTCCTCACTCTGTGTCAAATGACTTCCTCGAACTGGGGATAATTGATGTCTACTCAAGTCAATCATAAGTTTTTTTGTTTGTTTTGTTAATTTTTTTTTTAAGTACATTGACATGGTATGTCAAAAGAACTATTCTTGCCGTGTGTGTGGATATGGATTTTTATAGTCTCTTAATTTTCTTAATCAGTGTTCATCTATATTTATTTACACTACCGTTCAAAAGTTTGGGGTCACTTAGAAATTTCCTTATTTTTGAAAGAAAAGCACTTTTTTTCAATGAAGATAACTTTAAACTAATCAGAAATACACTCTCTACATTGCTAATGTGGTAAATGACTATTCTAGCTGCAAATGTCTGGTTTTTGGTGTAATATCTAGATAGGTGTATAGAGGCCCATTTCCAGCAACTATCACTCCAGTGTTCTAATTGTACAATGTGTTTGCTCATTGCGTCAGAAGGCTAATGGATGATTAGAAAACCCTTGTGCAATCATGTTAGGTCTGCAATGCTGTAATTGCTGCAAATGGAGGATTCTTTGACAAAAGCAAAGTTTGAAGGAAAAAAATATTATTTCAAATACAAATCATTATTTCTAACCTTGTCAATGTCTTGACTATATTTTCTATTCATTTTACAACTCATGGTGGTAAATAAGTATGACTTTTCATGGAAAACACAAAATAATTGTCTGGATGACCCCAAACTTTTGAACGGTTGTATAAGTCAGTAACATCTCTGATTATTATACTCTTTGCTTCCTCAGGTGTTCCATTTAGTTTGATCCAAACTCTACAATTTCTTGTCCATGTTGCTTGTATCTTATTTTGTCTTTTCAGCATCCGTGCTTGCCGTGCTATTTCAGCATTAGTTTTTGTTAGATGTTCATTTAGGTAAACTTCTGTTCCACGGAGCTTTCTGGAATGCCTCAGTATGTCATTCTTTACCCTTCTGTTCACAAAGCGCATCACAATTGATTTCTTTGATTTATTATCCTTTCTGGGTAAAGCATGACAGGCTGAAATTGCATTTGCTTCAACCTTTATATTTCTACTATCAAGGAACTGAAGCACCTGATTTTCCAGGGAGACTGATTCACTCAGGGGAGCCTCCTCACCTCTCAATCCTGCTGTAGCATGAGCATATGATTGATATTTAATGTCTAGTCCACTTATAATTAGATCATCCATACGAGAATATTGTTCAAGATCCTTGACACGTCGATCCAAGTCTGCAATTTTTTTTGTCTTTTTCCTTAATTGTTAATTTTAATTCTCGGACTTCTTCCATTAGCCCTATTATTTTAGCCTGCTGGCTAACCACTTTGGTCACTTCTTCTGACAAGAAGTTCTGAGATTTTTTGATCTCTTCCATTTCCTCCTTCTTTGGTGGCATTTTTACTGACCTGTGGATAGTAAAACAAACATACAGACCTTTTCTGACAATTGTTCAGAATTTTATTGACCTACATTTTGTGATAACACTGGTCAACACCAAATTTATTGTCTAAGTTTTTCTTAGCTGATTTAGGACAATTTTGATGTGCTGAATCCAAAAGTCACTTTGGTTTTGCTCAATCGGTCAACTTTTCGAATTATGGCCACCTGCTCTTTTATACGTTTTTGTTTACATGTACGGGTATTTTCACTTTATATGATGCAATCTATCTGTAGACCAGCGGGATCACCATGGATTGTTGTCAGTCCTGGGAAGCGACGCAGACGGAGGAGGGAGAGAAAGAAAAAGCGGGGATGCCGGTCCGGCCTGCTAGCCAGGCTAAAGAGACAGCCGCATAGACCTCCGCTACCCAGCATTTTTCTCTCCAACGCCAGAAGCATCGTCCACAAGATGGATGATCTAGAGCTACAGCTGGCAACTAGTAAAACTGCAAGAGACTGCTGTGTGCTGTTGTTTACTTAAAGCTGGCGCCACCCGTTGATCACCGATGCTGCAGTGCAACTAACAGGGGGCACACTTCACCGTATGGACCGAACAGCGGAATCCGGTAAAAAGAGAGGGGGCGGTCTCTGCATTTTTCTTCACAACACTTGGACTAACCACAGTCGTATTATTAACACTTACTGTTCTCCTGACCTAGAGACAATGTCAGTTTTATGTTGGCCTTTTTATCTTCCAAGAGAGTTGACAGTGGTTATTATAACACCTGTCTATATTTCTCCTGATGCAAATACTAAAGTGGCCCTTAGTCATTTGTACAGTGTAATAAATAAACAGCAGCAGGCCTATCCCGAGGGTGTTCACAACATAGCTGGTGATTTTAATCAAGCGTGCTTGAAAACTGTGCTGCCTAATTTCACACAGTATGTGAAATGTGCCACTAGGGGAAAGAATTGTCTTGACCGGGTGTATTCGAACCTGAAGCATGCTTACAGAGCTGTGCCGTGTCCACATTTTGGCCTGTCAGACCATCTATCATTGCTCCTCATCCCAGCATACAACCCCCTCAGGAGAACTGCTAGACCTACTATAAAGAACATCACAACATGGCCTGAGGGAGCTCTTTCTCAGCTGCAGGACTGTTTTTTCAAACACCCTATGGGATTTATTCAAGAATGAGGATCTGGAAATGTACACACAGACTGTATTATGCTACATCACCTACTGTATCAGCCAGGTGACTGTGGAAAAATGCATCAGGGTTTTTCCCAACCAGAAGCCTTGGATGACAAAAGAAGTCCAGGCACTCCTCAGAGCTCGTGATACAGCCTTCAGGTCAGGGGATACAGATCTGTATAGCACCACCCGGGCTAATCTGAAGAAAGGCATTAAGGAGGCTAAACAGACCTATAAGAAGAAAGTCGAGGACCATTTTTCTGATAAAGATTCGAGACGAGTATGGCAAGGCTTTCACCATATCACAAACTATAAGGGCAGCAGCATCATTTCCAGTGACATCAGCACCTCACTGGCAGAAGAATTGAACTGTTTTTTCGCACAGTTTGAGGCAAATACACCTCGCCCGGACCCACTGCCGTTATTGAATGCCAGCTCTGATATGCTTACCCTGCAGGATCATGAGGTGAGACAGACACTGAGAGCAATTCACATGAAAAAGGCTACTGGTCCCGATGGAGTGCCAGGAAAGGTGCTCAGAACATGTGCAGATCAGCTATGCTCTGTTTTGACTGACATTTTTAACTTGTCTCTCAAGGCAACCATTGTTCCACAGTGTATAAAATCTGCAGTCATTATTCCTGTGCCTAAAAACATATTATTAGCAGTCTGAATGACTATCGACCAGTAGCATTAATACCCATTGTTATGAAGTGCTTTGAGAAAATGGTATTGAAACATCTTTTGCCTAGTCTCCCCACAGACTTTGATCGGCACCAGTTTGCCTACAGACGGAGCAGATCCACTGAAGATGCTATTGCTATAGCTCTCCACTCTGCATTCAGCCATTTAGAAGACAAGGGGAGCTATGTAAGAATGTTGTTTGTGGACTATAGCTCGGCATTTAATACAGTTATTCCCAACATTCTCATCACCAAATTGCTTCAGCTTGGTCTGCCTACTCACACTTGCAGCTGGAGTAAGGACTTCCTGACAAACAGAACACAGACTGTTAGACTCGGACCCCATTCCTCCTCTACAGTTATGCTTAACATAGGCTCGCCACAGGGCTGTGTGTTGAGCCCCACTTTGTATTCATTGCACACATATGACTGCATACCTGTTCATCGCACAAACATTAAATTAAATCACCCTTATTGTCATTCAACCGTACAACCAATCATGTACAGCAGAACGAGATTGTGTTTTACCTATCTACAGTGCAAATCACACACACCCTAAGTGTAGAATCAGAGGGCCGCTGCCATGCAAGGCGCCGCCACAGAGATCCCTCCTCCATTCCAATATTGCTGAGCACCAAGCTGGATGGCAGGAAGTTCCACTTTTATATGGTCTTCGGCATGACCCGGCCGGGATTTGAACCCCTGCCTTCCGGGTGTGGGGCGGATGCTGTACCAACTGAGCCACCACTCCGGTATTATAGTGAAGTTTGCAGATGACACAACAGTAGTGGGGCTCATATCAGGAGGAGATGAGTCTGCATACAGAGATGAGGTCCAGAAACTGGTGAGATGGTGCTCAGAGAATAATCTGCTATTGAATACAAAAAACCCCCAAAAGAACTCATTACTGATTTTAGGAAGCATAGCAGTGAGCCGCCTCCTCTATATATAGGCAAGGAGTGTGTGGAGAGGGTGGAGGCTTTGAAGTTTCTGGGTGTTCATATTTCTCACAACCTTACCTGGGCAGTTAGCACCATAGCTACGATAAAAAAAGGCTCAACAATCTCTACACTTTCTGAGGCTCCTCAAGAAGAATGGCCTGAATGCACAGTTGCTGGTTTTATTTTTTCACTCTGCTATTGAGATCATTTTGTCATATGGCATCACGGTTTGGTATGAGGGCTGATCAGCCGCAGACCGCAAAGCTTTCCAGAGAGTGATAGAGACTGCGCAAAAAATCACTGGCTGTTCTCTTCCTTCTCTGGAAGAGATTTCCAGGTCTCAGTACCTCAACAGAGCTACTGCCATCATTAAAGACTGTGCTCATCCAGGCCATGATTTCTTTCACTTGCTCCCCTCGGGAAAGCGGTACAGATCCCATAAAACCCGGACTACCAGGTTTAATCATAGTTTTTTTCCCAGCAGCAGTACGTATTTTGAATGGATTTATGTAACACGTACAGACTGCTGATATTATTTTATGTTATTTTATGTTATTTTGTGGCAATAACCCTGTGTGTGTATAAGCTGGTCTTATATATTTATCACTCATTATGTTTTTATTAGTGCTATGTACATATTGTATTCAACTTTTAGGTAATATTGTTTCAAGCATTATTTATTATTGTAATTATAAGAATGTTAAATGCATGAGTGAACTGTGAGTGTGATAGTTTGTTTTTAGGGAGCACTATCTCAATTTCGTTGCATTGTTTATTAGCAATGGAATGACAGTAAAGGCACTTTGACTTTGACAAAATTCTTTTTTTTATGTCTTGAAATTCTCTGAATTTTGAACAATGATGACGTAACATTCAATTTACATGTACTTGCCTTTATATAAAGGTAAGTTCATGCACAGTACTAAGTAAGCACTAAGTACAGGTTTTTACTTAGCGCCTGATCGAGAGAAACGGCTGTCATTTTTGGATTCATTCATTCATTCATCTTCTTCCACTTAATCCTTTTTTGGGTCATGGGGGGCTGGAGCCTATTCCAGCATCTTTGGGTGGGAGGCAGAGTACACCCTGGACAGATTGCCAGTCCATCGCAGGGCCAACACAGAGAGGCAGACAACCATTCGCTCTCACAGTCATACCTAAGGACAATTTAGAATCCCCAGTTTGACGCCAATTAACCTAACTTGCATGTTTTTGGCATGTGGGAGGAAACCGGAGAAATCCCGGAGTAAACCCACGCAGACACGGGGAGAACATGCAAACTCCACACAGATCACTATTGGTCGGGGGCTGGGATCAAACCCAGGATCCCCCGACCAAGGATGAGTTGCTATGCTGCCGCAGTGCTAACCACTCCGCCACCGCGCTGCAGTGGTGCAAAATTGTCTTAAATCAGTCGAAAAAACAGACAACTTACAAAAAAAAAAAATTTTTGTAACCCTGTGTAATTTAAAAATTAATGGATGCTGAAGCTGTTGATTCTGGCAAACTGTCCGGCGGCTCAGGAGGGGAAAGCAGCTTCCTGTCCACACTGTGTATGGTGCGGATGGGGCGCTGTTGACTTTGACTGGGGATATCGTCGGGTGGTGGAAGGAATACTTCGAGGATCTCCTCAATCCCACTGATATGCCTTCCACAGAGGAAGCAGGGTTTGTGGACGAGGGGGATGACTCGTCTATCACAGGGGCTGAGGTCGCCAAGGTGGTTAAAAATCTCCTTGGTGGCCAGGCCTCAGGGGTGGACGAGAATCGCCCTGAGTACCTCAAGGCCCTGGATGTTGTTGGGCTGTCATGGTTGACACGCCTCTGCAACATTGCGTGGAGGTCGGGGGCAGTGCCTTTTGCATGGCAAACCGGGGTGGTGGTTCCTCTCTTCAAAAAAGGGGACCGGAGGGTGTGATCCAACTTTAGAGGGATCACACTCCTCAGCCTCCCTGGGAAGGTCTATGCCAAGGTACTGGAGAGAAGAGTCTGGCTGTTGGTCGAACCTTGGATTCAGGAGGATCAATGTGGTTTTCGTCCTGGCCGTGGCACATCGGACCAGCTCTTTACCTTCTCGAGAATTCTCGAGGGTTCGTGGGAATTTGCCCAATCAGTTTACATGTGTTTTGCGGACTTGGAGAAGGCATTTGACCATGTCCCTCGTGGTTTTTTGTGGAGGGTGCTTCGGGAGTATGGGGTATCGGGCTTGTTGTTACGAGCTATTCGGTTTCTGTACGACCATTGTGAGAGTTTGGTTTGTATTGCCAACACTCGGTCGGACTCATTCCCAGTGAGAGTTGGACTCCACCAGGGCTGCCCTTTGTCACCGATCCTGTTCATAATTTTTATGGACAGGATTTCTAGGCGCAGCCAGGGAATGGAGGGTGTCATGCTTGGTGACCACAGGATCTCATCTCTGTTGTTTGCAGATGA
The DNA here is from genome assembly GCA_020510985.1 of Pholidichthys leucotaenia. NCBI lineage: Eukaryota > Metazoa > Chordata > Actinopteri > Cichliformes > Pholidichthyidae > Pholidichthys > Pholidichthys leucotaenia. The sequence goes on along the minus strand of CM035844.1, from coordinate 296,342,439 downwards.
TGTTGTCCTGTTGGCTTCATCTAGCAATGACCTGCCGGTCTTTCTGGGATGGTTTGCCGCTGAGTGTGAAGCAGATGGGATGAGAATCAGTACCTCCAAGTCTGAGTCCATGGTCCTCAGCCGGAAAAAGGTGGATTGTCCTCCCTGGGTTGGGGACAGGCTCCTGCCCCAAGTGGAGGAGTTTAAGTATCTTGGGGTCTTATTCACGAGTGAGGGGAAAATGGAGCGAGAGATTGACAGATGGATTGGAGCAGCATCTGCAGTGATGCGGACGCTATACCAGTCTGTTGTGGTGAAGAGGGAGCTTAGTTCTAAGGCAAAGCTGTCGATTTACCAGTCAATCTACGTTCCTACTCTCACCTATGGTCACGAGCTTTGGGTAATGACCGAAAGAACGAGATTGCGGATACAAGCGGCTGAAATTAGCTTTCTCCGTAGGCTTGCTGGACTCACCCTCAGAGACAGGGTGAGGAGCTCAGTCATCCGGGAGAGGCTCAGAGTAGAACTGCTGCTCCTCCACACTGAAAGGAGTCAGTTGAGGTGGTATGGGCATCTGATTAGGATGCCTCCTGGACACCTCCAACTTGAGGTGTTTCAGGCACGTCCCACTGGGAGGAGACCCCGGGGCAGATCCAGGACTCGGTGGAGAGACTATGTCTCCCAGCTGGTCTGAGAACGCCTTGGTATCCTCTCTGAAGAGCTGGAGCAGGTGGTTGGGGAGAGGGAAGTCTGGGCTTCTCTGCTTGAACTGCTGCCTCCGCGACCCGGACCTCCAGAGAAGTGGTAGAAGATGGATGGATGGATGGAAGCTGCTGAAGTCCATCGTTAAGGCAGTGCAACGAATGCACCCCTCCACACACACACACACACACAAAAAAAAGTTTGATATTTTTCTTAAATAGTTAAGCATTAGGAAGCAAATTGTTACTATTTTTTTTATTTATTATTTACTTCCTGCAGTCTTCATTCTGGTGACATATGTAGACATAAACGTCAGATCTGTGACATTCATATCAGCGACAACATGCCTGCTGCTCCTGTGTCTGAACCACACTGTGCATCATGGTAGGATGAGTGACTGTTTCATGCACCGGTGAGACAAACCAAAACTCCACAACCACAAACAACCATGTAAACCTAAGCTGCGTACTTCGTGCATGGGTTCTACTTCTTCTTCTCATTGTAGAGTAAAACGGCTTAGAGAAGTGCACAAGAAAGGAGACATGACTGACGAAACATTAATTCATTCATTCTTCTTCTTCCACTTAATCCTTTTCGGGTCGCAGGGGGGCTGGAGCCTATCCCAGCATCTTTGGGTGAGAGGCAGGGTCCACCCTGGACAGATCGCCAGTCCATCTTAGGGCAACACAGAGAGACAGACAACCATTCATTCTCACAGTTACACCTAAGGACAATTTAGAATCCCCAGTTTTTGACGCCAATTAACCTAACTTGCATGTTTTTGGCATGTGGGAGGAAAGTGGAGGAATCCCGGAGTAAACCCACGCAGACACGGGGAGAACATGAAAACTCCACGCAGATCACTGTTGGGATCAAACCCAGGATCCTCCGACCAAGGGTGAGTTGCTGTGCTGCCGCAGTGCTCAGCACTGCGCCACCGCGCTGCAAAATTGTCTTAAATCAGTTGAAAAAACAGACAACTTACAAAAAAACATACATTTTTGTAACCCTGTGTAATTTAAAAATTAATGGATGCTGAAGCTGCTGAAGTCCATCGTTAAGGCAGTGCAACGAATGCACCAACCACTCACCCACACACACACACACACACACACACACACACACACACACACACACACACCAAAAAAAAAGTTTGATATCTTTCTTAAATAGTTAAGCATTAGGAAGCAAATTGCTACTATTTTTTTATTAATTATTTTACTTCATGCAGCCTTCATTCTGGTGACATATACACACATAAACATTCATATCAGCGGCCACATGCCTGCTGCTCCTGTGTCTGTCCTGTGTCTGAACCACTGATCACTGGTTTGACGATTTACTGTTACATGATATGATTCTCATTGGATTGTTCTGGAGCGATTCGGCAACGGCAAAGTTTGTAGACATTGCGGTTTGTGTGCCCGCGCATGCATGCACGGGCACACAAATCACTGTCACAAAGTCACTGTCACAATGTCACTAGAGGGCGTATTGCACAACAAAAGTAAACAAACTTGAGAAATTACACATCCACATGCTTCCGCTTAATCCACTTCAGGTTGTGCGGGGGCTGGAGCCTATTCCAGCTTCTTTTTTGGGCGAGAGGCAGGGTCCACCCTGGACAGATCACCAGTCTATCGCAGAGAGACAGACAACCATTCACGCTCACAGTCATACCTAAGGACAATTTAGAATCCCCAGTTTGATGCCAGTTAACCTAACTTGCATGTTTTTGGCATGTGGGAGGAAAGCGGAGAAATCCCGGAGTTAACCAAGACACGGGGAGAACATGAAAACTCCACACAGATCACTGTTGGTCGGGGGCTGGGATCAAACCCAGGATCCCCCGGCCAAGGGTGAGTTGCTGTGCTGCCGCAGTGCGCGCTGCCCCGGTATTTTAATATTCCAACTTACAAAAAAAAAAAAAAAAATTGATGGGGAAAAGGTGTCAATTAAAAAAAAAGTCAACTTTAGGAGAAAAGATGTTGCAGATTTTCAAGAAAACTTGGAAGATTTATGAGGGGAAAAATTAAGGAAAGATTTGCTTCTCTCTAAATGCAAGGAACATGTGTCTCTGTTCCTCACATGGCTCTCAAACTGTGTCAGACTGACCTCAGATTTTACATGCGTTTTGCTGAAGTTACAAGGGTGTGCGTCCCCGAGTATAGAGTTGTTCAGACAAAATATGTAATTATTATCAATAAAAGTTTAGCCACAGCTCCGTTTCTTCATGCCCAGGTGTGGTAGACTGCAAGTCTAATTTAAAACATTACTGGCACATGCCTCTAGGGGGAACTACCTGTATTGTTCAGCACTACTATTAAGGGGACACATTAGAACAAGAGTGTAAAAACCCCGCGCAGAATCCATGTTCAGTCATATTATGTGTGTTGCAGAATAAACGGCAGAGTTAGCCAAAGAAATAACTCAAGTGTGATCATTGCTACACGGTAGGATATCACACAATTGGCGACGAGGATTAAAAGAAAAAAATCAGCGGCGAGAAACAGAGAACATTGCAAGTGTGGCGAACTCAAGTGACTCCAGTAGTTCGAGTGCAAGTTCAGAGGAGGAAAAACGAGGTTTCCCCACCACGACGAGCAATGGCGGCTGTAATCGGAACGGTAACCCCTTTTGATAACTCGACTCAGTCATGGGAAGAATATAGTGAAATGTTGGACTTTTTCTTCGAAGCTAATGACATTGAGGAGCCAGACAAAAGGAAGGCTGTACTGTTGAGTGGAGTTGGTGCAACTACTTACAGTTTGTTGAGAAATTTAATAAGCCCTGCATTACCGAAAGATAAAACGTACGACCAGCTTACTGCTGAGCTTCAGAAGCACTTCAGCCCCAAACCGAGTGAAATCGTGCAACGATTCAAATTTAATTCACGCATAAGGAGGAACACTGAGTCCATAGCAGAGTATGTGGCAGAATTGAGGAAATTAACACTGCACTGTGATTACAAAGACTCATTGGAAGAAATGTTAAGAGACAGACTTGTGTGTGGAGTGAATGATGACCGAATGCAACGGCGACTTTTATCTGAAACAAAACTCACTTTTGCAAAGGCTTTGGAATTATGCCAAGCGATGGAAACAGCATCTAAAGATGTGAGAGAAATGCAAAGGAAACTAGCAGAGGACACAGCAACGCATGTTCGTGTGCCTAAGACCCAAGTAGGTGTCCACAAAGTGTTGACTGACAAAACTCAGCACAAATTCCCCAGTTGTTATCGCTGCAAAGGCCAGCACAATGCCGCCGAGTGCAAATTTGCCACTGAGCTGTGTCATAATTGTGGCAAGCGAGGGCACATTAAGAAAGCATGTAGAATAAAGGTGGACAGCGCACAGGTGCTGAAAGCGACAGTTAATGGGCAAAAGTATGAAAACAAGGGCCCAGGAAAGGAACAGCGAGCGAATCAACTGAGAGGGGAGGGAGAAAGTGATACAGAAGACATGGGTTTTCACACAATTTACAACACGTCAGAGGAGCTGACCAAGGTAGCGCCCATCACGCGTACCATGAATGTTAATGGAATGAAAGTAACATTTGAAGTTGATACAGGCTGTGGAGTAACCATATTAAGTAAACAGCAATATACACAACTGTGGAAGAAAACAGACACAGCAGAATTAAATCCCTGTTCATTAAAATTAAAAACATACACAGGAGAGAAGCTAGACGTGCTAGGCATGGCACAAGTGAAGGTGCAGCACGAAAACAAAGAAAAGGACTTACCTGTAGTAGTAGTTGGGAGCGAAGGACCAAATCTACTAGGGCGAAGTTGGCTACAAGAACTGGCCATGATGGATCAGTTGGTGAATAAAGTGGAATCTCAGCCCAAATTGCAGCTGGAGGAGATCCTCGAAAGACACGCTGAGGTGTTCAAAGAAGGCGTAGGACAGCTAAAAGGTGTCACTGCAAAGATTAATGTGGACAAGGAGGCCCAACCACGATTCTGCAAACCCCGACCGGTACCCTATGCAGTCAAGCCACTGGTTGAAAGCGAGCTACAGAGGCTGCTGGATGACAAGATCATTGAGCCAGTGCAGGTTGCAGAATGGGCGGCGCCCATAGTCCCAGTGAGAAAGCCGGATGGCTCCATTAGAATATGTGGAGATTACAAACTCACTGTCAATCGAGCATCACGGGTGGATCAGTATCCAATTCCTAAAGTGGAGGACCTCTTCGCACAGCTGAATGGCGGCCGACACTTCACAAAATTAGACATGAGTCACGCCTACCAACAAGTAGTCCTGGAAGAAGAATCAAGAAAGTATGTAACCATCAATACACACAAAGGCTTATATACCTACACACGCTTACCATTTGGAGTAGCTTCCAGTCCTGCTATATTCCAGAGAACTATGGAGGGCATCCTAGGTGGAATTCCGAATGTTGCCGTTTATTTGGATGACATCCTTTGTACAGGACCAAATGAACAAGAACATCTGAAAACGCTGGAGGAAGTGCTTCAACGGTTGGAGAAAAGCGGTCTGAGGTTGAAAAGAAGCAAGTGTGAGTTCATGGGAAAAGAGGTGGTGTTCCTAGGCCACAAGATCAACGCCAGTGGTCTACACCCTCTAACAGACAAAGTGGAAGCCATTGCGGAGGCGCCTGAGCCACAAAATGTTACTGAGTTAAAAGCCTACCTGGGCTTGTTGAACTATTACCATAGGTTCCTCCCAAAGCTCTCCACGCTGCTGGCACCACTACATACCTTACTTAAGAAGGAAGAAAAATGGTCATGGGGGGTCAAGCAGCAGAAGGCGTTTGAAGAGTCCAAAGCGCTACTTCAGTCCTGTAGTGTGTTAGTGCACTATGATTCAAACAAACCACTCATCCTGGCGTGTGACGCATCACCCTACGGTGTGGGTGCTGTACTCTCTCATCGTATGGAGGATGGCTCAGAGAGACCCATAGGGTTCGTCTCAAGAACTCTTAGTGCAGCTGAGAAAAACTACTCCCAGCTAGACGAGAGGGCCGTGCAGACGTTCAAGTCACTCATGAAAAAGATGGCAGGAGACTCTATTGAAACCCGAATGTCGAGAGCTCTGTTCAGCTATCGAATAACACCCCAATCTACAACTGGCAAGTCACCAGCTGAGCTGTTGTGTGGAAGGAAGTTGAGGTCAACATTTGACTTAATACATCCAGACTTCAGAAACAAAGTGCATGATAAACAAGAGAAACAAAAAGGTTATCATGACATGCATGCTAGAGAGAGAATACTGAGGGAAGGAGACGTGGTCTACACCCGCAACTTTGGCTCAGGACCAGCCTGGGTACCAGGAGAAATAACAGAAAAGACAGGCCCTGTGTCATTCAAGGTGACATTAGGTCATGGACAAGTGGTGAGGCGACACATCGACCAAGTTCGTGGTAGGAGCTCCATTCCCCTGCCGATGGCACCAGAGGTGTTGTCTGACACCCATCCTGAGGAGAGCATCAACGAACCACCACTTCAGGTGAAACCTGAGGTAACCGTCTCTGCAGATTCTACGGGCAGCACTGCAGCAGCCGAAACAGTGGAGCAGTCTGAGTCTTCACCTGCAGTTGGCTCACCAGCCGTGAGAAGATCTCAGCGAGCTAGGAAAGCTCCAGACTACTTGAAGGACTATACTTAGTCAGTAGTGAGTTCCCCAGCCACAGGACAAGAATGCGTCCTGGAACCTCACTGGGATGCGGTAGTCAAACCAAATCCCCAGTTAGACTGTTATGTGTGTTATACATGTAAAAAAAAAAAAAAAAAAAAAAAAAGAGAAAGAAATTATGTGTATGGCACATGTGTTTAAGAAGTTAAAAGTAACTGTGATTGTTTAGGGTTAAATGGGAGTTCCAGGATGTCTAGCATAATTGGCTAGTGTAATTAAAAGTAGTTTAATCTAGAGGGGAGGGATGTGGTAGACTGCAAGTCTAATTTAAAACATTACTGGCACATGCCTCTAGGGGGAACTACCTGTATTGTTCAGCACTACTATTAAGGGGACACATTAGAACAAGAGTGTAAAAACCCCGCGCAGAATCCATGTTCAGTCATATTATGTGTGTTGCAGAATAAACGGCAGAGTTAGCCAAAGAAATAACTCAAGTGTGATCATTGCTACACGGTAGGATATCACACCAGGCAATACTACTAATAATAACACTAATCATAAATAACTACTACTAAGAAGAAATACTATATAAAAAGGCAAATTTATGTGGCAAAAAGAAGCGAAATGATGAGGGAAAACTTGCTAATTTGTGAGAAAATAATAGTTTGTAAGAAAAAATGAGCAAATTTACAAGAAAAAGGAGCAAATTTACAAGGATAAAAGTAAGTAAGTAAATAGAAAAAAATTGTGACAGGTACTTGTCAAAAAAATTTTAAATTTTAAGTTTTTGCTGGCAAATATGACTTTTGTAATGATGGTAGTACTTTTTGCTTATAAATGTGCCACTTTTCTTGACAAATTTGTTACCCTTTTTCAACCCAAATTTACAAATATGTACTCAAAACTATTTCTATTAAATTTGCAAGTTTTTTTTTTTCTCAAATGTTCAATATTTTTCTTGTACATTTGCAGCTATACTCTCATAGAAATGTTCTATTGTTGGATGGGGGGATCAAGGGTTAAGGAGGATGGTTTGTGGTTATTTTGCTAATCGGAGGGGCAGCACTCCCCCCCCCCCCAATTGCTTACTGATTATACATATATTCTGTACATACTTTTCCATCAGTGTGTTTGGTTTCCCTAATCACAGCCAACTTTCAAACACAGAAACTTTTAACACTCAAAAAGCTCTTCAAAGCAGTTTCTGATTTCAGTTCATTTTTTAAATTGCCGCTGTTCCTGTTTTTGTTAGACCTGATAACACTTTGGAAGCCATGCTCAATTTGATGAAATTACACCAACACAAGTTCTTGCAAAGTCTTCACTGTGATTTTAAGCACAAAGTTCTATGAAAGTGGTGATTATGATTATAACTGCTGCTAGACTTGCTGCTGCTTTATGTACAACCAATGGTACCATTGGTTGTACATATTGATTCTTCATATTGATGTCAATACCATCTTCCATCTTCATCTTCCATCTTCTTCCGCTTAATCCTTTTCAGGTCGTGGGGGGGGCTGGAGCCTATCCCAGCATCTTTGGGCAAGAGGCAGGGTACACCCTGGACAGATGGCCAGTCCATCGCAGGGCCAACACAGAGAGACAGACAACCATTCACTCTCACAGTCATACTTAAGGACAATTTAGAATCCCCAGTTTGATGCCAATTAACCTAACTTGCATGTTTTTGGCATGTGGGAGGAAAGCGGAGAAATCCCGGAGTAAACCCATGCAGACACGGGGAGAACATGGAAACACCACACAGATCACTATTGGTCGGGGGCTGGGATCGAACCCAGGATCCCTCGGCTAAGGGTGAGTTGCTGTGCTGCCGCAGTGCTAACCACCACCGCGCCAATACCCATTTCTTTTAACCATGAATATTCCATAAGAATAACAAACATTTCTTACAAGACACATCCTGTTATCTTAAATTAAAGTTTGCCCCTAAACATATCCCAAGCTAGTTATTTAGTTAGTTCTGCTCTTTCAAGTTTTAAGATTTGCTATTGCAGTTGCTGTTTGTGCTGCAGACTCTGCCAAAATCTCAACTTCTGAACCTTCATCTGATATGACAGAACCAACTTGAACCTCTTTACTATTGACTTATTTTTCTTTGAACCTGATTTCTGGTATTGAATTTGGCAGTGTTGGTCGTCATCTTTTTTTTCCACAATATCTTTATTGAACCTTTTTTTTTTAACAAACATAACACAAACAATCAAACACTAACACTAAAGTACTACAAAAAAAAATGCACTAAAAACACCAACAACCACCAACAAAATCAAGTCTTCAACAATGCTCCTCTGTTTAGTCTAGACAATCCATTACATAAGTATACATATTATGTTCACCAGTTTGGAATTTACAAGGTCCACACACATCATTCACCTTCTTCTTCAAGAGTTATGTTTAAATTTTTTACATAATCAATAAAAGGTCTCCATATATTCTCAAACACACTTTCCTTTGATTTCAGTATATATTTGCCGAGTCTGAATATATGAATATGGGAAGAGGTAAAGGCAAATTGTATGATTCCATTTCAGTCCAGTGAGGGAGATCATTTGATGAAAAATAATATGTCATAGACCTCAGTTGTGCCGACCAATAATACAACATAAAATTTGGACATTTCAGACCTCCACGATCAAATGGTAAATATAATAAAGACAAACGTAATCTAGCCCTCCTGTTGTTCCATATAAATTCCACTAACTTTTTTTTAATTCTTGAGAATAAATCTAAAGGTGGTGGTAAGGGAATGTATTGAAATAAATAAAGTATTTTAGGTAAGATATTACTTTTAAGTATATTGATTCTCCCGATCATCGACATTGGTAGTGACATCCATCTCTGAAGTAACTCATTAATATCTATCATTAAGGCTTCATAATTGACACTGGCGACTGATTCTAGCTTAGGCACAATTTGGATTCCTAAATATTTAAACTGATTTACAACATTGAATTGATTTACCTCAGGGGCTGGGTAATTTCTCTGGGTCTCATTTAGCATTAATATTGAAGATTTAGTTTTATTTATTTTATATCCTGATATTTCCCCAAAATTCTTTATTAAATTCAACAAGGTCGGAATTGATTTTTTAAGATTCGACATAAACAAAATTATGTCATCGGCATACAGGGAGATTTTATGTTCTGTTGGTCCAACTTTAATTCCATATATTTGTGACTGTAGACGCATCGTCATCGCTAAAGGTTCAATTGCCATAGTAAACAGTAAAGGTGAAAGTGGACAGCCTTGTCGACATCCTCTATTGATTTTTAGTGATTTTGAAATATTGTTATTTGTTAGGATTTCTGCTGTAGCATTATTATATATTATCTGAACCCATTTTATGAAATTATTTCCAAGTCCAAACCTTTGTAAGACTTCAAAAAGAAAGGGCCATTCGACTCTATCAAAGGCCTTTTCGGCGTCCAGTGATAGGACAGCTGTATCCGGTGCTTCTTTATTAGAATAAATAATATTAAATAGTCTTCTTACATTATGGAAGCCTTGTCTTCCCTTTATAAAGCCATTCTGATCTCGATTAATAATATTTGGTAATATTTCTTGTATTCGTCTTGCTAAAATTTTACAGATTATCTTAAGGTCGGCATTTAATAGGCTTATTGGTCTCATATTTTCACATTTATTAGAGGGTTTACCTGGTTTTGGCAACAGTATAATTAAGGCATTATTCATGTATAATGGTAAATTACTATTTTGAAATGCTTCTAAAACCATTTCTAAAAAAGGTTTTATTAATTTATTCTTAAATTTTTATAAAGGTCAACTGGAAGACCATCTGGTCCTGCACTTTTTCCTGATTTCATATTATCAATGGCTAGCCCAACTTCTTCTTGACTAATTTTAGACTCCAGTATCTCCCTGTTTTCATTTGAAATACACGGTATAGATAGTTCGTTCAAAAACCCATTTAGTTTTGTTAAGTCAGATTCATTTTTGATGTCATATAATTTTTCATAGTAATCTCTAAAGGCTCTATTAATTTCTAAAGGATCTATAACTACCTGTCCGTTACTTATAATATTGGTAATTGGTGTTTTAAATTCTAATTGTTTAATCTGCCATGCCAATAATTTTCCTGATTTTTCACCTTGTTCATAAAAAGATTATTTCAATCTTAGAAGACTCAAGGCAGCTCTATTCGCTGATTTTTTGTCATATTCAGCTCTCAAAATCAGTAATTCGTTCTCCAACCTTGGATCACTTCCTGCATATACTTTTTCTTGAAGAATTTTTATTTTATGTTCCAATTGAACTCTCTCCTCTCGAGTCTTCTTAGATTTTGAACCTGTATAACTAATAATATGTCCCCTAATAAAAGCTTTGAAAGCCTCCCACTTTACACATGCTGATGTTTGTGTAGTATTGATATCAAAGAACTCATCTATCTGTTTTTCTATGTATTTAACAAATTCCTCATCCTGAAGCCATTTATGCTGAAATTGCCATCTACCTGGTTCCTTTGTCAATTTCTTATCTACATATATTAGACAGCAGGGTGCATGATCAGAGATCATGATGTTATCATAAAAGCAGTTTTGAATCTTGGACCTTAATTCTACGGAGATCAAAAAATAATCAATACGTGAGAAAGTCTTGTAGGTATTGGAATAACAAGAGTAGGCTTTAACTTGTGGATTCATTTCTCTCCATATATCTAGCAATCTCAATTCTTTCATAAAATGAATAATGGTCATCCTACATCCATTGTGCGTACAGTCCAGTCCTGTTGATCTATCTATACCGGGATTCAATGTACAATTAAAATCCCCTGCTATTATATGTTGCCCTGTAAGTGATGATAAGATAAGAAATAAATTAGCAAAGAACTTTTGATCATCTATATTGGGACCATATAGGTTTACCAAATTTATATTTTCTAATAACAAAGATCCTTGAATGATTAAATATCTTCCAAATTTGTCTCCAATTACATTTTTCACTTGAAATGGGACTGATTTATGTATGAGAGTCATAACTCCCCTGGCTCGGGATGAAAATGATGAGGTGAAAACACTTCCTTGCCATCTACTCCTAATTCTTTTTACATCCTCCTCTATTAGATGAGTTTCTTGTAAAAACACAATTTTTGAACCCATATCTTTTATTTTATTCATAACTTGTTTAAGTTTTTTTAATTTTTGTAGACCTCTGCAATTCCATGAAGTTAAATTAAGATTGACGCTTTGGTTTATGATCAATAGGGAGTTTAGGATTACCTTGCAGTGTAAACATGCTCATACAGAGAAGCAAAAACATGAGTGGTTGAACACTCATCCTACAAACTACACACAAACAAATTCCCCCTTCCCACATTTGTGGTAATCCCCCCAAAATCAAAAAAAAAATTCCGTCTCCCGATATAGCCATTGACCGTTCCACACCCACGAGGACCAGCCAAAGCCATTCCTTCTTCATCCTCCCAATCACCCTAACTCTGCTACTTTTAATGACATAACATTAACTCTCTTCTGTAGTTTTCCAACTTAACTCCAAAATTTTTAGCAACTTTGTACATCATAGTTTTTTTTTTTTTTTTAATATATAATACAATCTATATTTTGTAAACTTGCTATTTGCTTCAAGTCAGTCAGATGCCTGCGCAAATGCTTAAATATTCTACCTTATATTTTGTTCATGCTTAGCTCCCACCAGTCTCTTCTTGGATCTTCTTGATGAACTCCTGCGCCTCCTCTGGGGTCTTGAAGATGTGGGTTCTGCCCTCATACGTGGTCAACAGTCTCGCAGGATAAATTACACCATGACGAATCCCAAGGTTGTGCAGCTCTTTACATACGGGATCAAACTGCTTCCTCAATTGTTGGATTCCTGTGGCCAAATCTGGGTAGAACCGCACCTGCTGATCCTGGTGTTTAATCTGGCCTTTAGCTCGCGCAGCGTTGAAGATCTTCATCCTGTCTCTGTTGCTGATAAACTTCATAATAATCGTCCTCGGTGGTCCCTTATCTCTCCGTGGGCCGATACGATATGCGCTTTCCAGAACGACTGCTGATTGCAGCTCCGCGCTGCCCAGCGCCTCCGGAATCCTATTTTCCAAAAAGGAACATGTGTCCCGACTTTCGGATTCCTCCGGTAGACCCACCAGCCTCAAGTTGTTCCGTCTCGACCGGGATTCCAAGTCCAAGACATTATTTTCCAGACTTTTATTTTTTTTTTTCCAAAGTGCGCACCTTTAATTGAAGACAGGTGACGTCATCTTCAGCACTAGAGACACGAAGCTCTACCTGCGCCATTTGTTCTACACAGTCACCCAATTCTTTTCTCATTCCTTCCAACGCTGCCATAATCCCATCAAACTTAGCGGAAAAGTCCGCTCTCATTGAACTAATGGCGTTAAGCACCGCACCTGTGCCGTTTCCCACATTCACCGCACCGCTGCTCGCTTCCTCCGCCATATATGGAGCTTCTTTATCTGCTGCGTCACAGACGTGAAAGTCCGTTAATTTAGACTGTTTAGGCGGCTCGCTTTTTTCTCTACCTGGTTTTCCAGCCTTAGGCTTCACCGACATATCCTCGTCCAAACGCTGGGATAGGTTCTGCCCCAAATGAGAGAGTTATTTGCCGTTTTTTCGTCTCCAGGAGCAGAGCAGAGCGAGACGTGTCCCCCTCACGTGGCCGCCATAACCGGAAGTCCGTTGGTCGTCATCTTAATTATTTCAGTCATAATCTCCATACCAAAAGATGGTGCTGCTTTGTCCAGATGTTTTATAAAGTTGACCACTTCATCTTCATTTCCTGCATGGCCATCATTATTCACCACAAAGCATAGGTTGGAAACCATTCTTCCTTCTATGGCGAGTGTCCCTTCGTGTTCATCCAGATATACAAGTGCGTCTCAGTAAATTAGAATATCATCGAAAAGTTTATTTCAGTAATTCGATTCAAGAAATGAAACTCATCTATTATGAGTTTCATAAATGAATCTATATATAGATTCATTACACACATACTGATGTATTTCAAGTGTTTATTTCTTTTAATTTTGATGGTTATGGCTTATAGCTCCCTCTGCTGACAAGCTTTATGGAGATGCTGACACCAGACCCAACGATGCAGAGGAGCTGAAGGCCGCTATGAAAGCAACCTGGGCCTTCATAGCACCTCAACAGTCCCACATGCTGATCGTCTTCAGGCTACATTGCATTCATGCAGTAATTGATGCAAAAGGAACTCCAGCCAAGTACTGAGTGTGTACATGGACATACTTTTAGTTCGGCCAACATTTCTATTAAAAATCAATTTTTTTAAAAATAATTTTATGTAATCTAATTTTTGGAGAAACTGAATTTGGGGTTTACATGAGCTATAAGCCATAACCATCAAAATTAAAATAGGAGCTCAGTCATCTGGGAGAGGCTCAGGGTAGAACACATTGAAAGGAGCCAGTTGAGGTGGTTTGTGCGTAAGATCAGGATGCCTCCTGGATGCCTCCCACTTGAAGTGTTTCAGGCACGTCCTACAGGGAGAAGACCCTGGGGCAGACTCAGGACACCCAGGAGAGACAGTGTCTCCCAGCTGGCTTGGGACGCCTTGGTATTTTCTCTGAAGAGCTGGAGCAGGTGGCTGGGGAGAGGGAAGTCTGGGCTTCTCTCTTTGAACTGCTGCCTCCACGACCTGGACTTCCGGAAAAGCGGTAGAAGATGGATGTGTGTAATGAATCTATATAATATATTTTCTGAATTGAAATAAATGAACTTTTCAGTGACATTCAAATATATAGAGATGCACCTGTAAATTGGGCAGAGGTTGCGCTACACTTTCTCATGATGTGCCATTTTGACAGTCAGGGCTGTAAATGTTCCATCATCATCAACTAGAAGATACGACAGTGTTCCGAGCTGACAGAGAAATGGTGAGCTCCGGTAAGAGCCGGGGGGGGGGGGCAGGGGGGCTATGCATCTATGTTAACAAGAACTGGTGAGTTAACGCCACATTAGTATCTAAACACTGCTCTCCGTTGGCGGAGTTCCTTATTGTAAATTGTCGGCCATATTATCTGCCGAGGGAATTCACCAACGTGTTTGTAGCAGCTGTTTACTTAGTGCCGAGCGCTAACGCTAATGCTAAGAAGGCACTCGGGGAACTACACAATGCTATTAGTGAAATCCAAACTTCACAGCCGGACAGTTTTGTGGTGGTTGCGGGGGATTTTAACCACACCAGCTTAAAGACTGTGCTCCCCAATTTTAAACAATGTGTAGACTTTAAGACCAGAGGAGAGACTATGTTGGACTTAGTGTACACAAACACAGATGCATATAAGGCAATACCCCCCCACACACACACCTCGACCTTTCTGACCACATATCCGTGATGCTGGTGCCTGCCTACAAACCTCTACTGAAGCGCAGCAGGCCAGTAGTGAAACAAATCAGGATTTGGTCAGAGAGTGCAACCTCTGCACTGAAAGACTGTTTTCTGCACACAGACTGGGAGGTCTTCAAAATAGCAGCCTCCCAGGAAGACAAGACAGATGTGGAGGAGTATGCTGAAACGGTCACCAGCTACATTGCGAAGTGCACAGAGGATGTCACTACAGTGAAGACCATCACTATGTGGGGAAACCACAAGCCCTGGATGACTGCAGAGGTGCGCTCGTTGCTTTCAGCCAGAGATGCAGCCTTCAGAGCGAAGGACAGGATCGCCCTCCGCTCAGCCAGGTCTGCGCTCTCAAAGGGAATTAAGACGGCGAAGCGCGCCTATGCGGAGAAAATCCAGGGACACCTCTGTGACACTAGGAACACCAAGCAGATGTGGCGGGGAGTTTGGACACTGACGGGCTATAAGTCTAGGCAGGGGGTTGATGATGACGACGCTTCACTTCCAGACAGTCTCAATGACTTCTTTGCACGTTTTGAAGCATTAAACTTGACAATCAGAGGGAGGGCTGACCCATCCCCACCATCGGTCGAACCAGCTTTTACCATCAACACAGCGGACACACGGAGGACCCTATCCAGAGTCAAGATAGATAGATAGATAGATAGATAGTTTATTTCGAACACAAAAAATATAACAAAAAACAAGCAAATAGCAAATGCAATAAAGTTACAGTATACACTGTTTGAAAGGGAGAAGGAAGAAGTGAACACTTATTAATTCCAACTCCTCTTTTCCATTGATACACCCATGTGAATTTTATACAAATTACCACCTTTAAGACCCAAGTAAACAATTTACTGTATTTTTTACAGATCAACATTAACACCCGTCCATTCTAACATACAATGAAGTCCATATATCAAAACCAGTCTCAAACGACACAGATACACACAGTTCTGTCCCACCCACCATTCCATAGTGTCCCATAATGTCCCAGAGTGAACATAATGAATCGTACATATAAATTCTACCCTTCTAACATATATCCTTTCAACAAATGGTGCTTATACCTCTTTTTAAATTGATTTCTGTTTGTACATAGTTTCAGTTCCGGCTCCAGACTGTTCCACAAATCCACCCCACAGACAGATATGCACATACTTTTCTTGGTTGTATGTATCTTGGGTTTTGTAAAGTTTAAGTCTCCTCTCAAATTATGATCGTTGTCTCTTTTTTAAAATTTTTTTGTACATTAGTAGGGAGTTGATTGTTAATCGTCCTGTACATTACTTGTGCTGTCTTAAATTTAACTAAATCGATGAACTTTATGACATGTGACTTCAAGAACAACGAATTGGTATGGTCTCTATATCCTGCATTGTTAATTATCCTTATAGCTCTTTTTTGTGATGTGCATATTGCTTGTAGGTTGGTCTTGTAGGTGTTTCCCCAGACTTCTACACAGTAGTTAAGATAAGGTAAAAACAGTGAATTGTACAATAAGACCAATGATTTATAGTCCAAGATGTGTCTTGTCTTCCCCAGTATGCCTATACATTTTGCTAATTTAGCCCGGATGTGACTGATGTGAGGTTTCCAGCAGATTTTACTGTCTAGCGTCACCCCCAGAAACTTATTTTCCTGTACTGTTTGTATTCTGGTATCATCTATCGTTACCATTATTTCATGATTTATTTTATAATTTCCAAACACCATAATCTTTGGTTTTTTTAGATTTAGAGATAATTTATTTTTGTTGAACCACTGCGTTAATTTTTCCATTTCAGTTGTGACCACCTCTAAAACCTGCTGCAAATTCTCACCAGTGCAAAGGATATTTGTGTCATCCGCAAACAAAATAAATTTCAGAATTTTTGATACTTGGCATATGTCATTTATATACAAGATAAAGAGTTTGAGTCCCAAAACTGACCCCTGGGGCACACCACAAGTGATGTCCATGCAGGGTGATTTGTGCTCACCAATTTGTACAAATTGTTGTCTGTTACTTAAATAACTTTCCACCCAACTCAGTCCTACCCCTCTTATCCCATACCTTTCCAGTTTCCTTAGTAGTATTCTGTGGTCAGTGGTGTCAAAAGCTTTCTTTAAGTCTATAAATACTCCTGCAGCAACCTTTTTTTTTGTCTATACAACTAGTAATTTCTTCTATAAGTTCGATCAGTGCCAAAGATGTAGATTTGTCTGCTCTAAAACCATACTGGCTATCTGTAAGGAGGTTGTGTTTTTCAATGAAATCATCCAGTCTCTTAGTGAATATTTTTTCAAGTATTTTGGAGAATTGTGAGTAAAGAGACTGGCCTGTAATTTGTGAAGCGATGACTGTCTCCTGTTTTGTAAAGAGATGTTACTTTTGCTATTTTCATTTTGTCTGGAAATGTACCAGTTTGAAATGACAGGTTACAGATGTGGGTGAGTGGCTTAACAATTCCCTCAATTACTTTTTTCACTATTGTCATGTCAATTTCATTCCAGTCCGTTGATTTTTTGTTCTTAAATTTACTCACAGTCTCAATAATTTCCTTTTCAGTAACTGCACCCAAAAAGATTGTGTTTGGGTTTCTATCTTCTATTTCATTCACAGACCCACTGTGGTTTGTTTCCGGAGTCACTATTGATTTTGCTAATTCAGGACCAACGTTTACAAAAAATTTATTGAAACCACTGACCACATCTTCCATATTATTAATCAAACTGTCGTCTTCGATAAGATATTCTGGATAATTTGCATACTTAGGACGATTACTAATAATCCCCTTGAGTACTTGCCATATTCCTCTTATGTTATTTTTGTTATCCTCTAGTATTCTGTTGTAATATTCTTTCTTACAGGTCCTCATTATAGTGGTAAGCTTATTTTTATATCTTTTATATTTGATCTCAGCTTCCACAGTTCTGCATTTAATGAATTGTTTATATAATGTATTCTTCTTTTTACATGCATTTATTAACCCCTTGGTGATCCAAGGAATATTTTTTTTTTGTTGTCTGTCACTGTATTGTTTTATAGGACAGTATTTATTGTACAATGATTGAAATATTTGTAAAAATTTATCATATGCTCTATTTATGTCATTTTCATCATAAACTATCTTCCAATCTTGTATTAATAATTCCTTTGTCAGTAAATACATTGATTCTTCGGTTCTTATTCTTTTATATTTAATATTTTTGGTATACTTTTTCTTCCTATAATCACATTGATAGACAACAAAAATCGGCAGGTGTTCGCTGATATCATTCAATAAAAGCCCACTCCTGATATTATTTTCCATAATGTTTGTGAATATGTTATCTATTAGTGTGGCACTGTGCGACGTGATTCTGCTAGGTCCTGTAATTGTTGGATGTAAGCCCATGCTGTACATTGTGTTGATAAATTCTTCTGTCAAACTATATTGTTTTGAGTTCATCAGATCTATATTGAAATCCCCACAGATGAACATAACTTTATGAGTTAGTTTTGCGTACATTTTTTCCATCCAGTCCTTAAATAAGTCAATGTTTGATCCAGGTGTTCTATATACACAGCTCACTACTACATTCTTCACATTGTCAAGACAGATTTCTATTGTAATACATTCAAATAAATCATCCACAGTTACTGACAGATTTTCAACAACCTTGTATTTCAAGCTCTTGTCAACAAAAATTGCAACTCCTCCTCCTTTTTTCACTTTTCTATTTATATAATTTAATTCATAGCTATCCATGGTAAAATCCATTCCTTTCTCTTCACTGAGCCACGTCTCTGATATTGCCACAATATTGAATGGCTCTTTAAACTGATTTGAATAATCTTTAATGTTATTAAAGTTTGCATAGAGACTCCTGCTGTTGAAGTGGATCATAGAAATATTGAAATCAGTTGTGATCATTGTGTTGAACTGTTCATCTGTGTAATAATTACAGTCATTATTGATTGAGTTAAAAGGATTATTATCAGGGTCTATGTCATATTCTACGTCCTGTGGGTTGTGCTCTGTGTATTCAAAAACTTTCAACTTACGTCAACCCACGTAAAGCTGCAGGTCCGGACAACATCCCGGGACGTGTGCTCTGAGACTGTGCGAGTGAGTTGACGGAGGTACTGACTGACATTTATAACATCTCCCTGAGTCAGGCCATCGTTCCCAGATGCTTCAAGACCTCTATCATAGTACCGGTGGCAAAGAAACCAGTTGTGTCCTGTCTGAATGACTATCGTCCTGTTGCACTGACACCAATTGTGATGAAGTGTTTCGAACGGCTTGTCAAACCACACATTACAGCCTGCCTCCCTGCATCACACGACCCGCTCCAGTTTGCATATCGTTCAAACCGCTCCACAGAGGATGCTATAGTCACCACCCTGCACTCTGTCATCACCCACCTGGATCAGAAAGACAAATACGTCAGACTCCTGTACATTGATTTCAGTTCAGCATTCAACACCATTATTCCCCAGAGACTGATGGAGAAATTACTCCTTCTTGGTCTGAACACTACCACATGTCTCTGGATCCTGGATTTCCTGACTGAGAGACCTCAGTCTGTCCGGGTTGGAAACAACATCTCCAACTCTGTCACGCTGAGCACCGGATCCCCTCAAGGCTATGTACTCAGTCCACTGTTGTTTACACTTCTAACACATGACTGTGTATCCAGACACGAGGGGAACCAGATTATTAAGTTTGCAGACGACACCACGGTGGTGGGACTTATTCAGAGGGATGAGGAATCAATGTACAGGGAAGAAGTGAGAGACCTGGAGGGCTGGTTCAGGGAGAACAATCTGGTGCTCAACGTGGACAAAACAAAGGAGATGATTATCGACTTCCGGCGGTCACAGCCTGAACACGTCCCCCTCAGCATCGGCGGCCGTTTAGTGGAGAGAGTGGAGAACATCAAGTTCCTCGGAGTGCAGATCTTGCAGGACCTGACCTGGAGCAGCAATTCCTTGGGAATCAGGAAGCGGGCCCAGCAGAGACTGCACTTCTTGAGGAAACTCAAACAGGCCTCTCTCCCCATCTGCATCCTCAGGACCTTCTACAGAGGTGTGGCGGAGAGTGTTCTGACGTACTGCATTGCTACATGGTACTCCAGCTGCAGTATGTCAGACAAAAAAGCCCTGCAGAGGATAGTTAAGGGAGCTGAGAGGGTAATTGGAGTCTCCCTCCCCTCTGTCCAAGAACTTTTTCAGAACCGTTGTAGGAGCAGGGCACTGAACATTGCCAAGGACCGTTCTCACCCTCTGCATAAACACTTTGAACTTTTGCCATCTGGCAAACGATTCCGAAGCATCAGAGGCAGAACCACCAGACTGATCAACAGCTTCCTTCCACAAGCTGTTAGGATGCTGAACAGCTGATCCGGAATCTCTAATATATACTACCACACCTACGGACATTATGTACATTATTTGTATATTATAGTTAGTTGTTTTTTTTTCAAGTATGTCTCAGGGATGTGTGAATGGATGTGGTGGAGTGGGGGGGTGAAGATATGTGTGAGTGTGTCTTAAATCCTGTTCTTTTACTTATATGGATGCTGAGAGAAACGCAATTTCATCTTGCCTGCACTACAGTTGTATGTACAGCAATATGACAATAAAGGTTGATTTGATTTGATTTTGATTTGATCATTTTCTATTACAAACCCCAATTCCAGTGAAGTGGGGACATTGTGTAAAACATAAAAAAACAGAATACAGTGATTTAAAAATCCTTTTCAACCTATAATTATAATATAATAATTATAATTATAATACTACAAAGACATTTAATATTCAAAAAGATAAACTTTAGTGTTTTTTTGCGAATGTAAACATGCCCCTATCCCAACTTTTTTGGAAGGTGTTACAATCATCAAATTCAAATAAGTGAATATTTGCAACAAAAAAGTTTATCAGTTTGAGCATTAAATATCTTGTATTTGTAATGTATTCAATTGAATATGCCGATGCATCTCAATCAATTAGAATTTCATCAGAAAGTTGTCTTATTTCAGTAATTCAAAATATAACTCAGATTCATTAAACAGAGTATTATATTTCAAGTGTTTATTTCTTTTAATTTTGATCACTGTGGCTTAGCGCTAATACAAACCCTAGATTCAGTTTCTCAAGAAAATAGAATAATCCATAAAATTAAGTTTTAAGAATTGATTTTTAGATAGATAGATAGATAGATAGATAGATAGATAGATAGATAGATAGATAGATAGATAGATAGATAGATAGATAGATAGATGTAATTAATAGAAATGTTGGCTACTGGGAAGTAGTACAAGGAAAGTCTGGGCTTCTCTGCTTGGGCTGCTGCCTTCGCAACTTGGACCTCCAGAAAAGTGGTAGAAAATGGATGGATGTTGGCCTACTGAAAAGTACAGATGTGGACAAAATTGTTGGTACCCCTCTGTTAATGAAAGAAAAACCCACAATGGTCACAGACATAACTTGAATCTGACAAAAGTGGTAATAAATAACAATTCTATGAAAATTAACCAATGAAAATCAGACAATGCTTTTGAATTGTGGTTTAACAGAATTATTTTAAAAAACAAACTCATGAAACAGGCCTGGACAAAAATGATGGTACCCCTAGAAAAGATTGAAAATAATGTGACCATAGGGACATGTTCAACCAAGATGTGTCCTCTAATTAACATCACAGGTGTCTACAAACTTGTAATCAGTCAGTCGGCCTATTCAAAGGGTGACAAGTAGTCACTGTGCTGTTTGTTGACATGGTGTGTACCACACTAAACATGGACTAGAGGAAGCAAAGGCGAGAGTTATCTCAGGAGATTAGAAAGAAAATTATAGATAAGCATGTTAAAGGTAAAGGCTATAAGACCATCTCCAAGCAGCCTGATGTTCCTGTGACTACAGTTGCACATATTATTCAGAAATTTAAGATCCACAGGACTGTAGCCAACCTTCCTGGACGTGGCTGCAGGAGGAGACGGATAATATGAATGGTAACAAAAGAGCCCAGAACAACCTCTAAACACATTCATGGTGAACTCCAAGGTCAAGGTACATCAGTGTCAGATCACACCATCCATCGTTGTTTGAGCCAAAGTGGACTTCATGGGAGACGACCAAGGAGGACACCACTGTTGAAAACAAATCATAAAAAAGCCAGACTGGAATTTGCCAAACTGCATGTTGACAAGCCACAAAGCTTCTGGGAGAATGTCTTATGGACAGACGAGACAAAACTGGAACTTTTTGGCAAGGCACATCAGCTCTGTGTTCACAGATGCAAAAATGAAGCATACCAAGAAAAGAACACTGTCCCTACTGTGAAACATGGAGGAGGTTCTGTTATGTTCTGGGGCTGCTTTGCTGC
Organism: Pholidichthys leucotaenia; assembly: GCA_020510985.1. NCBI lineage: Eukaryota > Metazoa > Chordata > Actinopteri > Cichliformes > Pholidichthyidae > Pholidichthys > Pholidichthys leucotaenia. The sequence continues at coordinate 296,320,418 of CM035844.1, read as the reverse complement.
ATATGGCATAGGATGTCTTGAATCTGTGCAGGATACAATGAAATCTCAAGACTATCAAAGTATTCTAGAGAGAAATGTGCTGCCCAGAGTCAGACAGCTTGGTCTCAGTCGCAGGTCATGGGTCTTGCAACAGGATAATGACCCAAAACACACAGCTAAAAACACCCAAGAATGGCTAAGAGCAAAACATTGGACTATTCAAAAGTGGCCTTCTATGAGTCCTGATCTAAATCCTATTGAACATCTGAGGAAGGAGCTGAAACATGCCGTCTGGAGAAGGCACCCTTCAAACCTGAGACAACTGGAGCAGTTTGCTCCTGAGGAGTGGGCCAAAATACCTGCTGAGAGGTGCAGAAGTCTCATTGACAGTTACAGAAATCGTTTGATTGCCTCAAAAAGGTTGTGCAACAAAATATTAAGTTAAGGGTACCATCATTTTTGTCCAGGCCTGTTTCATGAGTTTGTTTTTTAAAATAATTCTGTTGAACCACAATTCAAAAGCATTGTCTGATTTTCAGTGGTTAATTTTCATAGAATTTTTATTTATTACCACTTTTGTCAGATTCAAGTTATTTCTGTGACTATTGTGGGTTTTTCTTTCATTAACAGAGGGGTACCAACAATTTTGTCCATATCTGTATGCACATTCTGAACTATCAGAAGGCTGCTGCAGCTGCAGAAGCTGAAGCTGCGGCCTATGAAGAAGCAGAGCAATGTGCAAGAAGTGAACTTAGTCAAGTATTAATGGACTTGCCAATTAGCTCAGCACAATGCACATCTGAGTATGTACAGAAACACTCTGATATGCACTTTGAGGAAATTCCTTTCAAAACTGATCCAGCTACCTCCTCTAAGATCCAATGTGAACAGTGTGAAATGGCCACAGATGTACCATTCATTCTATCTGATTAAATTAATTAAATTAAATCACCCTTTATTGTCATTCAACCAATCATGTACAGTAGAACAAAATTGTGTCTTTCCTATCTACAGTGTTAATCACACACACCATATGTAGAATCAGAGGGCCACTGCCATGCAAGGCACCGCCACAGATTTCCCTCCTCCATTCCATTATTGCTGAGCACCAAGCTGGACAGCAGAAAGTTCCACTTTTTATATGGTCTTCGGAATGACCCGGCCGGGATTTGAACCCCTGCCTCCCGGGTGTAGAGCGGATGCTCTACCAACTGAGCCGCCACTCCAGTAATGGTGCTGTAGATGGCAAAAGTAAGGCCAGCATTAACATTGGAGAGGAGCATGGAGCTACAGAGACAATTAATCCCCCAACATTACAACCCTATTATGCCCCTGCAACAAATTATGCAGAACCACAAGGTATTCAGGATCTGACTAAATATCTCACACACAGGGAAATGTTAAGCACAGGACTACTACAGTTTGATGACCTTCCAGAGAATTATTGGGCAAGGAAGGCATCTTCCCAGAATGCCATAAAAGACCTCAGTCTCTCACACCATGAGCAATTAGATTTGATGATAAAATGACACAAAATCAGCAGAACAAGCAAAGAGGATCTGCTCTGCACATGTCTTCAACCCAACTGTAGCCCTTAACTTAATCTGAGAAAGGCTAGAAGAGTGTTATGGGTCACCTGAAATAGTAGAAAATGCACTGCTAAAAAAAGCTTGAACATTTTCCCAAACTCAGCAACAAAGACACACTCAAGTTGAGAGAACTTTTTTTTTTTTTTTTTACTTAACGATCTGAGAAAATTAAAGCTGGAATTAAAAGAAATTACAAACAAAAGAGCACAGTTTTTAATACAAAGACTGCGTCTTGAGAACTTTGAACACAGTAATAAATCGGGGCGATATCTTGCAAACCAGCTTAGATTGAACAATGAAAAAATAGCTATCCACTCTACCAAGGATATGACTGGAAATATTACTATATATATATATATATATATATATATATATATATATATATATATATATATATATATATATATATATATATATATATATATATATATATATACTGTATATATACTATTATTGTGGTGTCCTGCAAAGCAAATGACGTGGGCTACATTGACGATTGGAGCTCTTTTTGGGGAAAACCTGGTCTTATGAGACGAGACAGCATTCATCCCACTTTGGATTTTGCGTCTCATTTATCTAACAATCTGGCATCTTTTTTATCCAAATTTCCAAAACCTTGACTACTCAGAGTTGGGACCAGGAAGCAGAGTCGCAGTCTTTCACGCCTCTCTGCATCCGCCACCCCTCAACTTAGCCCCTGTCTTCCCCATCAGAGAATCATTGTCTGCTCCCTCCAAAGTAAATAAAAATATAATGTATAAGCATCCCAAAGTGATGTGAACTCAAATTAAACATAAAGCCTCTAAACTGAATGATTTGGCATCTGTTCCTCCTCATAATTTAAAAATTAAATGTGGTTTATTAAATATTAGGTCTCTAACTCCCAAGTCTCTGTTAGTCCATGATCTGTTAATTGATCATCAGATTAATTTAATATCCCTTACAGAGACTTGGTTAGGGCAAGAGGATTATTTTGGTTTAAATGAATCAACTCCCTCTGGTTATTTAAACTGTCATAATCCCAGAAGTTCTGGTTGTGGAGGAGGAGTAGCAACAATTTACCATTCCAAATTACTAGTTAATGTAAAGCAAAAAACATGTTATAATTCCTTTGAGGGCCTGGTCCTCAGTATTGGGCACTTTAGCGATTTTAGGTTAAACCCAATTTTATTTGCCATAGTTTATCGTCTCCCATCAACCTACTCAGAATTTTTAGCCGAATTTGCTGATTTCTTAGCTGATTTAGTGCTGAAATCTGATAGAATAATTATAGTAGGGGACTTTAATATACATGTGGAAGTAGATATTGACTGCCTTAATGTGGCGTTTAATTCAATATTAGACTCGATTGGGTTTTCTCAGAAAGTAGGAAATTCTACTCATTACCTCCACCATACATTGGACCTTGTTCTGACATATGGCATTGAAATAGAAAATCTTGTAGTGTCTCCTCATAACCCTGTACTGTCAGACCATTGTCTGTTAACCTTTGATTTTACTATTTCTGACTATTTGGCTCCTAAAGAAAAATATTATTACAGTAGATGCCTCTCAGATGATGATGTTACCAAATTTATGCAGATTGTTTCCTCTATGCCATGTGTCAACACAACGGAAATAAGCTATAGACAGCTTGCTCCTTCTGTAATTGATAACATGGTGGATAGTGTTACAGCTTCTCTGCATCAGACTCTAGACTTGGTGGCCCCCTTAAAAAAGAAGAAGTCTAATCAGAGATTTCTAACTCCTTGGTTCAACACAGAAACTCGTAGCTTAAAACAGAAGACTCGTCAATTAGAAAGAAAATGGCGCTCCACTAATTTAGATGAAATCTATTTAGCTTGGAGAAATCATCTTTTAATTTATAAAAAATCTCTTAGAAAAGCTAGAACGACTTATTATTCTGCATTAATAGAAGAGAACAAGAATAATCCCAGGTTTCTTTTCAGCACTGTAGCCAGGTTGACAAAGAGTCAGGACTCTGTCAATCCTAGCATTCCCTTAGAGCTTCCTAGTCAGGACTTTATGAACTTTTTCAATAATAAAATTTCATCCATCAGAGATAAAATCAATCACATTCTTCCCACAGTTAACTTAAATACTGTAACTACTACAACTCCTTCAATTGATGTCTGTCTTGATGAGTTTACTCCAATTGACCTTTGTGAGTTAGACAAAATAGTTTCCTCATCCAAACCTTCAACTTTTTTTTTAGACCCTATTCCTACCAGGTTATTTAAAGAAGTCTTCCCACTTATTGGTAGCTTTATTCTTCATATAATCAATTCTTCATTAACTTTAGGCCATGTACCGCAGGCTTTTAAAACGGCTGTAATTAAACCCTTACTCAAAAAGCCAACGCTAGATCCAGGAGCTTTAGCTAACTATAGACCAATCTCTAATCTCCCTTTCATTTCAAAAATCTTAGAAAGAGTTGTTGCTACGCAATTATTTGACCACCTGCAGGGAAATGGTTTACTTGAAGAGTTTCAATCTGGGTTTAGAATCCATCATAGTACTGAAACAGCCTTAGCGAAGGTCACTAACGACCTCCTCATCGCATCTGATAATGGACTGGTTTCTGTACTTGTCCTTTTAGACCTTAGTGCAGCTTTTCATACTATCGATCATAATATTCTACTTGATAGATTAGAACACTATGTTGGACTTAATGGAACTTCGTTGCAGTGGTTTAGATCTTATTTATCTGATAGGTTCCAGTTTGTTCATGTAAATAATGAGTTTTCTTTCAACTCAAAGCTTAGTCATGGAGTTCCACAGGGATCTGTGCTAGGCCCTACTCTTTTTAGTTTATATATGCTTCCGTTAGGCAACATTATTAGAAAGCACTGTATACATTTTCATTGTTATGCAGATGACACACAATTATACCTGTCAATGAAGCCAGATGATAGTAATCAATTAGCCAAATTAGAAGCCTGTCTTAAGGAAATCAAAGCTTGGATGACTTTTAATTTCCTGCTATTAAATTCAGATAAGACTGACGTCATTCTTGTTGGTCCAAAAAAATCTTAGAAATACCTTTCCAAATCAAACTTTCAGTTTGGATGCGGCTACTCTTTCTCTTAATAGCTCTGTGAGGAACCTTGGAATTATTTTTGATCAAGATCTGTCCTTCAATTCACATATTAAATTTGTTTCTAAGACTGCTTTCTATCATTTGCGTAATATTGCCAAGATTAGGAGCATCTTGTCTCAGAGTGATGGTGAGAAACTGATCCACGCTTTTGTTAGCTCAAGATTAGATTATTGTAATTCTTTATTATCAGGCTGTCCTAAAACATCTTTAAAAAGTCTTCAGCTGATCCAAAATGCTGCAGCAAGAGTTTTAACAGGTACTTTTTTTTCTCTCCCGGCGCCACACGAGTCGGCTGCCTTTTGCAACAGCGGCTCGATTCCGAGTCTTTTCCCTTCCTCTCTCTTTGTGATCCGTCCATTTTTTCACTCCATTTATATCATGGACACACAGATCGTCCCAAATGTCTCCTGAGCCGGTGGACGGAGCCACTGTTTATAGCAGGATACGATACAGCAGGGAAGAGCTGCTAGCATTCAACCGCCACCCGGTCCCATTGGAAAAACTCGACATACCGAGAGAACTGAGGTGAAAACGCCGCGGCTGCCGGGCTGGAGTAAGGCGGAGGACAAAAAATATAAGGTACAGACCCTTCCTTCCATCTGTTGTCATGGGAAATGTACGCTCTATACTGGGAAAGGCAGATGAGCTAGCGGCTATCTGCCGTTATGATAGCACATATCGCGAGTGCTCTCTCCTTTTGTTTACTGAGACGTGGCTAACTGAACTAGCAGCAGATGCTAACATTGAGCTGGAGGGTTTCCACATGATACGGGCTGACCGAACACCAGACAGTGGCAAAGCTAGGGGCGGTGGAGTGATAATGTATGTTAACAACAACTGGTGCAGACCGGGACATATCACTGTTAAACAACGACACTGCAGCAAAGACATTGAGTTGCTAGCTGTTAGCATGAGGCCTACATATCTCCCGAGAAAACACTCACACGTGATCTGCATTGTTGTTTATGCAAATCCGACGGCGAACGCTGGGACAGCGCGTGACGTCATCCATTCAGTAACCAGCAGGCTGCAGACAGAACACCCAGATGCTCTTCTCCTCATCTCAGGCGATTTCAACCATGTTTCACTATCTCCCATTCTACCCACGTTCACCCAGTATGTCACATGCCACACTAGAGACAATAAAACACTGGACTTATTCTACGCAAACACTAAGGAGGCGTACACCTCATCACAACTCCCCCCACTCGGGAGATTGGATCACAACTTGGTTCATCTCCGGCCGGTGTACAAACCCCTAGTGCACAGACAACGTCCGGCCATGTGCACAGTGGAGTTATGGTCTGAGGAGACAATGGACACTCTAAAAGGCTGTTTTGAAGCCACCGCCTGGAAGCAGCTCTGCGATCCACATGGTGAGGACATCGATGGCCTCATTCACACCTTCACGGGCTACCTCAGCTTCTGTGTGGACAAATCCGTTCCCACCAAGACCATACGGTGTTGCTCAAATAACAAACCCTGAATCAACCCTGAGATTAAAACACTTCTGAGAGAGAAGAAGAGGATCTTCAGGTCGGGGAATAGGGAGATGCTGAAGTCCGTACAGAGGGAGCTGAGGAGAAAGATCAGAGAAGGCAAGGACAGCTTCAGGAAGAAGATGGAGGACAAGTTGCAACAGAGCGACATCAGCGGGGTCTGGAGAAACCTCAAAACCATCTCTGGGCTCCAGAATACCTCCCCCCAGGCCACGGGGGGCAGGGAGTGGGCGAACAACCTGAATCTGTTTTTCAATAGGTTTGACCAACCGCCCTCCCCCCTGACTGCACAACAACCACTGCTGCCTCTAAAGAAATCAAGTCCTGCTGCCCACTCCCCACTCCACCAACACCCCCCCACCCCCAACACACAGCCCTCCATCCTGACCCTGACCAGGACCCAGGTGAGGACGGAGCTGAGGAAGATCAAGGCGAGGAAGGCGTCGGGACTGGACGGCATCAGCGCAAAGCTCCTCGAGTCCTGTGCAGACCAGCTGTGTGGGATTGTGACGTACATCTTCAACCTGAGCCTGAAGCTAGGGAGGGTACCACAGCTGTGGAAAACATCTTGTGTGGTACCTGTACCAAAAACTTCCCACCCCAAAGACCTGAACAGCTACAGACCGGTGGCCTTGACGTCCCACTTGATGAAGACCCTGGAGAGACTGCTCCTTGCTCACCTCCGCCCCCTGGTGGAACCAGCGATGGATCCACTCCAGTTCGCCTACCAGCATGGCATTGGGGTGGAAGATGCGGTGATCTTCCTCCTTCACCGTTCTCTGTCCCACCTGGAGAAGCCCGGGAATATGGTGAGGATCATGTTCTTTTACTTCTCCAGTGCTTTCAACACCATCCAACCGATGATCCTGAAGGACAAGCTGCTGTGCGCAGGGGTGGACCAGCACCTGTCATCATGGATCCTGGACTACCTCACGAACCGGCCTCAGTTTGTGAGAACCCGGGACTGTGTGTCCGACACGATCATCAGTAGCACGGGGGCCCCCCAGGGAACGGTGCTGGCTCCCTTCCTGTTCACTCTTTATACTGCGGACTTCTCACACAACACAACACACTGCCATCTACAGAAGTTCTCTGATGACTCTGCGATCGTTGGCCTCATCTCCAATGGAGATGAAGCTGAATACAGAGGGCTTATCCAGGACTTCGTAGACTGGTGCCATCGGAACTGCCTCCAGATCAACGCAAGGAAAACTAAGGAGCTGGTGGTGGACTGCCGCAGGCATGGGCAGCCCCTCACAGCACCAGTAAATATACAGGGAACAGACATCGAGATGGTGACATCCTATAAGTACCTGGGTGTTCATCTGAACAATAAACTAGACTGGTCACACAATACTGACGCACTCTACAAGAAGGGACAGCGCAGGCTGTTCCTGCTGAGGAGACTCAGGTCTTTTGGTGTACAAGGGGCGCTGCTGAAGACATTCTATGACACGGTGGTGGCATCAGCCATCACTTTTGGAGTGGTCTGCTGGGGCAGTGGCATTACAGCAGCTGATAGGAAGAGACTGAACAAACTGATTAAGAAAGCTAGCTCTGTCCTGGGGCAGCGCCTTGATCCGGTGGAGGAGATAGGAGAGAGAAGGACGGTGGCTAAACTGTCATCTCTGCTGGAGTCCGAGTTCCACCCTATGCAGGATGTACTGAATGCACTGAGGAGCTCATTTAGCAGCAGACTACATCATCCCAGGTGCACAACCGAGAGGTTTCGTAGGTCCTTCCTACCAACGGCTGTCAGACTGTACAACCTAAGCAGGGCTGCTCGCAGAGATAGCAAAAAGACGTAACAAACTAATAGTTTTTAAATGCAAAAGATGCAATAGACTTACACAATGGTCCCCTCCGGCATACAACTAGGAAAATACCGGTCGCTATGGAGGGTGAGAATATGTATGGGCACATAATCATACCATGTAGGATAACTAAGTAGAGGGTTATGCTGTTTCATCCCATCTAGCAACAATGCTCTGCACTGTGTGTGTTTAGCTACAATGCTCAGCACTGGGTGTGTTCATATTTATATATCTATATATTTATTCCATCTAGCTACAATGCTCCGCACTGTGTTTTTATATCTCTATATATTTATTCCATCTAGCTACAATGCTCCGCACTGTGTGTGTTTATATACTTACATATTTATTCCACCTAGCTGCAATGCTCCGTACTGTGGGTGTTTATATATTTACATATTTATTCCATCTAGCTACAATGCTCTGCACTGTGTGTTTATATATTCATATATTTATTCCATCCAGCTACAATGCTCTGCACTGTGTGTCTGTGTGTGTGTATATATACTGTATATTTTATAGTAATATGTACATATGTATATTAGCTGCTCTTGCTTGCTTGTTTTTTTTTTCTTGCCTTCTGATTGTTGCTCTGAGTGTTGCTATCCCTGTGCTGTTGCAATCCTGGAATTTCCCCGTTGTGGGACTAATAAAGGCTTATCTTATCTTATCTTACTAGAAAGAGAGATCATATCTCTCCGGTTCTGGCCTCCCTTCATTGGCTTCCCATAGAGTTTAGAATTAAGTTTAAAATCCTTCTTCTTACTTACAAAGCTCTAAACAATCAGGCTCCTTTTTATTTAAAAGATCTGATACTACCGTATTATCCTAACAGAGCACTACGCTCCCAAAATGCAGGATTACTTGTAATACCTAGAATCTACAAAAGTACAATGGGAGGCAGAGCCTTCAGTTATCAAGCTCCTCTCCTGTGGAACCAGCTGCCAATCTGGATTCGGGAGTCAGACTCGATCTATTTTTAAGAATAGGGCTAAAACCTTCCTTTTTGATATAGCCTACAATTAGGGAGGGATCATGTGTTTCTGAACCCTCCCTTAGTTATGCTGCTAATAGGTTTAGTCAGCCGGGGGACCTCCAGTAATGCACTGGACCTCACTCCTTTCTTCGCTCTCAATGAAATATTTTTTTTTTTTTGCTGGTCATTAACATCTGTTTGTTCTCTCCCATAGATTGAGTCCCCATCGTGCTGTTTGCTCTCTACATGTCTGTTCTTTTCATCTTCTCTGTCCCCTCACCCCCCAGCCAGTCGCAGCAGATGACTGCCCCTCCCTGAGCCTGGTTCTGCTGGAGGTTTCTTCCTGTTAAAAGGGAGTTTTTCCTCTCCACCGTTGCCAAGTGCTTGCTCACAGGGGATCGCCTGATTGCTGGGGTCTTTCTGCAACTGTGGGGGTTCTCCCTACAGTTGATAGTGCTATGAGATGACTGCTGTTGTGAAATGGCGCTATATAAATAAAGTTGAATTGAATTGAATTGAATTGAATTGAAATATTACCCATGAACCTGAAGAAATAAATAACTCCTTCAGAAAGTTTTATGAAAACCTCTACTCATCTTAGGTTAATCCATCTGACTCAGAGATAAACACATTTTTGGACGATATTAATTTACCACAATTAAATAATGAACAGATTGCTGCTCTGGATGCACCTCTTCACGTGTCTGAACTCCAGGAGGCACCTAAGCACATCCCAAACAAGAAAGCCCCGGGACCAGATGGTTTTCCAGTAGAATTTTATAAAGAATTTTGGCCTGTGATGGCACCTACTTTTTTTAAAATGGTGATCCTGTGGAGAGTGTAAATAACGAGACTGATTCATGAAGCAGACAACTTTATTCACTCTCTCATCAGTCATACACAGGAAAAGCATGTCTCAATACACCATGGGTTCTCCTTTTATACCAACCGCTCATCTCACATTTGCATGACATTTAACATCACAATACATTCATCCTTTCTCACCCCAACTCTGGGCTGCACGGTGGCGCAGTGGTTAGCACTGTGGCAGCACAGTTTTACCCTCGGCCGGGGGATCGCGGGGACCGTGAGATCGTGGGTTCGATCCCTGCCCCCAGCCAACAGTGATCTGTGTGGAGTTTGCATGTTCTCCCCGTGTTTGCGTGGGTTTACTCCGGGATTTCTCCGGTTTCCTCCCACATGCCAAAAACATGCAGGTTAGGGAGTTAAGGGGCGCTTGCGCACACAGTGACCGGCAGCTGGTGGTTTGTCACCAGTCTGCAAAACAAATCTACCTACGGGTACAAAATAAGTAATAAAAAAAAAAAAAAAAAAATCCTCCTTCCTGCTATCTCACCATGATGTCCCTAGCTATTGTTCTCCTCTTTTTACCCTCTGCATCCAGTCTGAGATGATTAACCCAGTCTCTACCCCCCCCCCCCCCGAATCTCAGACAGAGTTTCAGTCCTCACGTTCTTTTGGCTTTAGTCTCCTCCCATATCTGCTGTAACGGGGGTTTACCGCCTCCGCGGCGCTGCTGTGCCGGAGGGGGGCTCCTGGGGGTGTGTATGTCTGCGGGTGGGCCATGGCGAGGGGGGAGAAAACTTTGATTTGCCCATGTGGCTGCTCTGATGAATCGTTTACCTGGGGAGTTCTCAGTGGGGGTCTTCCACACCGAGGGGCCCGAGCCAACAGCACTTGCTCGTCTGCCACCACAAAGGCAGGCTTAAGTCTGTCTATGCATATTTTCTCCCGACAACCCCCCCAGTCTAACAAAAAATGTTTGTCCCCTGTTTCCAGCACTCTGAGCGGGCCATTGTAGGGTGGGCGCAATGAAGGGCGGTGGGCATCATGCCTGACAAACACGAACGCCGCGTTCTTCAAAGTTTTTGGCACAAAAGCGCGTGGAAAACAGTGGTGGGCCGGGCCCGGCAGCGTGCCTGTATCTGCACTATGTTGCAAACACTGAGACGGGCCGCTGTCCGGCGCGGGATTATCTGGCAAAAATTCCCCGGGCAGCTGCAGTGGCTGAGAAAAAACAGCTCTGCCGGGGAAGCCTCCAGATCCTCTTCTGGTGCAGAACGCAACCCCAGTAAAACCCACGGCAACCGGTCTACCCAATTTGCATCCGTCAGCGAAGCCCTGAGCGCTGCTTTCAGTGACCTATGAAAACGCTCGCATAACCCATTGGCCTGTGGGTTGTACGTGGTTGTACGATGAATTGCAACACCCAGGCTGCGGGCCATCGTGGACCAGAGGTCGGAAACAAACTGAGGGCCCCTATCGGACGTGATGTCCGACGGGATTCCAAAACGTACCACCCATGTCGACAAAAAAGCGCGCGCCACATCCACGGACGTGGTTGCCGCCAGCGGGACTGCTTCTGGCCAGCGTGTGGTGCGGTCCACCACTGTCAGAAGGTGCATGCACCCCATGCGATGGCGGGAGGGGGCCCACGAGGTCCAATTGAACATGGTCGAACCTCTTTGCCGGTATACGAAACGGCTCCAAAGGAGCCTTCGTGTGTCTGTGTAAATTGGCTCGTTGGCACGTTACACAGGCTGCAGCCCACTCTTTCACTTGTTTGCGCAGGCCTGGCCACACGAACTTCGCTCCCACCATTTTGACTGACGCGCGCACTCCTGGGTGCGCCAGAGCATGAACTGACTCAAACACGCGGCGGCGCCACGCAACTGGGACCACCGGGCTCGGGCATCCCGTGGAGTCGTCGCAGATTAGGGGGGGCTTGCTGTCTTGCAGTACCCTGCTCTCCAGCCTTAACCCTGTTGGTCCAGACTGGAGCGCGCGCACGTCTGTATCGCTAATCTACTCTGCGGCCATGGCTGTATAATCTATCCCCATGCAGACCAGGGCCACTACTGCGCGCAAGAGGCAGTCCGCCACCACATTCAGTTTACCCGACACATGTTGAATATCGGTCATAAACTCTGAGATCGTGGCCAGCTGTCTCTGCTGCTGGCCCAACCATGGTTCCGAAACCTTGGCCATTGCAAACGTCAGCGGCTTGTGGTCCACGAACACGGTGAAGCTGCGCCCTTCCAGCCAGAACTGGAGGTGGCGTATGGCCAGATGGAGAGGCAGCAACTCTCTGTGGAATGCGCTGTATTTACTCTCACTGTCGCGCAAAACCCTGCTGAAAAAAGCGAGCAGCTGCCAAGAACCAGCGACACGTTGCTCCACGACGGCCCCTATGGCCACATCCAAGGCGTTGGTAGTGAGCGCTATCCAGGCCGCCGGGTCTGGATGCGCCAACAGTGCGTTGTTTGCCAGGGCTGTTTTAACCTCAGAGAACGCCTGCTCTTGCTCCGGAGTCCATTCGACTCTATCCGCGGGTTTCCGTCTCTTGAGCGCGGCGTACAATGACTGCATGAGTTGAGCTGCACGGGGGAGGAACCGGTTATAATAGTTAACCATTCCCAAAAATTCTTGCAGCGCCCTGACTGTCTGAGGCCTTGGAAAATTCGCCACGGCGCGCACTTTGTCGAGCAAGGGTATCGCTTCCTCCGGTGAGACGCAGTGCCCCAAAAAATCAATCCCCGTCACGCCGAACTGGCATTTCGCTGGGTTGATTATTAACCCATGCTCCTCCAACCTCCGGAAAACCGTCGTGAGGTGGGTTATGTGTTCGTCCTCGGACGCACTGGCCACCAGGATATCATCCAGGTAGACGAACACAAACGGGAGATCGCGCAACACCGCATCAATCATGCGTTGGAATATCTGTGCCGCTCCTTTTAATCCGAAGGGCATGTGTAAAAACTCAAACAAGCCACTCCTTTTAATCCGAAGGGCATGCATAAAAACTCAAACAAGCCAAATGGAGTTATTACCGCTGTTTTGGGTATGTCCTCCGCGTGCACTGGGACCTGGTGGTAACCGCGGACCAGGTCTATCACCGCATTGTCGCCATGATCCCTCGGCCTTAGGGACCATGTGTAGCGGGGATGCCCATGGGCTGTTCGATCGCCAGATGATACCCAACCTTTCCAGGTTGGTAAACTCCTCGCGTGCTATGGCCAGTTTAGCTGCGTCCAAGCGCCGAGGCTGTGCGAAAACGGGTGGCCCGGTGGTGGTGATAAAGTGTTCCACCCCGTGATTAGCGATGGCCGCCGAAAATGTTGGGACCGTCAGTGCTGGGAACTGAGTGAGCAGTATGTGGAACTTACCGCCTGGAGCTGTGACGTTGGCTTGTGTTATTGGCCCGGCCCCTCGAGCTGTACAGGGGAGAGAATCAAAAGGCAGTGCATTAACCAGGCATCTGTTAGCCACATCAACTAGTAACCCATGTGCACACAGAAAATCAGCTCCCAGGATTGGGATACTCAATGCTGCTATGACAAAAGTCCACTCATACATACGGCCGTGTAGGGATAAAGTCAGTGCTCTCTCACCAAAAGTCTTAGTGCCTGAGCCGTTTACTGCTACCAGCCCAGGGCCGCTAGGTCCTGCCAGCCGGTTGGCGTAGGACGGCAGGATGATGCTCTTCTGGGCTCCAGTGTCTACGAGGAAGCGCCTCCCCGAGCGCGAGTCCGTCACGTAGAGCAGCTTGTTCTCTTCACCGGCGGTCGCAGCTGCTACCGACTGCCGGCCTTGGCATTTCCCAAGCGCTTGAATTGGCACGGTGGCGCACATCTGCGTGCGTTCTCTCCGAAGCGGCGGTGGTAGAAGCAGAGCGTGTCTCTCTGGCACTTCCTGGCCCCCGCTGCCGCTACCATCGGTGGCTCCTCGCCTCCGCTGGTCGACTCGCTGGGTTCCGACGCTGCCGCGTTCACTGTGAGGGCTCTGGTGGTGAGGATGATCCGATCTGCCTCCTGGGCTAGCGCATGGTAGTCATGCACGGCCAGCAACGGCGAATTGGCAAGAACCGCTCTGACCACTGTTCGGAGGTTCCGGAGGAAAAGGTGGGCAAACAGAAAATGCCCGTCGTCCATGCCCATTAACGCCAACATCTTCTCCATCAGTTCGACTGCTGAACCATCTCCTAATTCTGAGTGCCTCAGGAGCCTCTCTGCTCTCTCACAGTCCGAGAGCGTGTAGCGTCGGGTCAGCGCAGCCTTGAGAGCCTCGTATTTGTCGTGGGCTGGAGGCTGTTCGAGCAGGCTCGCTACTTGCTGAGACGTGCAAGCGTCCAGCACTGCAACCACATAGTAATACTTGGTGTCGTCTTCCATTATTCCCCGGAGGGCGAACTGAGCCTCGGTGTGGTGGAACCAAGAGCGCGGGTTGTGCAGCCAAAAGTCTGGCAGTTTGACCGAAACAGCACACGCGTTGCTGGGGGTTCCTGTCCAGGCCATCTCTGGGATGCTTGCTGCGTCGCTGGGGATTCCCATCCGGGCCGACTTCGGGGTTCTTGCTTCGTGTTCCATAATTCGTCAAAGGGTCACCAGTGTGGAGAGTGTAAATAACGAGACTGATTCATGAAGCAGACGACTTTATTCACTCACTCATCAGTCATACACAGGAAAAGCATGTCTCAATACACCATGAGTTCTCCTTTTATACCAACTGCTCATCTCACATTTGCATGACATTTAACATCACAATACATTCATCCTCACCCCAACTCCTTCTTCCTGCTATCTCACCATGATCTCCCTAGCTATTGTTCTCCTCTGTTTACCCTCTGCATCCAGTCTGAGATGATTAACCCAGTCTCTACAAACCAAATTACAGAAGATAGTGTAATTCCTCTGAATATGAATTTGGCTAGTATTATCCTGCTCCTTAAACCTGGAAGAGAACCTACGCTTCCATCCAGCTACCGTCCCATCTCACTTATGAATGTCAATCTTAAAATAATTTGCAAAGCTCTCGCCAAAAGACTGGAAAGGATAATCCCGTTTATTATACACCCAGATCAAACAGGTTTCATCAAGGGTAGACACTCGGCTGATAATACACGCAGGCTATTTAATTTAATAGACTACTGCAAGATCAATAATGTAGAAACTACAATCTTGTCCCTGGATGCAGAGAAAGCCTTTGACCGTGTTAACTGGAAATTTCTTTTTATGGTGTTATGTAAGTTTCGGTTTGGTTCATCTTTCATAAACTGGATTAAAACACTATACAGGTGTCCAGCTGCGTCTGTCCGAACAAATGATCAGACTTCCCGAAGCTTTAATCCCCAGAGAGGTACTAGGCAGGGGTGTCCACTCTCTCCCTCACTTTTTACCATCTTTATTGAACCATTAGCAGCAGCCATACGACAAAATGTTGATATCAGAGGTATTCAAACTGGAGAAAAGGAACACAAGATAAGTCTTTATGCTGATGATGTATTGATTTTCCTTGAAAACTCACAAAGATCTCTTCTTCAGACAGTGGCACTCATTGATAAATTTTCATCATTATCAGACTACTCTGTTAACTGGGTAAAATCAATAGCTTTACCTATAAATTATAAATTGAATTGAATTGAATTGAATTGAATAAATTGCAATTTCTCAAATACATCCACTATTCCAATACAATCAGGAAATGTTAAACATTTAGGAATCGATATTTCCCCCAGGCTCTCAGAGTTATTGCGACTAAATCATATTCCCCTTTTAAAAACAATACAAGATGACCTTACGTGCTGGAGGACACTACCTTTATCATTAATGGGAAGAGTCGCAACCGTTAAAATGATGGTCCTTCCTAAAATCAATTATTTGTTCTCAATGATCCCTACCCAACCATCAATGGCCTGGTTTAAGTCTCTAGACTCAAATATAAGTACATTTTTATGGACGGATAAACCATCACGGATTAGTTTAAAAACCCTCCAAAAAGCGAAAGAGTGTGGAGGCTTAGATTTACCAATTTTTTTTAATTACTTTTTAGCCAATAGACTGCAGTTTGTTTCAAAATGGACAAAATCAACCCCACTAGGAAACCCATGGTTAGATGCTGAACAGGCTGTCTGTGGGTCGCTAAATATCTCTGACTTACCCTTTATAAGTCCCTGTATTAAATGCCATGACTGTTTTAAAAGTATTAATATCAGTTCCTCTCTGATGGCTTGGTGGAAATTTTTAAAAATAACAGGGTCTTCACTTGTCCCCTGTAAACTCACGCCTATTTGGAATAATCCTGATATCCTGCAACAAAAAAGGACATTAAAATTTCCACTATGGCAAGAGAAGGGAATAAATAACTTAGAACATCTTATCAACATTTTGTTGTACGGGGGTGGCAGTGGCTCAGGAGGTAGAGCAGGTTGTCCTATAACCACATGGTTGGGGGTTCGAATCCCACTCTCCCCGGGTATCCTGCCGTTGTGTCCCTGGCAAGACACTTCACCCCAATTGCTCCTGGTGGGTCTGGAAGCGCCATGTTAGGTAGCATGCCGCCATCAGTGTGTGAATGGGTGGATAGCAGGATATGTAAAGTGCTTTGGTCATCAAGAGATGAGAATAAAAGTGTTATATAAGTGAATACCATCTTACTCAAGGTGGAAATTTTATCCAATTTCAGGATCTAGTGTCACAATACAAAATCAGTGATAAAGAATATTTTGAATATCAACAGCTTAAATCCATAATAAATGCAAGAATTAATCTTAATCAGACAGATTTAGAAGTACCAGTTAAGGTGGCAGAGTTTCTAAATCTCCGTTCCCCAAAATTGATATCGAAAATACATGGACTATTATCAAAGTTGGATGAGTCCGTATCTCTTCCAATATCAAAATGGGAAAGAGACTTATCGATTAATAAGGAGTGTGGCACACATATTTTGGATGCTTTGACTGCATGTGTATAGCACAGTGATTGAGATGCTTAAGACTGCATATGTATTCTGTAAC
Organism: Pholidichthys leucotaenia; assembly: GCA_020510985.1. NCBI lineage: Eukaryota > Metazoa > Chordata > Actinopteri > Cichliformes > Pholidichthyidae > Pholidichthys > Pholidichthys leucotaenia. Next base: position 296,303,648 of record CM035844.1, on the reverse strand, counting down.
CTCACGTCTTAGAAGGAACAATAAGTCTGGACCTCCTGGGGATAACAGTAGGAGGTGGAGGTACCTTTAGCAATGACTCTGAAAGGACTTCCTGACCTCCTGGGGTCAGGTGGAGGAAGAAGAGGCCTGGGGGAGAGGTATTGTCGATGGGGGGTTTGATGACAATGTGATTCTGTACTTTGATGTCCCAAGTATAAAAGTGGGGGATTGGAGTAGTTCGTTCTCTTTTCCTGTTTGAGAGATGGTTGGAGACGTGAGATGTTTAATAAACCTGAATTGAGAAATAAATTCAGCCTCTTCATTTCATGCTCTCCACAAGGAGGAAAGTTTCTGGACACAAATATGTTTAAACACTTTTAAGATGACTAAAAACTCTAACTTTCAAATTATACAGTATCAAGTTCTACATAGAATTCATTACACAGGACAAAGGATGTTCAAAATGGGCCTGAGCCACACAAATATCTGCTCTCGCTGCACTAGAAACATCCCGGATAGCTATATGAATGCTATGTGGTCCTGTGCACCGGTTCAAAAGTTCTGGCAGAAGACAAGTGAAGACCTGTCGGCATGGCTTGGGTATAGTGTCCCACACTTTGCATATTAGGTGATTTAAGTGAAATAAATATGATGCAAGGATGTCACATATGGTTCTCACTGCCTTATGCATCGCAAAGAAAACGATCCTCATGAATTGGAAATCAAGAAATAACTTATGCATGACTTATTATAATAACTTACTATTGGATTATATTAGCCTGGAGAGAATGTCAGCCTCCTCAAATAATCAGTTGGCGGAATTCAATTCTCTCTGGTCCCTGCTTATTAATTCTATAATCTGAGGGGTGGCGGGCGGTGACTCACTCTCCTTGGCACCTCTGGCGGCTGGCTGCGCCCCGACCGCGGGTGTCCGGGGGGCCTGTTCTGGGGTGGCCGTCTGTCTGGCCCTGGGTGGGGGGGGGGGGGGGGTTGGTTGGGGGGGGCTGTGGGGTGGGCCGGGGGGGTTGGGCTGTGGCCCCTGGCTGGCTGGCCTCGCCCCTTGGGGGGGGGGGGTGTCTGGGTCTGGCCCAGGGCCCCTGGTGCTGGGGGGGGGGGGGCGTCCCCCACGGGCCGGGGTCAGGTGTGCGCCGGTGGTGGGGGTTGTCCCCGGTGCATCCTTGTGCGGCGGGGTCGTGTTTTCCCAAGGGCCCTGGTGGCACCCTGGGGTTGGTGCCTGCATCCTGGGTCGCCCTCCCCGTCCACTGGGGTCTGAGGGTGTGGGTGTGCATGTGTGTGTGAGTGTGGGCTTGAGTATGAGTTGATGTGGAAATGGGTGTGTGTTGAGTGGGCAGGTGGGGCTGTGTGTGGGTGTAGGTGGGTGTGTGTGATGGTGGGTGGAGGTACGGCGTTTCGGGGCCTGCTTGTCCCGGCCACCCTGCTTTTGTGTTGCGGGGTGAGGCGCATTGTTGCATCGCTCCTGGTGTCATTGGCGGCGGGTGTGTGTTGGTGCTTGGGGGTGGTTGGGGGGGGGGTCATTGGCGCGGGTTGATGGCCGTGTTTCCATTGGATTGCTCCGGGGTGGCTGTGGTTGCAGGGTGGGCTGCAGCTGTCGGTGTGCATCTGGGGTGGGTGGTCGTGGGCCTGCGTGGGCGCTCGGGGGTGTCGCCTGGCGTTTTGGATGCCGTGTGGGTCTGGCCCATTGTTCACTAATGTGACTGTTGTTGTCCAAGTTTGTGTGTGTAAGATGAGTGGAAATATATTTGGCTGCCCCATCATGTTAGTGGTGCTGGGAGCACCGGGGCGTGATGCTGGTGGGTCCTGGGCTGCTTCCACTGGCAGCCCTCGCCCTGGGTTGGGATTTGGGGGCAGTGGGTGGCCTATTGAACCAGTCTGCAAGCTGGCTTCTGGGGGGTGTTGGCCTTGCTTTTAGACTGCCTACCTCCCAGTCTTAATTCCCACCCTCCCCCGACTCTAGGTGGAATATACACTACCGTTCAAAAGTTTGGGGTCACCCAGACAATTATTTTGTGTTTTCCATGAAAAGTCATACTTATTTACCACCATGAGTTGTAAAATGAATAGAAAATATAGTCAAGACATTGACAAGGTTAGAAATAATGATTTGTATTTGAAATAATAATTTTTTCCAGATACTCAACCTGCTCAAAGGAAGGTCAGTTTTATAGCTTCTCTAACCAGCTAAACTGTTTTCAGCTGTGCTAACATGATTGCACAAGGGTTTTCTAATCATCCATTAGCCTTCTGACGCAATGAGCAAACACATTGTACCATTAGAACACTGGAGTGATAGTTGCTGGAAATGGGCCTCTATACACCTATGTAGATATTGCACCAAAAACCAGACATTTGCAGCTAGAATAGTCATTTACCACATTAGCAATGTATATTAGATATTAGAGTGTATTTCTGATTAGTTTAAAGTTATCTTCATTGAAAAAAACAGTGCTTTTCTTTCAAAAATAAGGACATTTCTAAGTGACCCCAAACTTTTGAACAGTAGTGTACATCTTTTTTGTTACATTTATGGCTTTGGGGTGGGGGGGTGCTGCACTGTGTCGGTGAAGGGGATACCTTTGCTGTGTGGTGGGGCTGCACTCACCTCAATTTTAATTGCATTTTAGACACTGAGGGCTTGGGGGGATGGGGGCCCTGCTGCCCATCACAGTGGCTAGCGATGCTCCAATCACTATTCCCCCAATTTTAATTGCACTTTGGTAGTCCACACATATACACACAATTATATCATATAACCGATACACACCCACCATGTTCTGTGTGGGGGGAGGGGGTGGGGGTCTTCCCCCACCCCTGTTGCCCTGCTCTTGCTGGGGGGTGGGAGTCTGGTGGGGAGCCTGGGACCTATCATGTTGTCAAAATCCCTGGGTGCTACTGAATATATAGATATAACCAAGGAAGTGACGGGGGGCTGAATATGAGTCTAAGTGAGAGTGAGGGGGTGATGAATGGAGGTGGTAGTGGTGGGTCGGTTTTGTGCGGCGCTTTGCATGCCGGGCGGCATCTTGGGGCGCCTGCGGTGATCTGCTGATTGTTCGCTCAGATGGTCGCCGGGGGTGGGGGGTCTGCTTCTGTGGCCTGCGCCGGTGGTCTCCTTGGTCACTGCCGGGCACTGGTGTGTGTTCAGGCTCGCTGCATCTGCTTTGCAGCTGCCTTATGAAACAAAGGTGAATGAGGAGTGAATTTGAATGGGTACAGGAGTGAGAGAAAATGGGTCCGTCTGGGTGAGTGAGAAGGGTGTGAATGGGAGCATGTGGGTGTGAAGGTGTGGGGAAGGTTGTGTCTGGGAGTCGGGAGGTGCTGGATTAAGGGGGTTAGTGCCTCTCGGCAACATGGGCTCCCCTGGGCTTCTTTGGACGTGGGGTCCCCGGGGTGTGCGACAGAGGTGCTGGGGCGGGCCTGCTGTGGGGGTGCTTGGGGGGGCCCGCGCCGAGGGGCGCAGGCCGGTCTCTGTCCCGGGGGGTGGGGTCGCTGGCCTCCTGGTGCCTGGGGCCCGGGGGCAGATGTTGGCCCCGCTGGGGGGGGGGGGGGTCGGGTGGGTCCGGGGGTTTGGGCTCACCGCGCCGGCCGCCGAGCAGCCTGGCTTCCCTTGATCATCCCTCCAGGGGCGAATGCCTGGCTTTCCTGGAGCTTGCTGACCTCAGGGCTGGGGGTTGGTGGCGCTGGCTTGCCTGCTCGGGGTTCCCGGGGGGAGAGCTGCTGTGACCGGCCCTCCGCTCATATGTTTCCTGACAAACCACTCACATGCACACACTTATTTTGCGCGTGTTCTTATATATATGCACACAGACATACACGCACAAGTGTCTCTCCTTTAACAGGTGCAGAAACCAGACTCGTGTTGAGACATCTTCGGTGGAAGAAGCAGTTTGTCTTTTGTTTGTTTTAGTTGTTTGTTTGTTTGTTTGTTTTTTGTTTGTTTTGTTTTTTGTCTGTTCCCCTCCCTTTTCTTTTCCACCTTCACACACTTCCTTTCCCTCTTCCCCATCCTGTTGGGTCTTCCATGGGTAAAACAATTAAAATAAAGTATTAAAAGTTATTACAGGAGGAGTTTACAACAATATATGTTACACAGTTAGGTACTGTATAAGCTCTGTTTTGGCACAATAAGTGTGACAGATCCCTGTTCTGTTTGCCTAGCTGCCCGACAGGACAAGGGGAAAAAAAAAAAAGTTGAGAGAACTTGGTGACATTCGACAGGAAATTGAATGTGCAAAGGATGGTGGATACTAACCTGGGCTCTCATACCTGGATACAGCCCATGGAGTGAATCCTGTTGTAGAGGAAACTGCCCCATAGCCTACAGGAGAAGTGGATTCCAGCAGGTGCCAAATACAAAGAAATACACAAGGTTGCCTTCCCTCCTTTTGGCTTTTTCTCCAGTTACGTCAGACAACAGGCCAAAATAAGAAACGCCCCAAGTTTCAGTTTCTCTCCACCTGCCCACATGAACACCAGAGTTGAAAGGCCCCCAAGTTCACCAGTAAGCATCTCATCAGTGTCCACAAAACAGACATCCCACCAGATTCACCTGCAACTAAAGGTAACCACGCAGACAAAAGAATGGAAAGCCCAAATAAACAATGTCCCATACACAGAAAGCCACATCCATTAAAGAAATGTAAAACGTTTAGAGCGAAACCAATAGAAGAATGCAAACGGTTCTTGAAAGAGAAATGTATTTGCTTTAAGTGTTGTGGATCCACTCAGCATCTGGCGAAAGACGGTAAACAGCCAATCCAGTGTTCTGACTGTGGTAGTGATAAACATTTAGCAGCACTACATCCTGGCCCCTCTCCTCCTCCCATAGAACCTCAGGAAGCTGAGACAGACCATGGTGGGGAGTCACATGATTATGAAAGCACACTAGTCACATCTAGATGTACAGAAATTTGTGGTGATGGAGAAAGCTCACACTCCTGCTCAAAAATTAGCCCTGTGTTAGTTTATCCTGCAGGACACAGAGAGAAAGCCCAAAAAAATGTATGCAGTACTCAATGAACAAAGCAACAAATCACTTGCTAAATCAGCCTTTTTCCAGCTGTTTAACGTTAAAACACCTTCTAACCCTTATACGCTAAAATGTGTTCAGGAGCTACTTCGGCTTGGGGATGGAGAGCTTCAAACTTCATGATAGAGTCAATGGATGGTAAAGTAAAGCTCCAACTTCCAAACTTGATCAAGTGTGACATGATCCCTGACGACAGAAGGGAGATTCCATCTCCAGAGGCCGCACTCACGCATCCACATCTGAGAAAAGTTGCAGACAAGATTCCACCTGTAGATGAACATGCTCCCATCCTCCTACTACTGGGAAGAGACATCCTACAGGTACACAAGGTGAGAGAACAAATTAGTGGACCCCACAGTACTCCCTATGTACAACGCTTGGACTTGGGATGGGTTACTGTGGGAGAAACTTGTTTGGGGACAGCACACAAGTCTTCAACTGTTAATGTGTTAAAGACACATGTGCTCTACAATGGCTGTGCATCATTCCTTAGCCCAAGTCCAAACACATTTCTTGTCAAAGAGGTTTCAGACTGCTCTACCTCATGTCCCAACAGTACACCATCATATGCCTTGCAGTGTGAGCAAAACACAGACCGCCTAGGAAGCACAGTCGTCAATAAAAAAAAAAGTTGATGATAAACCAGCGCTGTCAATAGAAGTTCAAGTTTTTATTGACATTATGAACAAAGAAGTACATCAAAATGCAGAGAACAGCTGGGTACCACCGTTACCATTTCATTCTCTCAGACCACATTTCCCAAGTAACAGAGAACAGGTAATACAACGTCTTCATTCTCTCAGAAAAACACTGGACAGAACCTGAAATGAAAAGACCGTACACAGAGTTCATTCAAAAAATGCTGGACAACGACCATGCAGAGGCTGCTCCTCCTTTAGAGGAAAACAAAGAACATTGGTACTTACCATCATTTGGCGTATATCACCCCCAAAAACCTGACCAGCTGAGAGTGGTGTTTGACTCAAGTGCAGAATTTGAAGGAGTATCCCTAAATGAAGTACTGTTAAGAGGACCTGACCTAAACAACAGTCTTGTGGGCATCCTACTACGTTTCAGAAAGGAGCTAATAGCATTTTCTGCAGACGTACAACAGCTGTTTCACCGTTTTGTGGTCAGAGAAGATCATAGAAACTGCCTCAGGTTTCTGTGGTTTAAGGACAATAATCTTGACAAAGAAGTAAGAGACTACAGAATGAAAGTGCACGTGTTCGGTAATAGCCCTTCTCCAGCCATGGCTACAGTATTTACTGCATGAGACGTGCTGCAGCTGAAGGTGAGAAAGAGCATGGACATGACACAACACAGTTCATAACAAGACATTTCTATGAAGATGATGAATTAGCCTCCACAGCCACACCAGAGGAAGCTGATGACATCCTGACAAATGCACAGAAGATGTTAACACAATCCAATCTCAGATTGCACAAAGTAGCATCTAATGACTACAGAGTCATGGAAGCCTTTCCAGCAAGCGAAAGAGCAAAGGACTCGAAGAACTTAGATCTCAAACTCGATGAGCTCCCACTACAGTGCAGTTTAGGAGCGATTTGGAATCTTGAAACTGACAGTTTTATGTTTCAGGTGTCCACCGACAAGAAGCCCTACACGCGAAGGGGAGTTTTAGCAACAGTCAACAGTCTGTATGATCCTCTAGGGTTTGTGGCACCTATCACAATGCAGGGGAAAAAACTTCTGCATGAACTGTCAACAGAACACAGTGACTGGGATGAACCACTTCCTGCTGAAAGAGAAGAGGAGTGGAACAAATGGAAAGATTCCCTGAAAGACCTAAAAGACCTACAGATACCAAGGTGCTACTTACTACTGTCAGTCTTCTGTGTTATGACCTGAGCGCCGGTTCTGATCGCGCTCGGGCTAAGTTATGTCTCGCTGCCGGCCTTGACAGCTGCGGGCTGTATTCTGGCCTCACCTGGCTCTTATTGTGAAAGTGCTCGGTGGGGTTTCCGCCTGTCAACGGCCGGCCAGCTGAGTGTCATTACCGTCATTAGTGCTTCACCATTTAAGCCCAGCACTGGCGACGGTAGGACGCAGCAGTGTCAGTCGTTCTACGTCTGAGCTACGGATGCCTTGGACTAGTACCTACCTCGTCTGCTTGTGGTTGACCGTCGCTGTCAAGGCCGGCAGCGAGACATAACTTAGCCCGAGCACGATCAGAACCGGTGCTCGGGTCATAACATTCTGTTCAGAAACAAGAGTTATGCATTTTCTCAGACGCATCAACCTTAGCAATTGGAGCAGTAGCATACCTAAGAACCATCAACAATGAAGGTCAGTGCCACTCAGGTTTCACTACGGGCAAATCTAAAATAGCACCACGTCCTGCACACACCATCCCAAGATTGGAATTATGTGCTGCTGTTCTAGCTGTTGAAATGTATGAACTAATCACAGATGAGATAGACACTGAAATGGGTGCTGTCAGACTTTATACAGACAGTAAGATTGTTCTTGGTGTCACCATGGGTTGAGATGCCGTCTCAGCACTCAGCCCATGTTTTCCTTCATCCCTGCTTCTCATTGAGCAGCGTCTCAGCAGGCTCCCAGCTGGCAGCATTACGGACGGCTGGGGCCAATTAGTCCTCATCAGCTGGGGCGCTGCCAATGAGAATAAATAGGAGCAGCCTCGATGACTCGGGGCTGTGACATAAGCATTGCTAGGCTGAAGCCCCTTCGTCTGGTGTCAGCCTCTACTCCCCTTGCAGCATTCCTGTGTTTGTAACCCGCTGTGAGTATGCACGCCTTGTTACCCCTATGTCCGGTACGAGCTTCCTGCTCCTGCGCTGTGCAACCTGTGAGTGTACGTCTGTATGAGTATCTGTGCTCTCCTCATCCCTCATCCCTCACCCTTAATAAAACATCACGACTCACTGGCTCGCTCTTGGCTCTTATTGCGCGGCTCCCTAGAGCCGTGTGTGACAGTATGTCGCAGCCAGACGAGTTACCGGCGGCCGTGAGTCGCTGTGGAATTGTACCTTTCTGTCCGGGTGTCAGCGCTGCTAGCATGCCGTTTCCCAGGAGTCACTCCCGGCGCCAGGGCGACGAGCTGAGGTCCATCTCGGAGGCCGTCGACGGGATGCTCTTCACCCTGCACGACGCCTCCAACGCGAGACGTTGGCATCCAGGCCGTGCTGAGGAACTCCTGAACTGTTACCCTCATTCTGTGTTCCATCTCGAGGACAGTGCCAGGATAGACGCCACAGGTACACAGCGAGAGAAGCTCCGCGGGTTGGATGGAAATCCCGGCAGGAAGCCGAAGTGGATGACGTTGCCCCCCGCTTCGGGATCCCGTTCCTGCCGCCATTCCAGTCTGGGAGTTCGCGCCAACCAGAGGGCTTCCTCCGACCTGCGCCACATCACTCGGGATTCCCTTCAAGGAGCCACAGCTGACAGCAGTTATGTCTGGGGTCGAGTGGCTGTCGCGAGCTCCACTGTGTGTCCTGTTACCATCTTCAGGCATGTGGCGGCGGCTGTGAGATTGATGGAGAGGACTCCAGGGCTACGAAGCTTTCCCGTGCTCGACGCCTCCCTCGCCTCGATCTCCGATCTGGAGCGGTGAATCCTGGGTTCCCCCCTCGCTTCGTCCCCTGGGAATAGCCGTCATCACATCGCCGAGTCATCTCTGCACGAACCTCGTCCGGATCCAGTTCTGGGCCACCGCCAGGACCGTTCCTCCCATGCAGCTGTCACCTCTTCGCCTCGTCTGTGTGGAGTTTTCACAGCCTCGTTCCCTGAGCCTCATTCCCCCGCTGTCATTCCTGGACATTCGGGCTGGCTCACCCCGACTGTTTCCCCCTCCTCCTCGACGCGCTTCCTGACTGCTGTGTGTGCCTGGAATTCCGGCCTGGTGAGCTCTCTGCTGGAGACAATGTGAGCGATCCTCAGACGATTTCCCGGGGGGTCCTCCGTTATCGCCGGGCAGGGAGAGGAAGAAGCAGTATCCACCACAGCAGGCGATATTCAACCTCCAGGAGGCAGGCAAGTCATAGTTTTTTCACATCTGCTTAATGATTTGCTCTGTCACATTCCTGGAGGAGGAGTTCAGGGTTCGCAGCTCCCTGCACTCCCCCCACCTGCTGTAACCTGTGTTCCTAATCCTGCATCCTCTGTGTCTCTCTCCGCCGAGCGATCCCCGGCTCCGGGTCAACGTGGTGGGATAAGGAGAGGGCCTGTGGTTCCGCAGCTACATTGCGGACGGAGGAGGAGGACTGACTGCTGCGTGGAGTCTGCGTCGACGACTAAGCGTCCCCGAGTCTCCACGGAGGAGTGGTTCGGTCCAGCGGGACGAGATTCTTCTGGCTTCACGCCGAGTGGATCGTCTGCGGGGTTACCAGAGCTGGAGGAACCTCAAGCTGCGCTGACCATCGTGCTGGCTGCGGGGCCCGACGCGGCTGGATGGGAGCCTGACAACGACCTCCTGACGACGGATCCTGGATCTTCTCAGTCCTGGACGGCGTCAGAACCTGAGATCAGGCGAGTGCTCTCCTTTCTTTTCTCCCTTTTTATCTTTGAGCACTTCAGCCTGTTTCTAGGGGAGACGAGCTGGGTGCAGCCGCCCGCTGCATCTGAGCTCGTCTCGCCGGGTTCTGGCGCTGCCGGTGATCCTGATCCCGGTTCTGTTTTTTCTTCTGAGCCTTCTTCCAGAGTCACCGGCGAGGAGTTGCTGTTCCTCGTGGTGCTGGAGGGTCCGGGTTCAACGTTGGAGGTCGGTTCTGGTGCGGTGTCCAACGTGGGTTCGCCCGAGACCCAATCGGGGTCCAACGTGGGTTCGCCTAAGGCCCGATCGGGGTCCGACGTGGGTGCTGCCCCAGTGTTGTCCAGGTCCGGTGAGGAGGTGGCCGTTTCCCTGCGGCCTGACGCTCGTCGCCCTCGTCATCGGCTCTCCCCTGAGCCTCTTCCACCGGGACCCGCTCTGACCCTTCGTCCATCTCAACGGTCCTGGTGGTTGAGTGATGCGGGTCGACGACCGACCCGCAAGACTTTCGGTTCGGTGATCTGGTTCCCCCCGCTGATCTGTGTTTGCCTTTGGGTGGCCTGGTTCGGCTGCCGGTGGACTGGATTCCTGGGATCTGGGTCCGGAGTTTGCCGTCCGAACGTTTCCCTTTCCCTGGTTCGCCAACTGGACAATGGGCGGGGAGATCTCCGGGGCCATCTCGGCCATTTCTGGACTCTGCCTGCCATATTCCTCGGGTGTCGCTTTTCTTTTATCGTTATTTAGGTCACTCGGGTGTAATATTTTGTCCTGTTGGTGGATGCATATTATAGTGCTGTGTATTGTTTTTCTTTTTTTTTCTCATATTAACCGTACTCAGCATTTTACCCCATTGTCATCTTGTTTGCTTGTCACCAGTGTTTCCCTAGGTGACCCCCCGTATATTTGCCGCCGTGTATTGTGTTCTCTCCTTTTCAACCATACTCGGCATCTTGCCTCATTATCCTGGGGACCTGTTCCCATTCTCCCTCTAGGGGACCTCCCGCATATTTCATGCTGTGTATTGTGTTTTCCCCTTAACCATACTCAGCTTTTTACCTTATTGTTGTCTTTTTACCCTGTCACTGTTATTCTCCTAGGTGTCCCTCTTGGTATTTGGCGCCGGGTATTCTGTTATCTTTTTATTTACCGGTGCATGTCATTCTCATTATTTTGGTCCTGTTGTGAACATATATTTTTAGTGCTGTGTGTTTTCCGTTATCCGTGCTCAGCATTTTCCTTTTTGTGCCTTGTTTTTTTAGCTTTGTCTGTGCATTATAGGGTTGTGTTTTGTTTCTCGTCATACTCTGTAATAGCTTTATCCGTTTTTGTCATTCTTTTGGTGGATTGTTCTGTTCCCGTGTCTTATATTCTCTCTGTCTTTGCCCTGGGTTTTTTTTTTCCCCTTTTTTTTTTGGTGCAATGTAGAGTAGCGTATTTGGGGTTTTTTTTTCTCTGCCCTGTTACCCTACATTTTGTCTATTGGTGTTGCCCTTCCCCTTGTTTCCCCCCCTCCGGTCCTGCCTCCCTTCCTCCCACCCCAGGTGGGGGGGAGGGGGGCTGGGATGTTCCTGGTCGTTCAGGAGCCCGACCTTGAGGGGGAGGCTCTGTCACCATGGGTTGAGATGCCGTCTCAGCACTCAGCCCATGTTTTCCTTCATCCCTGCTTCTCATTGAGCAGCGTCTCAGTAGGTTCCCAGCTGGCAGCATTACGGACGGCTGGGGCCAATTAGTCCTCATCAGCTGGGGCGCTGCCAATGAGAATAAATAGGAGCAGCCTCGATGACTCGGGGCTGCGACATAAGCACTGCTAGGCTGAAGCCCCTTCGTCTGGTGTTAGCCTCTACTCCCCTTGCAGCATTCCTGTGTTTGTAACCCGCTGTGAGTATGCACGCCTTGTTACCCCTATGTCCGGTACGAGCTTCCTGCTCCTGCGCTGTGCAACCTGTGAGTGTACGTCTGTATGAGTATCTGTGCTCTCCTCATCCCTCACCCCTCACCCTTAATAAAACATCACGACTCACTGGCTCGCCCTTGGCTCTTATTGCGCGGCTCCCTAGAGCCGTGTGTGACACTTGGATACATACACAACACAAAAAGGTTCTACACATATGTGGCAAACCATGTAACTTGCGTCAGAAAGTCCACACTTCCATCACAGTAGCATTACATAGCAACCAGTGGCAACCCAGCAGACACTGCCTCAAGATCCATCGTAGCAGATGCACTCAAGCTCACAAACTGGTTCCAAGGACCTCTGTTCTTGACACAACTCAATTCAGAATCGCAGCAATCTGACCCCTTCTCACTCATAGATCCAGAAGGAGATGTAGAAATCAGGCCTGATGTTAAAACATTCATTACTAAAGTGTCTGATGGACATTTGGAGTCACATTGCTTTGAAAAGTTTTCTCACTGGATGAAACTGTGCTGCACACTTGGATCACTCATTCGTGTTGCAGCATCATACAAGAACAAGTCCGGACAAACTAAATACAGTGGATGGAAATGTTACAACAACACATGCACTACTGATGAGCTTTCACAAGCAAAATGCCTGATAATATTTACAGTGCAACATGAAGCCTTTAAGGAAGAGCTCAAGTGCATTGAAACAAAGCATCCATAGCTGAAACAAAGTTGGCTGAAGAAATTAAGCCCAATCATTGATAAGATAAGATAAGATAAGATAAGATAAGCCTTTATTAGTCCCACAACGGGGAAATTCCAGGATTGCAACAGCACAGGGATAGCAACACTCAGAGCAACAATCAGAAGGCAAGAAAAAAAAAACAAGCAAGCAAGAGCAGCTAATATACATATGTACATATTACTATAAAATATACTGTATATATACACACACACACAGACACACAGTGCAGAGCATTGTAGCTGGATGGAATAAATATATGAATATATAAACACACAGTGCAGAGCATTGTAGCTAGATGGAATAAATATGTAAATATATAAACACCCACAGTATGGAGCATTGCAGCTAGGTGGAATAAATATGTAAGTATATAAACACACAGTGCGGAGCAATGTAGCTAGATGGAATAATATGTAGATATATAAAAACACAGTGCGGAGCATTGTAGCTAGATGGAATAAATATATAGATATATAAATATAAACACACCCAGTGCTGAGCATTGTAGCTAGATGGAATAAATATGTAAATATATAAACACACACAGTGCAGAGCATTGTTGCTAGATGGGATGAAACAGCATAACCATCTACTTAGTTATCCTACATGGTATGATTATGTGCCCATACATATTCTCACCCTCCATAGCGACCGGTATTTTCCTAGTTGTATGCCGGAGGGGACCATTGTGTAAGTCTATTGCATCTTTTGCATTCAAAAAACTATTAGTTTGTTACGTCTTTTTGCTATCTCTGCGAGCAGCCCTGCTTAGGTTGTACAGTCTGACAGCCGTTGGTAGGAAGGACCTACGAAACCTCTCGGTTGTGCACCTGGGATGATGTAGTCTGCTACTAAATGAGCTCCTCAGTGCATTCAGTATGTCCTGCATAGGGTGGAACTCGGACTCCAGCAGAGATGACAGTTTAGCCACCGTCCTTCTCTCTCCTATCTCCTCCACCGGATCAAGGCGCTGCCCCAGGACAGAGCTAGCTTTCTTAATCAGTTTGTTCAGTCTCTTCTTATCGGCTGCAGTAATGCCACTGCCCCACTGATGAGGATGTTTTGCTTAGAGTCGGAAGACACTTGGCACCAGCAAACCTGACAAAAGAGGAAAAGCACTCTCTTATTATTCCTTGTTCACATCATATAGCTGTCTGTCCTTTTAATCAGATACTACCATGAAAAGGTAGCACATCAAGGTCAACATATGACAGAGGGAGCCCTAAGAGCATCTGGGTTTTGGATCATAGGCGGCAAATGTCTTGTGTTTTCTGTCATCCACAAGTGCATGGACCTGTAGGAAACTTAGGAAAACATTGCAAATTCAAAAGATGTCAGATTTACCAAGTGACAAACTCTCACCAATGCCGCCGTTCACCAGTGTTGGTCTCGACGTATTTGGCCCGTGGTCATTGACCACGTGATGCACAAGAGGAGGAAGCGCAGATAGCAACAGATGGGCTGTGCTTTTCACATGCATGTCAACAAGAGCTGTGCACATTGACCTGATTGAAACAATGTCAACATCCAGTTTCATAAATGCTCTGAGAAGATTTTTCTCCGTTCGGGGACCCGCACAGCTTTTGCGATCTGATAGGGGCACAAACTTTATTGGTGCATGTAAAAAACTGAAAATTGACCACAGTGATGCAGCATTAACAAACTACCTACAAGAAAAGGGTTGCAAATGTTTTTTTTTTTTAACCCACCACATGCATCACACATGAGTGGATCCTGGGAAAGACTCATTGGGGTTGCCAGACAGATTTTGGATGCAATCCTTCTTAAAAACAAATTACACTTCACACATGACATACTGAGCACTTTAATGGCAGAGGTTATGGCAGTGATGAATGCAAGACCACCTGTGCCAGTGTCAACAGATCCTGACAATCCAACCATCCTAACTCCAGCAATGCTACTGACCAAAAAAACTAACACCTTGACAGCACCATCGGGAACCTTCATTGCACCAGAACTCCATGCACATCAGTGGAAACAAGTGCAGTCTCTTGTGGACAGTTTTTGGAAACAATGGAGACAAGAGTGTCATGGCGGCCGCTGGGCCGTCATCATCATCCTCAGCTGCGCACACACCGGCAGGTGGTAATCAACGGGCTTTAAAAGCCAGAACCTCAGACTGCTCTGCACGGAGTCGTCTGTTGCCTTTGCCCAGCAATGCGTCGAGGATACGACCTCAAGCCAGAGCCAAAGCCAAGTCATCGCGTCAAGCCACGTCAAGTAAGCAACCTCTACACTCATCCTCTCCTAGCCTTTTCCCCTGTGCACAGGCGGACCTCCCTGGCAGCGGACTAACCTCCCCAGCTGACGGGACGCCATCTCCTCCACCTCGGAGTTCCTCCTCACCTCCTCACCGTCGAGCACCACGAGCACCACGCCGCACTGGCACTCGGAGCCAGCAGGATTCTCTCTGTGGCGCCTGCAAGTAAGGATCACAAGCTTCAGGTTTCCCATCCCTGTGAACAGTGGTAATTGTCTGTGCTTGTGTGTTCCAGGGTTGCCAGGTCACCGCAGGAAACGCTCAGCTCCAGTGACCAGACAGCCACGCACTCACTCACTCACTCACCCAACACACATTATCTCAATAAAGAATAATTGTCTTCTATCTACTCGTGTCAGCGTCTGTCTCCTGGGTCCCTAACCATGTCAGTACGACTCCGTCAAGATGACCCAGCTGACAGCACGCTGGCGCGCCGTCTGAACACTCTTAGCGCCCGAGTAGATATGATTTTACATCAACAGACAGTAATTCTAAATCAGTTAACTCAGGTTAACAGCCGGCTGGACCGCCTGGAAGGACACCAGGCGTTCCCCCCGGCGACCGGGGCATCTCCAGCCCCCGTAGCCGCTCCTACTAGCCAAGCTAATCCACCCTCTCTACATCATCTCACTCCCGTGCCAACCCCCGCCCGCTTTAGCGGAAAACTCGGGGAAGCGTGAGGCTTTTTACTCCAGTGTGAGTCAGTGTTCCACTGCGTCCCGGGGGACTTTGCCACTGACCAAAGCAAAATTGGGTATATCGCCAACCTACTGGGGGGTAGGGCATTAGACTGGGCTTACACAGTTATGGCTAAACCAAATTATCCCGCTTTGACTTACCAGCAGTTCGTGGCAGAGTTCATGGAAATTTTTGATCATACAGACCGGGGAGCGGTGCTAACCAAACGGCTGCTAAGCCTTCAGCAGGGCAGTAGATCTGCCGCCGATTACGCTATAGACTTCCGGGTATTAGCCGCGGAGATTGGGTGGGGGGAGCCAGCGCTTTGTGGTATCTTCCTCCGCAGTCTTAGCTCTGAGCTGAAAGATGAGCTAGCGGCACGGGATAAACCGGACAGGTTAGGGGAATTAATTTCCCTCACCATCAGCCTGGATAGTAGGCTAAGGGAGCAAGCGGCCGAACGTCAGACAGCCAGCTGTTCGAGTAAACCCCGCCCTCGCTCCGCTAGGTCACCTCTCCTCGCTCTGCCTTCATCAGAGGAACTTCCGGAGCAGGAGGATAAGGTCATCGGACAATCGGGAGTTTCAGCGGCTGAGAGACCGCACCGCAGGGATCTGGGCCTTTGTTTTTATTGTGGCAGTGGGTCTCATGGGGTTACTGAATGTCCGAACCGGCTGAAAAGGGGAGGTCCGTGGATCACAGTAGGGGGATTCACGGACGAGAAACAGAAAAAGCCCCTCACTAGTTGCCGTATTCCCATTAGGCTACTGCACAAACATAAAGAACATACTGTGGGCGGCCCCCACAGCCTACGGACAAGCAGAGCGCACAGCTGGAGCAATTAGCAGAACAATGACTGATATCAATAGGCAGCCTCTCTTTGTCTAGCTCCTTCCTGCCAGTAATCTGCTTTTGATATGTGTGACTCAAATGCAGGTGTTCGTAACTTCCTGCTCTGTTCTGTGATGCTAATGTGCCTTTCATGTATTGTCTGTAACTGGGTATATAAGCTGACTGAAATTCACATGTTCTCTCTCTCTGACCACTGCTTCTGACTACACGCATATCCTGTCTGCTTACGAGAGCCTGAGGGCTCGCTCTGGCACGCTTATACAGTGCCGGGGTGAGTTCTGTGATGGCGGGATGAATGATAAATAAACACCCTTAAAAACTCTCAGTTTGCTGCTTATTATTCCATACCGCCACACTGGCGACCCCGAAAGAAAGAACACACTGACAACGAACGCAGCACCCGGCGGTGACTCTCCGACAACAAGCGAACACAGCAGCCTGACACAAATGATCTGCCCTCCCTTCTGCTACAGGGAGACCTCGACGCAGAACCAACACCAGGCAAACTCTCTGGAGATCACCCACGACCGGGAAAGCGGCAGAAAGCGTCATTGTGCGACCCTCGCCTGAGATCTGCACATCCACGCTGGGACCGGCCGAGGGACAAAGATCGTCTATTCCCTCTCATCGCTCCTCCGCATCGACACGAGCCCGAGGGACAGAGATCGTCTACTCCCTCTCACCGCTCCAATGCACCATGACCCAACACAGCGAACGACGCAACAGCCACAACAGGGATGACCATCGGCGCCGACGACGCTGATCTCCAGCAAGCTCCCTGACCCTGACTCGCCTCTACAGCGGTCCTGCCATGCACCGAACCCCCGCAGGCACACCGGGGGGTTACGAGGACAGCGCACCACGCACGGGACAATACCGGCTCCACAGACCGCCATCGTCCTCCGCCGCTGCACACGGAACTTTCAGGGCTGCTCACACACCTGAAGAACACATGCAGCTCGCTCACAGGATTTTGAAATGGTCTCAGCCACGGCGCACAAAGGGAATTCAGCCGTCAGCTGTCCCCGAGGACTTTAGGGCTGCGCGCGCACCTAAAGTCAACAACCCAAGTCCCACACTGCTGCAGCTCTTTTTTTTTTTCTTTATTGCCACGAGAGGAGTCAGAGACAAACTTCCCTTCTCACAGCCTGTGGATCTCCGCCACGTTCAACGGGACAGCCCCTCAACATCGTGGCTCCACAGCCACTTGCTACCCCCACCCTCCTCCCTCCCCCTCGTCCGCTTGCACAGAGCTTTTCCCGCAGCTCGCTACCAAAACCGGACGATCGAGTCCTCAGCCCCCCGCTGAGCCCTCTGGGGGGAGTAGTGTGGGCGACCCCCACAGCCTACGGACAAGCAGAGCGCACAGCTGGAGCAATTAGCAGAACAATGACTGATATCAATAGGCAGCCTCTCTTTGTCTAGCTCCTTCCTGCCAGTAATCTGCTTTTGATATGTGTGACTCAAATGCAGGTGTTCGTGACTTCCTGCTCTGTTCTGTGATGCTAATGTGCCTTTTATGTATTGTCTGTAACTGGGTATATAAGCTGACTGAAATTCACATGTTCTCTCTCTCTGACCACTGCTTCTGACTACACGCATAGCCTGTCTGCTTACGAGAGCCTGAGGGCTCGCTCTGGCATGCTTATACAGGGCCGGGGTGAGTTCTGTGATGGCGGATGTATGATTAATAAACTCCCTTTTAAACTCTCAGTTCGCCGTGCCTTATTCCATACCGCCAAACACCCTTAAAAACTCTCAGTTCGCTGCTTATTATTCCATACCGCCACAATACCACACATGCCTTAGTTGACTCTGGAGCTGAGCAAAACTTCAACTCCAGAGACCTGGCAACCCAGATGGGCCTCAGCTGTCAACCTCTGTGCCCTCCTGTCAATCTCGTCACTTTGTCGAAGATGTCACTGACCTCTGTTTCCCACCAGACGGTCCCCGTGTCAGTGATTGTTTCTGGGAACCACCAGGAGGAGATTCGCTTCTTGGTTTTGCCCATCTCCTCCTCTCCTGTAATTCTGGGGTACCCATGGCTTGGGCTTCACAACCCCACCTTTGGTTGGCAAGCTGGGAGTATTACTGCTTGGAGTTCTTTCTGTTTGAGTGCCTGCCTCCAATCTGCGGCGTGTGCTCCCTCGGTTTCGGTGCCTCCTCCTTCGACGTCACCCCCGGACCTGTCCATGGTACCAGAAGTCTACCATGATCTGGGGGCGGTGTTCAGCAAGTCACGGGCGCTGTCCCTTCCCCCTCACCGTCCTTATGACTGTGCGATCAACCTCAGGGCAGGGACCCCTCTCCCGGCAAGCCGCCTATACAGCCTGTCCGCCCCGGAGCACGAGGCTATGGACACATATATCAAGGAGTCTCTGGCTTCCGGAATTATTCGTCCTTCATCCTCGGCCATGGGTGCAGGTTTCTTCTTCGTGGGAAAGAAGGACAGTTCGCTGCACCCCTGCATCGACTTCCGAGGGCTCAACGAGATCACAGTTAAGGACAAATATACACTGCCATTGATGAACACAGCCTTTGACTCTCTCCAGGGGGCGTCCTGGTTTACGAAGTTGGACCTGTGGAATGCCTACCACCTGGTGCGCATCAGGGAGGGCGATGAATGGAAGACGGCTTTCCAGACCCCAAGCGGCCACTTCGAGTATCTGGTGATGCCGTTTGGGTTAGCCAATGCTCCGGCCGTGTTTCAGCACCTGATAAATGACGTCCTTCAGGATTTCCTCAACTCCTTCGTGTTCGTCTACCTCGATGACATCCTCATCTTCTCACGCACGTTGGAGGAGCACCAGGTGCATGTGCGACTGGTCCTGCAGCGCCTCCTGGAGAACCAGCTGTTCGTCAAGGCTTAAAAATGTGAATTTCACACCGATAAGACCTCCTTTCTTGGGTTTATTATCGCCCACAATCAGGTGCTCCCCGACCCGGCCAAGGTCAAGGCGGTTGTGGATTGGCCCACGCCCACGTCCAGGAAACAGCTACAGGGGTTCCTGGGTTTCGCCAATTTCTACCGTCGGTTTGTGCCGAATTTTGGGAACATTGCCCGCCCCCTGACCGCTCTCACGTCCCCTAAGGTGCCTTTTCGTTGGGGTGAGGAGGCTGCCATGGCGTTCGGGAGATTGAAGGAGGAGTTCGTTTTGGCCCGCGTACTGACCCAGGTGAACCCGGAGCTGCAGTGCCTTGTGGAGGTGGATGCTTCGGATTCGGGAGTTGGGGCCGTTCTCTCCCAGCGTTCTCCAGTGGATGGCAGGATCCGACCATGTGCATACTTCTCCCACCGCCTGACACCCGCAGAGAGAAACTACTGCATTGGAGACAGGGAGCTACTGGCCGTGAAACTCACCCTGGAGGAGTGGAGACACTGGCTGGAGGGGGCTGCCCAGCCGTTCGTCGTCTGGACTGACCATCGTAACCTTGAGTACCTCAGGACAGCCAAGCGATTGAACGCACGCCAGGCCCGCTGGTCTCTTTTCTTCGGCCAGTTTAATTTCACCATCACCTACCGGCCGGGGAGCAAGAATGGCAAGCCTGACGCCCTCTCGAGGCAGTTTGACGCACCGTCCACCGAAGAGCAGGAGGGGACCATCCTGCCGTCATCTTGTGTGGTGGATGCATTGTCTTGGGAGATGAGCGACAAGGTCAGAAGAGCGCAGGAGACGGAGCCTGACCCGGGTGGAGTCCCCCAGGCCGTCTGTTCGTCCCTCTTTCTGTCAGGAGCCAGGTAATCGAAAGGGGCCACGCGTCCAAACTGGCGTGCCATCCGGGAGTGGGCCGAACCACCAATCTTCTCCAGAGAGCCTTTTGGTGGCCAGGGTTGAGGAAGGATGTCAACAACTATGTCCGGGCCTGCGCCCAGTGCGCCGCTGGGAAATCATCATCATCCCCCCCGGCGGGTCTTCTGCACCCTTTGCCTGTCCCTTCTCGCCCCTGGTCCCACATGGCCATGGACTTTGTAACCGGCCTGCCCCCCTCTGGTCATTTCACGGCAGTTCTGACAATAGTGGACCGTTTTTCCAAGGCAGCTCACTTTGTGCCTCTCCGGTGGCTGCCTTCGGCGCGGGAGACGGTGGACCTTCTCGTTCAACATGTGGTCCGTCTTCACGGAATCCCCGCCGACATCGGATCGGATCGAGGACCACAGTTTGTATCCCAAGTTTGGAAGGCGTTCTGCACGGTGCTGGGGGCCACTGCTAGTCTCTCCTCAGGGTACCATCCGCAGAACAACGGCCAGTGAGAGCGAGCCAATCAGGAGCTGGAGGCTGCGCTGCGCTGTGTCATCTCCTCCTGCTCCTCTTCTTGGAGCACGTTTCTACCTTGGGTCGATTACGCCCATAACACCATGGTGTCCTCTGCTACAGGGATGTCCCCTTTCAAGGCGTCCCTGGGGTTTGATCCACCACTGTTCCCTGAGAAAGAGAAGGAGGTAGCGGTTCCTTCAGTACAGGTCCACGCCAGGCGGATCTGGTCCATCACCCGCAGAGCCCTCCTTAGGACTACAGAACGTAACATCCAGGTGGCCAACCGCCACAGGAGGCCCGCCCCGGACTATAAGGTGGGTCAGAAAGTTTGGTTGTCCACTAGGAACATCAGTGTGCCGACCGAGAAGCACAAGCTGACCAAGCGCTTCATTGACCCTTATGTCATTTCCCATGTTATCAACCCTGTGTCTGTGCGCCTTGCTCTCCCCTCTTCCATGCGCATCTGCCCTACCTTTCACGTCTCCCAGGTCAAGCCGTACATCGCCGACCCTCTGTGCCCGCCCCCTGCGGCTCCTGCCCCCGCGAGGATGATCAATGGCCATCCAGCTTGGGGGGTGACTGCCATCTTGGATGTCCGCCGGCGGGGTCGGGGCCTTCAGTATTTGGTGGACTGGGAGGGGTTTGGTCCTGAGCATCGCTCCTGGATTCGCCCAGCGTTGATCCTTGACAAGCAGCTGATCCGCAATTTTCATCGGGCGCATCCAGGTAGGATTGGACAGGTGCCTAGAGGCACCTCTAGAGGGGGGAGTACTATCATGGCGGCCGCTGGGCCGTCATCATCATCCTCAGCTGTGCACACACCAGCAGGTGGTAATCAACGGGCTTTAAAAGCCAGAACCTCAGACTGCTCTGCACGGAGTCGTCTGTCGCCTTTGCCCAGCAATGCGTCGAGGATACGACCTCAAGCCAGAGCCAAAGCCAAGTCATCGCGTCAAGCCACGTCAAGTAAGCAACCTCTACACTCATCCTCTCCTAGCCTTTTCCCCTGTGCACAGGCGGACCTCCCTGGCGGCGGACTAACCTCCCCAGCTGACGGGACGCCATCTCCTCCACCTCGGAGTTCCTCCTCACCTCCTCACCGTCAAGCACCACAAGCACCACGCCGCACCGGGCACTCGGAGCCAGCAGGATTCTCTCTGTGGCGCCTGCAAGTAAGCATCACAAGCTTCATCCCTGTGAACAGTGGTAATTGTCTGTGCTTGTGTGTTCCAGGGTTGCCAGGTCGCCGCAGGAAACGCTCAGCTCAAGTGACCAGACAGCCACGCACTCACTCACTCACTCACTCACTCACTCACCCAACACACATTATCTCAATAAAGAATAATTGTCTTCTATCTACTCGTGTCAGCGTCTGTCTCCTGGGTCCCTAACCATGTCAAAGAGTACCTTATGACTCTTCAGAACCAAAGAAAATAGACTGATGAGAAACCAAACATCAATGTTGTTTTACTCAAGGATGGGCAAACACACAGAAATGACTGGCCCATGGGGCATATTGTAAAGACATTTCATGGAAAGGACAATAAGGTCCGAAAAGCAGAAGTGAAGATAGTGAGATGGGACTGTTAAAGTGTTTCTGAGACCAATTACAAAAATGGTTTTGCTGTTGGCTGATGGTGAATAGATAATGATATAGTTAACATTGTTTTGCACTGTTGTATGAAATGTTTTAAGTCTAAATGTTATGGTGGTACAATATTATTGCACCAGATGGGGTGTATTCTGCCTATATAATTTGATTAGTTCTCATTACATTGTTTCATGTGAGTTTGGCGCCCTCTGGTGGTGTAATGAAAGTATTGTTTTGAGCTGGTACACAGTGTTGCACATGCGCAGTGAATCATATACTGAAAGAGTGGTTTGAGGATCAGTCCAATGTGTAAACGCTGCAAATGTTTTAACTATTGTCGCCTTGGACATCATTAGTCCGTGTGTATGCTATATAATTGAGAATGTTAACAACTGTAATGAGAACTGCACAGTTAAGTTTGTGCATTTTAAGTTACCTTTTGGTTCGTACTAACAGTGTGAACAAGCTAGGTCAGAGTTAATGCTAACTTGTGCTAAGCTAGACACAGTGACTATATTATTAATGGTGTATATATGTTTCATTTTGTTTCAGTTTTACACGGATGTAAGAACGGATGTACGTCACGTTAAGTTCCTTGTGGTGTTGTAACAATAAACAAGGTAGAAGCCTGCACCACACGTGTTAGCTTGCTGTCTACCAGTCAACAACTAGGAAGCTCGATGGGAGGGCAGTAAAGTGATGCACCTGTGGGCTGGTTGCCAACTGCCAATCAAATTTACAAGAAGAAGAAGAAAAGCGTCCCGTTTCAGTGACAACTCCACGTTCTAAACTAGCACCGGAAGTTGCACACATAAGTCACGCAAGGCATCATGGGGCTAGGAATAAGGTGGATAAACGTTATATTTAAAAAAAAAAAAAATCCAAACTAGCGTGAAATGAGCAGAACTGGCAACTACGCCTAGTTCTGCCCCTTAAACTGGATTCATGCTGCATTTCCCCTCTGGTCCGCGTGCACGCCGGGCTCGTCGAACACGCACGCGGACCAAAGTGCTATACATGCTCACTTTTTTCATCTACTAGGCCAAGCGGTTGACGCATGCGCACAACTGTTATTTGTAGTTTCCCCCCAGCCCTACAGGTTGCACGAATGCGCTAACACGGCAGTTTGTTCACCAGCTATAAACGTGTGAGGGATGCACATTTTTTTTGTAGCAACAACAATGGTGTTGTTTCAAGGAAAAGGAGGAATTACCTTTTTTCATCGCTCTTCTCCACTCAAGCTACTGCTGCTGCAAAACAATTCATGTATGTTTATTCTCGTCTTCTGCTTCTTTGACTTTGTATGCTGTGTTGGTAGCGCCACCTCGTGAATGGGACAATTCAATCTTGTGCATGCGCAGTCAACACAGTCAGGCCGCGTGGTCAGAAAATTTTGGCTCCACATGGTCGTCCACAGAGGAGTTCTGCGGACACTGGCGGACTGACGGATGAGACGTAAATTTCATCACACAACCCTTCTGGTTGCGTGTACGCAGACAACCGAGGTGCAGCATGAATCCAGCTTTACTGTTCCAGCCAATTTCCTTTTGAATCGCCTGAAAAAGCCTACCCAAACTAAATTCAAAGCTGTTCTTCAGTCCTTTGCACTATCTTCATGGGGCTAGTCTCATTCAAAAGAAAACATTAAAGTTTTTGGCAAAACAGTCTGAATCCCTCTAAGTGCTTCAGCCACTGAGTAACAGTGATCTAAACATACTAAATATGAAGAAAATAAAGTTTGCCTGGGTGTTTTTTTAGATACAAATGCTTGAAAATATCATACAGCTGTGAGATACTGGCTGGAAAACACAATAGGGATGTAGAACCAAGTGTTACGCAGTTCAGGTCAAAATGTTGTAACAATCCCCTCAAAAATGAAGTCACTAGGAACTTTTAGACATCGGTCGTCAACTTACCTTTGATATCTCCATCGCTTATTCCAGTAATCACCACCACATCCCTGAGATCGCCAGACCCCTGGGCACCCTGTGGTTAATTATGCCCCACAAATGGCGTAGACAACGGGAGAGAAAGCAGAAATGAGGCTGCAGGGCGGGCCTCCGTGCCCAGCTGCGCAAGCTACACACCAAACCACCGTTACCTTCAGTTTTTCTCACCAACGCGAGATCCCTTGCCAACAAATGGGTGAGCTGCGATCGGAGATCGCCTATAATCGCTATGTCTGGGATTGTTGTATTCTGATTGTGACCAAGTCATGGCTGAACCCACATATTCCTGAAGCCGCTGTGGAATTACCTGGCTGAACTACACACCATTTCAACCGCAAAGCTGATTCTGGTAAGGGAAGGAATGAAGGGCTCTGAGTTAATGTGCTTCAGATTTGGTGTAATACTAACTAACTAACTAACTACCCTGCACTTATATAGCGCTTAACAGCAAAATAATTCAAAGCCACTGTTCACCAGACTTAGAGGCCATGTTCTTCCTGTGTAGGCCTTTTTACCTTCCCTGCGAGATAAATGCAGTAATTGTAACAGCTGTTTACATTCCTCCAGACCCAAACGTTAGCTTAGAACTCAATCACCTCCAGCACATCGTCAGCAGGCAGCAAAGAGATCTCCCCGACGCAGTCCACATTATTGCAAGGGATTTTAACAAAGCATGCTTAAAGACCATACTCCCCAAACTCCACCAACATGTTAAGTGTCCCACAAGATGGGAAAGAACACTAGATCATCTTTACAGCAACATTAAGCACACCTACAGAGCCACCACCCTCCCCCACCTTGAACAATCAGACCATCTCTCTCTGCTTCTAATACCTGCCTACACCCCCCTCAGAAAGAATTCCCCCCCAACCAAACAAACAATTAAAACCCGGCCTGAAAATGCTCTCCTCCAGCTACAAGACTGCTTTACCTGCACTGATTGGTGCATCTTTGAACAGCAGGACCTGGACTCCTACACCGAGTCTGTCCTTCTTTTTTTTTTTTTTTTTTTTTTACATCATATGCTGTGTAGAAAATGTGACAGTCATCAAACACATCCGTGTCTTTCCAAACCGCAAACCCTGGGTGACCAATGAAGTCTAGGCTCTGATCAGAGCCCATAACTCAGCCTTCAGACAGAGAGACAGCTCTCTGTACAGCACTGCCAGAGCTAACCTGAGAAGAGGCATAAAACCTCACTAAGAACGCTTATAGAAGGGAAGTGGAGGGCTTCCTCACAGACAACAACCCCCAACAGATGTGGAGAGGCATCCAGGCCCTCACCAACTGCAGGGGCCAGGGCCCCCCAGCATCAGACAGCAGCCTCATTCTGGCAGAGGAACTTAACAGTTTCTTTACCCAGTTTGAGCACACCTCCCCCCCAAACTTGCCTCCTCCCCTCTCTCACCCTCCTCCCCTCTCTGCAGGTGCACGAGGTGAGGAGGCAACTGAGAGCAGTGAACCCCCGCAGAGCTGCTGGTCCAGATGGCATCCCAGGACTGGTGGTCAAAGCATGTGCAAACCAGCTGGCAGGGATCCTCAACAAG
The DNA here is from genome assembly GCA_020510985.1 of Pholidichthys leucotaenia. Classification (NCBI taxonomy): domain Eukaryota; kingdom Metazoa; phylum Chordata; class Actinopteri; order Cichliformes; family Pholidichthyidae; genus Pholidichthys; species Pholidichthys leucotaenia. Next base: position 296,278,305 of record CM035844.1, on the reverse strand, counting down.
CTGTTCAACCTCTCCCTGATGCACACCACCATCCCCTCCTGCCCCAAGGCCTCCACCATCATCCCCATCCCCAAAAAGTCTGCAATTGACAGCCTGAACGACTACAGACCCATAGCACTCACGTCTGTAGTCATGAAGTGTTTTGAGCGACTGGTGTCCCAGCGCATCAGGGACTGTCTTCCCCCCTCCTTCAACCCCCACCAGTTTGCCTACAAGGAGGGCTGGTCTACTGAAGACACCATCGCCACCACTCTCCACAGAGTGCTGAGCCACCTGGAGGACCTAAGGAGCTACGTGAGGATGCTCTTTGTGGACTACAGCTTAGCTTTCAGTTCGCCGGTTCCGGTTCCGCCGGACCAGCGGCGCCACATGAGTTGGCTGCCATTTGCAACTGCCCTTCTCTTATCTTCCTTCTTCTTTCTACACCTTTCACTCTATATCAGGGGTCACCAGCCTTTTTGAAACCAAGAGCTACTTCATGGGTATCGAGTCATGTGAAGGGCACCAGCTTGACACACTTCTCTAAAATAACAAATTGTGTGTATATATATATATATATATATATATATATATATATATATATATATATATATATAAATAAATAATTATCAATAACTTAGAGTGGGTAACAGACAAGATCAATATTCAACACTTTATTTTTATTAATCTCAGCAATTGTTCAGATGATCACTTCTACATTTCATTAAAAAAATGTCCAGTTTTCACCAGTCCCTTTTAACCATAAAAAACTAAACCCCTTTAATTCATGAACTATGTTGAACCATGTTTGAAAAAGTTATGCAACATTTAAGAAAAATCAACTTTCATGTTAAATAAATCTTATCGCATTTTTAACTGAACAAATCTGCTGCAATTCTGCTCAAAATCTGTTACATTTAATAAACACACTTTTGTGTGTTCTTCTTCACTGGAATTATATCCATACAGTTCTTGCCAAAAATCATGCTTGAGTAATAACCAGCGCTGTCCTTTCATGAGAAGAAACTAAACAAGCACTGAGAGTGCTTATATGCACGGTGGCGCAGTGGTTAGCACCGCGGCAGCAGTTTACCCTCGGCCGGGGGATCGTGGGTTTGATCCCTGCCCCCGGCCAACAGTGATCTGTGTGGAGTTTGCATGTTCTCCCCGTGTTGCGTGGGTTTACTCTGGGATTCCTCCGGTTTCCTCCCACATGCCAAAAACATGCAGGTTAGGGAGTTAAAGTCCAAATGTCACCTAATTTTTTTTGCCAAATGCCAACGAATTTTGATAAAATACACATAGCTTAAACCAAATATTCATACCGGAGCCCATATCACCCACCCGTATTTACATAATTGTACAAAATACACCAGGCAAAGGCCCCGCGAGCGGCTGGCAGTGTGTGACAGCCAATCCAGACCACGCCCATGTTTTTGACGTCACAAATTTCACCCTGGCTGCCCTGCCGTATCCACATTCACACTTATCAACATTGGACAATCATGACAGAAAGTGACAGCGATTGTGAACAAATTAGTTTAGTTTTGTCCTCTGGTGAATCGGACTTGGAATTCAGGGAAGACGACACCCCAGATACTGATGACAGTGGTTCAGACAGTGACAGAGGCATAGAACCTTACAGGTTCGAATATGCAGGTGGCGGACATAGCATGTTTTACGGTAATTACCTTTCGCAACATGCCAAACGTCATACAAATGGAGCACTTGTGGCAGATTTTCACGGATCCATTTAGCAATGGACCTGTGTCGGTCTGTTACTAGGATGCTGATTTCTAAATCATTGTCTGAACTTTCCGTGTCCATTGTGCCGCTACTTGGTGATCTTTCGGGAAAGTAAATAGTGAAACACCATCCTTGTTGGTATTGCTGCAATAGCCAGCGATACAACGTTTCCCACCACTGCCAGGCATGGTGAAATATCCAATTTTTTCTTTCTTGTTGCTCACTTCAATCTTCCAGTCTCCATATAAACAATCAATCGGGATACCCCAAGCATCAAACTAGGGTACAATCTGTTACGTCACTTCCGCCTTCTTCCCCAGGTGATTCCGGCGGCTCTGAGTGGGAACGTCAGGCCAAGCGCGGCAGTTTTAAATTAACGAATGTTCCGGCGTTACTGAAGCATATGCACCAAGACCCGAACGGATCGGTTCCCTTTTATATCTAGTTTCAAGACATTTTAAGGACCCTATTACGTGACATTTGGACTTTAAGGGGCGCTTGCGCACGCAGCGACCGGCAGCTGGTGGCTTGTCACCGGACTGCAGAACAAATCTACCTACGGGTACAAAATAAGTCCAAAAAAAAAAAAAAGAGTGGGCAGCAGTTTCATGACGCGTCGCCACAGTCGCCCCGCAAATGAAACACACGCATCTACCTTTCACGGTAGTAAAAAAGAACTCTTCCTCCCACTCACTTTGAAAATGATAAATTTTCTGTCTTTTTTTGGCCATGTTTTTGGGCTAGGAAACTGCACTCCACTCATCATCTTCACTGGCCGCTAGCTTACTCTCCACAAGAGGAAAGGTTTTGTCATGCGCACAATACTGACCTTTGAACTAGGTCAGAGTTCATCTTAACTTTACGTATAATGAACATATTTTCATTTTTTTTTATTTTTAAGACATTGTCATTTTAAAATCTATATAAATGCAAGTGTGATTTTAAAAAATATCGGCAGAAAAAATTACATCTTAGACGCAGCTCACTTGTGAGTTGTGCTATTTTTAGAACAGGCCTGCAGGCGACTCATGTGGTCCTTGCGGGCGACTTGGTGCCCGCGGGCACCGCGTTGGTGACCCCTGCTCTATATATATATCACGGACACACAGATCGCCCCAAGGGTCTCCCGAGTCGGTGGACGGAGCCGCTGTTTGCAGCGGGGGACGGAGCTAGCTGGCTAGCTAGCTCCAACCGCCACCCGGTGCTAATGGAGAAGCTCGACATGCCGAGGAACTGTGGCAAAAGCAACGTGGGTGCCGGGCTGGAGTTTAGGCTGCGTGCAAGAAATATAAGACAGAATAATAAAGAGCGATGGCAAGAACCAAGCAGACCGCCCGTAAAATCTACTGGAGGAAAAAGCCCCCCAGGAAGCAGCTAGCCACCAAAGCTGCTCGAAAAAGCGCTCTGGCCATCGGCGGAGTGGGGAGGCCTCACCGTTGCAGGCCCGGTGCCGTGGCTCTGAGAGAGATCCGTCGCTACCAGAAATCCACGGAGCTGCTCATCCGTAGGCTGCCCTTCCAGCACCTGGTGAGGGAGATCGCTCAGGACTTCAAGACCGACCTGCGCTTCCAGAGCTCCGCCGTCATGGCTCTGCAGGAGGCCAGCGAGGCCTACCTGGTGGGTCTCTTCATGGACACCAATCTGTGCGCCATCCACGCCAAGAGGGTCACCACCATCATGCCCAAAGACATCCAGCTGCCCCGCCGCACCCGCGGAGGGAGAGAGAGCTTAGACTTTCTGCTGCACATTCACCAACCACAATGCTCCGCACTCCTGTGTCTATATATATATATATATATACGTATATATATATATATATATATATATATATATATATATATATATATATATATATATATATATATATATATATATATATATATATATATATATATATATATATATATATACATATATATATATAGTAATATGTACATATGTATACTAGCTGTTCTTGTTTTTTTCTTGCCTTCTGATTGTTGCTCTGAGTGTTGCTATCCCTGTGCTGTTGCAATCCTGGAATTTCCCCATTGTGGGACTAATAAAGGCTTATCTTATCTTATCTTATCTTTCAACACCATCATCCCGGACAGCCTGATCAACAAACTGCACCTCCTCCACATCCCCCTTCCACCCAACCTGCTCCTGGATAAAAAACTTTCTCACCAACTGCCCACAAAGAGTCAGACTTGACCCCCACCACTCCTCCACAGTGTCTCTTAGCACTGGCTCTCCCCTGGGCTGTGTGCTAAGCCCTCTACTGTACTCCCTGTACACCTTTGACTATATTCCAACCCACCCAACCACCGTCATCATGAAATACACGGATGACACCACCTTGGTTGGGCTCATCACCGATAACGATGAGAAGGCATGCAGGGCAGCAGTAGAGAATCTGCTGCTATAGTGCCAAGCAAACGACCTGAACCTGAATGTCCAAAAAAAGGACCCCCCCTCCCCCACCTCATAAATGGCAACCGCATGGAAAACGTCCCCGCCTCCAGGTTCCTGGGCACCCACATCTCCTCTGACCTCTCCTGGACTGTCAATACTAAGGCCCTGGAGAAGAAAGGGTTCCAAGGATGTCTTAGCCAGGAGTGGTGCTGGAAATAAGCTCCCAGCGCTCAAAAAATGCTCCTTATGGTGTACGTCTCAAATAGCCTCTGACAACCTGTCCAACTCCTGGTCTGCTTGTGTGGCTTAGCTTCTAAGCCTGCCAGAACTGCTTCTACTGACAGGAGAAGGAGCAAAGGCGAGTCTCAGGCACCTTCAAACCAGATACTTCGGGTAGATGCGGCTCGACAACCTGAGAGGGTAGTCCATCTAGAGGAAGGAAAAACCTGATTTCAAACCTCTGCTGCCTTGTGGCATACCCGGTCACGCGAAAAGCTTTGGGAGTCAACCCTGATGTAAAATCCAGAGTCGGAGCCCCTAAGGCAGTCCGTCGATTTAAACTTCATTCTGGCAGCTCCTGCGACAATGCTGGTGCCAAACTGTAACAGCCTTGCTGTTCCTTTGGATGCTACATGGGCAACAGCCTGTCCTCCATATCACATTGCCCAGGCTAGCATCCAGCAACACTCACAACACAAATTCAATACCGTACATCCTGGAGAGGTCACTCCAGCTTTGCTTGCAGCATTGACACAACACGGGGAACAACAGTTAACAGTTAGTGAAGAAAGCCCAGCAGTGGCTGCACTTCCACTGTGTCCTGAGGAAGAACAACCTGGACCAGAAACTGCTGTTGGCCGTCTATCCCTGCTCAGTGGAGAGCGTGCTCACCTGCTGTCTGATTGTGTGGTACGCTGGCTCCACGGCCGACAACAGGAAGGCTGTGCAGAGGGTCATCAACACCGCCAAAACAATTATTGGCAGCCCTCTGCCCTCCCTGGAAGACATCTCCACATCCTCCTGTCTCAGAAGGATCAAGGCCATTACAGGAGACCCCTCACTTCCCGCCCACCACCTGTTCGACCTGCTTCCCTCTGGACGACTGTTCAGATCGATCAGGTCCCACACCTCCAGACTGACAAACAGTTTCTTCCACTGGGCCATCCGAACTGCAAACAGTCAGAGTCCCCAACCCCCTCCCTCTGAACGCTCACATGCTCAAAACTGAGGACCCTTTAATTATCACAATAACTCACTTGCCTTTGCACTCCTCACTTTCATGTACAGTATCTCACAAAAGTAAGTACACCCTTCACATTTTTGTAAATATTTTATTATTTCTTTTCATGGGACAACACTGAAGATATGACACTTTGACACAATTAAAGTAGTCAGTGTACAGCTTGTATAGCAGTTTAAATTTGCTGTTCCCTCAAAATAACTCAACACACAGCCATTAATGTCTAAACTGCTGGCAACAAAAGTGAGTACACCCCTAAATGAAAATGTTTAAATTGTGCCCAATTAGCTATTTTCCCTCCCCAGTGTCATGTGACTTGTTAGTGTTACAAGGTCCCAGGTGTGAATGGGGAGCAGGTGTGTTAAATTTGGTGTAATCACTCTCACACTCTCTCATACTGGTCACGAAGTTCAGCATGGCACGTCATGGCAAAGAACTCTCTGAGGATCTGAAAAAAAGAATTGTTGCTCTACATAAAGATGGCCTAGGCCAGGGGTCACCAGTAGTGATGGGTCCATGAGGCGTCATGATACGTTTCGACACATTGCAAAACTGTATTGATACTGTGTTGAAACTGTGTTGCTGAATACTGACACCTGCTGGACCTTAAAAATCCCTACAGGCAACCTAGTTGACAGACTCAACTGACACTGATTTGATGACCTAGTATATACAATAATATACTGCTAAAAAAAAAATAAAAATGTCCACTTAGGAAGCAACACTGACAATCAATTTCACCTGCTGTTGTGTGATTTTGTTGTCAGCACATTCAACTATGTAAAGAACAAAGTATTTTAATAATATTTCATTCAAATCTAGGATGTGTTATTTAGTGTTCCCTTTATTTTTTGGACCAGTATATAATTTAAGTCATTGTATTTTATATTGTATCATTTCATATCTTCATTTTAATTTCAAATATTGATATTTTTAGATACAGTCAATAAATTTGTATCACCGTTACAGGCCCGGTACCGTGGCTCTGAGAGAGATCCGTTGCTACCAGAAATCCATGGAGCTGCTCATCCGTAAGCTGCCCTTCCAGCGCCTGGTGAGGGAGATCGCTCAGGACTTCAAGACCAACCTGCGCTTCCAGAGCTCTGCCGTCATGGCTCTGCAGGAGGCCAGCGAGACCTTCCTGGTGAGTCTCTTCGAGGACACCAACCTGTGCGCCATCCATGCCAAGAGGGTCACCACCATCATGCCCAAAGACATCCAGCTGGCCCGCCGCATCCGCGGAGAGAGAGCTTAGACTTTCTGCTGCACATCCACCAACCACAATGCTCCGCACTGTGTGTCTATATATATTTATATTAATATGTACACTAGCTGTTCTTGTTTTCTCTTGCCTTCTGACTGTTGCTCTGAGTGTTGCTATCCCTGTGCTGTTGCAATCCTGGAATTTCCCCATTGTGGGACTAATAAAGGCTTATCTTAAATAATGTGAACATGTATCATGACGTGAAAATCTAAGTGAACATGTTGTGAATGAGGATGCTTGTGGACTGTGATTTTTTTTTTATTGATTTATTTTTTTTTAACAAAAAGTTCTTTTTACAAATTTTTATTCAAAAAAATAAGTTTTTCCAAAGTTTTAAAATTCAGGCGGTTGCGTTTTTTGGACACAACTTCTCCAGCTGTTGAAAATACACGCTCACATGGCACAGATAAGGCTGGAGTGCAGAGAAATTCTCACGCCAGCTGGAAGAGGTTGGGATAGCTGGCCTTTTGATTGTCCCAGTATCTCAGAGGATCCTGGGACCTGGCAATATTGCCCTCTGCCAGGTACCTCTGCACCTCCTGGATGGCATCAGCTGTGGCGTTTTTGGTCTGCCTGCCCACTTCGATGTCCAAAGGTTGCCAAAGGTTATCTAAAAAAAAAAAAAAACCCACACACAACAAATTGGCATTTTAGTGCATGATTTCCAAACAACAACAAATTATGCTGAATAACATGCCTGAAGTGGATGCAGACAGCTGTTGTGAAGACGGTCCTGGCTGGGGCTCATTTGTGCGTCCGATTACAGACGCACATTCTGCCCGCAGTCTACTGATGGCGTCATTGCACTTGGAGGAACTACGGCACCCGAGTGATTTAAATCTGGGGTCTAGAAGTGTGGCTAGGGTCAACACACTAATGACTCCAGGTTGGAAGCAGTGTCTGTGACTCGACGCTTCAGGTGTTCCTGTAGGTGTATGGCTGCCTGTGTGTGCAAGGTTGAAGCATTACGCACTAGTGTAAGATGGAGCATTTTCATCATCGGGATGACCTTTGACCCTGACACTCGCCTCTCTTCAGACAACTCCACTGTAGCTTGATGGAAAGGAGCAAGCACAAGAAGTGTTTCTCCTATGATGGTATACTCATCAGCTGTAAGTGGAGTCAAATCTGTTTTTAGAGAGGCCAGAGATACCCACACTGGTTCCCTCTCATCATGTAGCCTTGACAACATTTCATATGTGCTGTTCCAGCGTGTTGGCACCTCATTGATAAGTTTCAGGCTTGGTCGTCCCATCTGTTGCTGCACTTGAGCGAGCTTCTCCTTGGCTGTAGTGCTTGATCTGAAGTATGTGACAATGTGCCTAGCTTTGTGTCTGATGGATGTAAGTGTGGGGATCTGATCACATGATTTACTAACTAATTAATTTAGACTATGTGCAATGCAAATTGAGTGCTGAATTTGAAGTTGTCGAGTGGATGCAATCATGTTGGGTGCTGCGTCGGTCACAAGACACTTTACTTTATTGGTTATGGCCCAGTCCTCCATCATGCCCCTTTTGACTTGGGCCAAATTGTCAGCAGTGTGACTTTGTGGAAAGTACTGCACTCCCAACACAGACGTACACAACTGCAAATTCTCATTAATGTAGTGACAGGTAAGAGCCAAGTAAGCCTCCATGTTCACAGATGTCCACATGTCAGCTGTTATACTCACTGCCACAGCTTACTGTACTTACTTTTTCACTCGTTCCCGTTCCTCCTCGTACTTTTTCGCCACCATTTGTTTGATGGTCTGAAAATTACACCAAGTCAAACCAAAAGCAAATCCATATATTTAAATTAAAGATTAAATAAATTGGATATATCAACTACTACTTTAGATAATTTCCACAAACCTTTCTGGTTGGCAAAACATATGAGGGCTGAAGGGCCTGAATCAGTTCCCTGAACCCTTCACTCTCCACAATGCTGAGGGGCTGGCAGTCCTTCACAATGAAACTGAGCACAGCTTCATCCAGCACCTGCTTACTGGAAGCTTGATGGTTAAAAATGAAGTCAAAAATAAATTAATAGGAATTAATTATCAATAAAGCAACTGTGAGTAAGTAGTAGAAGGGCTGTATACCTGCGTCTATGCTGGGTGTATTTGGGACTTCATGTTCATGCCTGGCCCTATAATGCCTCAGCATTGAGGAGGTGCTCTTGTTGAAATATGACAACTCTGTCGAACAAATGCGACATTTAGCCTGCAGAAAATATGAAGAGTAAACTAAGAGTCACTTTCAAATGAATTTGAATTCAGATAAATCAAGTGGAAACTCTGAGAGGAACAGGATGAAACAACAAGGAAATTAAAACAAAGAAAATAGTATTTTAAAAATACTGTATTTTTTGGAAATACTGTGGAGAGCGTGGAATAAAGAAGCTGAATTGCTTTTTAATTCAGGTTTATTCAAGCATCACATCATCCCCAGCCTTCTCTCTCAAACGAGCAAAGAGACTGAGCTACATCCAAGCTTCACATTTATAACATTTCACACAAAGGCTTTTCACACAGATGATTCACACAAAGGAAGAGTCATGTATCCCCGTCAAAACCCTCTATTGACATTTCTTCCTCTTCCAGACCTTTAGTCCCCCACCTGTCTCCGGGGGGTCGGGAAGTCCTTTCATCGTACCCCCGTCCTCTTGTTGTTCCCCACAGGTGGTCCAGACCCATTGTCCCCTTCGGTCGTGAGGTCAAGCTCCATATGTAATCTCAGCATCCACTTTATGCTTAAACATATGTAGGTACAAATACACGGGCTACATACCCCCCCCCCCCCACAAACGACGAAGAATGGACAATACATTCAATTTTCAGTGAACATGCTACTATCAACAGTACATCTAACATCAGACAGTCTGTGCGCTGCCTGGGCTTCAACCGCCTTCCGAATCTGCTGTAAGCCGGCCTTGCCTTCCCTGCGGCGCCCCTCTGCGAAGGATCTGTTGACTGAGGAAGAGAGTGGTTATCTGATCCCTGCGGGGCCCCCGGGACGCTTCCCTTGGGAGGTCTGCCGCGTCGAGGTGCCCTCGCTACCCGTACAGACTCGTCATTCATCACAAAAGCAGGTTTCAGTCTGTCAATACTAACTGTCTCTTTTCTGTCTCCCAAATCTAGCACAAAATGCTTATCACCTGTCTCCAGCACTCTATATGGCCCATCATATGGCGGTGTGAGGGTTGATCTTAAAGCCTCGTGCCTGACAAAAACGAACTCAGCATTTTTTAAAGCTTTGGGAACGAAAACGCGTGGAAAAGCGTGATGAACGGGGCCCGGGAGCATGTCCGCTCCTGTGCCGACTAGTGGCCCAAGAGCCGGGAGGTGGACTGGCTCCGGGTGTTCTGGTAAAAACTCGCCTGGCAGCCTGAGAGGTTGTGCGAACACTAACTCCGCTGAGGAGGCATCTAAATCCTCTTTGGGTGCAGAACGCAACCCTAATAAAACCCATGGTAGTTTGTTTACCCAATCTGCATCCGTGAGTGACGCTCTGAGGGCTGCCTTCAAAGACCTATGAAAACGCTCGCATAAACCATTAGCCTGAGGGTGATAAGCAGTAGTGCGGTGAATTTTTGCTTCTAAGCCGCTGGCCATCGCTGACCAAAGCTCAGAGACAAATTGAGGCCCTCTATCGGACGTAATATCCGACGGAACACCAAAACGCGCTACCCAGGCCGTTAAAAAAACGCGAGCCACCTCCGTAGCCGTGGTTGATGCCACTGGGACCACTTCCGGCCAACGTGTGGTTCGGTCCACCATTGTCAAAAAATGTGTGAACCCCTGCGATGACGGTAGAGGGCCCACGAGGTCGACATGCACATGGTCGAATCTCCTGGCCGGGATGTGAAACGGTTCTAAAGGGGCTCTCGTGTGCTTGTGAATTTTAGCCCGCTGACAGGACATGCAGGTCTTTGCCCACTCCTTCACGTGCTTGCGCAGGCTCGGCCAAACAAACTTTTCCGCTACCATTTTCGCCGAAGCGCGCACTCCTGGGTGTGCCAAGGAGTGGACCGAGTCAAAAACGCGGCGGCGCCACGCGGCCGGGACTACCGGGCGTGGGCGCCCGGTCAATACATCGCAGATTAAGGGGGGTGTACCGGTTTGCAAGCATCTGCCCTCCAGCCTTAACCCTGTTGGTCCAGACTGGAGTGCGCGCACGTCCGCATCTGCCCCCTGCTCCGCTGCCATGGCTGCGTAATCTATCTCCACGTGAACTGGGGCCGCGCGCGCTCCCACGCTGCTACTTTGCTGCGCGGCCACGGTGGGGTAATCTGCCTCTGCGCGCGCTGGTGCCATGACCACGCGCAAGAGGCAGTCTGCCACCACGTTGAGTTTACCCGCTACGTGTCGAATGTCAGTGGTAAATTCCGAAATTGCGGCCAGCTGCCTCTGCTGCCGGCCCGACCACGGATCTGAAATTTTGGACATCGCATACGTGAGCGGCTTGTGGTCCACGAAAGCGGTGAAACGCCGCCCTTCCAGCCAGAACTGGAAATGGCGAATAGCCAAATGAAGCGCCAACAGCTCCCTGTCAAACACGCTGTATTTTCGCTCGGCCTCGCTCAAGGATTTGCTGAAAAAAGCCAGCGGCTGCCAAACCCCGGCAACCTGCTGTTCTATCACGGCCCCTATGGCCACCTCTGATGCGTCGGTCGTTTGCGCGATTCGTGCCGATGGGTCAGGATGAGCTAGGAGCGCAGCGTCAGCCAAAGCTTTTTTTACCTCCGTGAACACGCGCTCCCACTCTGGGGACCACTCGATAGTATTGGATGGTTTTTGTTTTTTTAGCGCGGCGTATAATGGCTGCATGAGCTGCGCTGCATGGGGCAGGAAACGGTTATAAAAATTCACCATCCCTAAAAATTCCTGCAATGACTTGACCATTTGTGGTCGGGGAAAATCCGCCACTGTGCGCACCTTATCCGGTAACGGAACTGCCCCTTCTGGGGAAACGCGGTGGCCCAAAAAATCGATCTGCGCGACGCCGAACTGGCACTTGGCTGGATTAATTATTAAACCGTGCTCTCCCAATCTCCTAAAAACCGCAGTGAGGTGTTTTTCGTGTTCTTCCTCTGAAATACTGGCGACCAAAATGTCGTCGAGGTAAACAAACACAAATGGGAGATCGCGTAACACAGCGTCCATCATCCGTTGGAACGTTTGCGCTGCCCCTTTAAGACCAAACGGCATGTGTAGAAACTCAAAAAGTCCGAACGGGGTTATTACCGCTGTTTTAGGAATGTCCGCAGGTCGGACTGGAACCTGATGGTAGCCGCGAACCAGGTCTATTTTTGAAAAAATGCGCGCCCCCGCCTGATGTATTGAAAAATCCTGGATGTGTGGGATGGGGTAGCGATCGTGTGCTGTGGCGTTGTTTAGCCTGCTATAATCGCGGCACGGTCTCCAGGAGCCGTCAGCTTTCGGGACCATATGGAGCGGCGAAGCCCATGGGCTTTTCGAACAGCGAAGGATGCCCAGCCTCTCCAGGCTGGCGAACTCCTCGCGCGCTATGGAGAGCTTGGCAGCATCCAAGCGCCGAGCCTTCGCAAAAACGGGGGGGCCAGCTGTAGTTATAAAATGCTCCACCCCGTGTTTCGCGACCGTTGCTGAAAAAGTGGGTACTGTGAGTGCTGGAAACTGGGTGAGGAGTGTGTGGAACTTACCACCTGCTGTGGCGACGTTGGACTGTACTGGTGGCGGGGACACTTGAGCTGCACAGGGGAGAGAGTAGAAAGAGAGTGCATTTACCAGCTGCCTATTGGCAAGATCAACTAACAGACCATGTGAGCATAAAAAATCAGCCCCCAACATGTTGAAACTCACCGCCGCTATGACAAAAGTCCATTCATACGTGCGGCCATGTAAGCGTAAAGACAAAGTCCTTTTCCCGTAGGTGTTGATGCTCGAGCCGTTTGCCGCCGTCGCGCTGTACCACGGGGTCCAGCCAACCGGTCAGCATAGGTTGGGGTGATGAAACTCACTTGGGCTCCGGTGTCTATGAGGAACTCCCGCCCGGAGCACGCATCTGTAATGTAGAGCAGCTTGCTGTTTTCACCGAGAGTCGAAGCTACTAACGACCCTCGGTCTTGCCGTTTCCCAAACTCCTGAAGCTGCATGGCGGCACACACCTGTGTGCCCTCTCGGCGAACCTCCGATGGTAAAAGCAGAGATCCTCTCCTCCGCTGCGTCGGGGCCACGCCTCTGCCACTGAACCATCACCTCCACCGCGTCGAGGCCGCGCTGCTGCCGTTGTTGGCAGGGTTGGGTCTGCTGCCTCTGGCTCACCGCTGCCTTGGGTCGCCGCTGCCGTTGTCTGCTCGCCGCAGGCGTCCAGGAGCCTCTCTGCCTCCTGGGCCAGCTCCCAGAAATCCTCCTGGCTCTCACAACGTACGCCAGACAGCGTTCCTCTCATGTGCGTCGGGAGGTTAGTTAGGAAGATGTATTTGAAGAGGAAATCATCGTTGTCTGACCCCCTCAGCTGCAGCATGTCTTCCATTAGGGCGCCTGGCCTGTGTCCTCCTTGGTTGAGCAAAGCCAGGAGCCTCCTAGCCCTCTCTTCGGCTGAGGGCGTGAAAAACTTGGTGAGGGCAGCTTTCAACCTGCCGTATTTGTCGCGGGCGGGTGGCTGCTGTACCAAGCTCCGCACGCACCGGGCTGTGCGGTTGTCGAGCCTAGCGATGACATGGTGAAACTTAGTGTCATCCGCCGTTACCCCTGTGAGCGCGAACTGTGACTCCGCTTGTAGGAACAACGACTGTGGGTTGTCCTGCCAGAATTCTGGCAGTTTGACGGCTACGGCACTCGCTAGGGCAGACTCCAGCAAGTCCGGAACGCGGAGACCCTCTCCAGGCATTCTCCACGTCACTGGGTCACCAATGTGGGGAGCGTGGAATAAAGAAGCTGAATTGCTTTTTAATTCAGGTTTATTCAAGCATCACATCATCCCCAGCCTTCTCTCTCAAACGAGCAAAGAGACTGAGCTACATCCAAGCTTCACATTTATAACATTTCACACAAAGGCTTTTCACACAGATGATTCACACAAAGGAAGAGTCACGTATCCCCGTCAAAACCCTCTGTTGACATTTTTTCCTCTTCCAGACCTTCAGTCCCCCACCTGTCTCCGGGGGGTCGGGAAGTCCTTTCATCGTACCCCCGTCCTCTTGTTGTTCCCCGCAGGTGGTCCAGACCCATTGTCCCCTTCGGTCGTGAGGTCAATCTCCATATGCAATCGCAGCATCCACTTTATGCTTAAACATATGTAGGCACATATACACGGGCTACAATACCTTATTTTCCGATATCAGATCAAAATGGTCCCACACGGTGGAAACCTTTCTTTTGCCTTGACGCTGCTGCTCGTGCTCCATAATTCGTGATAAATTTGTACAAGGACCGTCCGCAACACATACGAGTCTTTGGGCAAATGCATCCCGTTGACAGATGCGCTTCCTTATAAACAACGGCGTGTCAGTGTTTCGACACCCTAGCGTCACGTGACCGATACAGTCCCTGTATCGGTCACGTGACTTTCTTAATGCGAGACGCACCGACACGCACCGAAACTGGGTTTCGCTCTATGAGCCCGACGCATGCGCCGACGCATTGGTGTTGCCGGACCCATCACTAGTCACCAACCTTTTTGAAACCAAGAGCTACTTCATGGGTATCGAGTCATGTGAAGGGCACCAGCTTGACACACTCCTCTAAAATAACAAATTGTGTATATATATATATATATATACATAAATAAATAATTATCAATAACTTAGAGTGGGTAACAGACAAGATCAATATTCAACTCTTTATTTTTATTAATCTCAGCAATTGTTCAGATGCTCACTTCTACATTTCATTAAAAAAATGTCCAGTTTTCACCAGTCCCTTTTAACCATAAAAAACTAAACTCTTTTAATTTATGAACTATGTTGAACCATGTTTGAAAAAGTTATGCAACATTTAAGAAAAATCAACGTTCATATTAAATAAATCTTATCACATTTTTAACTGAACAAATCTGCTGCAATTCTGCTCAAAATCTGTTACATTTAATAAACACACTTTTGTGTGTTCTTCTTCACTGGAATTATATCCATACAGTTCTTGCCAAGAATCATGCTTGAGTAATAACCAGCGCTGTCCTTTCATGAGAAGAAGCTAAACAAGCACTGAGAGTGCTTATATGCACTGTGGCGCAGTGGTTAGCACCGCGGCAGCAGTTTACCCTCGGCCGGGAGATCATGGGTTCAATCCCTGCCCCCGGCCAACAGTGATCTGTGTGGAGTTTGCATGTTCTCCCCGTGTTGCGTGGGTTTACTCCGGGATTTCTCCAGTTTCCTCCCACAAGCCAAAAACATGCAGGTTAGGGAGTTAAGGGGCGCTTGCGCACGCAGCGACCAGCAGCTGGTGGCTTGTCACTGGACTGTAGAACAAATCTACCTACGGGTACAAAATAAGTCCAAAAAAAAAAAAAGAGAGAGTGGGCAGCAGTTTCATGACGCGTCGCCACAGTTGCCCTGCAAATGAAACACACGCAGCTTCCTTTCACGGTAGTAAAAAAGAACTCTTCCTCCCACTCACTTTGAAAATGATAAATTTTCTGTCTTTTTTTTTGCCATGTTTTTGGGCTAGGAAACTGCACTCCGCTCACCATCTTCACTGGCCGCTAGCTTACTCTCCACAAGCGCGAAGGTTTTTGTCATGCGCACAATACTGACCTTTGAACTAGGTCAGAGTTCACCTTAACTTTATGTATAATAAACATATTTTCATTTTTTTTATTTTTAAGACATTGTCATTTTAAAATCTATATAAATGCAAGTGTGATTTTAAAAAATATCGGCAGAAAAAATTACATCTTAGACGCAGCTCACTTGCAAGTTGTGCTATTTTTAGAACAGGCCTGCGGGCGACTCATGTGGTCCTTGCGGGCGACTTGGTGCCCGCGGGCACCGCGTTGGTGACCCCTGGCCTAGGCTATAAGAAGATTGCCAACATCCTTGAAATTGAGCTGCAGCACAGTGGCCAAGACCATACAGTGGTTTAACAGGACAGGTTCGACTCAGAACAGGCCTCGCCATAGTCAACCAAAGAAGTTGAGCACACGTGCTCAGTGTCATATCCAGAGGTTGTCTTTTGAGAATAGACATTTGAGTGCTGCCAGCATTGCTGCAGAGGTTGAAAGGGTGGGGGGGTCAGCCTATCAGTGCTCAGACCATATGCCACACACTGCATCAAATTGGTCTGCATGGCTGTCATCCCAGAAGGAAGCCCCTTTTAAAGATGATGCACAAGAAAGCCCACAAACAGTTTGCTGAAGACAAGCAGACTAAGGACAAGGATTACTGGAACCATGTCCTGTGGTCTGATGAGACCAAGATAAACTTATTTGGTTCAGATGGTGTCAAGAATGTGTGGCAGCAACCAGGTGAGGAGTATAAAGACAAGTGTGTCTTGTCTACAGTCAAGCATGGTGGTGGGAGTGTCATGGTTTTGGGCTGCATGAGTGCTGCCGGCACTGGGGAGCTACAGTTCATTGAGGGAACCATGAATGCCAACATGTACTGTAACATACTGAAGCAGAGCATGATCCCCTCCCTTCGGAAACTGGGCCGCAGGACAGTATTCCAACATGATAACGACCCCAAACACACCTCCAAGATGACCACTGCCTTGCTAAAGAAACTCAGGGTAAAGGTGATGGACTGGCCAAGCATGTCTCCAGACCTAAACCCTATTGAGCATCTGTGGTGCATCCTCAAACATCCGTTTTTAATTAATTTTTTAATTAATTAAAAACGGAAGGTGGAGGAGTGCAAGGTCTCTAACATCCACCAGCTCCGTGATGTTGTCATGGAGGAGTGGAAGAGGATTCCAGTGGCAACCTGTGAAGCTCTAGTGAGCTCCATGCCCAAGAGAGTTAAGACAGTGCTGGAAAATAATGGTGGCCACCAAAATATTGACACTTCTAAACTTGTAACTTTTTTCTCCATTTAACTGTAAATGCAGTTTACTCAACGACCACAAGATGTCAGTGAAACCTAAAGTTTCCTAAAGCTCATTTCCATTACAGTAAACCTTTAATTAAAACATGGTTAATCATAAATCAAAATGTATAATTGAAAAATAATTTTATTTAAACTGATGTACATTCATCTTTTTTCTTTTGTCTGATCCCTTTAGGGGTCGCCACAGCAGATCATCTTCCTCCGTCTCACCCTATCCCTTCATCTTCCTCGGTAACGCCAACACTCTCCATGTCCTCCTTCACTACATCCATGAATTCATCATTTCTCTTTATTTTAGACACTTAACATGCAACATAAATGAGATTTTGTTGGGATATAAACATTTTTAGCTCACAAATGAGGAGACAAAATTATAAACTCATATTTAACTGTGGAAAAAGCATAACAGAATTTATTAGACACATGCTTATTAGTTTGTATAAAAACCCAATTATCTGTGTATTTGCTGTCAGATTGATTTAATAAACCACACAGAGAATAAATGAGGGTTTGTCCTCCCATAACCATTTTTATTGTCAGAATTTCTACCATCATAAAAATAGACTGAAAACAATCAGAAATTTACAGATGTTACAGCAATAGTTCAAACACAAAAATATTTGACAGATAAAAAACATGTTTTGAATTCAAAGGGGTCACTGACTGAAAAATTGCATTTTTGTAGGTTTTAACCCTTTGTGGTGCATAACTGCGACATACCCCCTAGTGGTCAAGAGTGGTAAATATTTTTTGTCAGTAAAATAGTTCAGGTTTCCAAGGCTATAACTTGAAAGTGGTAAGAGATAATGACTTACTGTCAATTAGAAAGATGTAAAATATGATCCAAAGTTTCAGACAGGAATAAATCTATGCATCTAATTTGCATAATGTCACGACACCTCTTTAAATTCCATAACTCAGTCAAAACTGGACTTTGGATGTATTTACACAAAAAAATATTCAGTCTTTTGACACCTTTTTTGTACAGAGGAACCTCATCATCTTATCTGATTTCTCCGGTTTCCTCCCACATGCCAAAAACATGCATGTTAGGTTAATTGGCTGTTCTAAATTGTCCCTAGATATTTGTTTCCTATAGGCCCTTAGAATAGAGGGTTAGTATTAATGAAAGCGCTTTGAGTGGTCTTTGTGACTAGAAAAGCGCTATATAAGTGCAGGTTAGTTAGTTAGTTAGTTATCTTCAAAGTATATGAACAAGAAATCAGTACATTTAAAAAAAAAAAAAACAGTTCGAACAGCTGTTCGGGGCATATAATTGCTTGGTAGATGCATTGCCACCGCAAGTCACTATCCATCCATCCATCCATCCATCTTCTACCGCTTTTCCGGAGGTCCGGGTCGCGGAGGCAGCAGTTCAAGCAGAGAAGCCCAGACTTCCCTCTCCCCAGCCACCTGCTCCAGCTCTTCAGAGGGGATACCAAGGCGTTCCCAGACCAGCTGGGAGACATAGTCTCTCCACCGAGTCCTGGGTCTGCCCCGGGGTCTCCTCCCAGTGGGACGTGCCTGAAACACCTCAAGTGGAAGGCGTCCAGGAGGCATCCTAATCAGATGCCCATACCACCTCAACTGACTCCTTTCAATGTGGAGGAGCAGCGGTTCGACTCTGAGCCTCTCCCGGATGACTGCGCTCCTCACCCTATCTCTGAGGATGAGTCCAGCAATCGGAGGCAAACGGAGAAAGCTCATTTCAGCCGCTTGTATCCGCGATCTCGTTCTTTCGGTCATTACCCAAAGCTCGTGACCATAGGTGAGAGTAGGAACGTAGATTGACTGGTAAATCGACAGCTTTGCCTTAGAACTAAGCTCCCTCTTCACCACAACAGACCGGTACAACGTCCGCATCACTGCAGATGCTGCTCCAATCCGTCTGTCGATCTCTCGCTCCATTTTCCCCTCACTCGTGAACAAAACCCCAAGATACTTAAACTCCTCCACTTGGGGCAGGAGCCTGTCCCCAACCCGGAGAGGACAATCCACCTTTTTCCGGCTGAGGACCATGGACTCGGACTTGGAGGTGCTGATTCTCATCCCAGCCGCTTCACACTCAGCGGCAAACCGTCCCAGCAAGAGCTGTAGGTCATTGCTGGATGAAGCCAACAGGACAACATCATCTGCAAACAACAGAGATGAGATCCTGTGGTCACCAAGCATGACACCCTCCATTCCCTGGCTGCGCCTCGAAATCCTGTCCATAAAAATTATGAACAGGATCGGTGACAAAGGGCAGCCCTGGCGGAGTCCAACTCTCACTGGGAATGACTCCGACCAAGTGTTGGCAATACGAACCAAACTCTCACAACGGTCGTACAGAGACCGAATAGCTCGTAACAACAAGCCCGATACCCCATACTCCCGAAGCACCCCCCACAAAAATCCACGAGGGACGCAGTCAAATGCCTTCTCCAAGTCCACAAAACACATGTAAACTGGTTGGGCAAACTCCCACGAACCCTCAAGAATTCTCGAGAGGGTAAAGAGCTGGTCCGATGTGCCACGGCCAGGACGAAAACCACATTGCTCCTCCTGAATCCGAGGTTTGACCAACAGCCGGACTCTCCTCTCCAGTACCTTGGCATAGACCTTCCCAGGGAGGCTGAGGAGTGTGATCCCTCTAAAGTTGGAGCACACCCTCCGGTCCCCTTTTTTGAAGAGAGGAACCACCACCCCGGTTTGCCATGCCAAAGGCACTGCCCCCGACCTCCACGCAATGTTGCAGAGGCGTGTCAACCATGACAACCCAACAACATCCAGGGCCTTGAGGTACTCAGGGCGAATCTCGTCCACCCCCGGGGCCCGGCCACCAAGGAGATTTTTAACCACCTTGGCGACCTCAGCCCCTGTGATAGGTGAGTCATCCCCCTCGTCCCCAAACCCTGCTTCCTCTGTGGAAGGCGTATCAGTGGGATTGAGGAGATCCTCAAAGTATTCCTTCCACCGCCCGACGATATCCCCAGTTGAAGTCAACAGTGTCCCATCCGCACCATACACAGTGTGGACGGGGAGCTGCTTTCCCCTCCTGAGCCGCCGAACAGTTTGCCAGAATCTCTTTGAAGCCGACTGAAAGTCTTGTTCCATGGCCTCACCGAACTCCTCCCATACCCGGGTTTTTGCTTCAGCAACCACCCGAGCTGCACTCCGCTTGGCCTGCCGGTACACCTCAGCTGCTTCGGGAGTCCCACAAGCCAACCAAGCTTGATAGGACTCCTTCTTCAGCTTAATGGCCCCCCTCACCACTGGTGTCCACCACTTGGTTCGGGGGTTGCCACCACGAGATGCACCGACCACCTTGCGGCCGCAGCTCTGGGCCGCCGCTTCAACAACAGAGGTGGAGAACATGGCCCATTCAGACTCCATGTCTCCAGACTCCCTCGGGATGTGGTTGAAGTTCTTCCGGAGGTAGGAGTTGAAGACCTCCCGGACAGGGGCCTCAGCCAGACGCTCCCAGCACACCCTCACTATACGTTTGGGTCTACCAGGTCTGAATGGCTTCCTCCCCTGCCATCGGATCACTACTAGCTAGCTAAATGTTTCTGGTTTTATTGTACTCCAGGGACTGGTCATATCCTACCGACCACTGAAGCCACACACTACTGTCCACCACTGATGCTTTATTTCATTCATTTGAGACAAATTAATGTTACTCGACTCTGAGCTAGTCAGCTATGGGCAGCCATATTCCATGGCGGTGGCTAATGTTAGCAATACTGATGTAGGAGGTGAGGACAGAGTTGAAGGCAGTCTCAGAGATCTTAAAGTACCAAGTTCTGAAACAGGCCATTTTCAGAAAAATAAAAAACAGATCTGCTGCAATAATTAAATAATTAAAGAAAATATGAACAAAAGACATCATAAACATTTCATTAAGACATGTGTGAGAGCTGTTAAAATGTGGAAAAAGTGCAGTCAATGACCCTTTAAATATACATCAAAGTACCATGAGAAACATTTAACTGCAACAGAAAGTTGTTTTTTTTTTTCAGTTTAAAACACACGTATCCCACACCAAAATAAAATCTGAAATAAAATCTAATGAGCAGCTCCATCACCATACTCAGTTTTATCCTTGATTTTTCTGTTTTCCACACAGTAATTATTTGTTAGAAACATTTCCTCACTTTTAAGCTCTCTGTCCCCAATTCTGAATCAGCAGACATCTATTCAATCTAAGATAATGACAACATCTGGATGACTGTTCCAGACCAAATGTTTGATTTGTCAACTAGAGCAGCTGAATGTTTCTGGAAAATTTCCACCATCATGTTTGGTCTCATCTTTCTTGTTGATGTTTGAACATTTACAAGAAAAAAGTCACAAATTTATGAGAAAAAAAATGTAAAAAGAAAAAAAGATGCAAATTTACAAGAAAAGTCACAATTTTAGAAAATTAGTTAGCCGATTAGCATAATAGCTTATGCCAACACCATTTATTCCTTGGCACTTGTGTGATGTGGTGAACATGGTTGACTGGTATTTCTGGAAACCACTGAAGGCATTGCCAATAAAAAGTCATTTTGCTGCAGACAAACTAATTAGCTAATTGGAAACAGTTGTGCTCACTGTCCTCCAAGCAGAAATTGTACGACCCCATCTAAGGATGCTTTCACACCTAATCCACTTAGTCTGGACTTTCAGACTTTTCAGTTTGATTCTGACCCAAATTTTAGGTGTGAAACCTTCCCTGAACCACGGTCCAGGCCAGAGAGGCAAAATTTGGACTGGTTTAAAGAGGCGGTCTGGGTCCAGATCAAAGTGAACCTTGGTCCATTTGTTTAGAGTATGAAAGCGATGTTCTGAAAGGTTTGGACTTTCAGACCAAACAGGAAGTTAAGGCAGCCGATAACTGGGAAAATGATTGTTAGTGGCATAAACAGTCACTTGAAAAACTCGTTAAAATGCAGAAATTTATCTGATACTTTCAGAGAGGATGAGATAGAGTTTATGACTAAAAGGCAAGCAATGCAAGAAAACACCTTAGAGGGTGAGCAGCATGTTTGCCAACTACTGGTCTGTGCCAACAACACCAACATCATGACAACAACACCTAGACACGCCACGTAAAGTTGTTTAGTTCTCTTGGAAAAGCAGCAGTGTGAAGCCAAACTTAATCATACCAAATGTAGACGATGGAACAAAAACACGAACCTTGGTCCTGAATTTGGTGAGACCTTTCAGGTTATTTTCCTGGCAAATTTATTACTTTTGTAATAAATTCAGTATTTTTTCCCTAAAATTCCTAAATTTTCCATGTTTTGTGATAAATTCTTTACCTTTCTTCCACACAAATTCACAACCATACACTCATAAATTTGCAACTCTTTTCTCAAATGTTCATGATTTGTCTTGTACATTTGCTCTTTTCCTCTCAAAGATTTATTTGAACAGATGCATTTTTGAATGGAAGCTGCCCATTTTTTGTCACTGACCTTTACATAATTGATGAAGACCATGGTGTCTGTGTGAGCTGATAATTTGGTAGAAATCTATGACGTATTAAATCTCTCCATGACTGTATAGTTATTAAAATAAGTACAGATATACCAAGTACAGTAAAAGTTGGCCTACTGAATTTAGGAGTACCCTTTTTTTGGTTAAGCACCTGCCCATCACCATGTACGTCACTGCTGAGAATGATTCATCAGTGGTGCTACAACCTCAGAAACTTTTTCCTTTAATTTTTCAGCCTGTTCTTCATTTGAGTTTTTTTCTGGCTAGCCTTTTTCTTTTGTGTGTCAGCATCTGTAATTGGTTCCATTTTCGTAATCCGAGTCCCCTGTATTTGTACCTCTAAAGAGACGGGGATATATTTCTCAAGCAGTTTCTTAAAACTTTCACTGTCAGCCAGAGGGAGACCACAGGTTTTGGGCAGAAGAGGAGAACCAACGACAGTCGACTGCACCTGTCCGTTGACCTCTGCCTCCAGCACCGTTTCTTTCATTGTCACTTTGGTGACCTTTAGAAGCTTGATTGTTGCTTTCTTAGGTTCACTTTGAACCTGTTGAGAAACAAGAGGACGGAAGTCAAAATATTTTATTTATTAACACTATGATTTTTTTGTGCATCTGATGCAGTTGACAAAATTCAACCCATCCATCCATCCATCTTCTTCCGCTTAATCCTTTTAGGGTCGGGGGGGGGGGGCGCTGGAGCCTATCCCAGCATCTTTGGGCGAGAGGCAGGGTCCACCCTGGACAGATCGCCAGTCCATCACAGGGCCAACACAGAGAGACAGACAACCATTCACTCTCACAGTCATAGCTAAGGACAATTTGGAATCCCCAGCTGATGCCAGTTAACCTAACCTGCATGTCTTTGGCCTGTGGGAGGAAACCGGAGTACCCAGAGTAAACCCACGCAGACACGGGCACAACATGCAAACTCCACACAGACAAAGGGCAGCCCTGGTGGAGTCTAGGGATGGGAATTGAAAAGATTTTATCAATATCAATGGCAATGTCGATTTTGCTTATTAACCCGATTCTTTATCGATTCCCTTATCAATTGTTGATCAGTTTTCCATGTGGGGAAAAAAGCAGGCCTTCACAGGATTTCAGCATCAGCGCAGGAGTTTTGTTATTTTCTGACTTTAAACAATGCTTCTTCTCTTAAAAAGATATAATAAAATCAAGTATAAAAGACTGTAAACATGCAAAAATGGGTATTTATGCCTTGTAACTCTTCTTATGTTTAAATTATGAAAAGCAATATAAAGAAAAACAGTATAAATAGAATAGTGAAGTGATTAGAAACAACTGCACCATTATGCTATTTTAGCAAAGGGTGGCGCAGTGGTTAGAACTGTGGCAGCACAGCAAGAAGGTGACGGGATCGATTCCACCTCTGTCCATCGTGGGTCCGATCCCACCCCCCAACCATCAGTGACCCTTCTGTGTGGAGTTTGCATGTTCTGCCCGTGTCTGCGTGGGTTTACCCCAGGTACTCCGGTTTCCTCCCACAGGCCAAAAACATGCAGGTTAGGTTAATTGGAGACTCTAAAGTGGCCCTAGGCGTGAATGGTGAAGGGTTTAGCGCCACACCGTGGCTGCCTCACCCATCCAGGTGGATGCCCTGAATATCCCTCTGGGATTAATAAAGTATCCAAAATCAAAAATCAATTACAAAAACATACATGCTGTGCTTGGGTCTAATTTTTGCATGTTTTTTTTTAAATATATACAGTATATATGCACAGTGTATATACACACATGCATAAAATAATTGTATATTAACATAACGGTAAAACCTCAAGACATTACTCACTCTGGGAAAGAGTAATTCAGTATTAATCTGTAGCCTACATCACACGTACCACCTACCCAAACTCCAGCTGCTCTACAGTCATGAATGGATGCAGCTAGCATCAGTGGGTCATCCTTGCAAGGAGCGAAGGATGAGCAGGTTGGGAAAAACCTCACAGCCACCTGTTGCTGTCATCATCTAAAAAGAATGGGCTCATATTTAAATATCAGATATTTTTAGTTGGGTTTTGTGAGTTAAAAAATGAATTAAACTTAGCCTGCAAGGCTGCTAGCATTGCGCAAATATTCTATTAATAATAATAAGCTAATATTACCGTCACTAACAGAGGTGTTGCTGTTTGGGAATCAGGTGCGGGCGCACTTCGTAGACTGTCGAACACATTGCAATCTTTTATTTTATCCCATGCTGCCACGTCAACAGATGTTTCAACTTGTGTTTATCATACACCATGCTGCTAGTGTTTACAAACACTTCTGCCATTATCCCGCGGTAGCACGGTGTCATGGCGTTGCTTGGTAATGGCAGCGTGATGCCATGACACATGCAAAAAAACAACAACAAAAAAAAAACAACATGGAAGTATTCAAACCCACAGCATCAATAAAAGGAATTGATAACATCAGCGACGACGATTCCAGGGGCTTGAAAAATTTAGAACCGGTTCCGGTTTGGAACCGGTTCAAAATTCCCATCCCTAGTTTGCATGTTCTCGCTGTGCTGTGTGGGTTTACCCCGGGGGCTCCGGTTTCCTTCCACAATCCAAAGACATGCATGTTAGGTTAGCTGGTTGTTCTAAATTGTCCCTAAATATCTGTCTCCTATAGGCCCTTAGAATAGAGGGTTAGTACTAGTGATGTGCTTTGAGTGGTCTTTGAGACTAGAAAAAGCGTTATATAAGTACAGGTCCTTATCCCCTTATCCCCCCTAGTGGAGTCCAACTCTCACTGGGAACGAGTTCAACTGAGTGTTGGTAATATGAACCAAACTCTTGTAATGGTAATAGAGACCGGATAGCTCGTAGCAATGAGCCCAATACCCCATACTCCCGAAGCAACTTTCCCATAACACCCCACGATTGACGCGGTTGAATGCTTTCTCCAGGTCCACAAAACACATGTGGACTGGGTGGGCAAACTCCCATGAATCCTCAAGGATTCTGGAGAAAGTGAAGAGCTGGTCCGATGGGCCACAGCCAGGATGAAAACCCCATTGCTCCTCCTGAGTCTGAGGTTTGCCCAACAGCCAGACTCTCTTCTCCAGTACTCTGGCATAGACCTTCCCAGGGAGGCTCAGGAGTGTGATCCCTCTAGAGCTGGAACACAGCCTCCGGTCCCCCTTAAAGAGAGGAACCACCACCCCAGTTTGCCAGGCCGAAGGTACTGTCCCCGACCTCCATGCAATGTTGCAGAGGCATGTCAGCTACGACAGCCCTACAACATCAGGGTATTGAGGTACTCAGGCCGAATCTCATCCACCCCCAGTCAGACAATAGTTTTTAAACCACTATGGTGACCTCAGCCCCTGTGATGGGTGAGTCGTCCCCCTCATCCTCAAGCCCTGCTGTCTCTGTGAGAGATGTGTCAGTGGGATTGAGGAGATCCTCAAAGTATTCCTTCCACTGCCCGATGATGTCTCTAGTCAAAGTCAGCAGCTCTCCATCCACGCCATACACAGTGTGGATAGGGAGCTGCTTCACTCTCCTGAGTCGCCAGATGTGTCTGCCAGAATCTCGTCGAGGTCAACTGAAAGTCTTGCTCCATGGCTTCACCGGGTTCCTCCCAAACCGGAGATTTAGCCTCAGCAACCGCTCAAGCTGCAACTCCGCTTGGTCTGCTGGTACAACTCAGTTGCTTCAGGAGTCCCACAAGCTAACCAAGCTCAGTAGGACTACCTTCTTCAGCTTGATGGCTCCCTCACCTCTGGTGTTCATCATTTGGTTTGAGAGTTGCTTACAGCCATAGCTGTGAGTAGCTGTCGGGGGGGGGGGGGTAGTTCAGGGTTGAGTGTGTGTTTTGTTTTTTTGGTCTGTTGCAGCTCTGAGGCTGTTTAGTGTGAATTTTATTATTAACACATTGTATGTTGGTTTTGTGGTGTTTCTTGGTATGTTTTGATGTTTGATTGAGTTTATTTTTGTTGTGTTTTGGGTTGATTATGGTTTGCACCTGAGCTGACTGATTTAATCAGCAGGAGCCAATCAGTGAGCTCCTGCTGTAAACTCTTGCCCGGTAGGACCTATTAAAGGATGGTGCATGAGTGTGGCATGGAAAAAAAGAAGGATATGAGGACAGAAGGACATGTGGACCCGAGGATACGCGGAGGTAAATTAAAGAGGAGCGTGGAGGAAATGAGAGCAGGAACGGAGAAGCGGAGAAAGGACGGAAGGAGAACGGAAAAGCAGGTGATGGAATTGGCAGCTGCAGCTT
Organism: Pholidichthys leucotaenia; assembly: GCA_020510985.1. Taxonomy (NCBI): domain Eukaryota; kingdom Metazoa; phylum Chordata; class Actinopteri; order Cichliformes; family Pholidichthyidae; genus Pholidichthys; species Pholidichthys leucotaenia. The sequence continues at coordinate 296,251,970 of CM035844.1, read as the reverse complement.
GGGACCAGAGACACTGTGAGGGTCCAGATGAAGGAGACGCAGTTGTGTTGGAGGAAAGGCTTGTGCACAGCTAAGTGGAAGCAATGTCTTCCCAGACGACGGATCCGTAGGAGCCTGCCCCTCCTCCCTCCTCCCTCCTCCTGCCTGCTTCCCCTCCCCGGGTCCAGGATTCCCCACCGTTGATGTGTAAAAGGGCCTTTGGACGAGCCCAGACAAACAGTACGTTCTTCTGGGCAAGGGAGGACGACAGCGTTTGATCCTGTTTTGACAGGCAGCGGATACGTCTCTGCTCTATTGTAGGACACGCTGAAGGTTTTTTTTTCCCCCATTTAGCATAAGGAGTAATTTCTACCTTTATGTTAGTTGCATTGTTATTTATTTTCTTCTCTTTTCCCCTTGAATGAATTTCTGGGTATTTTTAGCATTAAATGTGATGTTTTTTTCTTAAACTGTGCACATTGTTAACTTATGGTTCTTACTTGTGCTTGTTGTAGTCTATAGTTATTTTAAGATTTGTCCATTAAAGTGTATAATTGATTTTCTGCCTTTTTGAGTGTTTTGTGTTGTTGTGGCCCGGGAATCGTTCATTTTAAATTACGTGTCTACAGTAATTTCCACCTCCAAACTGTGACACTTTTTTGGCATTGTTGGCAGGATTCAATTTTCACACAACACAAACATGGAAGGGAATGATGAACCCTCAACTTCAGCTGTAAATAATCAGGCTGTAATTAACACAGTTATTATGCCATGGTTTATGGGGGTACCTTGGGTCCCAAAGTTCTCTGGGGAGATTAGTCAGATTAAGTTTGGGGAATGGTTGTGACAGACTGAAGTGATGTTGAGAGCTCAGGGCCTTAGTGGTGATCAGAAGGCTGATTTTGTTATTGGGGCTTTGGAAGGTGATGCTAGGAGGGAAATTCTGCTGTTAGAGCCCAACTGAAGAAGAAATGTTAGAGAAATTTTGTTCCACTTAAAAATGCTGTATGGTAAACAAACCCCCTTAGCTGAATTACGGGTCCAGTTTTTTAAGTGTAGGCAGGGGGATGGAGAAAGCGTGGGGTCATTTATCCTGTGCCTACGAGAACTGTTTGGCAGGTGGCGTGAGCAGGAACCTGATGGCTCAGCACAGGATGAAAATACAGCTCGTGATCAGTTAATATTGGGTCTGAGGGCTGGTGCTGTTCAACAGGAGTTGCAGCGGCTGGTGAGACGTGAGCCACGAATGACTTTCTCTGAGGCCTGTAATGAAGCTCGAGCATTGGAAGGAGAACATCTGGGCCAAGAGAAAGTATGGGCATTGAGGATAAATGCACCTGCACAGATTACACAAAGGCCAGAAACCAATGATTGGAGAGAGAAGTTTAAGGAGGAAATACGTCATGAAGTGCAGGAACAAATTTCCATGCTTAGCCGTACTGTGGTGGAGGAGATTTAACAGCTACTACCTGGCATGTGCCATAATAGTCCACCAGGGGGCACTTCCTCTAGAGGGAAATATACTTCTACCTCCCACCGTAGGCCAGCTTTCCAGTGAGATGAACGAGGTCATCCTATTTGCAGAGACTGCAATAAGCCAGGCCACATTCAGAGGTTTTGCCCTGATTGAAAACAACATGCACAGGTTTCTAAAGTAGCTGTCCCACCCGCCACTGGGCAGGTGACTGAGGAAACCGAAATTGGGACTTTGAAGGAGAAAATGGTTGGTTCATGTCCAGGAGTAGAAGTGAAGGTGGCTGGCATAAAAGTTCCTTGTGTTTTAGACACGGGGTCTCAAGTGACATTGTTTTCTGAATCTTTCTTCCAGAAGTGGTTAAATCATGTCTCTTTAGCAGATGCGGGAGCGCTGAAGTGGCTGACTCTTAAAGCAGCAAATGGCCTGAATATTCCTTATGTGGGTTATTTGCTGCTTGACGTTGAAGTTGCAGGAGTCAAGGTACTGAGTAAAGGGGCTGTTAGGGGCTGAAGGATGCCTGTTTAGGCTCTGATAAGGGGATTTTGGGGATGAATGTTATTTTTACCTGCTGGAAGTCATTGTTTCAGGGACCCCACCCTGGTGTTTCTGCTTTTAAAGTTACAGTGTCTTCGCCCGCCTTAGGACAATGGGAAAGAGCTTTTGCTGTTTGCAGCCAGGTGGCCCAGGAGGAATCAGTGGATGGGAGAATAGGTGTGGCGTGACTGTCCAAACAATTTCCTGTGGACATTCCAGCCTGCAGTGAAATGGTGGTTTGGGCTCCCGTGTCGGGAGACCGCCACCTCCCAAGTGGGCCTGTCCTGGTGGAAGGGGTGTCTGACAGCATGGAGTGGCAGGTTGCTCAGGCTGTGACTAACCTGGAAAGGGGTAAAGTACCGATAAAAATATGTAATGTTAATCCTTATCCCATTGGTCTGTCACCACGGCAGGCTCTTGCTTCTGTATATTCTTTGTCTCTCAACCAGCTATATGGTGACAAGCAATTTGCACTGCATGTTGTTGACCAAGACACGGTGGAAGTGGATATCCAGACTGTTCAGTTGCCTAAAGCCATTGAACCTGTTTCATGGCCTTTTGAGGGGGATAACCTTAGTCCAGAACAGCAAAGGGAGCTGAAACAACTTGTAAGCAGATGGAGTTCTGTTTTTGCTAAAGATGATGAGAACTTGGGTCATACTAGTGCAGTACTGCACTAGATACCAACCGGAACTGCACCTCCAAGTAGAGAAAGGCATCGGCCTGTTCCCCCTTCCCTTTACCCAGAGCTGCGAAGTCTGCTGCAAAGTATGTTGGATCAAGGAGTGGTGTCAGAGAGCGCTAGTCCATGGGCTGCACCAATTGTACTTGTGAGGAAGAAGGATGGGTCCCTACGTTTCTGTGTGGATTACGGAAAATTAAACTCTGTGACCCATAAAGACTCATTTCCCTTACCATGGATTGAGGAGTCCTTAACCTGCCTAAACCTCTTGCACTCCGGGATACCGCGGGTGGTCACGTCTCTGCGTCCTCGTGCATCCTCATGCGTCCTAGTGCGCACTGTGCGTCTCAGAGCGCACTGAAAAAAAAAAGCTGCATTTCTGTTCTTCCACTACAGACACAGCCATGAACAGAAAGCCAAAGGAGTGCTTTGATTAGTTTAGATTTGATTGACCTCTCATTCGACTAATAAGAGCCTTGAATTGGGTTTCTGAAACCTTGAAGAACCAATAACTGAAACCCTAGCAAGAAGGACCCGCCTACCAACGACTGCGAATACAACGAGCCAATTGAAGCAGAGAAGTTCGACGATTGAAAGCGTGTGTCCTGTGCGTAAAATCTGTTTTGTCTAAGCCGCTGTGTGTAACGGTAGCATTTGCCAGTCTTTTTTTATTACTACTGTTCTTATTTGTTTTGAAAAATCGTTCGCCAAAACCACAATCGTGGAAGCGCAAAACCGCAATAATGGAATCATGGTTTGACCGGGTCGCGTGACCAGAACCACGAGTCGTAACAAGCAGACCAGCGTCATGCTCGTCTGACAATGAGGAACAGATGTTTGCCAGCGACACTGCTGTTGTGGACAGGTAAGTGTTATAAGCTAAATTATTCTTTATCACTGAAAATAGGAATAAAAATGACTTTTGACCGATTGGTAAATTACAACTGTGCGTCACCGTGCGCCGCAGTCCGTCATGTGGCGATGACGCAAGGGTGGGAGTTGTTATCCTCTACATTGCAGATATTTTAGTATAATTTTTATTGCACTGTAGGTTATTTTTTCTTGAAAAAAAAGCCACACATTTTTTACGTGGCATGCTTCTTTGTGTGTGGGGGGCTTGTTTGTTCATTCATTCATTCATTCATGAATAAACAACCCCCCACACACACACACACAGCCCTGAGTGTCGCCTTTCATTTGAGCCCAAGATCAAGCTTCTATATTGAATCATTCAAAAGTTATAGACGTTTTTCCAAACTGTGCCATTTGGCACAATTTGGCACAGTTCAAAAACGCCTGGGAACAACCTGAGAACAAAGCTGTGTAATATATTCATTTTTTGTGGTATTGTTACAAAATTTTGACCTCAGCTGGATAACACTTGGTTTTACATTTCTGTTGCATTTTCCAGCCCGTATATGACAGCTGTGTGTTATTTGCAAGCATTTGTATCTAAAAAAAAAAAAAAACCCAGGCAAACTTTATTTTCTTCAAGTTCAGTATGTTTAGATGACTGTTACTCAGTGGCAGGAGCACTTAGAGACATTATGACTGTTTTGCCAAAAAATTCAAAGGGTTTTCTTTTAAATGAGACCGAGCCCATGAAGATGCTGCAAAGGGTTGAAGAACAGCTTTTGATTTACTTTGGGTATGCTATTTTTAGGCGTTTTTAGGGAAATTGACCAGAGTGCAAGGGGTTAAACGAACGTGTTGGTATTCCACCCTTGACTTTGCCAGTGGTTGCTGGCAGGTGAAAGTGGACCCTAAGGACAAGGAGAAGACTGCTTTTACAACCCCTACAGGATTGTATGAGTTCCAGCGGATGCCATTTGGTCTCTGTAATGCACCCGCCACTTTTCAGAGGCTGATGCATCGGTGCCTGGGTGGTATGGTGAATGATTTTATTCTAATTTACCTGGATGATGTTACTGTTTTTCCACCTGATTTCCATTCCCATGTCACCCATATAGAACAGGTTTTTGAGTGGCTGGCAAAACATGGACTGAAGTTGCAGCCTCAGAAGTGTCATCTTTTTCAACGTGAGGTGAGATATCTTGAGCACATTATCAGCAAGGATGGTGTGGCTACTGATTCCGAGAAGACCAGAGTGGTCCAGCAGTGGAAGCCACCTAGTACAGTTAAAGGGGTTAGATCTTGATTAGGTTTTGTAGGATACTACAGACGTTTTGTTCCGGGGTTTTCCAAGATTGCAGCACCTCTACATGCTACCCTGACTGGTAAGGTAGCTTCGAGCGGGAAAAAAATCAGGCCATTGTTTGATCTCCGGAATGTCAGCCTGCCTTTGAAAGTCTTAAGTCAGCGCTGTTGAGTGCTCCAGTGTTGGCTTATGCAGATTTTTCCAAACCTTTCAATCTCTACACAGATGCAAGTTTGGAGGGTCTAGGAACAGTGCTTGCCCAGGTTCAGGATGGGTGTGAGAAAGTTATTGCCTATGCCAGTCGCAGTCTTCATCCCACAGAGAGGAATGATTAAAATTATAGCTCCTTTAAACTGAAATTGTTGGCACTAAAGTAGGACGTAACCAAAAAGTTTCAGGATTATTTGTGGGGTGTGCCCTTTACAGTTTTTACAGACAGTAACCCCCTTGTCCACCTGGACACAGCACAGCTTGGTGCAGTGGAGCAAAGGTGGGTGGCCCAACTACTGTATCTAATTATCAGTTTACCATTAAATATTGACCTGGTGTGGCGAATGGGAATGCAGATATTTTGTCCACGTTTCCACAGGATGAATCCCGAGCTGAGACTGGTACGAATTATATGATTGCTACCCCGGAGGATACCGAAGACTGGCTTGCTCGTCAAAGGGTAGATCTGGCATTGCACCAGGTTTGTTCCTGGCTTCAACAGGGCATTTAGCCATCTAAAGGGAGTCAGCAGGAAGCCCTACTGCTGGCTCGCCGTCTGTTGAGGGATTGGAAAAGATTACAGTTGAGTCGAGGCCTTCTCCAGAGGAAGGTGGAGGATTCGCAAACAGGTCAGGTGTTGTACCAAATTGTGGCCCCTTTAGCGAATGCTAGGCCACTGTGGGAACGTTTTCATGCCTCTTGTGGTCACATGGGAGCAAACAGAGTTGAGTCTGCTTTGAGAAGGTGTTTTTTTTGGCTAGGATGAGTGAGGATGTACACAAGTGGGCTATAGAATGCCCTACTTGTTGTGAGAATAAGGCCAGGCCAGAGGTAAGGGCACCCCTCTAGCCAGTCATCTCATCTTATCCTCTTGAGACTGTGGCTATTGACTTCCTGTCTCTAGGAAACCCTCAAAGCGCATATCCATACATTTTGATTATGACTGATTTGTTTTCGAGGTATGGATGGGCAGTGCCAACTAAGGACCAGACAGCCATTACGACAGCTTGGGTACTGTGGCGAAACCTCATCCAAATATGGGGCTGCCCTGAGAGGATTCTGTCAGATAGAGGGTCTCCCTTTGAGTCTGCAGTATTACAACAACTTTGTGCTTTATATGGCTGCAAAAAGGTGCGTACTACCCCTTATCACCCCCAAGGGAATGGGGCATGTGAACGATTTAATCAGACTTTGCTGTCCCTGTTGTGTTCTTTGACTGAAGAGGAGAAGACTAGATGGACAGAAAATTTACCTGCTTTGCTTTTGCCTATAGTAACACAATCCATAGCAGTACAGGTATGACTCCTCATTTTGTTCTGACAGGACGGCATGCAAGGTTACCAGTGGAGATTGCCACGGGAGTCTGCCCACAGCCTGAGCAGTATACCATGGAGGAGTGGGTTCATTACCACCACAGAATTTTGAATGGAGCCTATAAATGAGTCTTGGCCAAAACACAGCAGCAACAACACAAAGATAAGCGGAGGTATGGTCGTTGTGCCAAGGACATTCCGCTGGTGCCAGGAGAGAGGGTGTTGCTTAGGAATTTCCGACGCCGTGACCAGAATAAGCTGGCTCCCCGATGGCAACAATCTCCTTTTGTAGTAGTTTCTCAGTTGAGTCCACACACACCAGTGTATAAGATCCGACCAGAGGGTCGGAGTGGGCCGGAAAGGACAATACATCGGAATAATCTCAGACCATGTCCCATCAGAACCAGTGACTCACAGAGCGATGTGCTTGTCCCACAAGCTGAGCCTGAAAGGATTGGGGCACGCCTATTTCTGCCTGTTTCTTTGCCTCTTGCAGGGCCAAGTTTATTTCCAAGTCCAGCTGTGGAAGCAGAACGGTTACAAGACATGGTGCAGGCGTCTGATCAGTCTGCTTCAGTGTCATCACAGGAACAGGTATCCCCTGAGACGTTTCCCAGAGTAGTAATCTGGGTAAAAAAACGTCTAGATATGGTGACTGAAATTAATAGTCAGGGATGACTATCCAAAAGGCGGGGGGGGAGAAATGTCGGGGGGGTGTAGTTCAGGGTTGAGTGTGTGTGTTTTGTTTTTTTGGTCTGTTGCAGCTCTGAGGCTGTTTAGTGTGAATTTTATTATTAACACATTGTATGTTGGATTTGTGGTGTTTCTTTGTATGTTGTGACGTTTGATTGAATTTATTTTTGTTGTGTTTTGGGTTGATTATGGTTTGCACCTGAGCTGACTGATTTAATCAGCAGGAGCCAATCAGTGAGCTCCTGCTGTAAACTCTTGCCCGGTAGGACCTATTAAAGGATGGTGCATGACTGTGGCATGGAAAAAAAAAAAGAAGGATATGAGGACAGAAGGACATGCAGACCCGAGGATACGCGGAGGTAAATTAAAGAGGAGCGTGGAGGAAATGAGGGCAGGAACGGAGAAGCGAAGAAAGGACGGAAGGAGAACGGAAAAGCAGGTGCTGGAACTGGCAGCCACAGCTTGGAACCAAAGATGCCGTGAGGGTCCAGACGAAGGAGACGCTGTTGTGTTGGAGGAAAGGCTTGTGCACAGCTAAGTGGAAGCAATGTCTTCCCAGACGACGGATCCGTAGGAGCCTGCCCCTCCTCCCTCTTCCCTCCTCCTACCTGTTTCCCCTCCCTGGGTCCAGGATTCCCCACCGTTGATGTGTAAAAGGGCCTTTGGACGAGCCCGGACAAACAGTATGTTCTTCTGGGCAAGGGAGGACGACAGCGTTTGATCCTGTTTTGACAGGGAGCGGATATGTCTCTGCTCCATTGTAGGACACGCTGAAGGTTTTTTTTTTTTTTTCCCCATTTAGCGTAAGGAGTAATTTCTACCTTTATGTTAGTTGCATAGTTATTTCTTTTTAAAGTGTATAATTGATTTTCTGCGTTTTTGAGTGTTTTGTGTTGTTGTGGCCCGGGAATCATATATTTTAAATTACATGTCTACAGTAATTTCCACTTCCAAACTGTGACATAGCCACGTTCAGCAGACCTTGGGTTTTAAATGTGATTGCTAAACAATACAAGGCCTTGGAGTCTACATCTGCTTGAAACCCGATGATCGCTACTTGTGGCAATATTTTCTCAGAAATTTGTGAGTTTTTTTCTCATAAATTTGCTACATTCATATTAGAGGCGATCAATATTGCCAAAAAATTTTATCACAATATTTCTGTGAATTTTCACGATAGCGATATTTTTCACAATATTACAGGTTTTTTCCTTTAACATTTAAGCAAAAAGGACACTTTCACAGACCAGTGTTATTTACCTTCAACATATTCAGGAAAAACAAAAATGCTTACTTCGCCAGTTTATAAACAGCAGCTCAGATGTAGTTTTAATTTTTTTTTGCTCTGTATCAAATATTGCAAGAAAATAATATAAACCATTACATCTTAAGTGCACACAGATGTGGGGTTTTATGCCGAGTCACTTTATGGGAACCCTTTAAGTTATAATTTTGTCATTCATTATTATTATCATAAGTATTTTCAAGGCCCTTGGTTTATTTAGTAATGTTTCTGATGTTAGTCTCTGTCTATTCTTAGGTTTGCTCTTATTTTGAAGTCATTCCTGTTCCATTTCATGTAGCCTTATTGTTGTAGTCTTCCTTCCGGTTCACGTTATGATTTACCATTTACATTTCTGATATTAATCCTCGTCAGCAGTTTCTCATTTCCCCTCATTAGTATTTGTATATGGCCTCCCTCATTCATTTGCTCTCGGCTGAAAGATAAAGACAAGGTGTGTTTCTCATTGCTTTGTCTTCCACCATGTTCCCAGTCTGGTTTGTACTTTCAGCTTCGTTCTCGCATTTTACGTTTAGGCTGTGCCTTTGCTTATTATTAAATTGCTGAAAAGTCATTCCAGTGCTGTTGTTTCTTGTTGCACTGAACGGATGCCCCCCCCCCCAGGGCACTGAATAAAATCAAGATGAAGCAGCACAACAGAATGAAAATACAACTACCGACACTTCCAGCGGCACATTGTTGGAGTTAAGGTGCAGTATTATTCATTTTTATACCAGTATTATCGTGAACGATATAATATAGCACACCCCTAATTCATATGAATGCTGTTTGAGTTCTTGCTGTTCATCCAGACAATGCCCAAAGTTTATTTTTTAATGTTTTTGTTGGGAGTGGAGAAATTTTTTCCCCATTATAAAGAGTTTGAAGAAAAAACATTACAAAAACGTGGACCTCCAAACACAATCTTACCTTGGACCCCCAAAACGAAGAACTGGGCCTAACTTTGTACACGATAAAAACACAGAAACTGAAATAAAATCGCCCAGAACAGAGAGCAGAAGTTGATCTACAGCAGCTACCTTTACGACTCTGGTGAATCCGGTCGAGTTCAGAGACACAGCTCCCTTGAAGGTTTTGGTCTTTACGTTGGTCACCATCACTGAATCTCCCACGTACAATCCTTTGCATTTCTCGGTTTTGTTTTCCCACATGCAGACGTCAACTACACCTGTGTCATCTTGTAGTTGGAAATCTTGTTTCTTTTTCCTGTCCTTCCCCACCACAGTGACATCATTGATCTGTAAAAGATAAAAGCTGGATAAAAGCTGGATGACACCATATGTGACTTTCTTCAACAGTCTCACAAATGTGCAAGCTAGCGTTCTATGTTTAAGGCAAACCATTTGATTTTTATTCATTGAATATTCAGTTGAGAATCCAGAAATAAAAAGAAGGTAGAACAACAGTCAAACTTTAGAAATGGATGAACTACTCTGTTGCTTTTTAAAGTGGAGTTCTTTTGTTTCTGTTTTCTAGAAATTATTCCTCATCAGTCACATAATTTTCTAAACTTCCAGCCCTGGTCATGGTTACACGCAGAGACCTTATTGGTCATGAAAATACAGCGGGGAAAATAAGTATTGAACACAACATTTTTCTCTTCCAAAATTAAAATGAGAGACAGACTTATCGATCAAGATCAATAAGGATGAAAGCTTCTGGAAACAAATATCTTTAAACACTTTTAAGATGACTAAACTCTAATTTACAGCTCATACAGTACAAAGTTCAACATAGAACTCATTACACAGGACAAAGGATGTTCAAAATGGGCCTGAGTCACAAATATCTGCACCTACTGCACCAGTAACGTCCTGGATAGTGATATACAAGCTATGTGGTCCTGTGCACCGTCCAAAAGTTCTGGCAGAAGACATGTGAGGACTTATCGGCATGGCTTGGGTATCGTATCCCATCCTCACCTACACTTTGCATATTAGGTGATTTAAGTGAAATAAATATAGAGGCAAGGATGTCATACATGGTTCTCATGGACTTATGCATCGCAAAGAAAACTATCCTCATGAACTGGAAATTAAGAAATAATTTATGTATGACCCACTATAATAACCTATCATTAGATTATATTAGCCTGGAGAGAATGTCTGCCTCCTTAAATAACCACTTGGCTGAAATCAATTTTCTCTGGTCCCCACTTATTAATTCTATAACCTAAGGGGTGGTGGTTTGCTCTCCTTGGCGCCTCTGACAGCTGGCTGCGCCCTGACCACAAGGGGTTTCTGTGATCCACTGGGGCTGGTGTCCAGGAGGCCTGTTCCGGGGTGGCTGTGTGTCTGGCCCAGGGGGGTTGGTGGTGGCTTGCTGGCCTCGTCTCCTGGGTGGGGCTGGGTCTGGCCCTGGGACTCTGGTGCTGGGGAAGTGGGGGGGGGGGGGGGTTCCCTTCTGGATCGGGGTCCGGTGTGTACCAGTGGTGCGCGCCGGGCCCAACATGTCCTTGTGCGGCAAGGTCGTGCCCTCCCCGGGGCCTTGGTGGCACTCTGAGATGGGTGCCTGCATCCTGCTTCCGGGTCCCCGCATCCTCCGGGGCCTGTGAGTGTCTGGGTGCATGTGTGTGTGCATGTGTGCATGTGTGTGTGCGTGCGTGCGTGCGTGCATGCATGCAAGTATGCGTGAGTGTGGGTGTGAATGGGTGCGAGTGTGTGTGTGGGTGCAGATGTGGGTGCATGCGTGCGTGTGTGTGGGGGGGCATGTTGGGGCTCTGTGTGTGTGTGTGTGTGTGTGTGTGTGTGTGGAGGTGGGCATGTGTGATGGTGAGTGTGTGTGTGCACATGAGGGTGGGCGGAGAGGTGTACGGGTGTGGACACTTGTGGGTGGATGTGTGGGGGTGGAGAATGTGGGTGGGGGAGACCATCTAGTGGCCTGGGGGTTGGCAATTTGGGACCTGCTTGTCCCAGCCACCCTGCTGTTATGTCACGTGGTGGGGCGCTTTGCCTCTGGTATCTTTGGCGCTGGGTGTGTGTGGATGCTCGGGGGGGCCGTTGGCGCGGGTTGGTGGACATGTTGCCATTGGACTGCTCGGGGTGGTTGTGGCTGCTGGGCAGGCTGCTGCTGTCGGTGTGTGTCTGCGATGGGTGGTTGGTGAGCTTGCGGTGGGCGCTCGGGGGTGTCGCTTTGAGTGTGGAGTGCTGTATGGGTCCAGCTCATTGTTCACTCTTGTGACTATTGTTGTTGTGCATGTTTATGTATGCAAGATGAGTGGGTGTGGCTGCTCCATCATGTTTGTGATGCTAGGAGTGCCAGGGCACGACGCTTGTGGGTCCTGGGCTGCTCGGCCTGGTGGCCCTCGCCCTGGGTTGGGATTTGGGAGCAATGGGTGAAGCAGTTTACGAGCTGGCTTCTTGGGGGGGGGGGGACAGGCTCCCTTTTGTTTTGCCTCCCTCCCAGTCTTACCCCCCCCCCCCCCCCCCCCGCACCGATTCTGTGTGGAACATACATCTTCTTGGATGCACTTAGGGCTTTGGGGCAGGGGTGTGCCGCACTGTGTCAGTGAAGGGGATACCTCTGCTGTGCAGTAGGGCTGCCTTCACATCAATTTTAATTGCATTTTAGACACTGAGGGCACAGGGGGATGGGGGACCCACTGCCTATCGCAGTGGCTAGAGGTCCTCCAACCACCATCCCAATTTTAACTGCACTATGGTAGTTCACACACCTGCACACAATCACATCAAACAACTGACACACACCTATCATGACTTGTGCGGGGGGGGGGGGGGTGTCTTCCTTCACCCCTGTTGCCCTTCTTCTGCCAGGGGCCTGGGACCCGTCATGTTGTCAAAATCCCTGGGTGCTGCCAAATGAATAGATAAGAGCAAGGGAGTGAGAGAGTGATTGAACAAGAAAATAAGTGAGAGTGAGGGAGTGATGAGTGGAAATGGTGGTGGTGGGTCGTTGTGGTGCTTTGCGTGCCGGGTGGCATCTCGGAGCACCTGCAGTGGTCTGCTGATCAGTCCCTTGGGTGGGTGCTGGGGGTGGGGGTTTGTTTCTGTGGCCGCGACCGCCCTGGGGTGGATCAGCGGGGGGGGGGGGATGACTGTTAGCCTGTGCTGGCAGTCTTCCCGGCCGCTGCCAGGTGCTGGTGCACATTTATGCTCGCTGCATCTGCATTGCGGTCGCCCTAAGCAATAAGGGTGAATGAGGGTGGGTGAGTGTGTGAGGGAGAGCACGAATGGATGTGAGTAGGTTGGAGTGTGAGTGTGAGTGCATGTATGGTTGAACGTTAGTGAGTGTGGGTGACTTTGAATGTGAGTGGGAGAAGATTGAGCGGGTACAGGAGTGAGAGAGAATGGGTGGGTCTGGGAGTGCAAGTGTGGGATTGTGTGGGGGAGTGGGGGAGTGAGAGTTGGGAGGTGCTTGAAGAGGTAGTGCCTCTTGGCTACGTGGGCTCCCCTGGGGGAAGGGGGCTTCTTTGGGCGTGGGGGTCCCCGGGGTGTGCAGTGTGTGGGGGGGGCAGGCCCGGTCTCAGGCCCTAGGGTGAGGGCGGTGGCCTCCTGACGTGTGGGTCCCAACGTTTGCCCCACTGGGGGGGGGGGGGGGGGGCCCAGGGCTGTGGGTCCATCACGCCGGCGGACTGGCCTCCCTTGGCCATCCCTCCTGGGGTGGATGCCTGGCTTTCCCAAGGGTTGTTGACCTCAGACATTTGTGCCCTGTAGGGGTTGGTGGCACTGCTTTTCCTGCTCAGTGTTTCCGGGGGGAGGGGGGGGATTACTGCGACTGGCCGCCCTCTTTGTATGTTTCCTGACAAACCACTCATATGCACACACTTATTTTGCACGAGCTCTCATATACACACCCATGGACACACGCACAAATGTTTCCCCTTTAACAGGTGCAGATACCAGACTCATGTTGCAGCCTCTTTGGTGGAAGAAGCAGTCTGTCTTCTGTTTGTTTTAGTTGTTGGCTTGTTTGTCTTTGTCTGTTCCTCTCTCTTTTCTTTCTCCCTCCCCACATTTTCTTTCCCCATTCCCCATCCTGTCGGGTCCTTCATGGGTAAAACAGTTTAAATAAAGTATTAAAAGTTATTACAGGAGGAGTTTACAACAATATACAGTACATATATAGGTACTGTATAAAGCTCCTTTTGGCAAAGTAAATCTGTTTTGGCACAATAAAGGTATCAGATTTCCATTCTGCTCACCTAGCTTCCTGACAGGATGGGGGGCACTTTTCTCATTAAATATAATATTTCTGATGGAGCCATTAATCTGAGATTTTCACCAAATATCACTCGCTGACAGGGATTTTGAGACCAAGACCCAAAAGCAATCCAGAGGTAAACAGTAAGCTGAGTTTAACAATTATAGTGGTGTGAAAAAGTGTTTCCCCCCCTTCATGATTTCCCATTTTTTGTATGTTTGTCACACTTAAATGTTTCAGATCAAGAAACAAATTTAAATATTAGACAAAGATAACACAAGTTAATGTGTCGGCTGCAACCTACTGTCACGGGTGGTCCTCGCGGACCACTAATGAGACGTTATAGGCCAGCCGATGAGTTTGTATATTTATTAATAAAGACAAGGATGACAAAGTAAACCGCCACGTGGGGTGAAAACAAAAACAATGACTACCGTACTGACACAGTGACGAATAAACACAAGCTAAGGGAGAAACTTGCAGGACTCGGAGAATAACAGGATGACTGGAGCCAGACGTAGGGACTCCAGCCGAACGCTGTACAAGAGCAACATCCATCGTATGTGAGGTCGCAGCCCGGAGTAACCGCAGCTGCTCCCTTAAATAGGGCAAGGGATTAATCAGCTGATGAGGGCGTCATCTGCTGAATTAAACCCAGCTGTCATTGCTGAGCTCCGTTCTGACAGCCGGAAGCTCTGCAGGGACGCTGTCAAAATAAGAGCTCTGGGAAACTACAGAAATAAACACAGGCTGGAAGGTAAATAACGCATGACCTGAGCGCAGACGAGATCGGCGCTCAGACCACGACAGTACTCCCCCCTGAAGGACGCACTCTGGGCGTAACTGTAACACCTAAGCCTCCCCCCCACCGAAAGGGCCAGAAGACCTGCACAGGGTGGGAGGAGAGGGAAAGAAAAGGCTTTGGAGGGCTAGAATCAGAAAAAAAAAAAAACACTGGGAATAAATGACAAGGGAGACTCCAAAACCCCTAGGAACATGGGCAAAAAACCCACCAATAAACTTCAGGATGCACAGAGAACAAGAATGCAAGTAACAAATGCAAGGCAGAAAAAAAAAAAAACTCTCAGACTACAAGACACTGCAAAACAGGCACAGAATATCAAGGCAACAAAACAGCACTACAGCATAGATACAAATAGGGTCCCAATAAACGGGCATCATGGAACATATATCAGGCTACAAAGGAAAAGAAAGCACAAAGGACACGCTAAATGCGGTGATATATATACAGTTCACTATAGTCCAAATGACACAAAACACAAGGGCATCCCAGAATTACAGGGGAAGAGAAAAAACACACGCTACAAGGCGGCGATAAACACAGTTCAATATACTGTAGTTCAAATAAAACACAGAAGCATCCCTGATATTTTAGAGGAGAGCAAAAAATACAGGGATGACAGCAGATAGAGCTCAACGCAGCAAGAAAAAACAACAATGAGTTCAGGGGGTCTTCCTGCGTCTAGCGTCCAGATCGCTGGCAGGGGAAAAAGGATCAGTTCAGGCAGTCTACCCCAGTCCCAGGCCTGGAAAAACAGTATCTCTGGTGGCCTGACCAGGTTGCCGAACAAACAGTCCAGAAAGTCGGGTGGCCGACCCAGAGCGCCGAACCGGCGAAGCAATCTCCCAGGCAGCCGACCCGCGTCAAAAGGCCACTAGGACCAAAAGGGAGGGCTCGGGGACGGCCTACCTGCCGGGGAAAACGGTGAGGGAAAGCCGAGCCGAGAGCGGGGAACCTCCGCGGCACCCAGTGGGAGGGGAACGGGGAAAAAATGAGGAACCAGTCCAGCACCGAACGGTGGAGGATTTGCAGCTCCTTCTCCGAACTTCACACGAACCAGCGCTGCACCCTTGCTGGACCTCGATCGGGACAGAGCTGCACCCACAACGGACCCCGACTAGGCCGGAACAGCACCCACGATGGACCCCGATTGGACCGGAACAGCATCCACCACGGACCCCAATTGGGTTGGAGCTGCACCCACGACGGACCCCGACTGGGCCGGAACAGCACCAGAGACGACCTCCAAACCCGAACCTGGAACCTCTAGAACAGCAACCGGAATCGTCACCACACCGGTGACCCTGGGAGAAGGCTCAGGAGAGGAAAGAGAACCAGGATCAGGATCACCGGCAGCGACAGAGCTCAGCGAGACAAGTTCGGATGTAGCAGACGGCTGCACCCGGCTTGTCTCCCCGAGAGACAGGCAAAAGACATGGCTAACTGAACTAGCAGCAGATGCTAACATTGAACTGGAGGGTTTCCACGCAATACGGGCAGACCGAACACCAGACAGTGGGAAGGCAAGGGGCGGTGGAGTGATAATGTATGTCAATAACAACTGGTGCAGACCAGG